>JANHMN010000005.1:73910989-73938476 GCA_030674055.1 Rhabdomys pumilio | reverse complement strand
CTAATCAGGGCACAAAGGACAGGATTTATGATCATTTTTCTGCATATGGTAAGGTTTCTCAAGCATCCTTAGACAATACATATCCAGATAGACTTAAGATGTATCTGAAATGCTAGCTAGTGGTTTAAATGTTAACTAGGCTAGAGCTATCCAGTGGCATCCTCCTCTCAGTTCTTCCTGATCTCTTGACTAGTTTTATTTTAAAAAAGAAAAAGACGAAGATAGAAGCAAAGGGCTCATAGTAGTTTTCAGATAAACTCCTTACTCAAAGTATTCATGGACTAGGAATTGCTAGCTTTGCCTAGCACACCACATTTTAAAAGCAGCACTGATCTGAGTCAATGGAAGCAATACATAATTGTTCTTATTTATGTATTATTATTGTGGGGTTTGGGTGGGATGTCAGGGTCTACCTGTGTTTCTAAAGAAATCACCATCCTCCTGTCTGGGTCTCTACTGCTCTCAGCTGCTTTTATACTTTTCATTGGCCCCTAGAGCAGAGAGGAGATATTTCCACATGAAATGGTAGAGATGAAGATGGAGAATGCCCACTTATTCTATGTAGGTCATTGGCCAAAAGTGTGACTTCAAAACAATTCCTAATCATATTAAGAAAACCTAGTAATATTCAAACCAATCCTAGCCAAAGACCTGGGGTGGGGCAAGAACTGCTTTTTAATTGCAGTGTGCTTAGGTAGCTCAGCTTGAGTGACTTGAAAAGGTGCTAAATAATAACAAAATTGAGTTGGGCTGCCTTCCAAACTCCTCTTTTAGCTTTGCAGGAGATAGGGAGAGTGCAAACTGGTTTGCTATTCATAGCAACATGTGTGTGGCTCCATGGAGAATAGAGCTTGGAATAAATAAAAGAAAGCTTCTTGTTTAAAAAATATATCCCAGCTTTCTACCAAGAATCTAAAGCATAGATGGATCATAAGGCCTCTTTCCTTCCAAGAGACAGAAAAGTAACAAGAATCCCCTCCGCTGTGTAGAGAGACTTTAGCTACAAAGGACACAAAGGGATTTGTTCAAGGGCATTTTATAACTGACTCTATTAGCATGCCCTCTGTATTTTCATACAAAGACTACTGAGTATCAAACTCCTCCACCGTAGCAGTCACCTGCAGATCTCTGCTTTAGAGAGCTCTGAGATTACCAGCCTCAGCTTACAGACAAGAAAATCAAGTTAGAGTGGTTGGCTTGCCCTGGCTATTGTCACAGACCCCTAGTTTCCATCACACATATACATTTTTAAAATCACCTCTGGAAGGTAAGACCAGAGTGGCTAGCACATCCTCTGGGGTCAGGAATTCACATCATTATCCCATAGTGCCCTAGCGTTAGCGCTACTACAACTGTATTTTGTTTCTTAGGCAAGCTTTGTCCTTCCCGTGTCTAGTTCCTCAGCTTCAACAATGAGAGGATTAGAACTAAGACAGTTCTGATGTCCCTTTTGTTGAAGATAAAGTTGTCTGAAATGACTAAATGACACTTTAATTTCCAGAGTTTGAGTCTAGATCAAGCTGAAAGCAATTATATAACAATTGAGTCTTTGCATCTCATTTTTCTCAGTCTCTAGCATACCTCTTTGACAAGGTCACAGGAAAATTCAGGTGACACAAATTATGAAACCCACTGAAAATATAACCTAACACTCAAGAGGGAAAGTCAAGAATCAAGTGTCTGCTAGTGCCAGTTCCCTTTCCTTAAAGTATATGCATGGTTTAGTAAATTTTGAATACTCCTGTGCAATTTAATCTAGATTTGTACATCACTAAGCTGGTTACAAGGTCCAAAACTGTTAATATGCCCCTCAATTATCTTTGTGTCCTAAGCACAAAATAGTGTCATTATTTTGCCTGTTTTCTGTGCTCTGCCACAGTGCCTAGTTTATAAGAAGCCCTCCTAGTGACACCTGGCTCCTTCGGTGCCTTTATCCTGAAACTGAGGCACCCACTACTCAGCCCCCTTGCCAACCAGCAACATTCGATGCGAGAGGAGGCAGGAAGAAAGTGGGTGGAGGAGAGGCTGTGGGAGGTTCAGCTAAAAGTAACTATTGCCTTTAGGCGCCACTCAGAGTAGGTGGGGGTGGGATCTTAGCACATCTTTTCTGCAGCCAGCTGGGCACGGAGGTGCACGGCTTCTCCTCCTCTAATGAAGGCAGGCAGGCGGAGAAATCAGCTGCCAGAGCCATTCCAAGAGCTGGCTGTAGATGAACAGTACTGGCCTCCTCTGGGCCCTGAGGGTGAGATTACTCAGCATAGGGGTGCATCCAGGGCTCCTTTGCCTCAAGAAAGCGAATGTGGCTTACAGGAGATGCTGTTCCTGCTGCCCTCTTCCCACTGCCTAGCACCCAAAGGCCAGCTCCCCTCTGGGAGGTTATATAATACTCTTCTCTGTTTAGCTTTCTTACTTCACTCAAACCTGTAAAAATATAGATCTCCAGAGAGTATAGATCCAGAATCCTAGAAAAGGATAATAGTTTACCAACAGGCATGAGGAGTCATGAATCTAGACCCACCCATCACTGCAGCTTTGAACACCTGTTCCCTTCTGTGCCTTAGTTGTTTCTTGTTTACTTGTAGAAAGAGCAAAGCAGTGTACTGCAGAGTTTTCAGGTATCTTCATCTCTTCCCACACAAACAATTCCTGGAGAAGTCTAGCCACTTTAGTCAAACTAACCTTAGTCATGTACCCACCCATGGGTATTCTGTCTCCCAATCATTTTGGCTACTCTGGGAAGGGTCATCCCCTCTTCTAATTCCAATTCCCCCAGTAAGTAAAGTCTGCATTAACAAAATGGTTACACGGGCCTTTCTTATCTGTTCTCTATTCCTGCCATAAAACCCTTTAAACCAGAGTGTTCGGCATTTTCCTGTCCTAGGTAGATTTATTTTCTTCCTTAAAAACATAATTTTTCTATTAAAACCACTCTTAATTTCAGTGACATGGAAACTGAGGAGAAGACCTCTATCAAGATCTGGTAGCAAGGTGGGTAAAGAGTCAGGGGCTGCACCTTTGGGTCAATGCCCTTTCTAGTACTTTTTTCTTCTATATAGGTCTGTCTTCTACATACTTCTTAATCCTTCTGAGTCTTATTTCCTAAACTACCCTTAGATTTTAAACAATGGAGTAACTAAGGAACTTTGTTGAGAGTCTGTCTTACATACTACTGGTAGTAAGTGCTATTACTAACCGGATGAGTGACTTCTTAAAATAATGTAGGAAGTGGCTATAAGCTGTCAAGGTAGCCCTTACCTCCTAGGTTTTTCCATACCTATTAGACTGGTTCTGTATTTATAAAGGACAATTCTCAACTATTCATACAGCATAGTTTGTTTTTTTTTTTTAACAAGCTGAATCCCAAATGGTATACTACTCAAGTCACTAAGGGATTCCTCTATTTCTTAATGGCTAGTAGCTAACTCAAATAATGCAATCTATGTTTCACCTGCTAGAGAAAAAAACCTAATCAAAGTCTAATTACAAAGGCAAATCTACTGCCTCCCTAACCACCTGGAGATTCAAAACCTGCTGACGTAACTCTGTGTTGCCTGTAGCACTTAAATATTAATCAGAGAGTGAGTGTTGATTATTTGAGCCGGAAGAAATCTTTAAAATCATCTTATCCAATAAAACCAACTTATCCTTACTTGTCAGATGAAAACAAACTTCAGAAGATGAAAGTAATTTATTTATAGTCACTCAGAAATATGCATTAGTACAGCAAATATACAGGTATTTATTATTTTCCTGAAACTTCAAACCATTAAAGTAATTAGAGTTGTCCCTTGGAATCTGGAATATTGGTTCCTTGACTCCCTTCAAATACCAAAATCTTACGATGTTCAAGTCCCTTATATAAAATACAGTATTATACCTTATGGATGTTCTTCTTCCTACTATGTTTTCACTCTTGCACTGGCAAAGGAACCCAGTGCCTCACATACTTGGAGCTGTATCACTGAGATATACCAGAAGCTCCACCTCCCAAATTCATTAATACTGCATTCTACATATGTATTTTTTCTAATATTTTCTATCTGTGAATGCAGCAGAACCTGTAAATACAGAGAACAAACTTGTTTTTTAAATCCTAAAAGGTGCCAGACTACTCCTTGCCTAGAGAAGTATCTCCTTGAAAGTGACATAAGCCTTTGGAACTCACCAAGGCTCCCGAAATCTCTATAGATTGTTTGAATCTACAGGTCTTTCCTAGTCATATATCAAATAAACTATACTCAGGCCAAGCTAATACTTCCTCTGAACTATTCCCCAGCAGTAATTCTTAACCCTGATCACACATTCCCATCCTCCGGTTGTTTTTAGAAAAATATTGATGTCAAAGACCCCCTATAACCAACTCAAAAAGAGAGATTCTAGAAAGTGTTAATCTTGTTAGTTCCTCCTGGTGATTCCAATACATAGCAAGGCAAAGGAGCAAGGATATCATACACTTTGCAAAACTCTGAAAACGAAATATATTCTGTTTTATCCATGATGTCCTGCATGTCCAAAAAGGAAAAAAAAATACAATTGTGGCTTTGACCTTCAGCTAAATTAGACCCAATTAGATAATACCTGGTTTGTGAACTTTGAAAAACAAGAAAAAACAGAACAAAGTATGGCACTGTGACGCCTGTGATAAAATGTATCCGGAGACAGATACCAAATAGCATGTTCTTTTTCTCATGGAAGCGCTAGTTTGATAGATAATAGCTAGGAATGGGGTGTATCCTGATGCCCATAAAGCATGCAACAATCTCATGTTATCCTCATCAGTACAGTAGTAGGACAGATAAAGTCAGCACTAGTTGACCAGATACATAGAAAACTTAACAGACTCCAACTTCAAAAGGAGGCAATATTAAGATATCAAATGAGTAACATTAATCTCATCATACAGAACATTCTTCCAGTCAACTTGTGCAATATTCTTCAAATTTCAAGTAATGCTTCACTACTAGACACTGCTGATCTTCTGTTATGATATGAAGAACAGACTTCAAAACTCCAAAAGCCTAAAACAATACATAAACAAAATATAATATTTTAACTGATACAGTGCTTGAAAACAATCTGAATTTCTTACACATGATGAAAAAATTAAAACCCATAAAGATATAAGAATAGACCAATAAAAACAAAATATGACAAGTTTGGGGGAGAATCAAAACCCTTAAACTGACTTTTAAAAGACTCATTTCAAAAGACGACTGTACCAAACACAAAAGAGTAGGCTGCATATTTGAATCATCTTGAGGAAGCTTAAATTCAAACAGCCATTTCATAGACAGATCAGAGCCCCTCGCTGCATAGTTGATATTAGTCAGGTGGCATATGGAACAGCATAATCAGTTTGGGGGTCACACATTTTTTTGTTGTTCTTAGTTCTACCTTTTGGTGCAGTCCAAAGGATCAAATCCAGGGTCTGATGCATAGTAGACAAGCTACCCAATCTTGGATATCACATTTTAAGATAAATATATAAAAGTATATGTGTCTCCAAGAAGACAATTACATGAAAATGTAGTCCCCTCAAAACATAAGTTTTAGCAACTCACGTTGGCTTTTACCTTGAGGATTCATAATAGTGACATTTTATTTTCATTAAGACTTATTAAATAGAACTGTTGATGATTGTTCAAGACATTTCATGGACTGGAGGTTTGGTATTTTTTTCCCGAAAGTTCTAAGTTTTAAAAAGCACTAAAAATATAAGCAAGCAAATCCAAAGAAGCCAAGTGACTTCAGGAATGATTCATACACACCAGCTTCCTCACCTCACCCATTTCAGCTTCACACTAACTGGCAAAGGTCAACTTTGATGCTCCTACATCACTGTTAGAAAGGCTGTCCCTCCAATAGCTCTCACCTTTACTCTTCTCAGTTGTAAATCTGGGAACAGCAAGCATCCTTGCCCATTTCAAATGGCTAATATGTAAAATTAAGAAAGATGTAAAAGTCACTTTGCAAACTTTATAGGCCCATGCATTGACAAAGTGTTATAGACATAGCCATTAACAGCTTCTTTCCTGGAGGCCTTTCTCCTTTCTAGTTTTTCCACGTTGTACTTTGGTGCCAGGGCAAAACATAATGAATTAAATATTCTCGAGTGCTAGATCCATAGGGACAGAAAGAGACACTCTGGGCACATATTAGAAGAACTAAGCTTTAATAAAGGATTCTTGGAAAGCAAGAGACAGCCTAGAGAAGTTGCAAAGCTTCTTTGTAATTGTGTATTGTAACTGAAGTTGTAAATAAGGGCTTGAAAGTCTAAGATTTGCGTCTTCCATTGTGCTTCTTACAAAAAAGCTACTAGAGCTGTATCCAGATCGTTTGCAAGAGGTATTTCGGGAGCCAAGGCTCAATTTTCACATTTCACACCATGAGATCAGATGCAATGGTAGCAGACAGGCTAAAGAGGGCATATTTAGCACCATCATTGCAACTAGAGTATATCTGTACAGTCAATCACTCTAAGTCTGAGCCTCACAACACAAAAGGGCACTTCACCCATAGGTTTATCAGGATTCCTTAGCTCTGTAGAAGTGTGCACGCGTGTGTGCACACACACAATCACACAAGTGAATCAGGCCCCAATGACCATTCATCAGATAAGCAATCAAAATGACTTCCTAATTTGTCCCACTTTGCAGTCTGAAACTACTGAAACAAAGGAAAAGAACACACACCTGCCCTACCCTAGAGCTGGGTTGGCAAGCTTCTCTGAGCTACAAACAAAATTCTAGCAAACTACAGAACCGGATATTGCTGTTTTTGACAGGTGAGACCCATCTTAATGAATGAAATATGCTGGTCAATTTGTTCCTGCCAGATTATCACTTCACTGCCTCACTGCCTGAAGCAAAATAAAATCAAATAAAATAAGGAGGTAAAATATTCTTTTAAGACCTACAGATTTCCTACACTAAAAGTAGGCAGTGAAATGGCTCAGTTAATCTTTAAAATAAAGGTAATGACTTAAAGAGAGAATAGAACTAATGAGCCATCTTCCAGTTGACAGTCAACATGGACATCCAAGCCTGAGCTTTCCATGCCCACTGTGAATATATTTTCTAGGCATTTTCAGGCAATAAAGGTTTTGGGTTTTTTCTTGCTTTTTCCTCAAGAGCATCTCTTCTAGGTTTGCTGGCTTCCAGTGTTTGTTGAACAGAGACTATAGTGCCTGTGCCTTTAGAGAGCAGGCTCTGAAGGTTCAGTGGTTATGGGGTGATTCATGGGTTACTAGGATACCAGTATAAGGCATTTTATTTAATTCCTATGTGGGGATCTGAGGGCCAAAATCCCTTAGCTTGGGTTTAGCACCCTCCTAGTAGCAAAAGCTTATCTTCTATTCAAAGGGATAAGAGTGAGGAGGGGAAATAAAGGGCTTTCTAAGAGAAAAGTTAAACAAATCAGAGTGGAAAAGCCCCATCTTTGTTGCATCTTAAGCACTTAAAAGTGACAGATGAGAGAGAAAAAGTGTGTGTGTGGGGTGGGGTGGGGTGTGTTTAACAAGGCAGAAAACAGAAGAAAAAAGAAGACAAGTTAAATTGCACAGGATTTTACTCGTCTGGCCTACATTTCTCATTTTCTTCCATTTCCTTCTCTTTTGTTGCATGCATTCACCTATTCGAAGAACTATGAAGAATTTAGGATTCCCAGAACTGAAGCCTCACTAGCACTTTGTTGTCTGCTCCCCAAACTCACTTCTGACAGCTCTGAAGTAGCCTGCCATCTTGCTAGTAACATCTCCTGAATTTGTAAAGTATGAGCCTTTTACAGCTTAAATTACTAACAGGAATGTTCATTCAAAGTAACCCTCTATTTGAGCCTGAAAGGCTTTAGGAGATGAACATAGGTGACATCTAGTCCCAAGGGAAACTAATCAGAACTGAGGATCTCGATGCTATCTTCACAGATTCCTATACCATACACTCTCTGTCCACATTCAGTATTTACAACTACCACCACACACACACACACACACAGATGAATATGCACATAAATCCAGAAATATACTGGCAGCACCCTATGCACAAACCCAAAGGCTTTCTGTCAAGGGTTTTCAGGCATTTCATGATATTCGTTAGTCATAAACACCTGGGTCAAAATCTAGCTATACAGACTCCTTTTCCTTTTAGGATAAAATAAATCATAATCAAAAGTCAAATGTATTCCACTGTTCGAGTTCTTATTTCTTGACCAGGTGGCTAGACTCCCTCCCACCCCCCGAAAAAATTATTCTGCAGATACCAGCAACAAAATACATATATACCGTTTCCCCCAGTCCTTTTGGTTAATAATTTTCCTTTTCATTTCTCATTCCAATCCATTCCCCTCTGACTTTGAGTCCTTATGGAGTGCACCAAACCACAGAATGCAAGAACTTAGAAGTCACCTAGTTCAAAGATTTCCAATTGTCAATATTATAGGGAATCCCAAATTCACTGAGGGAAAACAAAACAAAACAAAACAAAGCTCACTGTCAGTTAACCAGTTAACAGATGAAACTTAGGTCTGCAGAGACCCAGCACCCAGCCCTTCCCCATTCTCCAACATTGTCTCAAAATGATATGCAAGCTTTAAACATTTCTCTGAAACAAACAGGTAAAAAAATTTTAAAAAATCATACTAGATTCTTATTTCAAAGAAGTTCTTGGTTCCCCAAAAGGGGCCCTCACAAGGAAACCAAAGGATGATAAATATGAAATGACTGCCAGCAAGCTTTCCCAGATCTTGCTTCTATCGTGATACCAAACAAGGAAGAAAAAAAGAAAACTGTTCAGCTTCTCACCCACACTGAGTCAACTGGAGCACACTTTAAGGTTCAAAACCTCAACTTAGTGCCATTAAATAATGTTCTCTTGATCTATCAGGACAATTTTAAGGCCCCCTCAATAACCATTTCCAAAGAGACTGAACAAGACCTGAAAATTGACAGCATAATGCTAGCTGATTTGCACATCACACATGAGCAGCCGCCCACATGAGTATAGCTAGAAGCATGTGTGTGGGCGTGTATGTGGCATGATTCACTGCTGTATGAGCCAGAAATGGCACCGTTTCAAGTCAGGTAAGCAACGGAATGAGGAATATCTGTCTGCATCATCGAAGAAGAAGAAGGAAAAAACAAACAAACAAAAGAAACAAATATTATGTACACACTGGTACTAGAAATGACTTTTTACTAGCCTTGCCAAGAAGTATCTCAGCAAACAACAGAACTATAAAAATAATAAGTATCACCATGGCTATATAATAACAGACATATCTCAAATTGAAATGCTGTATCCGGCTCACATTTCCCCAGCCCGAATCCCATTATATATCCTCTTTTTGTGTTCAAAGTCTTAAATTAGCACATTATGTACTTACAGTTATATGAGTTTCAGAGACCTCTGTTCTTAAGCAACAAATAAGGAAATAAATCTCATCAACTTCTACTTGAAGTAGTTCACGAACACCGCTGCAAATGATTTTCCCTCACGGAGTAACACCCAACACTATTATTTCCAAACTAGACAGAAAGCTGGATTTTGTTTTCTGGGTAAGATACAGGGGGAAAAAAAATCCTCAAACTCAAATGAAGTGGTGTACTATCTGGGGAAAGGAGCTCAAACATTTTGTCAAAATCCTCTCTTGCTAATTCAAAATATAAAAGGATACTTTTTGTTCTGCCTCATGATTGCAAAGAAAGCGACACTTACTGCTTTAACAAATGTTTTAATGATGGCAGCTTTCCAATCAGAAACTGGAAACCCTGAATAGCAAAATTGAAATTCAAAGGACACAGTTAATAAGTGCCAACTCGAGGCACCCCAGTGTGTCACTTCTCAAAATTTTGCCCCTCATTTAGAGACTATTTTCCATAAATCCATTTCTTGCATAGGTTTTTCTTCCTCTACACAACCGGTGCAAGACTTTCACTGAATGCCAAAAATTCATCATGCTCTTCCACAAATACCTTTCTCCAACCCCAGCCCCAAACAAACCCAAATGCATGCTGATAGCAAGAGAGAAATTTTGATTAAAATTCCATAATAGAGTTTAAAGGTAGTTTTTAGAGAATAAGTTAACAAGACATCACAAACAGCGAAGCCACCTTAACAGGACACAGCTTGCTCCACAAACGACACATAGAGAATGCACACAAACATGCACACTTAAATAGAAAACATTTCTTTCTCAACAATTTTACTCAAGCAATAAGCAAGTACACTCACAAGCATATTTAAAAGACAAGACATAACAAAAGATTTAGGGAGAGATAATATACCAACGTCATACATATCACAGCGAGGCCATGTTGAAGCTCAAAACGTTTTCTCCCCTGAGTAAGAAAGCTTGTTCTTTCTCTCCCTCTCTTTCCCTGTCTCAAACTGTCTCTCTTGATTTTTCCCCCTCGGAGGCTCTTGGGATGAAATCAAAGTGAGAGTTCGCAACAGCTCAGGTGGCTGGACTCCATTCAGCGCGTTCCCAAGAAAAACATGAGTATGACATTGACAAGCAGGAGGACTACAATCACGGCAAAAACGACTACAGTTTGCACATCCAGGGTCATGGTGCAATGCAGAACACTGTAGTGTTCCAGGTGGGGGGCCGGCAGATTGGGAGATGTCAATCTCTGTTCTGTCAGACTGTCCATACAGTCACCATGCTAAAAAGGAAAGGAGGAAGTCAGATTGTTAGGGAAGGTCTGGGTTTGGTCCCCGAGTTTGGTCCGGGGGAGGGAAGGGGGTTGGAGGCAGGGGCTTTTGCTTCCCTCCCCCTCTCGGGACTGGGCTGATCTTTCTTTCCTAACTGAGAAATCTTAGCTTGAGCTGAAAGTAGCAGAGTCCAGCATTCTCTCTTGGGCGCCACAGAAAAATCAAAATCCTGCTTTTCAAAAAGAAAGGCAAAATGAACCTATCGGTTCCCCAGAGCCTCTGTCTGTCCGGGTATGCGTCCGTCTGCCTAGCTGGCTACCGGTCAGTATCAGTCTTTCCTACTCTTTCTAGTTCATCAGCTTCCTAAGACCTCTAGTCTGCTAGCTCTCTTCAAGGGATTCCAGGCTACCAGCCACTCTTCCTAGCCTTTCCTAGCTGGTCCTCTCCCTCTCCTCTCCCCACCCCCACCTCAGCCGGTAGGTTGCCTTTTTATTCACGCAGAAACTGGGGGCGCCAGCGTGAGTCTCTGACAGAGACGCTGACAAGAGAACAAGCCAATAGCAGATGCTGCAGCTGCGCATTCAGTGCCCGGAGGCGAGACTTGAGCTGGTGTGCTAGCAACGACAGCCAATCGGAGGACCCAAAGCTCACAGAGTCTGCTCTCTCCTCGGGAGCCACCAAAAGCCAGTTTTTACGTGGGGGTGAGGAACTTGTGGGGGAAGGGAGGGTAAGAGACTGAAGGACGAGGAAAAAGACTGAGAAAGGGGAGGAAGCAAACAGAATCGAATGTAGAGGAACAGGCATGATAAAAGAAGGAAGCAGGCAGAGAAAGTCTATGGAAAGGAGAAAGAGAAGGAAAGATGTGATGGAATGAAAGAAGAAATTGAGGATATAGTGAAGAAAGAGAAGGGTGGGGGAAAGGCAGGATAAAGGATAGAGAGAAAGGAGAAGGAATAGAAAATGCGGGTAGGTAGGTTGGTTGGTAGGTAGAAACGAAGAAATAACTTGGCAGCCCCTCTGATCAATAGGAAGCAAATGTGTCTTTGGCCACTGCCTAAAACTAAATTACAAGTCACTGACCGTCAACAATAAAATCTCACAAATCAGTGCTGTGGACACAATCATAGGGGCACCAACTTATTCCCAATCCAGTTCTATTTGGCGTTCTCTGCTGAAGTTGCCCGGCCCTTCTCTAATTTTGATTTATTCACACTACGTTAACATGCACTCTTCCAGCCCTCTGAGTACGAAGAAAGAAAGGCAACTATGGGTTAAACAGTTGCCATATATAAACTTTTAAAGAACTTGTAATCTACTTGTAATCATTGCTTTGTTCAGTGTTCATAGCTTTGAGACAGCACTTAGAGGGAAAATGTCTTGAACTAGAGACCAGAAGGGTTCAAATTTATTCCTAGTTCTTTTTGGCTGTGCAACTTTCAGGCAACTTTTCCGGGCTTCCATCTCCTTTCTGCTGCATGAGGACTTAAGCTTCTCAGAGAATAAAGTGAAATCCCAGAAGTCTAACTTCAGAAATATACACGTAATTTCTACAACTGCTTGGGCCCTCAAGAAAGAAGGGCTCCCTTATATAGATAATCTCTCAGACCCTTTCCTGTACTTAGGCTCCATAGGAGTCAACAGATAGATGACAGCGGAAAGAAGAAATATAACAGAGATATAACAAGCTGAATTTTGGAACTGTGAGCATACTGTGGACTCTTAAGTGGAATGGGAATTGTTTGCTATTCTCTAGAAGTCTTTGAATCTCAGACAGTCATTATCTTAATTAAATTATTAGAAATTCTGAATGAGTGCAGGTCATTAAAAAAAAAAATAGTCTCAGCCCTCCGGGATAGAATAAACTCCAAATGAGACCACACTTTGCACATTTTGACCCATAGAACAATCATTTGTGAATGATTCTTGACAAAACAACAACAAAAAGCCTGAATCAGATCAATCTTTTAGATCTAATTATCAATTACCCCACACACAGCGGACCAAAGAAGGAGGTTACTGCAGTACAGCGATTCTAATTATAAAATGTACACCATGAAAGGCTACGAGATCAATAATTCAGTTTCTCACAAATAAATTGATCTCTTCACAAATAACTCAGTTGCCTGAGGTGGAATGTGGACACAGACAGATACATGCGTATTTGCGATATATGAAACAACTGGAAATCTGAAAGCAAACCAAATACCTTAATGATATTAAATGTTTAGCTATGCTGACAATGACTAACAACATAGGAGGACTAAGGGTACACCTTTGTGACCTTGGATATGGTTTCTTAAATGTGGCAAAAGCACAAGCCACTAAAGAAAAATTAGTTAAACTTAACTACATCAAAATTTAAAACTTTTGGCTTCAAAGAATGTTATCATATGTATGGACCCCTCCCCCTCAAGAAAGGTGAGAAGTCCTTGCAAATAGAATCTGACTATAGACGTATAGCTAGAATAAATAGAGTTCTTACAATTCACAAAAAAAATTGAAAATAATCCAAGAGTTGGTGAGATGGCTCCGAGAGGAAAGCTCTTGACTGAAAGCCTGACAAGTTTGAACCCCAGATCCCATGCAAAGATAGGAGGAAAAAACATCACAAATTTGTCCTCTGCTCTCCACATGCATGCCAAAGCAGAGGCACTCACACAATAATAATATTTTTTTTAAAAGAACTATAAGCTAGCTAGGAAGCTCAGCAGATAAAGGTGCTTGCCACCAATCCTGGTCGACTGAGTTGATGTCTGGAACCCACATATTTAAACAAATGAACCAATTCCCACAAGTGCCCTATGACCTTTGCACATCACTCCAATAAATTATAAATAAATAAAATCATTAAACAGAAATATAACCCAATTTAAAATTTATCAAAGGATCTGAATAGCATTTATCCAAAGAAATGGTCAATTAATACATGAAAAGATACTCAACATGATTAGCCATCAGGGAAATTCAAATAAAATGCAGGAAATGCTAATACAGAATACTCATTACGTCATTTTTGGTAGTGAGATACAAAATTTACACTTACTAGGACAGTTTGAAACAAAAAGCAAGATAATGAGCTTAGGGGTATAGCTAAATGGTAAAGCACTTGCCTGGAATGCAGGAGACCCAGGGTTTGATCCCAGAAGTACCAAAAATTGGAGCTTTCATGTAGCTGATAAGAATGTACAGTGATGCATACAGCCAGTATGTGAAACAGTCTAAAAGTTCCTCAAAAGGTTAAAAACAGTAAACATTTGATAAAATAAAACCCTCCATTTCTAGATATGTTTGTAACAGAAAGGAAAACGAGTCTACACAAAGACTCATACATAAACATCCAAAGCAACATTAATTATAAGAGCCAAAAGATGAAAAAAATTTAAAGCAGCCACCCACTGAATGAATGGGATATATTCATTCAATGAAATATTCAACTATAAAAAGAAATACTGTTTTAACTAGAAGAAATACACAAAGTGTTTATATCATTCCATTTCATTTATCTGAAATATCCATCTACTTAAGGTGAATGTTATTCCATAAACATCTTTTTCAGTTATATAAAATTACAAATGTAATTATTAGTTTGTGGTATGAAGTGGACTTTTTGTCAATAGCCAAAACAGTTTGAAAAGAAATCTACTTTCCCTTTTCTCTTTCTTCCTTTCTCTCTCTCTCTCTTTCTTTCCTTCCTTCCTTCCTTTCCTCTTAAAATATCTATCTATCTATCTATCTATCTATCTATCTATCTATCTATCTATCGACAGGGTTTCTCCAATACGTGGCTCTGGATGTCCCAGCTTAAAATCTACTGTTAAAAGTTCTATTGAGACAGATACTGACTCTCGTAGCTGATTTATTCATGCAACTAGAATCTTTCCCTTAAAAGTTTGTACTTGTCTAGGTCTACTTCTGAGCTTGTTAGTTTTTGTTTTTAATTTGTCACAACAACCATCACCTGGGAATTAGAAGCCTCAGCTGAAGAGCTGCCTGACTAGGTTTGCCTGTGGGCATGTCCGTGGGGCATTGTGTTGATTGCTAAGTGATCTACAAGGGCCCACTGTAGACAGTGCCGTGACCAGGCAGGCGGACATAGGCTGTATAGGAAAGCCAGCTAAGCATGACCCATTGTGCAAGCCAGCAAGCAGCATGCCTCCATGGTTTCTTCCTTCTGGTTCCTGCCTTGAGTTTCTGCCTGATTTCTATTAGATTGACTGTGACCTGGAAATGTAAGATGAAATAAATCTGTTCATTGGTTTTGGTCATGGTGTTTGTCATAGCAGCAGAAGGAAACTAGTATGACTTCCTCACTTTCTATGATCTCTCAACCTATGATAACCTAGTTTTATCCTTGGTTCCCCATAGAAACAAGTTATTGCTAAAGTGTCATCTTTGTCTTTCTCCTGTGGCTTCCTCTCTTTCCTGAAATGTCCTATTGCCTTAAGTATACCATCTACATACATAGCCTGTCTTCAATTCTTACCCAGGTTTTTCTTCATCTAGTCATTAATGGCATGATTTCTCAAAATCCTTTTGATTTCAGCCCTTTTACCGTCTCAATTCTATACTTCCCCAAAATAAGTGCATCCATTCCCAAAGCTTGAATTACCCACCTACATTGCACACCCATATACCTCCTTTCAACAAATTTGCTGGGAACAAGTTTGCTGGACACAAATGGAAAAAAACCCGACAGAGGCACTTGATTGCAGGTAAACAGAGAACTTACTTCTCTGCTGTTTATACTCAAGGAGCTCTCAAAGTCCGGAGATGAGTCTCTGGCTGCTTTCTGATTGTATCCTTCTAAATGTCTTACAAGTACCTCAAAGTTAATAAGTCTGAAAGCAAAGTCATCTCTTTCCCACATCTGATAGAATTAATTTTCTTCCTGAGTTCCCTGACTCTTGAGAATGACATTTACACAGCAAAATAGCCAGAAACTATCCATAAGTCCTGTCTCTTTTTCATGTCTCCAAAAACTAAACAGTGTCCAGAGCCCATTGATTTTTTTCACCCTTTTTCTTTTTATTTGTCTTCTTTGTATCCTTCTGCCACTACCTTTCATCAGTTTGTCTCTGGTATATTGCCATTCATTACCTGGTTCCTGCACTATTCTGCCTCCTCAGCACTGCCTCTACTCTCTGGCCCAAATTAGCTCTCTCAAAAGAATTCTGCTTTTATTGATCCTATGATGGATAATGTGGATTATATGCTAAGGACCTATATCGTTATGCAAGTTTATTTTTGCATATAGTTGAAAAGCAAAACAAGTCAAAAAACTACCCAACAAACTCTCACTTCCAAGACTCCATTGGAGCCAGCACTGTGGGTGTGATAAGAGGAGATGGTGAGGCAGAAAGCCATATGATCCCCGCTTCTGTTCCTGAGCACCATGGTGAGGATATTGAGGGTTTTTGTAGCTTTTGTTACCATAATCCTGGTGTCTGATGATTATCTCTGTACTTTTTGTGAACCAGAGAATGGACCACTTTTCTTTATCTGGAAGATATGATGAGATACTACTCAATAGTCAGAACAAGAGTAGTTTCTAGATTTTGAGAAAGCAAATAAAATGGGGCACTCCCAGAATCCTTGATGCCTCCCCCCATTCCCTTTGGCAGAGATAGGAAGTACTTTGATAAGGTTCTGGGAGTCAATCTTAAAAGCCCAGCCCAAGCCTTGCCTTCCCATCCTATCCATCAATTTTATAAGCCCTTGATTCCGTACACTAAGACACGTTCTGTTGAAAACTAGCATGCTTTATTTCTTCCAGCTGAGACTCGACTTACATAACTCCTTGGTTCTAATGTCTTCAGTGGCTCCCCACTGCTCTTATTGCTCTTAATGGCACATTCTATAGCATGGCATACAATGTCCTGCCCACATGGTATTCTTTGATTTCTTTAACCTCAGCTTTTACCAGTGCACTTTCAGTTTCTATTCTGCAGCTACTCAGAACCTACAGCAGTTCTGGTACTCTACCAGGTTTTCTAGCTTTACAGACTAAAATTGTTGCCATCTTCCCATTCTCTACTACAAAGCACAGTTCGGGTGTCACCTCCTCCAGTCTAGGCTTTCTCTGACCATGCTGTCTTCCCCCACATTCACCACAGCGTATAACATCTCTCAAGAACTTCATAATCATTTGTTAAATTCAAGAATGTGGCTTCCTCCTCCAGCCTCCTCTCAAGAGTCCTATATTCTAACCAGAGAGGCAAGGCCCTGTAGGATCACAGAGAAAAATCAAAACTTTCATATTCCAGGTCTTCAGATATGGAAGAGCAATCTGTTCAAGATTGCACAGCTAAGTATTGGCAGAATAGAAACCAAAATTTTTGTGCTCTGAGCCTCAAAAGTACTTTGGGGAGATTCTACACTCTCGGCATGGCATTTGATCTCAGTCCTCTTAGAGTGAACTATAATAGCATAGGAACTTGTACTCAAAGTGTAAAACAAAACCAAAAAACTTCTCTGGTTTAAACAACAATACTTTCCACTCCTGATCCACCCTTTCTACTATTAATATGAAAGTTTCTGGAACTCTCTTGGTTTCTGCAGTCTTTCGGTTACCTACTTTCAATACCAATTCCCACAATGATTCGAAAATTCTTTCATTGAGACAACCCAAGGGCTGGAGAGATGGCTCAGCCGTTAAAGGCTAAGCTCACAACCAAAAATATAAGAGATAACCCGAGAAATAACCCTGAAAACTTTGGGTAAATCTCAGTTCATAGCTATCACTTGGAGACAGGTGTTTTCACTACTGTCATGGCTACGGTTGAGAATCCATTCATGAAAGAATGTGAAATATAAATATTTCCATATTCACATTATTTCTTAGGACCCATATTCAGTTCCACAGAAAATGATAACCACAAATACTTATAAAGTACTTACTCTGTACCAGGTACTATTCTGAGCCCCTTCAATGTGTTAAATATTTAAATACTCAGAACCCTATGAAATACATAATATCATACAAATTCTAGCTATATAAAAGCTGAGACAAAGTAAGTCAAATAACTTGTTCAACATAGCAATTAATAAAATACAAATATAAATCCAAACAATATGGCTCTAAAGCCAATATTCTTTTATATGATAAAGTATCTCCTGGGTCATAGGGATGAACTACTTCAATGTTCTGACCTGGGCTTTGCAGAGGGAAAGTCATTAATAACAGACCAGCAAATGGAATTGGTCCCCATTAGAAATTTTTGCAGCATGGTTCAAGAATACTGTAATTTGATACCACAGAGCTTCATTCCGGCATCCTTGATCTGGACTAAACATTGGTCAATCAGACAGGCCTTTATCTACATGATCCTGATTTGCATGGCAGAAACTGCCCAACTGGAAATCACTTACAATGTGGATCGTTCTAATCTCCCAGAACCAGATACTGGCCAATCTAGATAGTCTTTGGAACAACTCAAACTACACACCAGGAAACTGGACTTCTCCCAAATAGAGACAACATCCTATACAACCTGAAGCCCCTCATCCCCGTCCAGCAGCCTATTCTCCTAAGCTGCAAGTAGTATTCTAGGTACTACCCAGCCCCCCTGCCTTCTTTTAATGTAATTAATAGGCTCTTCTTCTGTAAATGGTAAATCCATTGCCTGCTACTGTAGCAATTAGATGCATACTCAGTCCATTACATGTTTCACTGTTCTACTACTCTCCGAGATCCAAAAGAAGATTTCTAGGCATGAAACTTTTCTTTCTGGAAGATAAAGGTCAATTCCTGTTTGGCTTTTATTTATCATGTTTCAAACAGATACCGACATCCCACTTCTTCCAGGAAGTACTCTCAAGAAAGTTTTTACATTTTAACTTGACCCCTCTCACACTATTTACTGACTTGTCAGTTAATCCCCAACCCAGCCTACTCAGTAATTCCTCATGCTTGTCACAGCCAGTCTACAGACACTGAATTCTCTATTTGTTCACTTGTGTTACTTATGTTACTTTTATTTATGTTACTAGATGCTCTTTTATGTCTGTCCATGGATGTTTGAGAGAATCAACTTCTGGAGAACAAGAACACCTGTTTAATTATTCAGCACAGACATCTGCACTATTATAAAATAAGTCCAATTCAATAAGCACTTATTCTGACAGCTAACAAGGTTCTCAGAGGGCATTCTAATGGAGAAGACAGCCAATGACCCAATGACGTACATAACTTCAATGCTATATGTTAAGTGCTCCAAACACAGTCAGATAATTAGTGAAGTTGTTAATGATTAGAGTGTGAATCGTAGAGCCTTAATGCTCAAGAAGGAAAAATCGATTGTCTCTTTCCAATGTTCTTGGATAGAAATCTTCTCTATAATATATGTGATGGTGGGGGAAGCAAGAGTGGGGACACATGCTGGGCACACATGGTACTGGGCTAAAGCATATTTTTATTGAATTATCCTCAGAAGTCTTAGAAGACGAAATTATCATCATTATTCTAAAGAGGAAGAAATGACAGCTCACTGTTTACATCATCTGGCCACAACCATATACGTAGGATATAGAAATAGGAGGACTTGAACTGAAATTTGTTTTTCAAGCCTACCCTTTTTCACTCTTAGCTCTGAGTCATTTCGGAGCAATGGCTCTCAAGTGTTCTAAGTAATCTATTAGGGATTCAAACTCAAATCCCTCCTAAGCACTTTCCCCTACACAACACTTTCCATAAAGATAAATGTAACACTTCCTTTATTATGTTTTAATTATTATCTATGTACATCTTTGTCTACCTGTGTGCATGCTGACATGTGTACAGGTTCCTGCAGAGGACGAATGGTATCAGATCCCTTGGAACTTGGATTTATAGGGGATTGTGAGCCGCTCAGGATAGGTGCTGGGAACCTAACTCCAATCCTTTTCAAGAACAACAGTGCTCTAAACTACCAAACATCTCTCTAGTCCCTAACATGATCAGCCTTTTGCTCTATATCCTTCAGAACATGTATCCAAGTATCAAGCTGGAAGTGACAATGGGGGACAGAGTAGGACTATCATTCTTATTATAAACAATTATCTTTCTGTTTATTCTTCATTAGAAAGAATTCACCAAAGTGGTTGATGTTCAAAGGCGCATGCAGAATGCCTTAAGTAACTCACAGGAAAATGTAGATTAAAAGAAAAAAAAGTAAAACTATCACATACAGGTTAAATCTCTGTTTCTTGGTGAGTTTGTAACTTCAGACAGCTCTCTTAATGTCCTTATTTTCAAAAACCTTCTTTTCAGTTGTAGCTTAAAATAAAGCACTGATTGTTTTAAATTGTCAACAATTTGGCTGAAGGTGGAACAGGCCTGGCCTTAGTCCTGAGGTGGTTCCCTGGACATTAGATGATGAATTACTAGCTTAAGTTAAATAAGAAGATTGCCTATAATTAGACAGTAGTGGGTAGACTTTTAGAGAGAAATCAAAGAAGGATAATGAGTCAGACTCTCTCTGAATCCTTTTCTCCTGGATATCTACAAGTTTAGCTCTTTCACCTCCTCAAAATTGTCCTACCCTGACCACCTTCTCTAAGACTGTATGCCACTTCCTAACTAAGCCTTTTGCTTGTTTTAACTGCTCTACTCTGGGCCCCTAAAACAGTGCTTAGCACACACCAATTACATGTTTAATGCCTGAATAACTAAATGAACAAATGACTGAATAGACAAAGGACAACGTTCAGGACTCTTGACTCAAAGTAGGATATAGAAGATACCCATCGAAGGAAGAAAGCATCAGCTGCAGCCTGTGAATCCTGTGAATCCCAACCTTTGCTTCACAGACATGTCCAGTCCCTTTAAGGGCCTTAGATAGTAAGAGCTCCACAAGGAACTAAAAGATTCAGCCTATAGGTTAAGAATTGAAGTCTCTCTTCAGATTTCTGTTCCCTAGTTGGCCACCGAGAGATCTTTCTTCAGGAAATGCTTCCTATACCGCCCTCCTGTGGCCAATAGTCGTGAATAAGCATCTGAATAAATACATAAGAACAGCAATTTCCTCCTGTTCCTTTGCTTAGATCTATTTCAATCCCATTTCACATTTATTTTTGGACAATTTCAGTTCTATTTCAAACAAGCTTGTAGGCCAGGCCATCTGTCTCTACTCAGGGTACAGAGAAGACTTGTTAGGAAAGAATAGTAAAGATCCAAAAACCCATGCAGAGGAAGGACAATGGTTTCCTTTAGGGTTATGATCTTTCTGGGGCAGTTAAAACTGTATTTATATCAATCCAAAATCGAGATGGACTATGACTGTGTCTGTCAGTATCATGACCCAGTGTTTAGTTTTGGAGCCTAAGCTTCTACATAGTTCCTTTCCTGGTTCTCATGACTCATTCAGAGAGCTACCACTCTTGAATTGTCACACCTGAGTTTGATTTGCAAGCTTCATTTCAACTCTAAGTCACTGGATGGACATTCAGGACACTAAACACTCATCATCACATTAAGCTTAGAATTTTCCTTATAAGAGATACTGAACAAGAATCACATAAGAGAGGAAGAATTGGGGTGAGTATATGTTGTATGAAATTCTCAATGAATTAATAAAATGTTTTAAAATACTTGTAGCTATAAGTGGTTAGAATAGGCATACTATATAAGTAAACTGGGATTGGGGTGTGAGGAGGACAACTGGTTCAGCTGGAGAGTTTTTCGGGAACTGGGTTTGAAATTTTACACAGCTCAGTGAAAGTCTGAGACAGTTTTGCAATGATATCCTGAATGAAACTGTCAGGAAAAGGCTGGATACCACCAAAGCTCGGTAAAAAGACATTTGCAAGATAGTGGTTTCTAGAGATCCATGAGCTCCCAGGTAAAACTGCTGAAGCTCTCTGTAGACTGACAAGAAGAGATCACAAAGATTTAGTACATTAAAGCAGCATGATACAGAATAGTATGCTTCATGTGTGATCTTTTGGATAAAAAAGAGGAGGCATATGCTTACTCTGCTTATATCTACATTTCAAAATTCTAGAGAGATACATAAAAAGCTATAAAGCTGGTAACCTACCCTATAATAGGTGGAGAAACAATATCAGCTTACGCATTTTTATAGACTGATTGTGTTTGACCATGTGAATAGTATTTATTCAAAAGTTAAATAAGAGAAACTGTTAAATTTGCTCACTGGCCTCCTCATGTCCTTAAGTCTCTCCCTAACCCTCTGTCTGTTTCTCTAGCTCAATGATTCATTTAGCCAAGCTAGTTGAAAAACCCTAGACTTAGAAGTGGTATATACTAATGGTTAAGAATATGAACTTTAGCTGGGCGGTGGTGGTGCCTTTAATCCCAGCACTTGGGAGGCAGAGGCAGGCGGTTTTCTGAGTTCGAGGCCAGCCTGGTCTACCGAGTGAGTTCCAGGACAGCCAGGGCTACACAGAGAAACCCTGTCTCAAAAAAAAAACAAAAACAAAAAAAGAACATGAACTTTATGGCTCGTGAGATGTCAGTTGGTAAAGTGCTCATATCAAGGAATAAGGACCAGAGTTCAGTTCCCCAGCACACATATAAAGATATATGTGGTAGAGTGGATCTGAAAACCTATTACTAGGGAGGCAGAGTCAGAAGGACCCATGAAGCTTATTTGCCAACTAGTATTCATGAATGGGGTATCTCCAAGTTCAGTGAGAGAGTTTGTCTGACATATAATGACATATAATGTCTGACATATAAAACTGTAGCAAATCCTAGTAAATAATACCATTTAGGGATTTGAATACAATCTCTGACCTTAACATCAGGCAAATAATATATTCTCTGAGCTTCAATTTCCTTCTATAAATAGAAGACCCAAATAATACCTGCAAAGAGATAATGACACAATGGATTTAAATATCCTCTATAGAATGAAATATATTCAGTTAGGATGTGAAGCATTGCCATAGTATAAAAACAGGCCTTTTGAATGAAGACTCTAGTTGCTCAACGTTCTCCACTCCCACTTCCAGCATTCAGAATGAGGTTACCACTAATGGACAAATGACAGGCAACTATATAAGCATCAGAAAGTGAGTCTCCCAAAAGCAGTCAATGAGGACTTCACAACAGTGGCTGCCATTACACTGACAGAGATACAAAGTGTTTTCTTGAAACTATTCCTATTTCTTGGAGGTGCTTAGGCTTCCTTTTGGTGGTTACAAAAGAAGAAGAAGAAGAAGAAAAAAACAGAAAAGGAAATGACACAAGTACAAAAGGCTCACACATACCTGATTCAAAAGAGAAAAAGAAGTCACTTAGTTAGAACAATCAGTTTTCTAGATCCTTGCAACCAGCTTTTACAGTTTCACATAAGGCCCTTGCATATGCATTTTTGCTTTGTACCTTACAGTAGCCTGAGAATTTATTCTCATTTTATAAGGAGTAGGAATGTGACTTACTTCTACTCCTCCCCATTGCTTTATGGAATTGGAAAGAACAACAGATTAAGAGCCAGAACAGACAGTTCTAAGAAACGTGCTTTGGAATCCATACAACTCTATACATTTGGGATTAGAAAAGAACTGCAATATCAGGGTCAAACAGAGAACTGAAGTTTCCATCCTCCAGGCAAAAACTGGTGCTTGTTATGGTTTCAATATAAAATGTTCCCAACAAGCTCATCATGCTGAATGCTTGGTCCCCAGCTGGTAGCACTATTTTGGGAGCTGATAGGAGCTCCAGGAGGTGGGACCTAGCTAGGGGCATGCTTTTGAAGGTTATTCATCCCTACACTCTTTTCGTTCTGCTTTTTGTCAGCTATGAGATAAGCATCCTCTTCTGACTCATATTCTTGCCACCATGATATTATGCATCAAGATTCCAGAAGTAATGGAGCTAGAGGACTGTGCCCTCTAAAACCCTGAGTCAAAATAAACCCTTCCTCCCTTAAGTTGTTTCTGTCAAGTAATTTGTCACAACAACACAAACATGGTGATTTGTATTGCAAAAAAGAAAACTATTCCCCAAGAATAATTGGCTGAACCTTATATTTAAATAGAGTATTGTGGGCCTGCAAAATCCCTCAATACATAAGCCTACGTGATGCCCAAACTGACAGACAGACTTTGATCCCCTGGATGCAATGGTGAAAAAAGAAAACTGATTTCTGCAAGTTGGCTTCTGATCACCACACAGGCGTCATGGCATAAGCATATATGCACATGCACATGCACATGCACATGCAAATAAATGAATACATAGATAGTGGATAAAATGTTTTCAAAAGAATTTTGCATCTTCCCAGAAACTATGACCTTTTATTATGTACCAGATTTGTGGCGATCTTGTGAGGGAAGTATAGCAAGAAATAGGAACCTAAAAATGTAACTACCCACACACAAACTTTTTTATCATTTTGCCCTGTTCTATTTTTTACTCCTTAGTTCTTAGAACTCACATAATTTTAAATTTCTTTTATTTTTTACTTTTTACAGTTTTTGTCTGTTTTATTCACTGTACAGTACCTAGAATAGTGCCTGCTACATGGCAGATGCTCAATAAATATTACCGAATATGTAAGTAAATAATTTTTTACATTTTGGGCAGGTGAGGACAGAGAAACACCTCATTTTGCATATGGATAAACTTTCTCAGAAAGAATTTCTGAAACTTCCTGTCTTAGCCTATTGCTCTCACCTCACTGCATATCTGGTTCAGTAGCATTTACCCTGCACTAAAAAAAAAAAATTCTTGCAAACCCCTTTGCCTTGTGTTGGGCCAATTTCAGGCTTGGTAACTACAGGTAACCTGGGATTTGCCCCTTTTATCATCTTACTCATTTATTTTACAAACATATACAATATGCTCTGCATTCAAAAGTAACTCTGCCACACCTAATTGCCTCCATACACACATATGCACATATACATGTGCACACACAATTGTCTTTACATACATATATATGCATGCACATACACACATATACACTCGAGCGCCAAGCATGCATCTCAAAAACACTTAAGCGGTCATTATAAAAGTCCTGTACCACAGCCTGACTGTGAAAGAGGTTTCAAACAGTAGAAATCAACTGGTATAGTGATAGTGGAAAGGCAAGCAAGAAATTTATTCAGCTCCATATTGGAAAAGCAGAGACCAACTTTTTTTTTTTTTTTTTTTTTTTTGTGGTACTGACATGAGCACTTCTACTACTTAGAACAATGGCCCTGAAACAATTGGTTAAACAGTATTCCTAATATTTTACTGACGGTGTTTTTCTGTATTAACTCTTCAGCTTGGCTACCTTGCATATTTGAGTCTTCAAAGCCCATGATTATGTGAACCAACCTCTTTTTTAATTAATTAATTTTTTACTTACTCACTTTACGTCCCGCTCACTGCCCCCTTCCAGGTCACCCCTCCCACAATCCTTTCCCCCATGCCCCCTCTTGGTCCCTCTTCCCACAATCCTTCCCCTTATCCCCCTTCCCTTCTCCTCTGAGCAGGTGGGGTCCTGCTGGGTATCCCCCACCCTGACACATCAAGTCTCTGTGAGGCTAGGGGCTTCATCTCCCACTGAGGACAGACAAGGAAACTCAGCTAGAAGAACATATCTAATATACAGGCAACAGCTTTTGGGATAGCCTCGACTGCAGTTGTTCAGGACCCACATGAAGACCATGCTACACATCTCCTACATATGTGCAGGTAGGCCTGGTCCAGCCCGTTTATGCTCTTTGGTTAGTGATGGAACCAATTTCTTAAACTAAATCTCTTTTGCATCATCCCTTGCTCCTCTCATCTCCAAAGAAACCTAGCTAATACAAAAACTGAAACATTAAAAGATTTAAATGATTGCCCAAAATTACAGTTTGTCAGTGGAAGAACCAGCAAGTCTAATTCCAATACTATTTTTACCTTGTCCTACAGCTCTTAGTCCAGTAAAAAAAAAAAAACTGCTTTGATTCCATCTTTAAAATTAATACAACCTGCCCTTTATTCAACTCCACTATTTTTGCACCAGTCTTTCAACTGAGCTGATCTTCTCTGCTTTCACCTCTTCAATTCATTCTCTATCCAGCTTATAAAAGTCATCTTCTCCAGTCATAAAGTAGCACCAAGCGAGATTTAAACACTCTGTATTGCACCGGGACTAAATAGTGCTTATTACATGCCCAGTACTACCATACACATACCATGCAGTATGTCAATTCACTTATCTGTACAGTAGCCCTATGAACAATACCAAGGCAAAGAAAGATTAGGTTATGCAATCACCTAGCTAAGAAGCAGTTGAGTTAGAATTTGAATCCAGGTACTCTAGTTCTGGAGCACTCACTATTGGCTATAGCCTAATTCATACTGCCTTCAAGTACAGGCAAGATACACCTTCTCTAAGCCTACAGGGTCCTATGTGAGGTAACACATGCCTGATTGCTGTCATATCTTTCTACTCACCTCCCGCTTGCCCTGGATTCTGGTCACAACGGTGTTTCTAAAGCATGTCACACTGTATCAACCAGAAGGCCTCTGCATATGCTATCCTCGCTGCCTTCTCTCAGCTCCCAAACCTCACCAGCTCTCTTGTTTTTCTCTTGCAATCCAAATGCGTCAAGATGTTTTTTTCCCAAATCCCTTCACAGCTGAATCAGCTTAAATGTCATTCTTTTTGGTGTGTTGGGCAAGTGCTTTAATAGGTTATCACCATCATACCAATAGGACCTCTTAGACAGCTTAATGCCTTTCTGTTCCCCATTATCTGCTTTCTGTTAGTTAATAGCTTAGTCACTTGAAGAACTAGTCATGTTCTAAAACACCCACGTTGTGTTACTCAGTTTCATCACTGTGAAAAAAAACCTGATCCTTCTTAGTCTCTCTTCAAACAGAGACTCCAGGAAGCCCTTGTAGGAAGGAAGAAGGATTATTTCTTATAAATTATTACAGCTAGCTCTCTTCACATTCGGAGAAGAGGAATTTTAGGTCTGCTCTTCTAAGATCTGAATTCTTGACAGTAGAAAATATTTTACTCTGTTTACCAAAATGTGTATCCCCTGTGTCCTATCAGGAATGATATGTGTTTCCCATACAGGTAAAGAGTAGCATTGCTTCCACAGTTCCTTCTTGGCTATAGTCCAGTTACTCATGTGGTGCACATGGCAGAGTGGGAAGACAAGTGAGGCTGCGTGATGCTTTAATATGTTACTGTGTCTGAATTTTTGGTCAAACATCATTTGGGGTTTATCTTAAGGGTATTTCTGGCTGTAATTAACATTTGAACCAGCCTATTAAGTAAAGCACACTGCTCACCCTGGTGTTTGTGGGTCTCATATAATCAGTTGAAGACAATACTCCAGCTGACTATAGACTAAAACCTGCAAAACTGTGAATAAAAATAAATCCTTCCTTGCAAACAGCTGAGAAGCACATCAGAGCATTCAGAAGCTACTTCTGTGGTATATTATTTCATAGATTCTCTGTTTTATGTTATATCTTCTGTTTAGAACACTTTGTACACCATGTATAATTCCTTGCAACCTACCACACAGCAACTCTGCTAAGAAGCTTAAAAGGTATAATTTTAATACAGCTTTTAATCAAAGTACAGTCCTCTGAAACCTTGCACTCCCATACTCCTGTAGTTATCTTCTTAATACTTCTTATGGAATTTAGCCCAAGTTGAGTTTATTTCTTCTCTATTCAATCAAAGCACCTTAAAGGACTAGAGAGATAGCTGAGATGTTAAGAGCACTTGCTGCTCATGCATAGGACGTAGGTTCAGTTATCAGCACCCACGGGGGCAGCTTATAACCATCGGTGACTCCATTTCCAGGTGATCTGATACCAACTTCTGGTTTCTTTGGGCACACACACATACACACACACACACACACACACACACACACACACACACACACACACA
>JANHMN010000005.1:73897208-73910979 GCA_030674055.1 Rhabdomys pumilio | reverse complement strand
CACACACACACACACACACACACACACACACACACACACACACACACGCATGCACTCATATCCATAAAAATCAATCAATCCATCCATAGGTCCCTCATAAGCACTCTCTCCAGTACTCTACGTCCATACACAAACACTCCCCTGCAGGGTCTAGCCTGACAGCTCTTCACTGCTCACCAAGGAAACTTCTTTTTGCAACAGACATAGGCCACTACAGAAAACAACAACAAATCAAAATTCAGAATTGTGGAGCCCAGTCTCAGTGCATGTATATTCAAACTACTCCCAAACCTGAAGCACAGAGAACATTGTGGAGACCAGGGAAAATTGTAAAAGTCAAAAGATCACAGAGTTTGCTGTGAGACTCTGTCTCCTATAAATGTCAGGAGCTATATGCATACAGTCTCACCAACATTACTGTTCAAATGTGACCTGTACAAGGACAACAATGGACATGCCAAGCTGGATGGGACAAAGACCACCAGGTCTCAACCCTACAAAAAGAACTATTGGCAAGTGAAGAAAGCTGAGTGACAGAGAAGTGGTCTTCCCCAGGGAAGAGGACATCAATTGGTTGTCTAGGACAAAATAGTCAGCTATAAAACATACATGCAAATAACATTATATAGACTGAGAAGGTTATATTTAGGAGTGTGTGTGTGTATGTGTATACACATGAATTTGAAGAAGACACTGGAGGTATATAAGAGGGTTTAGAGGAAGGAAAGGAAAGGGAGAAATGTAATTCTAATCTCAAAAATAAAAAAGTGAGTATAGGAAAAATTCTGAATAAATAAACAAATAAAAATAACTTTTAAGCACATTGAAGATGTAACTCAAATCATTGGCCTATACTTCAGTCTAATATAGTGCCTTAGAAATCAAAACTGGGAGCAGTGTGAAGAAGCAGCGAGGATGACCCCCCGGACAGAACAAACCCGTGCACTGCTGTATACCGGTGTTCAGAGCTGAAGTCCCCTGCCACCGCCATGCCCAAAAGAAAGGCTGAAGGAGACAAAGCCAAGGTGAAGGACGACTCACAGAGAAGATCTGCAAGGTTGTCTGCTAAACCTGCTCCTCCAAAGCCAGAGCCCAGGCTAAAATGGCCCCTGCAAGGAAGGGAGAGAAGGTACCCAAGGGGAAGAAGTGGAAAGCCGACGCTAGCAAGGATGCTGCAGAAAATGGAGATGCCAAAACAGACCAGGCACAGAAAGTTGAAGGTGCCGGAGATGCCAAGTGACCTGTGTGCATTTTTGATAACTGTGTACTTCTGGTGACTGTACAGTTTGAAATACTATTTTTATCAAGTTTTATAAAAATGCAGAATTTTGATTTACTTTTTTTTTAAGCTATATTGTTAGCACACAGAACACTTCATTGTTGGGGGAGAAGGATCATGTGTCACTAACAAAATATCTCCCAAGCTGGATTGAGGACAGAAAACCTCTTTCCTTGATAATTTTGAAAGGCTTCTTTTGGCTTCCAGGAGAGACGTCCTGGTCTTGACATAGGTGGCCACCAAGGCAGAAAATGCCTTGTGTTCTGGGGAAACTCTAAATTCATTTTTATGTGCTCTTCCCCCTGTACCGTCAACATAGACTTAATTCCCTTAAGACCAGAGATCTGATGGAACCTGGCCCCCAAAATTGGTTTTCCAGTCCGTTGGGCAATGTGGACTTTACAGTGACATCATTGAGTGTTCTCAGAAGAGCACGCGTTCCTTTTATAAGAGTGTGGATCTTCAGATTGATAATTCTGCCATGTTCATTTCCTGAAAGTCAGGGTCGGCTTGTGAAAAGTTGTTAAACAACATCCTTTTTTGTTTGTTTGTTTGTTTGTTTGGTTTGGTTTGGTTTTTTGAGACAGGGTTTCTCTGTACAGCCTTGGCTGTCCCGGAACTCACTCTGTAGAACAGGCTAGCCTCGAACTCAGAAATCCGCCTGCCTCTGCCTCCCAAGTACTGGGATTAAAGGCGTGTGCCACCACCGCCGCCCGGCCTAAACATCCTTAATGTGAAATGTCAACCCTCACTCTAAGCTACTTCCCGTTTTCAAAGCACTGAATAAAGATTTCATTGGGTTTTATAGTGGCCTGATTTTGGTAGTCTATACAAGAAGGGAATTTGAAAGTTCTTGTATATTGTTGATTGTCTTCTGCCCATGTCCTGCTTGAAATACCATGATTGTTTATGAAAAGGATCTTTAATAAAGCTGCTTACAGTTAGGCTTGGGGGGAAAGAAATCAAAACTGCTTGATAAACATTTTCCTTAACATTGTCTATTTAAAGGGGGTGATTATGATCAATCATATTGTTTACATGTATGGTACTCTCTCAAAGAATTAATAATATATTTTAGGGGTAAAAAATGAACTGCAACATTGTTGTTAGTGTTAAAAACTGCAGACATAATTGACCATCAATATGAGACAGAAAAGAATCTATTGCAGCCATACAAAATGAGGCCCTCTCTATGTAGTAATAGACAAAAATCTTCCAAAACATATCATTAATTGAAAGGAAGAAATTCTAAAATTGCTATATGTGTAAAGTAATGAAAAATGTGTGTGTGTGTGTGTGTGTGTGTGTGTGTGTGTTACATATATGTGTTCTTTTTAAAAGCAAAGAATGTCTCTTCATGAATACCCAAGATACTGATAACAGTAGCCGCTTCTGGGTAAAGTAACAGAGTAATAGGCTTGAGCAAAGAAGAGAAACATACTATTCATCAAATTATGAGAGAGTGTCACATTCTGCACTCTTAAGCTAGTTTAGAACCCTCTATGTAACCAGATTTGCCATGAACTTGGAGTAATTCTCCTGTCTCAGTCTCAAGAGTACTGGAATTATAGGCATGAACCACCACACTCAACTCCTTTATTTTTTTTTTTTTAAATCTGCACACTACACAAGTAGAAACTTATTCAAAATAAAGGTCATTTTTGCCATGCATCCATGACATAGAAAAGATAACAATATTGAGTTGTTATTAAATATTGACATATCAATTTTGAACTTTTCCCCTTTTCAATTAAGTATATGCCTTGGAGATCTTTGTATATTACTACATATAGAGAACCCCATTTTGTGTGGCTTGAAAGAACCCTTAGGAATATAGCATAATTAGTCAATGATTCTTTGCCTATGAAGCTCATTTTCCGAGCCAAGTGAAATAGTTTTGACTCTCAAGGAAATGTAAAATACTTATGTAGTTTTTCATCTTTGCTAGGCACTGGTTCCAGGTGCTTTATATGTATATTTATTTTTTTCTTTACAACTACACTGTAAACTATGATCGTATTACAACTGAAGTTCCAGATATGAACATAAAGACATCAACTGGATTGAGCTGCCCACGGCTATGCAAACAATAAAGGGCTGAAGGAAATAGTTGACTGTAGGGAACCTGAATCTTGGATCTGTGTCCTTATCCAGTACACTATGTCACTGGCACCGAGATTTAAGATAAAAGCTAGAAGACTGTATATGCTATATTGTCAGCACCCAGAAGTTTACAACTGATCAATATATTACTAGATCAGTATATAAATGGATGGATGGGTGGAAGAATGGTTATGTGTTGTATAAGTGAAGAGGGCAGATAATAAAATAAGGGGTATAAGGGTCATGGGTGGGTGGCTTGTATATAAAGGAGAAATTTGCCATCAGATAGATGAGAATTTGATATCTGATATTGACATTTCTTCAACATTGAGATAGATGCTTAAATTATCTATCCTTGTTTCCAAACTGCACTAAATTATAAACAGTCAGAAGACAGGGATACATTTCAGTTTCCTTCTCTGCTATATCTCTATAGTCCAGAAGAATGCTTAACACATAGTATGTAATCAGTAACTTTGCATTAGGTTACAAATAAACAAATATAGACAGAATCACTTTGTGAGGACTAATGTAAAGAGTAATTAAGATAGCTTTCAGTATAACTAGTACTTAACTGATAAGTCTCTCTCTCTCTCTCTCTCTCTCTCTCTCTCTCTCTCTCTCTCTCTCCTCCAACCCCCTCTCTTTGGCCCTGATAAATTTATCTCACTGATAATGCACTGTCAATTGGGACCTTATTTTTAAACATTCATTTTTTTTTCAGTTATTGAATAGCTTTGTGGTCCTGAGTAAAGCACCCTTTCTCTCCAAACCTGAGTTCACAATCTATGAATGAATAATATTTAAGCATGTTGTATTGCGGCTACAGAGAATGCAAGATAGACAAAGACCTTTTTTTTCTCAAAAATCTTAATCGACACATAAAGTAAATGACAGGATGGGATAAGTCAGAGAGACAGATTCAGACCTCTGTCTGTCCCTTCTCCATCTTTCCAAGGCACATCCATAGTAACTATGTATCTTTATAGCAAGAATATGCAATTTCTTTTTTCTGTGAAGGGCCAACTACTAAGCACTTTATGCAGCATGGGCCATATGAGCACTGTCATAACTACTCAACATTGCTTAAACAGCCACAGAAAGTAAATTATGGCTTATTCTTGACTCTTATGGCTATGGTTCAAAATGTGTTGTAAGCCTTTAAATTTGAGTTTCAAATAATTTCATATACTTATGCCACCAAATATACCTGTTTGTTTTCTCCTAGCTACTTAGAAAATACAAAATCCATTCTTAACTTGTGGGCTAAATTTGGCTGACAGACTACAGAGTGCTTAATCTCTAGTCTAAGATTTGGGCACAAGTACGCCTAAGCTGATCATTATACCTGAAATGGTTTGGATGCAATCCGAGCACTACAGAAAGCAAAGCCTACAGTGTTACCCTGGAAGTACTGAAATTAGATGACAAAGCTGCTTGATATAGAGACAAAAGGGTCAGAAATAAAAGGGCCAAAAATAAAAAGCAAAATTCTCTACTCTGTAATAGGCTATAGGCTTTCCCTGGGACCATGTCCAATTTGCAAAATAAGGGCACACTGGAGGGGAAAATATTTCTTGCTCCTTAATGACAGAAAGTCAGCCTAAATCCAAGGAGCTCAGGCTCTAGTCAAACCTTAAAAAGTACAAATAGCCGTAACTCTGTTCATGGACTGTGAGGAACCTAATGAAGGCCCCCCGCCTTCAGGACTGATGAGGCTCTGAGACTATGTAAGTCCCATAGTCTCCATTTCTACGGAAGACCCTCATGTAATGTTAGATGTGGCAAGGAACAAGATTATTTTTCTTTTAGCTACCACACTATTTTTTCAGCCCAATTCACCTCCTCTGAGGGTCAACCTTCAGGTCTCCAGCCCTCCTCATGAGTACTGATGGTAAGTCTCAAGCACTTCACTTTTTACCCTTTTAAAACTGCATGTAGACACAGATCTCCATGTCCATTCCTTTCTGGTCCTATCTAGCTATGCTATCCTCCTTACAGGTAGGCATGCATATACCTAAATCTCAGATCCATTTAAATGTCTTTGAGACTCTAGAGGCTCTTATGGCACTTGCATCAACAAGTCACTCTTAGGTTGTAGAGAGGAGGAAGAGAGGACAAAAAGGGAAATGCAGCATCAGATTGTCCTTCAAGCAAGAGTTTTATCAATGCCAGAAGGATGACAAAGCAAGCTATCTTCTTTGTAGGTCACTTATGAGGAGGTCAGAAAGGCAAGGTGTTGCAATCACAAGGAAGTAGGAAACAGTTCTTTTACATTACCAAAGAAGGTTCAATGACCCTAAGTGCCCTGTGATTTGAACTTAAAATATGAATCTGCAAAGTTCTAATGCATTCTTGGATAAATAGTAGGAGGGAGACTTCTAGAAAACAATATGCCTGTTTAATATGTGACCTGTGGGACATGACATATGAAACATATGAGCCTAGTTAGAATGTAACAGTGCTCAGTTTGCCTCTGTCTCCAGGCAGCAGATGGGCTGGGTGTGGTCCTATCCAATTTGCAGTCCTCTTGATTTATGGCCTAGTTACCTGGAAGGCCTGTTTTCAGAAGTGATAGGTTCCCTGGCTGTGAGACACAACAGTTTCCTGTCTCATCATGGCCCAAACCTGTCTGGAACCTCGAAAGTCCTCCTATAGTCTTTACAATAGACGTCTACATAGCTCAACAAATTCCACCTAAAAGTGTATGTCTATTCTTAGGTGCTCACTAAAGATCCTAGCCCAGGGAATGGTGCCATTCACAGAGGACAGGTCTTTCTCCCTCAATTTACTGAAGATAATCTCCCACAGGTATGACCAAAGAGGCATCACTTCTAGGTGATTCTAGATTTCATGTTGCTAATTGAGATTAACCATCACAGACTCTTAGCAATTTTTCTCAAAGGCTCTGATATTCTTTAAAGCCTGGGGCACACACAAAAAAGGTTTATATTCTTTCATTGATAAATTCCTACTTACTAGGCTACGGAGACTCTGTAACTCCATGCTACATCTTAGCAGTAAATGTCAGTCAGATTCTCAGAGTGCTCTAGGACTTAGAGGCCACAGTTCACAATCTTAATATTTTCTTGGGACAGATACCCTCCAGCACTTCCTTGTCCTCAGTGTTAGACTAAAAAAAAGTTTTCTTTTTTATTTTTATCTACCAATACTCTTATTTCTTATTTGCGTTCCTATTTGAGTGGCAGAATCTTTCCACTCAAGGACTGTCTTACCTCAGAACTTTTAAGATAGCCCCTACTTCTTTGGACAGGCCCTAGCCAAAAGACTGTCCTCTCTTAAAGTTGCTCCTAGGAGTAACCTCCCTTAGTATGTAGATGATTTATTAATAAATCACAAAGACTAACCCACTTCCAGTCAAAATACAATCATAACTTTTTCAAAGTCAGCCTTTTATAGATGTAAATTTTCTCCTACAAAGCCACCAAAGTCTCAACCAAAAAGATATAGTGTATTAAATTAGCAAAGAATAAAAACATTATTAAAGGGAAAAAGGGTCTAGTTCCTGGAACTTTATTAGCTCTGAGTCCAAGGAGCCTTTCCAGATACCATAATGATAATGTTTTAATTCTGGGGAATCCTATCACCAAACAACAACTGAAGACCTTCTTGATCATGGCAGAGTGTTGTAGAACTGGCTTCCCCAGTTTGATTATAAAGTTAAACTTTTATTTGAGGCCCAAAATGGATCAGAGGAAGTGTCAAAAGACTGGGTCCCTGAAATGGCATGGGCCCTGGATATCCTAAATTACACACTTAAGGTCTTGCTGGTTCTCCCTGATCTCACTAAACCCTTTTCTCTGTATGTACATAAGTGAAAGAAAGTAGCACTGGGAATATTAACATACAAACCGTGTCATCCTCTCAGTGCCCGGCTGCTTGACTCTCCATGCTGTTCTTTACATACACCCATGCAAAGGACTAAAATACCTACTAGTTTCCTTGGATATCATCATTAGACAGAGCAATTCCCCACTAAAACAGAGAGGGCCTCAAAGGTAACCACTGTTCTTGTAAAACAGTATTCCTCACTTTGAGCTCCTCAGGGTCCTATAGTCTAATAATGGTCTGCCTTTCATTTCTAGTATCCCTCAGGAAGTGACTGGAGCACTTAAAATTAAGCATTATGTAGCTTGGCACCATCAATCTTCTGAAAATGCAGAAAGGGCTAAGTTAACCCTTAAGAGCTCTCCCTAAGCTTGTGCTCAACACTCAATCGTCTAGCCCACTCTTCCCCCAAGTACACTTTTGTGATTCCACATGGCTCCCAATTCTATAATTCACCTCAGCTCCTTCAAAGTCCTTTATGGTCAGCCCTTTCTTTTTAATAGATTCAGATACTCGTTATCTATCTCAATATATTATCACTGAGGCAAGCAATCAGGGTTGTCACTGAGTCCCAAAATAAGCACAGTGCAAGACTGAATCCACCTCTCAGAAATAACCTATTCACATTAACCCTGGAGATTGGATCTACCTTAAAACCCCTCCAACAAAATAAAAAGCCACTTAAAGCTTTCTGGATTGGATCCTATCAAGTCCTAATGTCTCCAGCTACAGTCAAGCTACGAGGCCTATCACTGTGCCTAAACATATTTAAAACTATTCCACCCACAAGAAGCTCAAACAATCTATTTGTAGGAGGCTCTTGGAGATCTGTCTACTTTTCTGAAGAAACCTAAGTAAAACCCTTCCACAGACATCCCCAGACCCCAGGAAATAAGTAGCCAAGACTCACTGTTACCTTTCTGAGTTCTGCTACACTTTCATAAACAAGCTTTCCTTTGCCATCTTACAGGATCCTACTCTGTTCGGAGGGTTCATGTTAGACCTGTTTCTACACAAGATCTGTTCAACTATTCCTGGGCACGAGTCATCACTTACCTTGAGTTATACTAAACTGGGGCATATTCACTGTCATTTTACTCGTATACCTCTGTGGTAAAGCCAACCCTTAACCCCAAAAGAATCTTTTGTTTGCCTTTCCTGAGTCTAACCCGCTCAAAATCTCACCTGGATGTGATTCCTTTGCCCAAATAGCCATGACTCTTCTGCTGTGATCTCTCCTGACAGTCCTCCCTTATGTTTGAACATCTCCTGGATGAATATCTGCTAGGAAGTCTCAACAGGGAAGACTTGTACTCTCAGCTCCTATAGCACATTTTTTGCTTTTTGTTTGGCTCTGTGATTGGTATTATTCAGATCATAGGCCATTAAGCTCCCAAAATGGTACCACCTAAACCAACACCCGTTTCCCACCACCAAGGACTCATTGACTTCCCAAGAGACGTCAGTCCTGCCTTCAAGTTCCTATCAATATTAACTCTTCCCTCTCCAGAACTCTGCTCAAACATTTTATGCCGTATAGTCCCACAACTATATGACAGATCAGCATTGCCAACCAGGTCACCAAACGCTAATTCACTACTTCACAGTTCTGAAACAGTTCCATAAGACAAGAAATCTTCACTCCCTTGTCTATTATTTGGCTTTGCGATATGTCAGTTCTGGGAGTAGAGCAAAAAGGTCAAAAATACAAAACAAAATTTCCCACTCTCTAGCAGACAGATCCTAAATGCTTGAAGAGAAGCCAGTGATTTGTGATATCTTATGTAAACAATTAGACCTTAACTTCTAATGGCTCCTTGAGGAAACTTACCTCCAATAGCTAGTCTCAACAAGGACAAGAGATAGTTACAAATATTGCTGCCTAAAATAGTGAGCTGCCCTCTTGAATTCTTTTTAGACAGATCTCACACAAATGGCCTAAGAGGCATGAATAATTTCTCCCAACTGCTACAAAGGACCCCATTCATCAACTTTCATTCATAGTCCCCACCCCCACCTCTTTACAATATGCCTGCAAGTTCCATCCACAGTATGTAGTCTGTATTAAATCTTTTATAACAATTCTCATGTGGTAAATAATTATATCCTGACTCTGCTCATCATTTCCATTCTGACATTGGAGTCTGATCTAGGTTAAGGTTAAGAAACTTAGAAAAGGAAAAGGTTCAAGTTCTGTGTCCACCTCTCACTTTCCCAGGCTGCATGCACATCATTTAAAAATTCATCATTTCTACAGTCAGAACCTTAACTTTCACAGTGCTTCCCAATCTCCTCAAAGTTCAATATGGAGATCACCAAGTCCCTCCTGGTAGCTACAAGTCAAGGCTGTCCAAACATCAGATTCAACAGTCAGGCTCAAGCTCAGACTCTGCTGCCATCTTCCTTCTCTACCCCTTCTCCAAAGGCTGCTCACTACTCAATTTCGCACCGCTTATCTCAGTGAAGAATCTCATCCTCCACTTGGTTTCCCTGGAATACTCTTGTCACTAGAAGCAAAGAAGAACAAGATCATGATCATTTCTTTACTATCAACTGTAGCAGCGGGCTTTGGCTCAGGATCTAGTTCTATGCAGTCTGATTGACCCTAACATCTAGTGTCTTCTTCTAAACATGCATATGGACCTTAAGTGCCTTCATTTCTTTCATGTTTCTACTTACACATCCCTTAATCAGAAAAGTTTTAAGTGACCTAATATATCATACCATTCTTACCTCTGATCTCTACTTTTCTTAGTTCTTAAGATGTCTTGCTATATTATATATTTTGTGTGACTGGTTTGTTATTCCCCACCATCCACTAGATTGTGAGCTCCCTAAGAGTTAATTTGTAATTTGTTTTCGTTCACTGCTCTTTTTCCTCTGTACCACATCCATGCAAATTCATAGTAGATAGCCTACCATTTTTTAAGGAAATCAATGTCTACAATAACACCTAGAAGATAAGAAGATACTGTTCTCATGGCTGAGAACAGTAAGGAAAGTATAAAAGTCAGGCCCTCAACCTTAGACTTGTGACTCTAAGAAGAACATTCTTCCTATTCTAGACATAATTCTTATTTCAGTGACAACTATCATTTCAAGCAGAAACTATAAATAAGAATATCAAACAATTTATCAACCAATATGAACTCGCAACTAAACTGCCTGCATCTATTAAGATAGCAATTTCCATAGAAATATTTTATGAGTTACATGGTAACATTTGAATTCATTTACAACAGTCAATTGTACTAAAAGAAATTAAATGTGTAGTGTAAATAAAAGAGCCATATTACAAAATGGTGACTATATCTAACTCCCTATTTCTCCCTCATAATCCTTCTAGTTAATATTTTATTTAAAATCTTTTTATACAATAACATTTTTATCATATTTATTCCCCAACTCCTCTCAGATACTCCTAACTCCCTACCCACCCAACTTCATGTTTCTTCCTTCCCCCAATAAACCTACAAAAATGGATTTAAAAACAGTAAAAAGTATAAATAAATAAATAAATAAATAAAGTCTGCACAAGTTCAAACTGGACAAAATCCCAGCACTGAAGAAGGAGACTTGGACAGAGTCCCTAAACTAAGAAGGTATCTGTGGTTGACACCTGCTGGAAAGAGAAAATCCATTTTTTCAATAGAGTGTTACTGGGTATATCAACCATTACTCTAGGAATAGTTGGTTTACTAGTTAACTTCTATCTAACATTTACTGGTAGGAATGTTGATGGGCATTCATAATCTCATTTAAAGGAGAGAAATCTGAGACTCGACATATTCCCAACAGTGAACACTGTTGGTAAAGACTAGAGGTTTTCTGCCCCACCCCACCCCCCAGCTAAAATAATAATAGTGTATTGTCCTTCTAAATTCTAGCAAGTGGCTAGGTAAATGGTTTTTAGTTTGTTTGTTTGCTTGTCTGTCTGTTTTAATCACAAAACAGTCACTGCTTTGGTCCTCTAAAGTCTTTTTCTTCACCAATCAATCTTTAATTACAAGGTCTTTGAAAGCTATGTCATTGGCTTCTCTTAAAACTGAGAAAAGTTCAAATTCTTCATTAATTTAATCTGTTTGCAACTCATGGTTCAGTCAAACTGACATGCCGATATATTTGCAAGAGGAGAGAACTCTCACCCGGACCCAGCTGCCACAAATGACTGAAGCTGGGGTTTTTCAGGCAAATAGTATAGCATTTGTTCCTACTGAAGGTCTTTTCCCAATTCATTCTTTTCTGCCTTTCTTAGCACCATCTGAAATGATAATTTATGGAATACTAAAGAAGGACAGTGAAGGAGAGTCAGGAGACTCAAATTTACCTACAAAGAGTTTGTGGCCTTGAGCAAATCTGTCCCATTCTCTGTGTCCTCTGGTGTGCTGGCTGGACTCCAAGCACTCTAATATCTTTACCTGCTCTAACTTTTACTGGTTCTACAAACATTTGATTTAGCCTTGTGGGTCCTCAGGGTAGGATAGAGTCCTGGGGAAAGGAACTAGGTAAGCCCTTGTATTTAATGCTATGAACTAGATGCCTTTAAGAACTACAGAAATGGAGAGGCTGAGAAAATCCCGAGGAAGGGAAAAGGGGAGTTCCTCTGAATATATTCCTAACCTACACCAGTTTCTCTCTTTCCTTTTCAAATGGGAACAAAAGAGGAGTTAAATATCAATTTTTGCCCAATTGCTTCAGGCTCTTTTCCTTTTGCTGCAGATTGTGGGTGGCAGTGCAGAAGTATGTGCTGACACTGGCATTAGCGCCTGCTGACCCAACCCAACTAACTGCCCTCCAATACCCCTTGTCAGTAGTGAATACAAAGTCATTGTGGCCTTCCACTCCCCAGTACCCCTAACCAGGTTTAGACTGTCCCTGGCTGATTCAGAGAAGCATCAAGATTCAGCCACCACTTCCTCTCTGCAAAGGGAAGTCATTTCAAGGTCTCCAGGTATAAAAGGGATCACTATGGCATAAAATGAACTGAAAATGATACTGAACACACACACACACATACAAACAAAAGCACACACTCCTTTTGCATTGGTAAGAGTCTGCTAGTTGAATTCCCATTTAGAGAATGAGGGTTTCTGTAGCCATCTCTCCTTGACAAAGCCCTAAATGTGGACAGGGTGAGACCATCCTAGGCAAGGAGAGCTTTGCAGGGCTTTCCCAGATTGCTTCCACCTGGGTGGCTCTGGTCCCTAGTGCTGGCTAGGGGTGTCAGGTACACACATCCTACTTAAGGAGGTCATGCAGCTCTCCTATAAGGCTCTTTACAATCATAGTCTTTGTGGCTGTTCCCCTCAACCCCTTGCCAGCCTGCTTGCATCCTGGGAGCTTTAGTGCTTACAGAGAGCCCCTATGTCAAACCCTTGCTTCTTTGACATCCCAGGTAACACCTGGGATGTTCCTGGACACTTCATCTAGCCCCCAGCTTGAGCCTACCCTAGTCTCGGAGGGTGGCAGAGATGCCTAGGGGGGATGGGAGGGGTCTTTACTGGTCTGGCAGGCAAGCAAAGTCTCCTAAAATGGCTACAGGAAGCTCACTGGTGTCTGAAGGACAGTGGCGAGGACGGTGGGCAGAGGTATGGGGGCTCCTGGTGTGGAGGTTAATTCGAAGGATTGGAGGTTGGGTTGAAGGATTAGGGCTCATGCAGGGTAAACTAGAGCTACATGCACTCACCATTCCCGATCCGCCTCTAATCCACTGCATGGTGTCCACGAAGTCCAGCTTCTGTGAGGCCGGGTGGCTGGTGCGGGTTGTCGCGGGCTGACTGGGAGGGAGGGCTGGGCTGGAGGAAGCGAGAGCCCCAGCGCCCCCTCCGCCTCCCCTCCTCCACGGCTCTACAACCGAATCCCCTCAGCCTGACCTAGCCTTCAGTTTGGTTGTTTCTTGCCGGCGTGCGGGCTGTGCTTCTCCACCCTGCAGCTTCCCAGGGGGCTTGACAGGAAGGAAACACGCAACTGGGGGAGGGGGTCCCAGTGAGCTGCCTTTGTCTTCCTCCAAGGCTTGCAAATTGAGGGGTTGGATGCAGGCGAGAATATAGGGGAAATAACCTCCGCCAAGGGTAAGGCAGCTGCCACCCCTGCCTGCCCTCCTGCTGCTCTCGATTTATATGCTGTTTATTGTGGGGCTTCCCAATTGCGTTGACTCAGCGGAAAGTCTTCTCCAAAAGTTGCAAAAGGTGTTGGGACAGTCTCTAAATATTAAGATCCTAGCCCACTGAAACCATGCCAGTGAATTCCCATGCCTCTCTCCCCAAATCCTCTCTCTGTATATTTTTCTGATGCCCTCTCTCTAGTGTCTAATCTCTTGCGCTTTCATCTGCATTACTTTCACTTCTCAGAATAACCGTGGAAAAGCAAGCTTTGTTATCCCCATTGTACAGTAACTAAAAGGAGGTTGGAAATGGGGAAAGGACCTGTATAAAATAAAGCTCTCACTTTATCCTCTGCAGCGGCTTTCCAAACTTCTTTTTGCTTACTGTGTTCTCTCTCTCTCTCTCTCTCTCTCTCTCTCTCTCTCTCTCTCTCTCT
>JANHMN010000005.1:73879297-73897198 GCA_030674055.1 Rhabdomys pumilio | reverse complement strand
CTCTCTCTCTCTCTCTCTCTCTCTCTCTCTCTCTCTCTCTCTCTCTCGTTCTCTCTATCCTCCCCTAACACTTCCCATTCCAGTTGTTCTCCTTTTATCTTCAGGAATATGGAAGTTAGTCTAAATGTTGGATGAATTTTCCACTTGCTTATTTGGCTGAGAATAAGGAAAAAATGTTTATCAACAGAAACTGACCATTTTTCATGGTGCCAGCTCTGGGCAATGAAACCCAGGTCAGCCCTTCTGCATCTGCTAAGAGTTGAGGTTGTCAGCTCCAATCACACCCATTATTATTCTTTATGAACTTTAAAATAACTCTGTGAGCCAAACAAAATGGAGTTTTAATTGTAACCCGCTCTATTACATGCATGAACACTGAAGATTGAAAGACACCTCTGCCCAGAGTAACACAGAAGAATAAGAATCCAGAGCCCCTGACTTGCTGGATAAATTGGGCAGTACTAGGATTGCAAAAACAGGTTACAGCTTCAGCAAGAAAGAATTTAAACTGTGCTATCAGAAAGAAGTTCCCGGAGGATTGTGCTACATGCATGTTATACACATAGACTTTTTTTTTTTTTTACCTCTTCTTAGTAAACCATTCATTTTATCCAAGTCAATATTTGGGCCAGACACAGTTGGCCTACGCCTAAAGCTTTGATGTGATTTTGTAGAGTGAAAAATTATAAAGACCATTTTATAAAATATATACAGGCTCACTAGTTCCAGGAAGGCGGAACTGAATTTCAGGCATTGGAGGCATACAAATAAAAGCTCAATTATCCTTTGCCTGGGACTCCTGAATTAAATGGGGGTTTGGCCTGGATAAGGATCAACTTCCTCTTAAGTCTGGCAGTCCCGTCATCGGTGATTCTACAATGTCCTCACATTCTCACCCCTGGGTTTTCATTTGTGCTAAGTGTCTTGAATATGGCTTCCCTGCCAGTTAGCTTGTCTGCCAGCTCATTGAAATTACTATGATTCTGTAAAAGCTGCAAATGAGTATGCTACCTGTAGGAAGTTCACCAGGAATAATACCAAACCTAAGACCTGTTTCACCCCCACTTAACATTGTCAGTTAAGAGGGATCATCTTTATTTCTTGGTTGTTACAGATAAAATTGTGTGTACTTCTAAGATTATGAGAAAATTAAATTCTGATAAGGGACTCAATCTATGGTTCTTCGGTTATGGCAACCGTAGCAAATAAATGTGATATATATATATATATAGTCATTTAAATAGAATTGTAAGGTTTTGTTGTTGTTTTTACTTTTTTGAAAGCAGTAACAATAAATTCACCTTGGCATTTTCTACCACACTAGCTAGTACATAAGATGTACAATTTAATTTTTAATTTTTATTTTATTGTTATTATCTCTCTCTCTCTCTCTCTCTCTCTGTGTGTGTGTGTGTGATGTGTATGTATGATAAGTAAAACATATGTATGATAAGTAAAAAAGATATACGCATTGTGACATGTGCACTGAAGGACATAATTCCATTTATGTGATGTAACACTGGAATAACAGAACGTGTCTATATCAAGAGAATGGAGGAGAGTCTCCTCCAGTCACCGGCCCCGCATGGCGCCGCATGGAGCTGTTCCCGGTTCCTGATCAGGGTCTCAGCAAATTCCCTTGCGATGGCACCTCCATCAGTCTTTGCCCAGATTCCTCAAGCTCCGCCGGTTCTGATCTTTAAGCTCAATGCGGACTTCCGAGATGATCCAGATCCCCGCAAGGTTAACCTCAGCATGGGAACATACCGCACAGATGACTCTCAGCCCTGGGTTTTACCAGTAGTGAGGAAGGTCGTACAGAAGATTGCTAGAGACAATAGCCTCAACCACGAGTACCTGCCCATCCTAGGCCTGGCAGAGTTTCGGAGCTGTGCTTCTCGCCTATTACTTGGGGACGACAGCCCTGCTATTGAGGAGAATCGGGTTGGAGGTGTGCAGGCTTTGGGAGGAACAGGCGCACTTCGAATTGGAGCTGACTTCTTAGGGCGATGGTACAATGGCACAGATAACAAGAATACACCGATCTATGTATCATCACCAACATGGGAGAACCATAATGCTGTGTTTTCTGCCGCTGGTTTTAAAGACATTCGATCCTACTGCTACTGGGATGCAGAGAAGAGAGGACTTAACCTCCAGGGTTTCCTGAATGATCTGGAGAACGCTCCCGAGTTCTCCATCTTTGTCCTCCACGCCTGTGCACACAACCCAACAGGGACCGACCCGACTCCAGAAGAGTGGAAGCAGATTGGTGATGTTATGAAGCGCCGTTTTCTGTTCCCCTTCTTTGACTCAGCCTATCAGGGCTTTGCATCTGGAGACCTAGAGAAAGATGCGTGGGCTATTCGCTATTTTGTATCTGAAGGCTTCGAGCTCTTCTGTGCCCAGTCCTTCTCCAAGAACTTTGGGCTCTACAATGAGAGAGTGGGGAATCTGACCGTGGTCGGGAAAGAATCTGACAGCCTCCTGCGAGTCCTTTCCCAGATGGAGAAGATTGTACGAATCACGTGGTCCAACCCCCCAGCCCAGGGAGCTCGGATCGTGGCCACCACCCTCTCTGACCCAGAGCTCTTTAAGGAATGGAAAGGTAATGTGAAGACAATGGCTGACCGGATTCTGACCATGAGATCCAAATTCAGGGCACGATTAGAAGCTCTCAAGACCCCCGGGTCTTGGTCTCACATCACTGAGCAGATTGGAATGTTCAGCTTCACTGGCTTAAACCCCAGTCAGGTCGAGTATTTGATCAACGAGAAGCACATCTATCTGCTGCCGAGCGGTCGGATCAACATGTGTGGCCTGACCACCAAGAACCTAGATTACGTAACTACCTCCATTCATGAAGCTGTCACCAAAATCCAGTGAAGAACCATTGCTTAGTTCATGCCACCAAAGCAGTTCTTGTGACAACTTTTCCTGCCTGCGCAAACCTAGCTATACATGTCCTTTATTAGAGATGACCTGCTGTTTAGCTCGCCCCACAAGAGAAGACATTTCTCAAAATGAACCTGGGGGGCCTGGGGTTAGAGCCTTTTGAAACCCAAAGCAGGTCAAAGTTATGTAAGAATAAAACGTACTCCGGTATGAGATGTAGCCACCTTGTCTTCTTTTCTAGCATTCTGCAGGAGTGTTGCCCATGGAGACGTGGGCTTCTGAGCTTTGCATGACTGTACAAAAGTCCAGACTCAAAGATCAAGTTGTTTGAGGAGCTAGATATGACTGTGGGTGTTGGCTGGGGCACTAAAACTTATCATCTCCACCTGTCTCTGGTCTTCCTGATCTTCCCACATTTCCCGCATGGTTGTGTCCCTGGTCTGGAACATTAGGGGTTTTTTGGTTTGTTTGTTTGGTTGGTTTGGTTTGGTTTGGTTTGGTTTTTTGTTTTGTTTTGTTTTTTGGTTTTTTTTTCCTAGACAACGTTTCTCTGTGTAGCCCTGGCTGTCCTGGAACTCACTCTGTAGACCAGGCTGGCCTCGAACTCAGAAATCCGCCTGCCTCTGCCTCCCAAGTGCTGGGATTAAAGGCGTGCGCCACCAGTCCCTGGTTTTGGAACATTAGATTTTTAAGACAACTGTAGCCAATATTTATATCATGACACACAAATGATTTTACATATTTAACTGAAATGAAAGTCCCACTAGACGGTATTTGCTCTTGTGATATGTGGCACATTGTGATATTTTCTTAGTCTATTTGTTGTGTTCTGTTTCATTTAAAAAAAAAATAAAACTGCCGATCAAGACAAAAAAAAAAAAAAAAAGAAAGAAAGAAATTGGAAACTACCCTAGTCTTTTAAAGCAAGCACATTTAATACAAGGAACACATTACACCTGCAGAGCTAAGAAGCCAAACAAGGGATGGTAAGATGACACAGTGTGTGATAATCATAGAAAGTTGCTAGCATTTCTAAGTATAAATAGGTGATAGAAAGTGATGTTGCCTTAACACAGAAACAGGCACTATTGAACAGAACCTAAAAGCATGGTAAAGAAGAAGGTGATGTGATTTAAAGAGTTTCACTGAAACTGGATCCATGAGAGAACATAGCTACCCTAGAAGACATTCCACAGAAGCAGGTGATGCAAGAAATGCCAGAGCTTATCCTCCCTTCCTCTTGCTCAACAATCTAACACATGTATGTCTTGTTGGAGACAAAATGCATAAACAAGAAGGAGGAGAAGGAGGAGAAGGAGGAAGAGGAGGAGGAGGAGAAAAGAGAGAAGAAAGGGAAGAAGAAACGGAAGAAGAAAGTCTAAGAAAAGTACCCTTCAGGAGAAGAGTCTCTAGTCTTGCAAAAGACTGAATGTTAATCTAAGAGAAATTATTATTTTGCTTTTTTTTTTATTTAAGAGAAATTATTAGGTATCATTTACTACAGGATATTTAAAGTACCTCGTTTACCCAAAACCTTGGGACCAATTAGAGACAGTAAAATGAACTAGTAAGGCTATAAGCTTTAAAGACATATCCAACCTACTAATAATATTGTGATAGGACACTGTTACCAATTAATGCATCAGGCCACATATTATTCTGAGAGGAATGCCTGCTAGAGTTTGAATTCAACTAACATTTACTTGTGCCGGTAATTTCATACCTCGTGCCTAGGCAGGGTTTTTTTTTTTTTTTTTTTTTTTTCATGAATAGAGCCAACAAGGTTTGTTATGAAGATTTGGTGAAGTTGCTCAAGGAAAAACAACACATGGGCTAGGAAACTAATAAGCACTCTGGGCAGGACTGTAGAAGTCTGTGTTCTCTTGAACATCTGTGATCTCCTTGAAGTCTATTTAGCTCTTGTTCTGCCACTCCCCCCACCTCCTCCTCCTCCTCTTCCCCCTCTTCTTCTTCCTCCTCTTCCTCCTCCTCTTCCTTCTGTCTCTCTGTCTGTCTGTCTCTGTCTCTCTCTCACACACACACAGACACACACACACACACACACACACACACACACACACACACACACACATCCCAAATGCTGTTGTGCTCCTTTTGTACATGAGCGGCATAAAGAGAAAGGTAGACTTATGTGGTATCCAATCTAATTCATTCTCTTTATTTGCATCGATGGTAATTCAGAAACCACAGAGATAAGTTTCTGGGGACTAAGGCAACAAATCAAGCTTATCTCTACTTGCTGTGGCTATGGTTGTAGCTCTCGAAGCACTCCATAAGCACTGAATTTACTGGTGATAAGTAGCCTGAACAAATACTTAAATTTTCCCTGTTCTTTTATTAGGGAATTTAATAATTTTAATCAATCAATGATCCACAGACATCAGAGTTAACAAAAGATCTTAGATTATCTAGGTAATGTTTTCATTTTACTGATGACAAAATATAGCCCCATTGAACGAAAAGAACTCCCAATTTCATAAAGTAAGCTAGTGGCTGAATGGAGTTGGGTTGAGGTGGAACATCTCAAATCCATGAGTCTGGACAGTACATGAAGTACAGTGTCTTAGTTAGGTTTTACTGCTGTGAGCAGACACTATAACCAAGGCAAATCTTATAAGGACAATATTTAATTGGGGCTAGTTTACCTGTTCAGAGGTTCAGTTCATTATCACCAAGGCAGGAACAGGGCAGCATCTAGGTAGGCATAGTGAGGAAAGAGCTGAGGATTCTACATCTTCATCTGCAGGCCACTAGGAGACAACTGACTTCCACATGGTTAGGAGGAGGGTCTTAAGGCCACGCCCACAGTGACATGCTTCCTCTAACAAGGCCACACCTCCAAATAGTGCCACTCCCTGAGCTAAGCATATTCAAAATACCACATACAGTGTAGTGCAAGCAGACAGTGCCACCAGACAGGAGAACTGGTAAGGTTGAAGCAAATTCAAAACCCCAGGGAATCTCAGAATTGAGAACAGTAGGCATGGAACCAGCTCCCTGCTATGCTCTACCTGCTCTGGAACATGTAAGCACATTGAGAGGGCCATTACAATCAGCCACATAGGGACAACACCTGAAGTCCTTCCCCATGCAAATAGAGCATCCCTAATATCTCAGATTGAACCAATTGGAAACATTTACCCTTGGATCCCACCCTATTCCCAAAATGTTTATAAGGTCTTTATCCACATGAAATAAAGTATACAAGTTGTTTCACCAAGAACTGTCTGAATATGGCTATTTTATTGAGCTGTAACACTCTGAGAAAGAGTTTTGTCTCCTGGCATTCATTGCTGGACCTCAGATCCACCCAGCTGGGCCTGTGCCCCTTACCCACTACTACTCCCCACTGCTGTTGTCACCACTCTCTATTTCTTGCTTAGTGGCTCCGACTAAGACTTCTGGCCACCTGCATCAGCTTTCCACTGCTACTGCGACTAGCATAGGCTCTATGGTAGCAGGAGAGACTGTGTCTATCTGCCCTGCACAGGCTTCCCTTCAGAGAGCTGTAACATTTTAGCTGTTCAGGATAGACCCAAACCCAATGGAACCTTTTGTTCCGGCTGGGCCAGAGATCCTCAGATTACATTCTGTCTCTCATGAGCAGCTTGGCAGCTGTGATTGGGCATCCCATTGGTCATGTAGACTTGAAGCCCAACAGTACAGTATGAGAGAAAATGGTAAAATTTCAAGTACAAAGCTACCTAAACCTGGTAGTACATACCTGTATTCCCAGAACTTGGGAAGACAAGGCAGAAGAATTGCCACAACTTTGAAGCCAAGCCACTCTATATAACCATAATCCAGCTAGAGCTACATAAGATCGAGTTTAATAAAAAAGTAAAATACACAAACAAATAAGTACAAAACTGCTGAATTATTATAACACTGGTATTAATGACAAGAAGTTAATAACTCTATTGCAACCTGTGCTCTATTTATAAATCAACATTTTGGGCTGGAGAGATGGCTCAGCCATTAAAAGCTAGGCTCACAATCAAAAAGATAGCATTTGAGACTTCCTTCTGGCCTTGCTCCCTCCTTTCCTTGGTAAAATTCCATATCCCTCCTCATCATGGATGTTCTAGCTCACCCATAGGACATGCAGATATAGTGAGCTACCTTCACTCCTTGATACAGTCACCCCAGCTGCTTGCCAGGGAACCTGACTTTCTTTTGGGGCTCACTAGATCCCATATCCTTCCACAACAGACACCCTTTAGCCTACCCACATGGTACAGAGAGACACAAGTAAGCTACCTGCACATTCCAGCACAGACTTCCCCCATCCTGGTCAACCCATAACTAATAAGGTACTGTGACCTCCTCCTAGCCCCTTCCTCCCTTTGGGACCTGAAAGTTTTCAACCTGCTCCCCACAAGGGACTCTCCAACCAGCATATATAGTGCAAAGACCCAGGCCACCCTCCCTTTCTGTCTTACCAGAGCTCAGTCATCTGCCTCTCTGTGCCTCCATCCTCATTATTCTATTTGGCTCTGAGACCCAGGACCAGTCCATACTGTCAGAAACTTATCCCAAGTGCTGATGAAACCACTAGACTGTAGATAATAAGTAGAAGGCCTAATACCAAAGCCCCAATACCAGACAGAGGAAAATTATATCCTAACCTTGCCATGAATTAGCTCCCTTATGTTTATTGTAAACACCTCTGCTGAAAGAAGAAAGGTAACATGAAAGAAAAAAAAAGAAATTAACAAAATCTCAACAATCTCCAGAAGTACAAATCCCAATGGAGAAAGAAAAACAACACAAATAATTTATTTCCTCCAAAAAATACAAACTCTATTTTAATAGCTTCTGTTGAAAACAGCCAGGAAGAGTTCTCTAGTAATTCAAAAGAATGTTTATAACTATGGTCAACCAACTCAAAAAGACAAAGAATAAGAAATAAAATTTTAAAAGGAGGTCAATCTAAGTCAAGAAAAAGAAATATAACTTTTTTAAAAAAATCTAAACTGAAATGACTCTGTAAATGAAATGTTCAATACATCAATCAAAAACCTCGGTGAAAACCTTATCAACAGAATGGATCATGTAGAAATGGGAAAGTCAGTGATGGAAAACAAAGTAGAGGAACTGGACTACTCAGTAAAGATCAAAGAGAGTGGTTTTTAAAACTATATACAAAACATAGAGAAATTTTGGAATATCATAAAAAGACCTAATTTTAAAAATTATGGTCTATAAAAAGGCATAGAAAACCATAGCAAAAGCACAGAGAATATATCCAGTGAAACTATATAACAAAATTTACCAAACCTAGAGAATGCTAACACATTCCAGGATACAAAATTTACAGAGCATGAAATAGACAAGACTGGGAAAAATTTCTCCACTATATATTATAGATAAAACATTAAAAACAGAGAATAAAGTAAGGTTATTAAAAGTTGAAAGAGTTAATCCCAGCACTTGGGAGGCAGAGGCAGGTGGATTTCTGAGTTCGAGGCCAGCCTGGTCTACAGGGTGAGTTCCAGGACAGCCAAGGCTATACAGAGAAACCCTGTCTCGAAAAACCAAAAAAAAAAAAAAAAAAAAAAAGTTGAGAGAGGAAAAGGGTGAATCATTTACAAAGATAGGTCTATTACAATAATACCAGATTCCTCAATAGAAACTTTTGGATTCAGACTAGCCTGGAAAGATACCTCTCAACTCTGGAAATGCAACAATTGTCAGGACACATTATTATACCCAACAAAATTGTCTACCAAACTTGATAGAGAAATAATATGATAAAATGGATTAAAGGAGTTTATGACTACTAAGACAGCTCTACAAAGGAATAATTCAATAGAAAGAGAAGGTTAGACACAACAAATAGCACACACACACACACACACACACACACACACACACACACACACACTCAACAGTACCAGAGCAGGTAATCAAAAGAGATACAAGAAAACACCCTCCCAAGACTTTAAATAATATAAAAAATACACAATTTTACTATAACAATATGAATGTCTTAATTTTCTTAACAAAAAGACTATGAATAACAGAGTTATTAGAAAACAAAATCCATGGTTTTGCTGCCTCCAAGAAATAGACCTTACCATGAATCCTATCATACTGCTTTAGAGTAGAAAGATGTTTAAAAAAAAAAAGTATTCCAAGCAAGTGAAACTTAGAAACAAATAAGTATAGTTATTTTAATAACTGAAAAAAAAAGATTTCAAAGAAAAACCAGTCAGAAGATATTTTTTTAAAGGGGGCTACTTCATATTCATTAAAATAAGAGTTCATCAATAATACATTATAATCCTAAACAGAGGGTCACCCAGTTTTATAAAATACTTACATTTAAAGCCATAAATTAACCCTAATAAAGTGATTGTGTATGATTTAAATACCCCATTCTTACCAATAGAAAGTCCTTGGTTACTCTACAGAATATGGCAGTAAGACTTAATTGCTAAAAGCATCATATAAAGTCACAGATCATTGAACTATCAAGCTGCTACTGACCTGAATGCTTCATCCCACTGGCTAGCTTTTATAATACTAGAAGGTGCTGTGCATGCTACTAGAAAAGTAATCATCAGTTTCACCCAACTTTAAACCTTGTGGTACAGTAATGATACAAACATGGAAGCAACCAACCAGTTTCTAACTGTGTTTCATTCCTACTCCACAAGATGAACAATGTACCTGACATCATTGCAGATCCAAGAACCTGTGGTTAAATATGTCATAGGTCCTAGAGAAGAACCTCTTCCTGTTATTTTGCTAAACGGACATATTATTAATCCACTACAAATAACTTATCATTACAGCCCTAGATTAATGTATCTCTCAGCCCCCTTCAGAAAGGTTGGTATTTGTAGTAGATAATAAATACAGAGAACAACAATGGGCCAAGTGCAAAGATACTGTAGAATGTTAGTCCAAGATGAGATATCTGTATAACATTCCCTTCTCCAAAGAGTCAGAGATATTGCAGAAGAGAGGGAAGGAATACTGTAAGAACCAGAGTCTGTGGATGAACACAGTGTCCTATTGATACAACAAGGTAGCTGCACATACAGACTCACAGAGATTGTAACCGTACGCACAAGCTACATGCAAGCTCAAGCCAATCTAAATCCCAATTAGCTTGAAGTTCTACCATAGTTGAAGAGCTATTAGCAATTGGCAGCTATGAGGAGGGGGGGTCCATTTTCTTTAAGAGTATATCCCCTAATTAGTTGGCCATATTCCAGTGAAAGGCCACAACTCCAAGAACATATGTGCAGCATAAATTTGAGTAGATGAATGGGGGACAAAGGTGAGTGGCTCTAGTAGGAGTCTAGGAGGGAATGAATGTGGTCAAAACATATTTCATGAAGTTATCAAAGAACTAATAATTTTTAATTTAATTTTTTAAATTTGTGTGTAAACAGAAATATGACCCTAATTTTAAGGCACAAGCCTGGCTGGTAAGGTCAGGTGAAATTTAAGGGGAGGTTGTCTAAAGCTTTTGCCAGATTTCTTTGACACATTTTTATGTGAACTTTGAACAGGCATAAAAGCAAACAGTTTAATGAAGCCTTATGCAACTATCACCATTGTTCCATTTTTTGATTCCCTGACATTTATCCCTCAGAAAAATTTTTAAAGAAAATCCTCATTTATTTGTTATGTAGCAGTTTCATTCAAGATTAAAAATTTCCATCCACTTTTGAGGGAAACTTCTTAAGACATAGGATGTAAAGGGGGAAGTGAAACAACAGGATATTTTAGGAAAAGGATGCTTACAAGGAGGTGAAACAGCAGGATGTTCTAATGGGAGGTGAAACACTCACTCCATCCTGCAAGAAAACTCATTAAGATGGGACATAAACAACACAAATATCTTCACAAAGTCCCTAAAACTAACTAGTTTCAATAGACCCTTCCTTCCCCCAAGAGTATATAAGCATTAAAGATTGTTGAGGGTTACTTTCAGATGAGCTGAACTGCTTAGGGGAGGCTCATAATAAACAGTGCAGAAGAAACACAAACTTGCCAAGCAGACTAAAAGAATTCGAAGCCAGCCGAGCTGCTTGGAAGAAACAAAGATCAGCTGAACTGCTTGAAAGAGGCTCAGAGCCTCTGAGCCACCGGAAAAGGAAAAGGACATTATCCAACCTGTTAAGGAGCTTGCAGATCGTGCAGTGTGCCCCAGGTTTCCAACTTTTGTGAACTGTCAGCCATGGTGAGATAAGCCTTTTTGTGATGGCAGCTGTCTACTCATATAAGTAACCCCCCTCATCCAAGTCTTTGTAAGTAACCCCAATAAAATCCATTGATTGGTTCACCAAGTTGGACTTTGGTGGTATCTCTGCTATGGTCTATAATTAATCAGTTCCCTGTCTTGAGCAGATATTTGTACATATCTTCCCAGGCATAGTGTCACACAACAATATCTTATCTTTCCAGTCTCAAATATACGTCATCATTCTAGGAGTTCCTCACGAAGTTAAATATATCACACTGCAAATGAAGCTGAAGTTTGTAGTCATGCTAGCTAGCATCACCAATTTTTCAGGTCTCCTAATTCAGCCTAATTTCTCCTAATCCAGCTCGGTTATATAGGATACCTGAAACAGATACTACTGATGACAAAAAGAAAGATGTAAGTACCACTTTAAGTTAAAAGATACCAAAGTATAGGATGGCTAAATGTAACATGTCATCCTAAATTGGGTATTTTTATGGTCTGAATATGTATAACCTCTCAAAATTTACATGTTGAAATTCCCATTATGGAGGTCATGGTATCCAGAAGTAGAAGTCTTTAGAAATTGATCTGATCATAAGATTAGGGTATTTGTGAAAAGACATGTACCTTTATAATATACCTTCCAGTGTCTCATGAGGAGAGAACACAAGCAAGCCAGAAAGCAGATTCTTTCCAGACACTGAATATTCTGCATCTTAATCTTTGGCACTCCAGCCTCTAGAAATATAAGTTAAAGATTTATGTCGTTTATAAGCTCACACAAAATTGTCACATATGTTACTCTCTATTCTTACAAATTTATAAATTCAAGTTTATGCTGCCAGGCGCATTGTGCTAAGCACTGATACTGTTTTAGTGAACATGATAGACACAGTTTTGGGTACTTATTGCTACTCAATAGACAAGTAAATAAAGTAAATAACACAGCTATAACAGGGATAAGTAGTATGAAAGAGATGGAAAGTTTTAAAGGCTACAATATGACATTTAAAATTAAAGGCCCAAATCAAGTCATCCATGTAAAAGGCATGAGGAAAGCATTACATGCATAGAAAATAAAAATGTATACAAGTTTAAACAATTAGGCAGTCTTGTGAAGTCTCAGGTAGTAGAACAAAAGGCTGGAAAAGGAGAGTGGTAAGAGACAAATCTGAAAAAGCTAGCCATGTAAACCCTTGAAGGGCATAACAAGAGAATTTAGACTTAGGGCTAACAAGATGGTGAAGCAGATAAAGACACTTGATGCTAAGCCTGGTGAACTAAGTTCAACTGTGAGGACCCACCATAAGTACCTAGAATCTAGTGTGATCTCTGACCGAGTTAGCATAGAGGTCACCAGGAGGTGTGACATCTCCCCTAAGGATGGGTTCCATTAATTAACTTGGAGCACAGACAGCAAAACAATCACCGAGTCATTAACAATATCCACTCCCAGCCTGGGAGAAAATGGGTAATTCTGCCTTTGAGGAGAGGCTCCTGTGTGTTTAACATTCCTGGTTCTTTAGTCCTCTATGTGGGCAAGGACCTTTATGCATCAAAGGAAAAATTTGGAAGGCAGACCTCACCCAAATTCCCTAGAATGCTTATCTCAGACTCTTCCCTGTCTACTTTTAGCTCCCAGTTAATGGATGCCATCCTTATGTGAGCTGACACATGGCCTGCTGACCTCTATGCTATCTCAGAGGCCACACTAGATTCTAGGCCTTTTAACTATAGAACCTACCCTCATGGTCTCATGAACTTTGCAAAGGAGTTTCTATATAGCAATACCTTAAACATTATTATGCACCTGAAATTGGAATGCTGCCTGGAAACCTGGAATGGAAATGATTGTTGCCTGGAAACTTTTCCCCAGATTTTACTGTTTTTTTTTTTTTAAATAACTAAAATACACTTATTTATTTTTAAGGACAGCTTTAAATAGGCAATGCAGAAGGAAAGGTGGCCCCACTGGCAGTAAACAGAAAGGCATGAGCACCATCACCCTCAGGGGCAGGTGGTCCTGGGGCAGACGTGGCTGCTGGCTACAGGCTATCTGGGCTTCTGGGGAAGTCACTCAGAATGGGGATAGGGCCCAAGGACAGGTAAGTACCAACAGTGCCTTTCTGTTTGATGAGATCAAAGAATAAAGAGTAGAAGAAGGATGCCAGCTCTTCTGGGGATCCATGGGTGTCCTCTCTGGGTCCCAGGCCTGGTCCTTGATCCCACATCCATGTCTATGAAAACTCACACTCCTTAATCAGTATGTTCTTGTCCTAATGCTGAGGATAAGGGTTGGGACATATCAGGACAGAACAAGTTTTTAAAACAGCCAAAGGGTGGCAAGGCCTGGCAGGGCCTTACCAGGAGAATCTCCAAGTCCCTTCCTCAGGAAGACCACCCCTGACCTCATCTTCCCACATAGCTGTATGCCTATTGCATAGCTCCTTGCTACCCAATGGCCATGTGGTCCCAGCTGGCGTGCCTGTGGCCCTTTGCCCATTGCAGCCCAGGCCCCAGTTAGGCATAGAAAACCTGCTCAGCCTGGGGATGTAGTTCAATTTGTAGAGTGCTGGCCTAGTGTACACAGGGCCATGGGCTCAATCCCCAGCACTCCAAAACCCAGGAGTGGTGGAGGTACACACACCTGTAATTTCAGCACTCATGCAAACAAGTGGAGGCAGGAATATCAAGGTTGTCCTTAGTTACATCTCAGGTTTGATGCCAGCTTAAATCACATGAGAAGCTTCCAAAGAAAATGGAAATAAAGGAAAAGAAAAGAAGAAAACTCACTCCAGAGAGACAGTAGCTTAGGTCCAAAGCCGTACAAGGCTATGAGGAAAAGAGGGCGAACACCACACTCCAGGAGCAGCCTATCAACCCAGAAGCCTCTACCTAGGCTTGACATGGCCTAGCTAAGGAAGGGACTAGGATCCCAGCAGAACCGGAGTGAGACAAAAACAAACAAACAAGCAAACAAACAAACAAAACAGCTGGCCTGAGGCAAGTGCAAGAATGGACTAGCTGTATCCAGCTGTATCCTCCAGCTGTGACAGCATGAATTACCTCAATTAGAAGCAAAAAAAAGGGAGCAATCAAAAAATGTTCTTGGCAATTTCTTTAGTGCTCAGATGTCCTTGGGACAGAATAATGTGGCTTCCTGTGTCTGTGCACAGCCTGGCAGGGTGGAGGTGCTAGGCTCCAGCCAAGCTGCCTGGGGTCAAGGGGCAAGGTGGGCTGGGAACTGGCCAAGGGCTCCAGTTACTTCAAGGAATCAAAGTAAGTGCAGACTTGGGAGAAGACAGTGTCCACTGTACCTTTGGCATTGACCTTGCCCACCTTGGAGAAGGTGTGTCACTGGGTGTGAGATTTGAGGTTTCAAAAGCCCATACCACACTTAACACCCCTGTACCACCACAATCTGCTGCCTGGAGATTTGATCAGGATGCAAAGTCCTCAGCTACTGATCTAGTTTCATACCTACTTATTTCCTGACATGATGAAAATGGAATAATTCTCTGAAACTGTAAGCATGCCCCAAAGTAGATGCCTTGGTCATGGTGTCTCTTCACAGCAATAGAACAGTAAGGACGACAGATGATGTCTGTTGCTGATGGTCAGGTATAATTTTGGAGGCAACAAAAAAAAATCTTGCTTTCTGACCCAATCAGTTAGTCTATGTCTTTTTATTGGGGAAATTGAGACCATTAATACTGAACAATGTGTATTAATTCATGTTATTTTGTTATGGTTGGTGTTTTCATATCTTTTGGTTGACTGGTGTGGGATTATATATTCCTTATACCCTCTTTGGCATTGTTGATTTCCTTTTTGTGTCTAAGCATCTCTTCTAGTATCCTCTATAGGCCTGGCTTTGTGGACATAAATTTCTTAAATCTGCTTTTAGTCATGAAAATTTTCCTTTCTCCTTCAATTACAACTGATAGTTTCATTGAGTATAGTAGTTTGGATTAATATCTATGGTCTTTGAGAAATTTTAGATCACTAGTCCAGATCCTTCTGTTTTTCAAAGTCTTCGTTGAAAAGCCACGTACTATTCTAATGTGCCTAACTTTATATGTGACTTGGTTGTTATCTTTTGCGGGTTCTCAGTATCCGGTCTGTGTTCTGTAGATTTAGTATTTCGATTATTACATGTAAATTTTTGGTTTGGGTTTGATCTATTCTGTGTTATGTAAGCCTCTTACATCTTAATAGGCTTGGTTATCCTTAGATTTAGGTAATTTTCTTTTATGATTTTGTCGAAAATGTTTTCTGTCTTTTGCCTTAGTTTTTGCTTCTACACCTGTAATTCATAAGTTTCGGGATTTTGGTGCAGTAACCAAATTTTCTGTGTGTTACATTCTTGGGTGTTTTTTTTTTCTGTCTTCTTTGCTTTTACATTTAACATTTTCTTTGATTAAATGATTCATTTCCTCTATGTTGTCTTTGAGACCTGATATTCTCTCTGTACTACTTTATCCAATCTATTGGTAAGATTTTTCTCTGAGCTCCTTGTTTTACTGAGTTTATCATTTCAAGTTTTATTTAATTTTGGCTTTTCTTCAGAGACTCAATTTTCATATCTTCAAATGTTTTCTGTAAATGTAAATGTCACTTTTATTTCCATAGATAAATGGATGAGATGAGAGCTGTACCCAAGTTTTATGAATACATAGCTTGGTCTGAGCCCAGAGTGTTTCTATCCCTATGCATAAGTCTAGAAGCTCTTTTCTCTCCATACAATCTAATCTTCTGCAAGCCCAGACCTTGAAGTCTTCAGTTTCCAGCCTCCATCTGCTAACCTAGACCTAGAATGTTTCAGCCTTGGAGATTTACTGCTGAGTAAAGTAACTCTTTCTATCTCTTTTTGAATTCTGGCTGGCTGGTTCAACTCAGCTATTCTGGCTCAAACTCCTCTCCAAGCTGACTGACTCACAGTGGTTTCTCTCAGCTTCTGACTGAATTGCTCTGTTTGGAAAAACTGCCTCTGAACTCCATGAACTGAACTGCTCTGAACTCAACTGCACTCAATCAAACTGAACTGTTCTGAACTGAACTGAACCAAACTGAAGTCTTTCTCTCTTACTGCTCTTTAAGTAGCCTCTCTTTGCTGTCCTTGTGAAAGTTAAGTGTATCCTGACTCTTTCTGTCAAATCTTTCTCTGATTTGTCACTTTGTCTGCCCTTCAATTAGATATCATTATTTGGGATTGAAGGTGTGTACTAAAGGCATGTTTGTATTCCAGCCATAGAGATTAAAGGTATGTGGCATATCTGCATTCTAGTGGAATCATATCTTTGGATATGATCCTTTTCCAGAGCAGCTATACTGCATTAAAAATTCTGTACAGTTTTCTTTATTTCCTTCAATGGTTTATTTTTTCACATTCCTTACTCAGGTATGTGTTCATACAATCTAAGTTCCTGACATTTGGCATCATTATCTTGTGCATTTCCTAAGTTGCCTTTTCCTCAGGAAATATTGCTATGAATAGGGTGCTAATTTCTAGAGAAGATACATTGTTTTAGTTATTTGTATTGTTTATGTTTTTGATGAGACATGGGCATGTGGAGTTAGGTTATTGTTTCTTGATGTGAATAAATATCTATCTGTTCATGCCTTTGTTTAGTGGGTATTTGGATTTTTGTTTGCTATTATCCCAGCTGGTCAAGTTATGGGCCAAATGAATGATCCTTGGTGTTCAGTTTTGAGCCATTCTATGTTGATGTACAAATGGAGTCTCTGAAGTAGTCTCAATTAAGGATAGATACAACTTCTGAGCCTGGGAGTAAATCTTCTTTAGGTTTAGGAAGTTTCTCATTGCAAACTCTCAGAGTTTGTGAAGTGCTAACTAGGTTCTGCAGGTGGTCTTTGTGTAGCAGGTGTTACAGGTGGGGTTACAGTGGGAGTGAGCAGTGTTTTGTAAGAATGGGACACAAGATTCTATACCCACCTCATGTAGAGGAGGTTGGAGTAGTGTCCAAATGGAGGGTACCTATCTGGGATCAGGGACACAAAACACTATGGTCCCAGGGTATCTTTGTAGGTAGTGTAGTGAACTAGCTATGGTAGTCTCCTACCTATAGTTTTGGGTCAGACTTCACATGGTGCTATTGTGACACAGTTGACAGGATTGCTGATAAACTGGTGAATGGAATGTGTACAGGGAAACTTGCCTGGATTCCAGATTGGATTCCACATGGTACTATGTTGTAAGGTGAGTAAACTGACTAATAAGTGGTTTTCTGAACAGTGTCAAGATTTTTAAATCTCTTCTGGTAGTTCTATTGTGTAACTAAGCCTTACTGTGGAAAAGCAAACAGAGTAGGCTTATGATATAAAGCAAGATAAACCAGCACAGCTGTAAGGCTTTACTTCAGTGCATTTTACTGTTTGTGGGGGAAAAAACAGAAGTGGACAATAGAGTTGCAAGCAATTTCAAGGGAGTGACCATAATAGTAGACCAGGAAATTTAATTCAAATAGAAGGGAGAAAGACATGAGAAATTGTGTTGGATAATGAGGAATGTTAAGTGAAATGTTACAGCCAACAGATTAGAAATCTTGATAAAAAATGAAGTAAGACAGAGAACATTAAGTGGACATAGAAAGGGAAAGAAAGAAGCCCCTTACTCTGGGGTCTGGTTGAAATCTCTAATCAACTGAAAGTCAAGAATTTTGGCCCAATGTGTTAGTTGCGGTACTCTAGAGGAGCAGAACTAACAGAATTTGTGTGTGTGTGTGTGTGTGTGTGTGTGTGTGTGTGTGTGTGTGTGT
>JANHMN010000005.1:73853539-73873868 GCA_030674055.1 Rhabdomys pumilio | reverse complement strand
AGAGAGAGAGAGAGAGAGAGAGAGAGAGAGAGAGAGAGAGAGAGAGACACTGACCAGGAACACATGGGAGCACACAGAGAACTGGGGTAGCAAGCATTCCTTTTATATGCTGCCCACACCTGGCAGGTAATGGCATAAGCAGTTGCTAGATCCCTGGGAGAAACCTAGTGGAATCATCTGTAGGCTAATATCAAACATTCAAATATATGAGTCTATGAGAACCCTACATATTCAAACCACCACATGGACTTTGTTTATAATCAGATTATATGGCTCAACTCTCTAATGACATCGAATAGTCATATTCCTTTGACTTTTATTACCTATGGTTTTATGTTTCTTGCCTTAAATCCTATCCAGTACATCTCTGTAACCACTATATAATTTCATTAGCCAGAAATAAAAAAAAAAACCTAAAAATATTTCCTAGAAACCCTCTAAACAAAGTAAAATCAGAAGCTACAAAATCCACATATATGTAACTATTGTTAAGACATTTAATATTAGTTTTCTATCTGAGTCTGTCTTTTTTTTTCTTGAAAGTTCACATCCACACTGGGGTGTATAGTGTTCTTTCCCTAAGTGTCCCTTCCAATTCCTCTTTTTAAATCAATGCCAAATCATTTTAAAATAAATGATAACTCTAACTTATTATGACTTGTCCTGGAATTCCTTTCTATGGCAAAGTCAGGACTTCTAGCTTCACTTGAGTAGGAATATGTAAAATATAGTACCTTCTGGGTACTATAGGCTGTAGTATCAGACTGCTTTGCCTACTTCTCAACACTACCAGAGAAATTTTTGAAGAAGTACCATAGTTAGCTGGAAGAACAGGACAGAGTAACCCAAGAAAAGGTTCTTGAAATCAAAATTATGGAAGAAATAAATTTGTACTAATTTTGAAAAGATGCATGATATTACAACTTGAGAATTTTGGTTGAGTCAAGTAAATTAAAAGGCAGCTGAAGGTGAGGCCAGAGTTGAATGAGCCATCTCTAGAAATGCTGAGGTCAGACAAATAGGAGAAATGATAAAGACAAGTGATAATCTTGGAACTAGTTTCCAATGAATAAGGAAGATCTCACAGAAAGATGACTTATTCAAAAGTATTTGATGAGCACCTACTGTGTGCCAGATGCATTGTGGATGCTGGATTGTTCATTGCAGTAATGAACACAACCAAGTTTCTATCCTCAAGGAATTTATATTATCTTGAAAGAATTTAGATTTGAAAACCAAACCAAAGCTAGTATAACCATACTGAGGGAGGGAGACCTTGTTTTATGTACATGATCACTCTGAGGAGGTGCTATTTCAATTGATACTAGGATGGTGAGAAGAAATCAACCAGAGATATATGGAAAGAGCCTTCCAAACACAAAGGGAAAACAATTGCAAAAGTCTAGAGCTGCAAATAAGTGTACACATACAAGTGACAGAAAGTCCAATGTCGCAGAATCACTGAAGTACAAGTGGGAGGTGATTTGAGAGGATCAGATGGGGGCATAACATCAAGATTAAAAAGAAATTATGAGTGCATGACAGAGAGTAATGCCAAGTGCTTCCAAAGGGCCAGCAGTTGTGAAGAAGGCAGAAAGAAAAAACCCAGAAAATATAATGTATTTATTCTCCCAAAGTCAAATACAGAAAATAATTAAAAACAGGATGTTGGTGCAATAAGGAATGTGGGTATAGGCATACATGTAAACATAATCTCAGACTTTTGAAGAGAAAAGTTCAGCTGGATAGGTTCTTAGTATCATCTAGTCTGTCTTTTATTACTCTTAAGTGTGGGAATAAATTTTTTGCAACTTACTTTAATAAGGGTTTAACCTTTCCTTTAGCCCACCACCCAGCAGAGATAGTGGAAGAGAAAAGGTAGTATATGGGGGAAGTGGACCTTTTCAGCAATAGTTCTTTGAGGGCGAACTTGATATTCTTTGGCAGCAGTTCAGTCCCATAGCAGACAGTAAATACGATTTAGCAGCTGCAGACCAGTTCTCTAGGTAGTCAGACACCAGGCATGAACCAGCAGCTACAGTCCAGTCCTTTATGGAAAGCAAACACCAGGCATAAACTAACAGCTATGGTCCAGTCCTCTTGGCAGACAGACGCCAAGCATGAAGCTGTAGTTCAATCCTGAAGAAACCACGAGGCTTGCCAACCAGGTTGAGGTGAGGCCGCTGAAGTGGCAAGCTGCCAAAGGAACCTCATGAGCAGTTTCTTGGGTAAATTTCTCTCAATGGCAGCATTACCACAAGTTGAGCTCAACAATGAACCAATACATGTGTCTCTATCGAAGAGTAGTGAGGCAGAGCAAACCAAACCAATGCTCAGTGCTCATCTCCCACTGTCTGTGGGGTCATATTTATACCCCTTCATCAAGCGTCCTTTCATGTGTTTGCTATATCAAAACATTCTTTCACCTGTGTCTGCTTCAGGAAAACAATCTTTCTTTCATGTGTTTGCTTTAGCAAGACATCCTTTCACCTGTGTGCCCCAGCAAACCATCATTTGACAATAACTAACTATCCAAAGAACGAGAAGTTTCCACTTCACCTAAGTGTAGTTCTCAGACCCGCACCCTCCATCCTCAGAGAACTTATTTCAAATGCAAACTTCCAGACCTCATGACTAAGTGTTAACATTTTCACAAGATTTCCGAGTAATTTACATGCATATAAAGGTGTGAGCAGCTCAGCTCTAGACCAAACTCTTGTCGCTGTACTGGAATCATTAAGATCATTTTTAGCTCTCACCTACACCTTTCATTTATTACCTCCCTCTTCTCTCTATACCATGTCATGCTTTCAGTATTGGCTTCATGTTGCCTAAAGAATTCCTTATCCAATTCATTGTACTCTGGAAGGGAGGAGCTGAAATAATCTAATCGACCTTCAGGTAGATGATTTAACCTATATCCAGTTACATGATTTAACCTATATCCAGTTAGGTGTTGGTTAAAATATATGGGTGGGTTTGGGTCCTCTAATGTCAACAAATATTCAGATTTTCTATCAATTCAAGCCCATATGTCTATGCCCACTGTTATAAAGGGCAATCACTGAAAGCATTCAATCATAGTTGAAGAAAGAAATGGATGTAATAAATTGATGTTATAAAGGATTTACCAGTAAACTTGCTCAGAAAATATTAAATTATACAAAAGTAAAATTTAGCTAAAGGTGTACTGCCTCTGCCTGGAAGTTTAGAAATGATCCTAGCTGACAGCCACTAATTAAGCCCTATGCTTCTCATTAGAAAGAGCATAATCCTGCCAAGCAAGAAGGATGACCCTGGATAACAGCCGCCCAAGAAAAGCAACCCTCCTCTGCCTCAAGAGAACTGTGACAATGTTTTGACATTTAAAATCTCCCCATTTGTTCAAACAATCAAACTTTGGAATTTCTGCCTCTTTAAAACATATTTATTTAATTTCTTAAAGAATAATTTGAGGTTATAAATCTAAAAGTATCCCAGAGATAAATATGTATGTCAGAATACATTGTTAAACTCAAACCTATAGAAGCTGAGGGGGGTTTCTGTTTAGAGCTGGTTCTTCTTTTGGCATCAGGTAGAGCCTGACATGTGCTATTTTTAAAGCATCCTCCTTTATTAATCTGTAAGTGCTTTGAGTGACTTCTCACTGAGAAGGCATAATAATACCATAAAAGAATCTCCAACAGTACCTGTCAGAGGTGCTATAAGTGAATCCTTCAGTGATGGAAGGATATGCTAGAGAATCAGCCTGTGAGCCGGAGGCAGCACAGAAACTTTGGTAAAAGTATGGGAATATGAGAAGGAAAATGACTCCTGAAGTCTGATTTAAACCATCTGAAAAGTCAAGTATTCCAGCTTAATCAACAGCATTTGCTATAAAGTCTATTGGCATAGAGTTAATATTAATTTCCTATACAGATATTTTATGTTAAAGTAACAAGGAACCAATCCTAAGGACTAAATTATGTGGCCTTGGGCAGAGCTCCATTCCACAAACATCTGGGAATCTCAGACTATTAACTTTATTTGCAGTGAAGATATATTACCTTTCTGCATCCTGGGTATTTTACCAATTTCAGCCCTGTCAGGTGCCTCTCAGCAAATTCTTTGTGATCTCATTTAGGTTTCTTAGCAGCCCTTAAATATAGTAACCATTAAAATGCTTTTTTCCTGATTGTAAAAAAACAAACAAGCAAACAAAAAAGCAAAACAAAACAAAACACCAATGATCTCTGACTCCCCTTGAGGAGCCCACACCTTACACTTGGTTCTTATTTTCTGTGACTGTGTTTTGGAGCCCAATATCCGTGTTCTCAAGTATATCTTGTATGCGTGTGTGTGTGTGTGTGTGTGTGTGTATGTGTAACTCTTTCTCTTAAACTTCAGTGATTAAATCTATATTAAAATACCTTTATTGCATCCAAACTCTACTTCATACATCAGCAGTACTAAAATTCTTTCCTGCATTGTAACCCCAAATCCCAATTTTGCCTGAGTTAAGGTCCCTCAAAGTTCAGAGGAATTCCTCAGGATGTTGGTGGCGACACTGAGGACCTGTGCCTACTGTCTCTGACCTGGAAAATTTTGATAAGCCAATATGAAAAAGGTTCTTGACCAGTCAAGTGACTGCTGAGTTTCTGTTTAACCTTGGATAAGCCACTTAGTCTCTTCATGTATAGTTAGAATTTCCCAATGCTTTTTGACCTGCACTTTTTTTTACAGTGTATACAAGGTCGTCTAGTATTTTGTCCTGTAGAGTCTATGTCTGCCCTGTCCTGTAGAGCCCACGTCTTGTCCTACAGGCTATGTAGGATACTGACTAAGAGGTATCTGGATCTTATTTCACCTACAGTAGTTCTCCTTTCATTTATTTTATACATTAAGCTTTGAGATAAAATTTTGATTGAGTAAAGCATCCCTGTTGCTTTTAGCAACATACAAAAACCTGTCATAACAAAATGCAACTCACAGTGGCAGGTTTGCGGAAATAGTCACATTAAAGTACCCTTCAGCATGAGCCTCTCAACCATGTTTGTGGAGTGTGTGTGTGTGTGTGTGTGTGTGTGTGTGTGTGTCCTTAAAGTGGTAGGGCACCAAGAGAAATACAGGTGACATATATAGAGGCAGTATGATGGGGCTTTGAATGGAAAAAGATATTGTTATAATCAAAATCCAAGTTGAAGCCAGGCAGAGTGGTGCCCATCTTTAATGCCAACACTTGGGAGACAGAGGCAGGCGTCTTGAGTTTGAGGTCAGCCTGATCTAGAGAGTGAGTTCTAGAGAAACCCTCTCTCAAAACAAACAAGAAAACAAACAAACATACCTCTTTATTCAAATGATGGTATCCTTTGCTGTACAAAAAGCATTTTTAATTTTATGATGTCTGATTTAGTAATAGTTTTACTATATGTGCTATCAAGGTCCTACTCAGAAAGTCTTTTCCTATACTTTTTTCTCCTCTATCAGATTCAGGATACTTGATCTTATGTTGAGGCCTTTCATCCATTTGGAGTTGAGTTTTGTGCAGGGTAAGAGATAAGAAACTAGGGCTGGGAAGATGGCTCTGCAGTTAAGAGCACGGACTGCTCTTCCAGAGGTCCTGAGTTCAATTTCCAGCAACCACATGGTGGCTCACAACCATCTGTAATGGGATCTAATGCCCTCTTCTGGTGTGTCTGAAGACAGTGACAGTATACTCACATACATTAAATAAATAAATAAATAAATAAATAAATAAATAATTTTTTAAAAAAAAAGAGATAAGAAACTAGTTTTATTCTTCTACATATATTTGGTTTGACCAACATTATTTTTGAAGATGCTGTCCTTTCTCCAATCTGTATTGTTGGCCTCTTAAAAAACAACCAAGTGTCTGTAGGTCTTCAATTCTATTCCATTGATCAATGAGTATATTGTTATGCCAGTACCATATTGTTTTTATTATTGTAATTCTACAGCATGGAAGCTCAGAGATAAAACTACTAACAGACTTTTGTTGTTGTTCAAGATTGTTTTGGCTATCCTGGGTCATTTGTATTTTTCGATGAAGTCTGAGGTTATTTTGTACATGTGAACTCATAGCAGCTTTGACAAGGTATACAAGACTGTAGGGTATGTGGACCGTGATACCAGATGGATATAAGAACTGGTGAGATGGGGCATGCTCAAATCCCAGGAATCTCAGAGATCTGAGATGGCAGGAGAGGAGCTGCCCCCTCCCTCCCTCTGTGCCTTCTATGGAGCGTAACCATGACCTCCAACTGAGGAAACCATGAACACTCAGTCAGGTAGCACTGCACATGGAATGCCTCTATGTTAATGAGGTATCTCAATAGCCTTAGCCTTCAACAATGACCTTTTCTTTGTGGATATTCTCATGCCCTTCCCCCAAATTATGTAATCCCTGGTTCACCCCCAAATAAAGCATATACATCCACACTCACCCACAATAAAAAATACAAACAAGCTAAGATCATCTCAGAGAGCTGTTTTATTAAGGATCACCATGGGGAAGGCCTTTGCCTAAAGGAGCTGGAACATTAAGACTTCTAAGAAGACCTGTTCTCTTTGCCCACCCCTCTGGCACTTGGCACTCATTTCCAACTGGACAGGATCCTGTTTGTCCTGGGCTCTGCTCTCCCCTTCAGGTCTTGCATGCAAGGGGCTCTCTCACACCCCTAAGGGAGACACAGACACCTCCAGTTCCCTACTTCCTCTCTGAGTACTACTCTGATGGTGCCCAGGTACTCCGAGAGGAGATCAGGAACCACAGCATTTGTCCCATATCCTGAAACCTTCTGGTCAAGAAGATAGCAGCATTGCTTTGATGCCCTAAAGGGAAATGTGGGCTGTGGACTCCATATTCTCTCTGAGCCAGTGCATTGGCAGTGCTCAGACACTGCTAGAGAAGAGAGGCAGAACCCAAGACCTACATAAAACCTTTACTACTGAAGCCAAACTGAATCTCAGTATGGAATGGGGAGGCGTGTATAAGCCCACCCACCAATCTGTGACAGACAAAGCGATATTCACAGTTGATAGCTTCTGGAAGAGGGAATGTCAGCTATTGTTAAAAGTGTAGCCTCTAGCAGGTCAACCACACTCCAGTGGAAGGCCATATAACTATGAATATATGCGTAGCATAAGTTGGACTTGATGGATTTAAATAATAAAGACACAAACTTTGGTGGGTAGGAAAGAGGAGGTGGCTCTGGGAGGGTGTGAATATAATCAAAATGTACACAATTCCAAAGAACTAATTGGAAAGTAAGTGGAAACAAATAAGCCTGAGAGGAGATGCATTAGGAATGACAGGGTACTGGAAGAGGAGAGCAGACTCTCAGGTATAGAGAGACACTGTATTAGGGGAAACAGCTGCCATGTATAGTGAATGACATGACAGAAGTCCTGAAAGGAGATAAGGGCTCCGGAATCCCACAGAAACAAAGGAAATGCCTTACTTTTATAGGTTTTAAGAAGGCAGCAGAAAGTTTAACACCATTACTGAGTTTGGACTAAATCTAGATGCAAATGAACCAGGTACTGGAAAGGACCATACATTTACTTTGTTTCAAAGGGTTCGATTTTCCCTCTAAAACCTGTGTGCTCTATTTGTCACAATAGAGTGGTCATTTCTAGGGATGAGATGGCAAGGAGTGGACATAGCCAGATTTTTGGAAGAACAAGAGGCAGCTAGAGCTTCTGTGATCTGACAAAAAATAGATTACATCAGAAGCTACAAACAGAACATCTGGATAACTCCCATTTTACTTCTCTCTACCAAGTATTCAAAGATTATGGATGTTAATAGTTTAATCAGGATATTTTATATAAAATGTAATATTAAAATATCTGGCAAGCCTGGGCTTTAAAGCTTACTTTGCGACCGACAGGTGGAGTTGAATGAGTTGCTGTGACCTCATTTAAATGGTGACCAGTGCTCTCAAAGGCTCTTTGACCTTCAGCTTCTTTACTATCCTGTAGTCGTAGGATATCTAACATAGTGCTTCTTAAACTTTTTTGTTTTGAGACAGAGTCTCATGTAGCACAGGCTGTCCTCATACACCCTGTGTTGCTAAGGATGACTTTAACTTCTAATCCTTTTTCTACTCTTCCAGTGCTGGAAATACAGGTGTGTCCTACTACATCTGGGTCTGATTTTATTGATGAAACCCAGGGCTTTGGGCATTCTACCAAATGCACTACATCATTTTTTGAAGCTTCTTATACTGTTGACTAATATTCTTGTTTCTGTGAAAATTATGATTCACTAGGAGATTACCTGAGGTGTGCTCTCTCTCTTTCCATATATATGTGTGTGTGTGTGTGTGTGTGTGTGTGTGTGTGTGTGTGTGTGTGTATGTATGTATATGGGTGTTTTGTCTACATTTACACAAAAGAAAGTACCAGATTCAATGAGATTACAGTCAGATAATAAGTGAACAGCAATATAGGTGCTGGGAATTGAACTCAGGACTTCTAGAAAAACAGCCAATACTCTTAACCACTGAGCTATCTCTCCAGCCCCAGATGCTTTATTTTTAATAGATGATACTGCTGATCCATGCTCCACATTTACAGAATTGATAGGGACATTAGAAAAAGGAAAGAAGTAAGGAAGCCAAGAGTTACAGTCTTTAGTCCTAGCTTTCACTGATTTTCTTTGGAGACAGGGAATCACATTGTGAACAGTGGATTAGCTAAGCCTTTGTCCAGGAAGGTAGTAAAAAGACAGGAAAAGAATCCAGAAGTCACAGGAGTCTTGAACAATAGAAAAAGCATTACTAATAAACCCTGTACTGCATGTTTATTGGCAACTGGTGCGGCTTCAAGGGACCTGCTGACCTTTCTGATTTAAGACTGCTTGGTTTCTATCTCAGTTTCCAATGGCCATCTCTTTACTTACTAAACAGAGTGAGTCAGAGAGATAAAAGAAAAGATAAAGGGAATGGAGGAAGGTAAATGAAGAGGAAGATGGGAAAATAAAAGGAAAAGAAGAAATGGGAGAAAGAAGCCAGAATAAAAGGAGAAGCTGGAATGAAAGAAGAAGGGATAAAATATTGGATGAATAGGAAAGAGAACAGGAAAAAATAGGCAAAGGATGGAAAGGATGAAGGAGGGGAAGAAAGAAGCTTAACAGAAAATACCTGAGGATCTTTCAGTCTTGAGCCCAAGACCCCATTCTCTTCCTTCCTTTCTTTCTTCCTTCCTTCCTTCCTTCCTTCCTTCCTTCCTTCCTTCCTTCCTTCCATCATCAAGAAATTTAGTTAATAAGTGAACTAAGTATGCAGATGAATTGTACAAAAGCCCAGTGAAGAAACTTTAGCAATAGCACATAAAAATCCCTGAACAAATAGTGAATCTGTGTTATAAAACTCTGCAAATACAAGATGACAAAGAAACCATAAAATTCATACTTTACCCAAGGCTCCTATATTTTTACCAGGATATTTTTTTTTTTACAATAGGATTCCCCCAAAGTAGTATCCAATGAGCTCAAATTTTCTATGATCCTCTGATGCTATGATAACTGAATGAGTTGGCTTCATTGACCTGATTGATGGGTTATCTCTATTGATGAAATAAGCCAACTCATGCTGAATTAAGAAGTATATAAAGGCAGGTTTATGGGGGGCAGCACTCAGGAGGGTTTACTAGTACCAAGGAAGGAGGCCATGCATAATGGGGAGCCAGAAAAATGGGGTCTGAGGGGGAAGAGAAGAGACAGAGACAGAGATAAAGACAGAGACAGAAAGAAACACCAAAATGTCTGGATTATATAGTAAAGAGCCTAGTCTCTGGGCTAGAAAGTTCAGCTATGTGCTGTAACAGGTAGGGACTGAGGGATCCTGGGAGAACCTGGAGGGCATGTCCACTAGTTGTTAAATAGGCACCTCAGCTGTTTGTCCTGGGTCTGAAACCCAATACTGATTATATTAGATTGCTTCCTCTTCCTCACACAACATGTAGCAGGAACTGTAGTATGTTAGCATTCCTTTTATGTTCTGCCCAACAGTTACCTAGCAACAGCCAGGTGGGAGCCTGGCTTGCTATAAAAAGACTGGCCTCTTCTGCACTCTCTGACCCTTTTCTGTCTCTCTGACCCCTCTCCCTCTCTCTGTCTGCCCCCCTCCCTCTCTCCCTCCCCACCTGTCTCTCCACATATTCCTGGTCAGCCTCTTTCTCTCTCCTCTCTTTCTGTTCTTTTCTGTCCCCTCTCTTTCTCTGCCTCTACTCCCTTCTCAATGCCCTGTTCCCATGCCCCCAAATAATTTTCATTTTATACTAGATCCATCGTATGGCTGGTACCTGGAGGTGGGTGGGGGGAAGATGCCTCAGCATGGACCCGCTAAGGTGTGCCCCCCTCGTTGCACCAAATGGCATCAAACAAACAAACAAACAAACAAACAAACAAAACAAACAAACGCATATCAGGAACCACATACTCAAGCTTGTGTTCCCACCACTTAGGTGTGTTGAATGAACAGTTTGACAACCTGCTGTGGAAGCCCTGAAGTGAAAAACCATTGGATTGTAGGAGACATGGCATTTAGGATGAGCAAGAAACTGGGCTGGAGGAGTGACATGTATAATTACTTGCCAAACTTCCTGTGTCAATTCTTATTGATAGATATGTCTTCTACATAACACTATTGTAAGCCAATAAGCACTAACTTAGGTTAGCCACACATGCTGTAATTTTATGTATCTCCTCAACTAACATATTAGCTCCCTAATTATGTCCCTAGGTTCATTTTCTGCCTTCACTCCATTCTCTCACTCTTGATAGAGTTGTATTCCTAAGATACTAATTGGTCCATATCTCCTCCTTTTATTTGCATGTACACGTTTTGTGTGTGTGTGTGTGTATGTCTTTTGGGCCTGACATGAGGTCTAATCTCCATTCCACCTTTACCCTTCAGTCACAGGTGGAAGGCATGATGAACAGCCCCCAGGCCCTAGAGAGATTTACATACTAATGAGGTACCTGAAGGCCAGAGGATGGAGCCAATTAAGCATTCATCCCCAGCCCCTCCCCCCTCTTCCCTTCCCTATTTAACTCAGGTCCGCCCTGGGTTTTGGGGGGTGTGCATCCAGATCCATCCACCATCCATGCCAATAAACCAGTTTTGGAAACCCAAGGACTTCCTCGTGTGTTGGGGCCCTCGAAGTGAGGAAACGTGGTGAACAGCCGGGCCTAACTTCCAGCTGGAGGAACCCAGGGCGTTCTCAGCCGACTATACACAGTATGGCGTGAGAGACCCTGCAGTTCCCCAGCTGAGTTTTTATTTTTTTTCCTACATGTGTGTAGGTGCATCATGTACACATGGAAGTCAGAGGTTTACATTGAGCATCTTTCTTGACAGCTCTCCACTTTATTTACTGAGAGAGAAACCCTGAGGTCACCCATTTCAGGTAGTAGACAGTCTGACCTAGGGAGCCCTTCGGTAATTGTATGTGAAGTCTAAGTGAGCAAGACTACCTGATAGCTTCTGATATGAGTGCTGAAGATCCGATCTAAGGTCCTTACACTTGTGTGACAAGCATTTTATCCACTAAGCCCTCCAGCATCATTATAAATGACTTCTCTATTGATAATAAGATGAAATACAAAATCTTTAACAAGATATCAATAACCTGCTAGTATCATGCTTGTGGTGGTTAGTTTTTGCCAACCTGACACAAATTAGAGTCACCTAGTAAGAGGGAACTTTAATTGAAGAATTGCCTCCATCAAATTTTGGCTTATCAGCAGGTCTGTGAGGCATTCTCTTGATTAAAGATTGACATGGGAAGGCCCATCGCAGTGTGCTACCCTTGGTAGGTAACCCTTGGTTATCTAAGAAAGCAAGCTGAGCAATCCAATATGCAACATTCTTCCAGTTCTTACTGGTTCTGGCCTTGAGTTTACGCCCTCACTTCCCTCAATGGTAGACTGTAAACTATGATAGGCTATAAAATATGGCCCTCCCCATGTTTTGGTCACTGTTTTCTTGTGGGAAGAAAGAAGCAAATGAAGACAATATTCTTGTATCTTTAATCTTTAAATCTTTGACCTTTAATTTCTTCACCTAGGCATGTTTTATAACTCATGATGACTTTTTTTTTTTTTTTTAAAGTCTGACAGTTTATTTTAGGCAAATTCAAGCACAGCACAATTTTTGGAAAAAAAAGTGTCCTGATGAAAATTAACTCAATCTTGTGTATATAAAAACAAACAAACAAACAAACAAAAACCACTTAAGGGCTGGAGAGATGGCTTAGATGTTAAAAGCACTGTCTGCTCTTCCAAAGGTCCTGAGTTCAACTCCCAGCAACCACATGGTGGCTCACAACCATCTATAATGAGATCTGGTGCCCTCTTCTGGCCTGCAGGATACATGCAGGCAGAACACTGTATACATAATAAATAAACAAATCTTTAAAAAAATAAAAGCCTAAGACATGTTTACATTGAAACTCTTTACAAAGTCCGTATGACCTTCCATAAAGATAGGTTCTTTTGACTCAGAAACAATGCTCAAGATAAGGGTCTGAGAATTACTGACATAAACATCCTGTCAAGGCTAGATGCCCCAGCATAGAGGAATGCCAGGGCAGGGAGACAGGAGTGGGTGGGTGGAGGAGCACCATCATGGAAGCAGGGGGAGAGGGTGTGGGATAGGGGGTTTGAGGATGGGAAACTGGGAAAAGGGATAACATTTGAAATGTAAATAAATAAAACAACCAATTAAAAAAAGAGTCTGTGGGAGTCAGGTGTGACCTGGCCCTGCAGACCACACAGAGTTTACCCAGGCGGTAGTAAAGTACATGTGACACTGCCTCTAGGGATGGGTTTTATTGACTGAGAAACAATGGTCAAGATAAAGGTCAAGGGAGGAAGAGTCTGTGAGGCAAGCCTGTGTGTTGAACATTCCTGTTTTCTTACTGCTTATCTGTGAGCACAGGACCTTGTGCCCTCTATGCTCTGATACCTTATGCTGACCAGATCCAGTTATGAGGGTAGAAGCTCAATAACCTCAAACTACTTAATTGAAAGAAGAAAAAAATAAGGAGAGCGTGAGAAGGAAAAGGAAGATGTGGATGCTAAAAATGAGAAATGATGAGTACTCACTAGATTGGGCATTATACATTCTGCTTATAAATAAAATTAAACTCAGTCCTGACAACTCTTTTATTCACCCATCTTCATTGGGGAAGAGCTCATTTATTTCAACTTATTGCTTATAATGAAGGGAAATCTCTCAGTTTGACACAGCTACTAATTAGCTTAATAATCTTAGAAAAATAATTTGCTTAAAAATCGTTATAACAAAAAGAGCTTTTATGGGGTAGTGTTAGTTCCATCAGCCAATGGAAAGAGATGCAGAGACCCACACCTAAATAGTACATGGAGCTCCTGGAGTCTTACAGAAGAGTTTGGGAGAAAGACTGAGGGATGAGAAGAGGACAGAAACTCCAAAGGAAGACAAACGGGGCCAATCATCCTGGACCCTTTGGGGCTCCCAGAGACTAAGCCACGAACCAAGGAGTGAGCACAGGCTGGAACTAGTCCCTCAACACATATGTAGCAGATGAGCAGCTTGGTCTTCATGAGGGTCCTCCAAATAACTAGAGCAGGGGCTGTCCCTGAGTCTATTGCCTACCTGCCAGCCTGTAGATCCTGTACCCCTAAATGGACAGCCTTGTGACCAGTGGGAGAGGAAGTGCCTAGTCTCACAGCAACTTGATGTGTGGGGTACTGGGGTATGGGGCCGAGGGGGTGGAGGGTGGGTTAAGGGAGTGTAGGGGGTTGAAACCCAGAAGGGGTTTCCCCTTCTAAGGGGAATGGGGGAAGGACTTACATGAGAGGGTACTTGGAGGAGATGAAGGGCTGATATTGGGTTGTAAAATGAATAAATAAATAATTTAGTAATAATAAAAAAGAAGTGTAGGTAAAACAGTGGGGATGAGAAACCACAAGAGGAGAGGGATGCATCTTCATGTCCTGACTGAGCAGCTTTATGAGAACCCCAGGCCATACACATAGAATCTCCTAGTCAAACCAAATAATTATGAGAAACAATAAATTGCTGTTGTATTACACCACTGACTTTCGGAGCAGCTCCTGTGTAGAAACAGCCTCTGTAAGATATATCCCCATCACCTCATGGTGGCTTTTAAATAGTATTCTCTTGGACTTTCTCTTATTCTATGTGATGGTTAACCTTGGTTGTCAGCCTATATCAAATGAGAACTCCCAAAAGGAAGCTGTGTCTGAAAAGACTGATTGATTTTTAACTGCAGTGATGTGGAGAGGTTGGAATGCTACAAGTCCAAAGGTCAGTTACCTTATCTTGGGCTAGCTTAAGCCCCTGGAATGGCCACTCTATCCACACCTGTGTTGGAACTAATATCCTGTGACTAATAGATTTAAAATTTAAAACCTTTTGAAATGTTGACTTAGCAGACTCCTAGTTTCTACCAACCCCAAAAGCTAAGAATGCTGACAGATAGCATCAGTGGTCTATAGAAATTTTTTTTTCTATTACTTCAACCGTTTCTCTGACGGATCCACCAATGTATTTGAAAAGTGTCTTCATTTCCTTTGTTCTATTACTATAAAACTGCCTCCACATTGCAATATGGAATGCAGAACAACAAAAATCTGTGTTTCTGTGCCATCATTACCCAAATGTAGCATGAAAATAAGCTATCTCTTATTCCCTTTGAGGCAATGTTATGTGACAAGATATTTCCTTGAGAGATGGAACACACATATCTACTCACCACAGATCAAAAGCCCACAACAGACAGATACCACCAAATTTCAACTTGGAGAACCAATAGTTTTATTGGGGTTACTTGCATGAATATGGGTGAGGGTTACTTATAAGAACAGAAAAGACTCAAGGACAACTGCATCAGCAAAGCCCATCCCAGAACAGGTAACAGTTCACAAAAACTGGGACCCTGGAGCATGGCCTGCTGCAGCTCAACAGGTTGGAGAGTGTCCTTTTGTCTAAACCTCTTTAGGCAGCTCAGCTTGTTTCTGATTCCTTTGGGTAGCTATTCTGGCCTCAGAGTCTTCTTTACAGCTTGGCTCATCTGAAAATCTGCTTTGCAGCTTGACTTTTTCACTCTAGGAAGGAGATGCCTAGTGAATCTGTTCAGTTTCTGGGACTTCCTAAAGCTATTTTGAGTTGTTAACTTTCCTACTTAAGGAGCTTTCCTGCATGGTGGAATGTTTCAATCTGGAAGGAAACTGTTTTACAACCCATGAGACATGACTTTTGCCTACACAGTTGGATCTGGAATCATTCAAAAGGTAAATTTGTAAGATATGAAGACAAGTCTTTATTATTGAAGTGGTAAGATATACCTTAAATGTGGACAGTACCTTCTAGTGACAGCCCAGATATAAGGAGGCTACAGGGAATGAGAAATTTTCTTCTTGCCTGTTGGTACTTGCATCATTCTGACAAGTTCATCTAGCCTGATAATTTTGTTCATGGCCTAAATAACTCTTATGGATACCTTCCTTATTGATTATATATTAACTTCCTCCTAATCTTTTTCTTGAAAGAACAGATCAGGGTAAGGAAAGGCCGATGCTTTAAAAGTATGTATTTTCTCTATTTTCTCAAAGGCTATATAGTAGCTTAGGAACTTATTGTTTGGGATGAAGAATATGTAAGTATTTTAGTTAGGGTTTTACTGCTGTGAACAGACACCATGACCAAGGCAACTCTTATCAAGGACAACATTTAATTGGGACTGGCTTACAGGTTCAGAGGTTCAGTCCATTAGTATCAAGGCAAAAGCATGGCAACACCAGGCAGGCATGATGTGGGAAGAGCTGAGAGTTCTACATCTCATTCCAAAGGCAAACAGGAGAAGATTGGCTTCCAGGCAGCTAGGAGGAGGCTCTTAAAACCTACTCCCTCAGTGACACACTTCCTCCAACAAGGCCACACCTCTTAACAGTGCTACTCCCTGGGCCAAGCATATTCAAATCACTGACTGACTCCGTCATCTTTCAAAGTGTATTTTGGACAAATGATTGGCTAATAAGGAAGTACCTGACTCTCAGTCTGTCATAAACCTTGAGACATTTTGGCTGGCCTAGAGGATGGATAGAGGAAGAGGGATAAAGAAGATATGCAGTGTCCCAGGTAAAATCAAAATGAGGTAAGTTCTTCTCTTCCAGGGTCTTCCTGATCTTATGCCCTGTGATGGCTATTTTTGATTGTCAATTTGATTAGATCTGGAATTAACTAAAACTTAAGTGTCTGGGAATGCCTATGAGAGAGTTTCTTCTTAATTAAAAGATTTTAGGTGAGAAGACCAACTTTTTACCTGGCCCCCCCCCACCTTCTGGTGGCAACCTTTATAAAGGATATGGAAGAAGGAAGCTCTCTCCTTGCCTCCTTGCCCTCACTCTTGCTGGCAAGTCTATTTCTTCACTGGCATTAGAGCAAATTCTTCCAAATTTCAGCATGTACTTAAGACCAGCTGAGACATGCAGTCTTATTATGGACTGAACAACTACTAGTTTTTGGGGCTTTCTGTTGGTAGACAGCTATTGGACTAGCAGAACAGCCTAGCCATTTTAATAACCCCTCCCCCCACACACACTGACATCTCTATTCTAGAAAATCCTGACTAAAACATGCCCACCTTTTTCAGGGCTGCTAAAGGAGAAGGAAAAGGGAGATATAATCAGTTGACAAGAAAGCAAGGCTTACTGTCTGTCGCCTGACTGAGAGTAATTTTCCATATGTCTCTAAAGAAAGTGGTCCAGAACTGTTTTGGGCAACATGTTCTCCCCTTTATTTTCTAAGAAAAGGAGCCCCCTTTTTTTCCTGACCAATTTCTATGAATTGAGACTTTCCATGAAGTAGGCAATGTGCCTTCCTAGCTCTCTAACATTTAGCCCTTTATCTGAATAAAGTATAAGCTTCTCTTCTTCCAGTAGCAGGGTCAGGATTCATCCTGAACAATGTAAGATAACACCAAGTTCTGAGGAAGGGCTTACAAGTGTTTAATGTTGTTGTAGAATTCCATCAACATTACAAAGAACTTAAAGAACTTTGGATATTCCTAATAACTTGTTAATGATTCTTTTCATTGTGATTCAAACAGGTGAGGTGAAGATATGGAAGGACAAAAGATTATGAATACAAGGATAAAATCATAAAAGTCAATCTTGTGTGGGATAAAATTCATGAAGTCTTTCTTGAACCAGATGTCAGAGATTAACCCAGGAACTCATCAATCTCAACTATCAAGACTGGTTGCCTTTAGGGTATTTCAGCAAGGGCAGTGTGAAAGAGTTTTTATCTTCTCTAATACTAGACATTAGGGTTTTAAAAGGAGAGGTGATTTGGGGGACCTTCTTGTTAGAGAGGAAAAGGGAAATGAGATTACCAGTCTGCCTGTTTGGCCATATTGACTTTGGCAGGATTTTCTCATTTCTGAAAACTGGAGTTCATCCTCACTCTCTCTAATCTCTTCAAAGTTTGATATGACAAACACTATTCTTGGTAGAATGGCCATCAGTGATGAGGTTGTCTACTTTTGCAGGACCAAATTCTTTTACTCTGCTGATTTAAAAAATAACAAGGCAGAAAATCAAGGTCTCTGTTGTGGGGTATGTTATGAAATATAATATAATTGGGGGGTTACCTGGTGGGGCCATGCCAAGGTTCCCCCTAAGGAAAAAACATCATAAAACAGGGGGCTAAATAAAGCTTAATCTTGTAATTAGCTGCATCAGTTCTTAGCATGACTTCACACATAATTCTGAACGTACTAAAGAATATGATCATTTATAATGTTACCGACTGTCAACTTGCAATTATTAATTACAGTAGGTGTCATGAAACTAGAACTTTAAGTTCCATCCCTGTTAGATTTGAATCTTAAAATTTTCGATTTTGAATTTAAACTCTTCTAATATCAAAATAAAACTTTTAAATTTATAAACATGGTTCATAGTGAAACTGGGAGCTTTTCTAACCTTTATATGGTGTATCATTATAAAAATTTACTGCTTATAAAGATCCAAGACTATATTATAGCTTAATAACTTTAGCAAAAAAACACAGCTAAACATCTTTTTAAGGCAGTGATTTTTATTTTTTTTTAATGTTGTAAACCTCCAAAGATTTTTTAAAAGAACTTTAAAATCAATCAATTGTGGTTTTAGTAATATTAAAATAAGACACCTTCTTAAGAATAAAGACACAGAGTGTCCCAGCCCAAGCTGCTGCTCCGGTCTCATCTGTGGGTCAGGGTCTAGCAAGAGAGAGAGTGGGGCAAGAGACGCAAAGAATGGAGACAAGACAGAGGGTCTGATCAAGTCTCCTTTATTGAAAAGAAATCCTGGGTATTTTTATGTTTTACTACGTGCCTTGCAGCCCTGGACAAGCAGGAGAACACAGCTGCAGGCACTTTGTCACATGTTTTGCAGCCACGGATACCACATGCGCCTTGCAGCTGGGGGCACTAAACAGCAAAACAGGATATGTGAGCAAAACAAGATGTTTATCAGAGTGTGCTCAGCTGTTGTGGGCTGTTGAAAACAAGTCTCTTGTCAGAGTATATGGCCTGACATGGCTGCAAAGATGATAGCTGCTTTCTGCTAGGAGTCGGCTCCCAACAACAGAGCAACAGTATAAACAATTTATCAAGACAGGACAAAAATCATACAAAAACCTTATATCAATTTAAAAGTATCTTTGGAGACCTGCTTCCCTGATCTGCTCATGTCATGTGTTGCTGCCCTTAACCAAGATGGCAGTGAAGCTATGGCTCCACCTTTTCCACCCCTTAGTAAAGATGGTGGTGACTAGACATGTATTGTTTATATATCCCAAACTGGAATTATGTCACATGGTTTAAGATTATCTAAGCACAAACTTTTAATTATTAACTCTGATTTATGAGTTTTAATCATATCTAATAACATCTGAATTTCTACTGTATTAGATCTAGTGACCAAAATCCAAGAGGTGAATTGTGCCTAGGTGGCTGGCAGCAGAAGAAGCACACATTCAAGACCAGTTAGAAACAAGCATGCAGTGGTTATGTACTAGCAAAGTGGCTAGACATAACATTTTAAATTAGCATTTGCTAATCTGAATAGATCTTTATGACCTTGAAATTTCATTGTCATACGAAGAATATTTTAAACCAGGGTTGAATCACATACACTGTATTTGTAAAACATATAACTTTGAATTTCTATCATCATGATATAAAAATCCATACCAATTTAAAATATGAGCTTAAATGAGAGTTGTATCCAAATTACATGCAGACATGTGGAGTTGAATTTGAGTTACATACAGACATACATATTCTTAGCCAAATATTGTTGCAGATTATATAGATTTTACATGTATAGTCAAAGAGCAACAATCTTAAACTTTTTTTTCCTTTTGAGAGCAAAATACAAAGAAATCAGGATAAAAGATTTTTTTAAGAGTGGGGAAGTAGAACTTTATGTGTAGAGAAGAGCAAGTTTACACATAAGATATTTGAGAATCATTTGTCTGCAGTGATGAGAATCTGGAAACCAGTTATGCCAATTTATAATAAAAAGTTGAGTCCATGAATGGAGAGGAAGTGCCTGCAGAACAGCTGCAGGAAGCCAGGAGGAGGGCTAGGGGAGGGATGTGGGGATCCACGTGGGCAGGCCAAGAGCCAGAACCAAGTGGAGAAATAGGACTAGAGTTTGGAATCAAATTTACAAATGATCCATATAGCTCAGGAGTTGTTTGATCAGTGGCTTGTCTAGGAGAAGCTTTTAGGGAAGTGGGTGTGTGAGGTGACCTCCCTGGTCCCAGCCTGCCCTGACTCCCTTGCAATTTACAGACAGGATGTTTAAGTATTGTAGGGGAGGGAGACCAGGCAGAAAGAAACAGGGCTTGGAAAAAAGAGAGATAGGGAATCTCTTTCCATTTCCCAGATTGCTCATAGTATTTGTAGAAATTTGATTGGATAGGCAAATAAATTTGGGACCCTTTAGGTCAGGTTTCATGTGTAGAGGAGGCAGATCCCAAGTGGGGAATGAGAGAATATAGATAGCGTTCCTGTGGATGAAGGGAAAGGAAATGTCACTGCAGGCTGCAGTCATGGGAGCATCCCCAGAACTCAGGGAGGAAAAACGAAGACCAAGCCACTCAGTGAGTCATCACCACAACTCAACGGTAGCCAGTGGGTTAGTCTGACTAAGTCAGAGGAGAGACTCGCTGCCTGTTGCCTAGTACCAGGACTTTCTAGAAGCCGGGGGAGGGGAGAGAGAGAGAGAGAGAGAGAGAGAGAGAGAGAGAGAGAGAGAGAG
>JANHMN010000005.1:73827589-73853529 GCA_030674055.1 Rhabdomys pumilio | reverse complement strand
AGAGAGAGAGAGAGAGAGAGAGAGAGAGAGAGAGAGAGAGAGAGAGAAGTGCTGGGAGATATGAAAGTCCTGTTGAAGAGTTAGTTACATCCTGTGAGGGAGGTGGGGGTGAGGCAACGGGGTAGGGGGAAAGCCCACCCAACATTTTGTCTTGGAAAGGGAAAATAATCAAGAAGTTCACCAACTTTATATTTTTATTTTATTTCTTATAATCTAATTACATTTCTCCCTTCCATCTTTTGAAACCTTCACATATACTTCAAATTCATTTTTACCATCTTAAATGTTTAAAAGAAAAGTACTTTGGTCTACTTGGAGGCTCGTTTCCCTGTTTGTCTACCAGGGATTTGTCTGACTCCTACCTAGCCTTTCACTTACTTTAATTGGACAGCATAGGGAAAGTAATGTTCGTAATGGTCTGACTAATGTTGACATTTGACAATGACAAATTAATCATTCTGTTTCTCAAAGTAAAAATAGATACAAAACCAACTAAGTTTTCGCTTGATCTATAGAAACAGAACAATTTTAGAACAAGTACAATGTTCAATTTTGGCAACAGAGTCACATCCTTTCAGCTTATTTCCAGATTTGAGCCAGTTTATATATCTATAACCTTTCAATAGAAGGGAGGCTGGGTTTCATTAATGAAGGACCTTGTTGCTTTTGAAATGTCTTCCATTCTTCCTTAAGGTGGCCTATGGACTTTTACTAGGGTAACTGTACATCCAGAAAAGGAAATATGTCTTTTGGAGTCCAGTAGACACTATCTCTGAGGTGACATTGATTCTGGGAATCTCACCAATGGACTGTGCCCTAGTTAACATGGGGGCTTAAGGAGATCAGATCCTCAATGGAATTTTAGCCAAAGTCCAACTAACAGTTGATTTAGTAGGTCTCTGAAGTCATCTTGTTGTTATTTCTATAGTTCCAGAATACATAATTGGGACAGATACACTTAGAAGTTGGCAAAATCCCCACATTGGTTCCCTATTCAGTTGGGTAAGGGCTATTATAGTTAGAAAGAGCAGATGGAAGCCATTGGAGCTGCCTCTGCCAGGAAAATAGTGACCTCAAACTGGTGTCTCATCACTAGAGGTATTACAGAAATGGGTGCCACCACTGAAGACTTGAAAGAAGGAGTAATATTGTCACCACACCACCCTTTTAACTCTCCTACTTTACTTGTGCAGAATACACATGAGTCCTGTAGAATGATAGTTCATCATTGGAAACATTCTACTGGTATGGTTTCCTTTTAAAATATATTATGTAAGCTCTGATCTTCTAAAAAACCCTGACTATTACATAATACTTCTGGATAAGTTTTAAAAGAGGAAGAATAATAAATATGGGGTCCAATTTGTACCATGCCATGGCTTTCTAGAAATGCCTCTATCACTTTCTATGTCTTCCTTAATGTATGACAGCTCACAAAGTGACATCTTTAGGGGCCAGAGACATTTTGAAGGTCTGAAAATTTAAATTAGCCTTAAACTATGGGATATATAACCAACTGAAATATTTTTTATAAAAGAATATTTACAGTGATGAAGTGAACTCATTTGAGTGGTAAAGTCAATTAAGAGTTTCCTGACCAATTTTATTTTCTTAATAGAAATGCTAATGTTAGACTCTCAAATAGCATGGTTATTATTGCATGAAGTTTCTGTTTTAATTTGTTATATTAGTTATGATTTGAAAAATATTTTAACACATTTCTAAGCTACCAAAGTTTGAAGCATGCTATTTTTAACAGGAAAACAGACACCCAAACTTCTTGGGTCTCAAGTTCCTCCTCTGAAAAATTAAGAGTATTTATGTACAAAAGTTGATATGAAGATGTGAAGAGTAGACAATGGAACTGTGTGTGTGTGTGTGTGTGTGTGTGTGTGTGTGTGTGATATTTGGCACATGGAAATGGTTAAATGTGGTACTGTAATTTTACAAAGGACCCTTTGGTCTGGCAAAATAGCTCAGTTGATAAAAGTACTTGTTGCACAGGATGAGGACCTGAGTTCGGATCCTCTGTGCCTAATGAAAATGTCCAGTGGCATACAACTGTAATCCTAGCACTGGAAAGCAGAGACAAGAGGATCTTTAGATTTTGCTCCCCTACTAGTCTAGCCAAATCTGTGAGTTCCAAGTTCAATGAGAAGCCTTATTTCAAACATTAAGGTGATGAGCAATTGAGAAAATACTCAAAATTGACCTTCTGCCTCTACACACAGAGACACATAGACACACAGACACACACAGAGACAGAGACAGACAGAGAGACAGAGAAAGAAACTACCCTCCAGGATGGTGAAGAACTTATCTAGAACTGACCCAAATCTTTTGATCCAGGTGAAAGAAATAGCTAGCTAGCACAGCCTGGAGTGTGCCTAGTGACTCTGAAGAAAAGTAAGAATGCCACTGTGACTGGAGTCTAATGAGCACTAGTTTGAAGTCACAGAGTTAAGAGTGACATGATAATAACAGGGTCTTAGAAATCATTATGAGGATTAGGCTTGTGTTCATAGAGAGATCTAATTCAACTGACATTCTGAGCCAAGGCAAGTCATGTGACAGGATTTAACCAGTATTGTTACACTCATTAGCAGTTGTGTAGAGAATTGACAATAGGAAGTTAAGAGAGGAAATGGGCAGGAAGGGGAATTATGTAGTACTCCCAGTGAAAGATCATGGTAGTTTAGATCAGAATGGGTAGTAAGGATGGTATGTTGGAGTCTTTATTGCTGTGAAGAAACACCATAACCAAGAGCAATTTGGGGAGAAAGAGACTTATTTGACTTAACATTTTCTGGTAGCAGTCCATTACTGAGTGAAGTCATGGCAGGAATTCAAGCAGACCAGGAAAATGGAGGCATAAAGTGAAACAAAAGGAGCTCTGCCTCCTGGTTTGTTCCTCATGGCTGTTCAGCGTGCTTTCAACATACACAACTCAGGACCACCATCCAGTGTTGGCTCCATTCTGGTAGGCTGGGCCCTCCCATATGAACCATGAATCAAAAAATGCCCACAGGCTGGCTGCCCACAGGCTCACTTGGTTGGGGCATTTTGTTTTCAATTGTGGTTCTTTCTCCTCAAATGACTCTGCCTGTGTCAAGTTGACAGAAGCTAGCTATGACAGAAGGTGAAGAGAGACATCTGCCTCTTAATTTATTCTTCAGGTAGAACCAACAGGTCTTCTTGAGGTATCAGACATGAAATGAAAGAAAATGAGTCATTAGTAGTTTGGTTTGAATATATGGAAGTCAGTATCTGGAAGTGACCTTTATTTAGTTGGTGTCAGGAACAGTAAAGGAGAAACAGATACAGATTTTTTTTTTTTAAATATCAAGTGTTCAAATCATGGTGTAAATTTGAGTGTGCTGGTTAGTTGTTTTAAACTTGTCACAAACTAAACTTGATACCCGGGAAGAGGGAACCTAGAGTGAGGAATTGTCTCTATCAGATTGGGCTGTGCACAGGTCTGTGGGTCATTTTCTTAATTGTTCATTGATGTGGGAGAGATTGGCCAATTGTGGGAAGTGCCGTGCTTAGCAGGGATCCTGGGTTGTATATAAACAACAGTTGAACAAGCCAGAAGTCGGAAGCCAGGAAGCAACATTGCTCCATGGTTTCTGCTTCAATGCTCAGCTCTAGGTTCTTGTCCTAATCTATTGCACTAACTTCTGTCAGTGATGTAAGATAAATAAATCCTTTTCTAAATTGCTTTTGGACAGTATTGTATTATAACAACAGAAAAGCTAACTAGAAAAAGAAGCATATTAGGTATCCACATGAAAATGTTAAATTGACATACGTAGGTGTCAAACTGGAGATACGATTTGGGGAGGAGTCACTGAAACATAAATGTTATTTAAAACTATTAGAGTAGATGTGATCCAAGAAGGAAACACAGATGGGACACTGGAGAGCTAGAGACTCAGCCCTAGAGATTTCCAACATTGAAGAGAATAAAAGTAGGCAGAAAATAGCAAAGAAGAAACAATCAGAAAATTAGGAGGAAAACTAATGGAGTATCATGTCCTGGCAGGCAATGGAGAGTCTTAATTAACAGAAGTGGTCACTTTTGTTAAGTACTACCAAGAGGAGTTCTCTTAAAAGCTGAAGTAGTATCCTTCAGTCATCTTAAAATTTTTACAGTGAATAATTTCTACCCAAAGAAGGTTTCATGAGAAACAGTAAGTACATAAATACATATTTCTCTCTCTCTCTCTCTCTTTTTTTTTTTGTTTTTTTTTGTTTTTTTTTTTTTGTTTTTGAAACAGGATCTCATAATGTTGACCTGACTGGCATGGAACTCACTATGTAGACCAGGTTGACTTCAGATTGATACCAGTCCTCTTGCTTTTGTATACCAAATGCTGAGATATATAGCCAAGTACCTGTCTTTCCAAATGGTGAATCCAAACATAGAAAAGAAATATACAGTTTCATGACCAGTATTTTTTTTATTTTATTGTTTTTTTGTTTGTTTTTTAAGTTTAATAGCAAACTTACAGGAACAGCACAGAAAACAAGCAACATTAAAAACAAGTACTTGCATGTAGGACAGCTCAAAGTGTAGTGAATGGATGAAATCCACTGTATGATAAGAATGCTAAAAACACCATTTATTTGCTGTTAATAAGAAATTTACTTGTTTTTTTTAAAAATCCAAATGCTGGCATTGCCCAGAAAATTTTAACAGATTTATAACTCTTATCAGGTTGAACTGTTGAAATGCAATCTCTGAAACATTTTGCTTGTATTAATGCTTTACATTTTGCACTTACATTAAAAATTTACACGCAAATTAAAGAGGAGAACCTGGCGATACCTTATTCTGTCCTCTGGGTTTCCACCCAATCATATACTTAGGCACCTTTTGACCCCGTGGGAAAAATATCTAACATTCAAAACTACTGATAACAGGAAGAAGGGAATTTTTTTTTCTGAGAATGAACTGTTTCCCCTCATAGTGGACTCTTAAGCACGTTCTCCGCATATGCGGCGTGCTAGCTGGATATCTTTTGGCATAATTGTTACAAGCGTGGCATGGATAGCACATATGGTATCTTCAAAAAGACCAACCAGATAGGCCTCATTTGCCTCCTGCAAAGCACCAGTAGCTGCACTCTGGAAGTGCAGAACTATTTTGAAGTCCTGAGTAACTTTTTGCATCAGACGCTGAAAGGGGAACTTGCGAATCAGAAGTTCAGTGTACTACTGATTGTGTCTGATTTCACTCTGATTTCAACAAGTACTAGGCCTGTAATGATGAGGTTCCTTCATCCCTCCAGTAGAGGGCGCACTTTTGAGAGAGGCTTTTGTAGTCGTTTGTTTCCTGGGTGCTTTACCACCCGTGGATTTGTGGGCAGACTGCTTTGTAGGAGCCATGGTATGGGCACCTCCTTACTTACCCTCCTTCTCCTTTGGCTGGTGCACGGCAAGCGAGAGGCAGGGCCAGCCTTGAAAGAGCAGCAGAGACGATGAGGTGATGGCTGCAAACAACTGTTTTTAATTAATTAATTTTAAATGTTATTTTATTTTTGGTATAGGTCACACTGTGAAACTCTGGCTGGCCTGGAACTCATTTTGTAGAAAAGGCTGGTTTGGAACTCATAGAAATCCATATGCTTCTGCCTCCCAAGTGCTGAGATTAAAGGCATGTGCCACTGTGTCTGGCTTCCTGAAAAGTAAAATTTGAAATAAGCTTCTAGGAAATTAAAAAAAATAATAATTCTTTGTTTGGAAATTACACAGGAAAATGACATTAGAGTTTAAAGACTCCAAAGATATGAACCCCTCAAACGCTGTAAAGTAAAAGATGATAAATTTGAAGTACAGAGAGACAGAGATACTTGCAAATGGTCACACAGCAAATCTTGGATCAGAACCCTGATCTTTCAATGCAGTGCTCTTTCTACCAGGAATTTGAAATTAGAGATCTGGAACTGTATTCTGTTTCACATAATTAAAACTAGATAACTTTAATTCAATATTTAAAAAGTAGAGTATTATACAAGAAAATCTGGATTTATTCCATGGAAAACCTTAGAATTGACCGGAATGACTGGAACCAATCCAGGCATTAGTTTCCTCCTTTACACAGAGCATGGGTTCTCTGATTTGCCATGTTCCCTATCATCCTCAAGTGCATCCAATCTATCTCTTGTGTAACTTAGCAACCAAGCCTCAATCCACATTGATTTTGACCTTCCTTGTGACTTACAGCTTCCTGCATTCTCCCAAATAATGGATGGTAACTACCTTGCCAAAACTCCGAGGGGGGACCACGGAGTGTGGAAGCAGAACCACATACTCTAGTAAACAGTTAGTTGTTGGCTCTTGACAGCTGTGGTGGAGATGACTAGTTATCTGTTAAAATTCCATTTTCAGGACTGGAGAGATGATGCTGTACATAAGAGCACATACTGTTCTTCTGGAGGATCTGAGTGTGGTTCACAGCACCCATGTTATATGGCTCAAAATGGCCTGTAACCTCAACTCAGGGAGACTCAAGGCCACTTCTGTATACACACCCCACACATGCCTACACACATACATTTAATTTAAAAATAAATTCTTAAAATAAGTTTAAAAAAATCTGTTTCCTTTTTTTTTTTTCTTAAGAATCCATGTGCCCAGAAGTAGAGTTATTTGCACTTATGCATCTGTCCAGGTGCAACTGGTTTTTGGGGAGAATGTGGAAGGATATGGAGCTTCAGCCTGGAAAAGCTCTAGAATGCTATGCAATAGTTTTTCCTATTGGAGGTTCAAGAGATACCAGCTTTATCTGATAACTTTTACACTGCACACTGACAGACTCTTCCATCATCCTTGGCTTGGACCTCATCTCCTATTTCCTGGCAACACACAAAAAAGGGAAGCATCAGAAGTACCCCTCATTAAGATCCAAAGCACCATATAAAATGAAAGAAGGTGGAATATTAGAATTTGGCTCAGGCCCACTAAGGGAAAGCTATATTCCACAGTCAAAAATATACTACAATGTGTTCTAAACACTATAAAATCAAAACCAATTTTCTCCTCCTTTGATGGAATTGCTTACACATCTTTACTGTTGTCCATCTGCTTTTCTGATTTTCCACTTCGAAATATTTTTACCCCTTCTATCACGTCTGCCCTGCCACTGGGTATTTTCACTGTGAGAAACATATTCATGCAACTTTATATGAACTTCCATTTGAGCCTGACTGTTTTCTTGGACCCTGTCTCAAAAGGTATAACTTTCTCGCGCTCTTCTCCATCATGAGCCAAATCTTTTTCAGAAAGCTCAAAGTTAACATTTTAATTAGCATTTTAAGGTAGGTTTGTCTGAAGTAAAGTTCTGGAAACTAGTTCTTTTGTTTCAGATTCGAAGTCTCTAAATTCCTTTGTTTAAGGAGATTTCATCTTCAAATGGAGGGAAAATGAAACAAAATTAAAACAAAGCAGAGGCAAAGGCTGTTTACACAGTCCAAAAAAAATCATCATTCAAACACTCACATTCATATACTTATATTTCAAAAACTGATATGTCAATTTGTAGCTTTTAGTAAGTTTATGTGTTAGGAGTGCATCTTGCCAGTGGAGAGCTGAGGTAAACCACACAGTCACACCATGCATTAAACCTCACACATGAGATGTATTGGGGGAGAAAAAGAGAATGGCAGCTGCCTCAATGGGAAGAGACAGCAGAGGGCTGAATGGAGGGGAAGGCTTTTATAGGGATTTTAGAGCACCGGCATGAGCTTAATGGAAAATATAGTAGGATAGGAACACTATATGACAGTTAATGCAGGGGTTTTCAAGTCTAGAGCTCCAGATCAAGGGGCATGGAGTTTTTCTTTGGCCTGTTTCGGGCTTGGAGTCAAGTCAGGGGCTGGGCGTTCTTTCTTTGTCCCTTGTGACTGTACTTTTGTCTACTTTATTGGGTTCTTTTATCTACCACCCTTTGCCACCCTTCCAAATTCCCAACACTAGGTAGGAGAGAAAGAAGGAAGGTTAGAGGGGAAAGGGTATTCTGATCCTCTTAGACTACTTTCCTGCTCCACTTGACAAACTGCAGCGACAGGAACCAGTAGCAGCAGGGGAAGCAGCAGCCTCCAAAGACTTGGGGCTCTGACATTTTTAAACCCTCTTAAGAGTCCCCAGAATACCAAACCTGAACTATCTTCAGTCGACAGAGTCATGTCCCTGCCAGAGCATGAGACAAATCACAGTTAGCTGCTGTGGACACTCTGAAGCAGTCCCATATCCCACATCTGGGAGTAAAACAAAAATATATTCACATAACATAGCTGGGTTTTTTAAAGAAACAAAAATTCTCACTACAGTCCCTGGTCTTTGGGTCAAGTCATGGTCAGATCAGTCCTGTTCCTATTTTTATATACAGCAGTGCTACTACTAACATAGTTGATTTGACCAAAGCCTAGCAGCAATCCTTGACTTCTCATCCCCTTAATCAGTCTGTCAATAAAGCCTTTTGGGTTTCCTTCCTAAATACAGAACGTACAGATTCTGATCACTTATGTACCAACCTTGGTACAAGCTGACACCTTTTCTTCTTAAATATGACAATAGTCTTCTCTTTGAGTTCCTGGCTTCCTTGGCCTGTCATACAGCTCTTCGACTTGGAGAACAAAGCAGGATTTAAACAAGAACAAAGAACAGTTCAAGGCCCTTCCTCTAGTAGATCCTTATCACAGAATGAATTGTACACTGGCCCTAAAGCAATATATCTACCACATTCCCTCCCAGCTTTAGCTGGGCTTCCTGGCAGGGCTTTCTCTTTTTTTCCTGATTATCTAGTCATCTATTCATTTATTTTACTGTTTTTGAATGTTTATTTTTTCACAATGTAGACTAAGCTGTCCTCAAACTAAGAGATCCACCTGCCTCTGCCTCCTCAGTGTTGGAATTTCGGGTGTGTGTCACTGTACCCTCCTGAAGGGACTTTCTTTGAACAAACAAACAAACAAACAAATGACAGCCATTAAAGTAGTTTGATGTATATGTATGTATGCTTTTACTGTTTGAAAATAATCACTGTGGCTTAAGAATAGAGAACAGATCTAGTGAAACTGAATATAGTCACACTAAGAAGACCTATTTATTATAGTATTATAATGGAAGATATGTTCAAATTCCACCCCCAAACTCTATTAGCCTTATGATGTTGTGCCTCTCACTTCTGGGACTTCCCATATGTCAAGCATAGTTCTAGTTCCTTTCTTCTAGCACCAACTCATGTAACCCTTGGTTTTTTTTTTTTTTTTTTTTTTAAAAATAGCTCCTATTTTTGGACTCATCATAAAGATTAAATTAATCATTTATTTGTAACTTACCATAACATGATGTCTGATGTATAGTAGTCAGTAAATGTTAATTTTCTTCAGAAAATATTAGTGAGTATATTTAGGTAGGATTATCTGATAAATAGGCCACCTAGTACTAGATTCTAGAGCTGGAATATCTGGGTTACAGTGTTATTTTCTTTTTCTTTATATGTGGGATTTGTACACATGCCCATGCCATAGGTAGATATTAGAAAACAACTTGTAGAAGTCTATTCTCTTTCTCCATAATGTTTGTCTCAGGACTTGAACTCAGCTCTTCAGACTTAATAGCTAGCACTTTTACCTGCTGAGAAAATTCTTTTCCTACTATTTACTATTATTCCACAGTACCTTAGACATAATATATAACCCCCTATTTCTCATCTGCCTCATTTTTTCATCTGCAAAATGGGATTAATAGCAAATGTACCCATCTCCATAGGTTACTTGCAGTGAATAAGTAAGTTAACACAGAATTTCTTATAATATGGTTTAGTTCATAATAATATGATTTAATGACTAAGTAAACAATGAATACAATAAATACTAGTTAACTATTATCACTATTTATATTGCAGGCAGGTTTACCCAAATCCATTAAGTCAGCAATTTTGTTATTATTTTTGCATACTAATAGATACAAATTGTGTTACAGACTCAGCTCAGTTCAGTTAGCCCCTATCCATTAGTTTTACTTGCATATACAATTTTATTTGTCAATGCTTAGCCAGTAGAATGGATATTAAGCCCCAGTAAACTGTTATTAAACAACAGTGGTACCCCATGTTGTAACCTGGATGTTGGTGTTGTCTAGGGAACCACAGAACTCATTTCCTGGAACACACAAATAATTAATTGTACATCTAGAAAATACAGAAGATCAAGTCATAGAGAAATTAAAACTAACAGCTTTATCCATTGAGATGGGAGGTACCCGGAGGTTGGGAGTCTATAAATGAACTCTGGCTTAGGTAATTTATAGGACCACTGGATTTGATTTCTCCATATAGACACCTGTCCCTGTACATTCTTACCTTTCCTCATCACAGTGTCTTCTGGAACAAAAAAGCTTCATTTTAGAGGGCAACATTTATTTTCTTTGCCTCTAACTCTCCTTATGGGCTTGTTCTCAGGGATCAACATTAACCACTGTTAGGGGAGGGTGTAACTTTAATTTTTTTCAAAGCCTACTTTTAATAATGGTTCTTAAATGCTTTAACCTTTCTTCTAGCCCACCACCCACCAGAGGTAATGGAAAAGAAAGGATATGGGGGAGTGGGTCTGTTTAGAAAGATTCTTTGGAGCAATTTTTGTCTATGTTGTCTGTAAATTGGCAGTTCACAGGTAGCAGGCAGTAGCAGCTCACTCCACTCACAAACACCTCATGATTACACCAGCAGTCCAGTTTGGTAGAGTTAGGATAGCAAACACGAATCAGTAGCAGTAGCACTACCTGACAGAGACAGCCAGGCCTCAGCCTCTGCATGAGTCAGCAGTGGGGATGAAGGCCAGCAGTTCTTGGCTGTGCTTCTTTCAATTAAGCAAAGATCAGCAAAGACAAGAGACCAACAAGCCTTACAGAGAAAGCTAGCTCTATCAGCAAACCAAGCTCAGCCCCCCTCACTGTCCATGGAGTTCTTTTTATATTCCCTCCAAATATAATGGGCCTTCCACAGGTCTTGCCTCAGCACATGCCTTGCCTCAGCACTTAGTCTGTCTCAGCTGACATCAACAGAAGAAGCTGCAGCACACTACCAGAAGTTTGTTGGTGCATTTTTCTCTGTGGAATCTGGACAAATGGAGTTCAACACAATGTGAGGCAGACCAATACATGTGTGTCATTAGCAAAGAATCCTTCATCATGTGTCCTTTCATATGCTTGCTTTAGCAGAGCATCCTTTCACCTGTGTCTGATCAGCAAAACATTTCTTCATGAGCTTGCCCTAGCCTTTCACCTCTGTCCAATTCAGCAAAACTTTCCTTCACTTGTTTGCCTTAGCAAAACACCATCCAACACAACTGACTTTCCAAAGAACCATTAAGTTTACACGTTGGGAGGGAATGGTGACTGCTTTACCTGCTTTATACTGAGAAGGGGCAGAGTCTAGGGGCATCAGTCCAAGAGAGAGGACTTCTCTGGATCTGACCCTTGGTGTCAGTCCAGGGGGCCTTGATGTACAACTTGAAGAGTAACCCAAGTTCCACCATTGGGCCCATTCAGAGATCATGTTATACCTGTCACCCAATAACATCCCCAAATATATATGTGACTCAAGATTGGTAGTTGGGCCTTTTTCCAAGAGTATATATATATATATATATATATATATATATATATTTGCCACATATATAACATTTAAAAAGGACTTCATTCCTTGAGACATTCTCTCCTCAGATACTCAACAGAGTAATCTATCATCTACCCGTTGGAGGAAAGTTTTATGGGGAATTGAATTGAGCAGGCCAGTGAAAATAAATGGAGGGGGTGGCTATCTTTAAATCCCTAGGGTAGGACACTCAAAGTGACTTGTCTACTGTTATGAGCTAGATAGCTTCTTTTAGTCTCTGGAGTAAGGTGATATTGGTCTCCAGCGCTGAGCTTAAGAGTGATGAAGCCAGGAACTGCATTTAGGTACTTTGAGTGTCTAGGGCCATAGTATAAAGTCCCTCCCAGATAGCTTCTAGGGAGAGATACAGAAGAGATTTAATGATCATTTTGATTTTTAGGTTAAAACAATTGTGAGCCTGTGTCTCTTGGCTGAAGGTAGACTCTACAATGTTGAACTAAACCAAGGATATGATGCTGCATATCTGAGCAGCACGTTTTCTTATTAAGAAGAAAATCATCAATAAAAACAGTTGTTTAAATGCCATCTCCTATGTATTTAAATATAATGCCTAAGAATGTGAGGACTTAAACTGTTAAATAAATAAACAAACAAACAAACAAATAAACCAATCGCTTTAGTCTAGTTATAGTTTCCTGTTGGGTCTTTCAGATCATGAAAGTAGCCAAAATTAATCACTGGAGACAGACAACATTTGGCTTCTTTTATTTCTCACTTATTTATTTATTGAAACAGGGGTCTCACTGTATAACATAAGCTGGCCTAGAGTTCACAATGTAGATGAGACTAGAAAATTCAGATATCTACGTGCCTCTGCCTCTGCCTCCTGATTGCTGACATCAAAGTCATGTGCCACCCTGCCACACTTAAAGAGAGACAGGGCCTCATGGTTGTATTCCACCTCACAACAATCAGAATGGCAATGAACAAAAATTCAGATGACAGCACATATTGGTGAGAATGTGGAGAAAGAGAAACACTCTTCCATTGCTGGTGGAGGTGCAAACTGGTACAACCACTCTGGAAATCAATCTAGAGGTTCCTCAGTAAACTGGAAATAGATCTACCTGAAGACCCAGCTATACCATCTTGGGTATATACCCAAAAGATGCCCCACCATACCATAGAGACACATGATCCACTATGCTCATAGCAACAATATTTATGATAGCCATAAGCTGAAAACAACCCAGATGTCCCACAATGAAAGAATGGGTACAGAAAATGTGGTTCATTTACACAATGGAATACTATTCAGCTATTAAGAATGAGGACATCATGAGTTTGTAGGCAAATGAATAAAACTAGGAAATATCATCCTGAGCGAGGTAACTCAGACTCAAAAGGACATGCATGGTATGTACTCATTAATAAGTGGATATTAGCCAAAAAAGTACAGAATACCCAGAATACAATCCACAGAACTCAAGAAGGTTAACAAGCAGAAGGGCCCAAGTGAGGATGTTTCAATTCCACTGAGAGAGAAGAAAACAATCACATGGAGAGGGAGGGCAAAGGGAGGGAGGGACATGGGCAAGGGAAGGGCCAGGGAGGGGAAAAGGGGAACATGATCAGGTATTTGCAGCGGGAGTGTGTGGGGGACAGGACTGAAGCCCTGAGGGCCAGCAGAATGAATGAAAACAGACAACCTCAGGAGGTGGGGGGGGGACCCTCTAGAATGTATCAGAAACCTAGGAGGTCAGGGACTCTCGGGACTCAAAGGGAGGGACCTTAGATGAAATACCCTACAGTGGAGAGAGGGAACTTGTAGAGTCCATCTCCAGTAGGAAGACAGGACACCAAGTAGAGGGATGGGATTGTCATCCTGCAGTCAAAAACTCTGACCCAGAATTGCTCCTGTCTAAAAGAACTGCAGAAACAAAAATGGAGAGGAGACTGAGGGAAAGAAGGTCTAGTGACAGTCCCAACTTGGGATTCATCTCAAGGGGAGGCTCCAAGGCCTGACACTATTACTGATGCTATGGTATGCTTACAGACAGGAGCCTAGCATGGCTGCCCTCCAAGAGGCCTAACAAGCAGATGAAAGAGTCAGATGCAGATACTTGCACGAAACCAATGGACAGAAGCCCGGGACCTCTGGGATTGAATTAGGGAAAAGCTGGAAGAAGCTGAGGAGGAGGGCGACCCCATAGGAAGACCAGCAGTCTCAACTAACCTAGACCCCTGAGATCTATCAGACACTGAGCCACTAACCAGGCAGCATACACCAGCTGATATGAGGCTCCTGATACATATACAGCAGAGGACTGCCTGGTCTGGCCTCAGTGAGAGAAGATGCACCTAACCTTCAAGAGATTTGGAGCCCCAGGGAGTGGGGAGGCCTGGTGGGGTGGGGGGTAGGGACATCCTCTTGGAGAAGGGGGGTTGCATGGGGAGAAATGGGGTAAGGAACTGTTGGGAGGGTGTCCTGGGAGGGGAATAATTTCTGGACTGTAAAAAATAGATTGAAGATGAGAGAGAGAGAGAGAGAGAGAGAGAGAGAGAGAGAATTATTTTAGTCTAAAAATTGGACAATGCTTAAATTTCTTCTCTCTTCCTCTCAAGAAACTATCTAAGTGGGACCTCCTTTGTGATGCTAGTTTTTCTAATGATTACACATGGATTCAACTGTCCTTGAGCAGAGACAATGGAATTCCTTTTTCTGCTTCTTTGCTATTTTGGGCCTGCATTCCTGAAGGTAATTTCTTGTTCCATCTAAGCTAATATATCTTGAAAGCTTGTTCAAAAATAAAATAACAGGAGCTAACACTTTCAGATACTAGACCTGGAAAGCTCCCGTGGATTTAGAGCAGCCTGCGATCAAAATATTGGAAAAGCACAGATACGAACAGGGATTCAAGGCATGAATTACCAGGTGCTAATGGGATGTTTCTGCAACCAAGGCAGGACACTGGGTCACAATGCATGCTTTTTGCCTCATTTCTTGAGGACTGCTTTTCATTGTTTATGTCCTCAAGACTCCTTTGCTTCACGTTTGTTGTCTGATTTTGTTTCTACCACCTGTGCCCTGAATACTCTTATTTTTTGTTTTATCACTCAGTTATAATAGCATAGAGAAACATTTTTTTAAAAGGAGGAGAAAAAGAAGAAGCTAGTACCATTACTTTCTGAGTACCCTTAAATGTCTGGGGGTTTTGTGTTTAAAGCTCTCTAGGTTAAATGGACTGGAATGTGTCTCATTACTACCGCCCTCCCTTCAATACTTGGGTCAAGTTCATGCTGAACCCTGTACTATATAACCTTCCCTTAAGTCAGCTGAGCAGATTTAGTGGCTGTTCACAGAATGGCTTAACTTGTTTAAAGAACTTCTGCATATCCTTAACCATTTTTAATAGTCCCTTTTGGTTTTTTATTCAAACAGGAAAAGTGAGACAATTCTAGGGAGGGATGTTGAGGCCCCTCAAAACTGTGAGCTGGGAAATCAAGTTATATATATACACACACACATAATATATACACACACATATATATATTGTGAAACATACCTAAAAAGCACAAACATAAGTTATCTTTTTAAGATTTGATGTAAACAGTATTTTAAAGGAAGGTGCTTGTCTAATGACTAAAGTTAATCATCTTTGAATTTTAAGAAATGATTGTAGGAGCAATCATCACTTAAAATTAATTTATACCTTCAAGCAATAGGAACCGTGTTGAAGAACCAGAATTAGGATAAGGAGAAACATCTTGACCAGAATTATATCATTATGTATATCTTGACCTTAAAAATAGACTTAAGCATTAAAATAAAATATAAACCAACTGGAATGTAAAAAAAGATACACACACACACACACACACACACACACACACACACACCTTCATGATAATTGTCTAACAAAAATTTAGTACCATTAGCCATCTCTGTTCTACTTTGTGATCATATTTGATTAAATGTGTCCTTTTTTTGTCCTTTGTTTTTATTTTGTTCTTTAAAATTTTAGTTTTACAATGAGGCAAAAGAAAGAAAAGAGAAGAAAGCTAAGCCATGTTAACAACTTTAGTTACACACAAGCACATACTTTTATAACCTAAATTGTTACTAAGTACATGATGTAAAATCAAAGCAGAAACATAATCATGTGCAGACAATGTATATATCTATATCTATATATTACCTAGTCATATATGACATATGTATTTATAAAGCAACATTTTGAATGTAGTTTTTCATTGGGATTATATTATATTTCTCATAATTCTCATTCTGAAAAGAAAGCTTAACATAGAGACCTTTAGTAAATATACATGTGTATTAACTTATATACAGTTGGGTCTTAACAATATGTTGTGTTTAAAAACTTCATATTAAATATATTTTGGAAAAGAAAATTATATGAATTTTATGTTGCTTAATACTAGGTGAGATAAATTCCATCATATATATGTATATATATTATAGCTTAGTGAAATATTTATCTTACTTTCAAATGAATGTTGTTTTATACCAACAATTAGCATTCTAAGGTTTCACGAAATATTTAATATACCCAAAGATATCATTTTAATAGGTTTAATGATGTTTATAATATCTAAATGTATAAGGAAATATATATTTATAAGTTCTTTTAATATACTTTACAAGACTCAAATTTATGTATTTGCATGTGCATTCTAATAAGTTATGCCCAAAAGTTTTAAACACACAACAAAATGAATAAAAATCCCTAAAGTGTCCACAATTTTTTGAAGTTCTTTTTACATAAACAACAAATGAAAATTATAAAAAACAAACATATTAAAATAATTATTAGAGGTACACCTGACACATTATATGAAATCTAGGTGCACCCATTTGTTGACAGGGGTCAGAGAGAAGGTAGAAAGTTGGTATTGCTGTCTCTTTAACAAAGGCTTAGTAGCACAAAAGATCAAAAGGTGAAATTTATCACATAGAATTAAGATTATTCTCTCTCTTCTCCTCTCTCTCTCTCTCTCTCTCTCTCTCTCTCTCTCTCTCTGTCTCTCTCTCTCGCTAAATGGCTGAGGGGGAAGTAGTTTTCTACCGTGTCTCAGGCTGTTTCCTAGATGGTAATGTAAGGGCTAAAGTTAGGTTTTAAGTTGAAATTACTGTGCTTAAGAGATCTATAAAACAAAAATGCCTCTGATCTGTAAGCCCCACTTGCCCAAGGACAGATAACTTCCTGGAATGCTGGGGCCTGTTGTTCATGTAAGATAACAAGCCATATATTTTTACTTCTGTAAACAAGCTTGGTTGGCCCAATGGCACAGGATGTGTACTTTGATCACACATAGGCAGGAGGTAAGTAGGCAGGAAGTATGTCAGGATGTATGCTTGCCTCTGATTAGATGGAGGTGGGAAGTATATAACCTTGAGAGTTTTGCCTTTATAAGCCTCTGACAAATGTTAGGTGATGGCATACTCTGGGAATCCTAGATAAGAACCTGGCCACTGTCCATTGTTCTGGCCAGTGTTTAATAAAGCTTGCTTTAAATTTGGCTTAAAATTGTGGTAGTGATCTTATTTTCACCTGATGGGATTAGCACTAAGAAATTGCTGGAAATTCGTTTTAATGGTGTTTACCAGAAAAGCTATATGCTGAGATATATGACACAGGAGCAGGGTATGGACAAGCCTAGGAATTATCTATTTCTGGGGATACAGGGTTGTGTAGCTTTTAGCTACTTTCTGTAGAGGAATTTTAATCCAGCAACATGGTTGACCTGGCAAGGGATCACATCCAAAGACCTTCTATGTCTATGTGATCCAGCTGGAATTCATTACAGTTTGATCTGGCTGGAATACAGACATGCTCTTAGTCAGTTTGTAGAATGAAGCAGCCATGTTTGAATGTTAAGTCAGTGGAGAGGAGTGCAGTAGGGTCGAGTTCATAGCAGTTCAGATGGTGGCAGTTCAGTTTGTGAAGTTCAGAGGCAGGCTTTATCAGGACAGTTTTACAGAGACAGTTTGCAGAGAGAACAAGCTAGACACAGATGGAGCCAGAAGGAGCCAGAAGATTAGAACAGATTGCTAGAGTTAGTTTGAAAACAAGTGAAGCAATCCAGTGAGAAGCTGAGAAAAGTCAGATTGAATCAGTCATGTTGGAGAGGAGTCTGTGCCAGAACAGCTGAGTTGAACCAGCCTGCTAGAATTAAAAAAAAAAAACAAACCTGCAAAGGGTGAGCTTATTCAGCAGTAAGCCTCTGAGACGACAATTACAGAAGGCAAATAAAAGTAACTTTTACAACTTTTTGGGTTCTCCTTTTTTCATCCCTTTGTACTCTCACTTCTTCCCTTTCAATCCCCTAACACTAGGTAGGAAAGAAAGGATAGAAGGGAGTGAGAAAACGAAATCTCGAAATAAAGTCGGGGTAGAAAAGGGGGTAATAATATCATTAGACTATTTTGTACTGATTAGGGGCTTTGAGTTCCTTGGGCCAAGTTTGAACTTCACTGTCAGGATGTCTAATTTCTTCTTTTTGTCTCTTCGAATAAGACTACCTGACAAACTAAAACCAACAGCACCCAACCAGCCAATAGCTCCTCTGTTCTTAGGGCCCTAGCATTTATATATCCTCTGGAAATTCCCAGAACTCCAAATATCACACAGTAACATAAACTATCTGCACCTGGCAAAACCACACCCCTGTCAGAGCAAGAGGCAAATCATAGTCACCTGCTGTGAAGCAGGCCCATAATCGACACCTGGGATTAAAATGAAAACATATTTCTATAATATTTCTGTGTTTTCCAAAATAACCAACATTCATACTACAGGGCTGTTTCAGATTGTCCACAGTAGCTGACTATGACTACCTGTGTGACATGTAGAATTCTGGGGACTTTCAGGGGGTTGGGCTGTTGTTTGCTTGCTGTGGGTTGCTGTTGGTTGGTGTTGATTGCTGTTGGTTGTGGTTTGTTAAGTAGTGTGCAAAGAGGAAACCACAAGAAGAGATTAGATATCCTGATGGTGAAGATCAAACTTACTCCAAGGAACTTGATCCCCTAATCAACAGGAAGAATTCTAACTATAATGTCACCCCCTTCCCACCTCTATCCTTTTTTCTTCCGTATCTATTGAGAGGATTGAAAGGGTGGAAGAAAGGGGTGGAGAAAGGTGAGGAAAGAATAACCCACAAAGTAGCAAAACATTGGCTACAAGTGTCACTCAAACATTTAGTGGGTTTCTGGTCAGAAAAACAAGCAAACAAAAGGGCAGAGAACCCATGTTAGACAGGATGATCAGACAGGACAGACAGGGAAACTCCACTGAGTCCCAGTATAAATCCCAGAACTATTGGACCGGGTACATGGATCTTCCTTCACTGAGTTATCCCTAACAGTCTAAGGAGCTCCTCTAAGTGTTAGGGACCCTCTACTGAGGCCAAACTGAGATTTTTGGCTTTAAGACTAAAAGGAATTTTAGGACTAATTTGTATAATAAAGACACCGTACTAATGAGAGTTACATAAAGAAGCAAGGTCAGAAAAACAGATAAATAGGGAGGTATTTTAACATTTAACTTTAATTTTGATTAGTTTAAACTTTTTATTTTAGCATCTCCTTTGAACTCATGTGTAGGGCTTTTAGAGTTCTTTATTGTTATGAATTGCCAATTTTATTATTCTTTCCAGATCATTTTATATTTTAATTAAAGCAGCCTGCCTATTTGTGAGTTTTAAACATTTTGTTACCTAGTTTTTTGTTAAACTCAAAACAAAACAACAAGAGTAAAAAAATGGTTGGAATTAGTGAGTGTTCTTCATTGAGGGAAAAGCTGGGTTATCTTTAGTTGTATCTCCCCATTTTGTTCCAAATACTTGCAAGTTGAAAGTCAGTAATTATTACATATAAAGCCAGCTTAAGTCCACATGGCAGTATATCTCCAGATGCTTCTATTTGGAAACCTTGTTCCCCATTTTTTTCCTTTTATTAAAGAATTGCCCATCTATGCTAGGTAGGGTATATGTGTTTCAGGTTGAGTTTATGTGCTGCCTTTGGGATTAACTCTCAGTTTTCACTCTGACACTGGCTTCTCTCACTGGGTCTTGGGGATTATGCTGTATGTTTATCCAACCCTGAGGCATGCAAGACACTGGGTGAGTAATCTTTCCTGTATCTTCACTAGAAAGCAAATAAAGTTCCTTCTGAGCCAGGAATGGGCTATGTTTGTTGTGATAGGGTGTTTGTTTCCCTTGCTAAGCAACCTCTTCTCTTAGGTGTCTTTATGATCAGGAGCTCATGGCCTTCTGTAATCTCTCAGCTCCTTTTCATAAAATTGCTACATTTCTCTCTTTTACATTTCTAACATTTGATGTCAGACCTGAGAACCAGAAAAATAAGCTAATAGGAACTGTCTTGCCACTGCTTTCTTCTGTTTCTCTCTCTTACTAGGCTAACTGGAGTGCTGACAGCCTCTCAGAGCATCTGCTAGTGCCCCCTTCCCATCTGATCTGATTCTCTGCCTAGGATAACTCCTCCCTCTGGACTTCGTTCTGATGGCCCCACACTTCCTTCTGGCTTCATCTTTCTCTTAGGCTTGACATAGAAAACTCCACCTCTAGCAATTTGCTGTTAGCGCTTGAGAACCCTACCCCCTTCAGGCTTGTACTCTGAGTATTTCCTCTTGGACAGTTTTGCTCTGTTGGCCTCCAGGCTTCCTCAGTTCCATCCCTCCCTACACCTGGCACTTGGTTATATCTACTCTGCCTTTCCTGGGTCTGCCTAAATCTACCACCTCTTTAAACAATATTGGATCAGTTTCTGGGCTCTGCCCAGATGTATTGGTATTTCAGAATGCTCATCTGTTAGCCCTGGTTCTCATAATCTCAAAGGCAAACATGGTCCTTAGTGATACTTGGTCTTTCTTTCCCTTTCCCTCAGGATTTCTAAATCCACTAGCTGACCCCTCCCCAACTATTTTTTTTTTTTTACCTAGGGCCCTCCTAACTAAAAGTTGTTTACAATTCCTCTTAAAGTTATCTGTTTCACTTGATCCCTTGATTTTAAACCCAAAAACTCTGCTTTGCAGCCACCACCACCACGCTATCCACTACCTCCAGGACATGACTTGTGTTTCTCCCACCAGTTTCTCCTCGACAGTTGAGCCTAGGGAACATGGCTGCCTTTGAGAGTCAATCTCAACTCTCTCCAGAATGTTAAACCTGCCATTGTTCCCATCACAGATTCACTGCTTCTGCCCAGACCCATCAAGGATTGCCTTTCCTACAACAGTGAGTTCCCCTTTACTCTTCTATCCCCCACCCTAAAGCTGCACACCACTCTTCCATCTGCTCAGATCCCTGCACAGCTCTCAGCCACAAGCTCCAACAATTTGTACTTAAGCCAGTGTTATTTCAGGGTTGTTAAAATGTACGTGACTATCATACATAATCATCTGTTGCCTGGCCAACTTGTTATTTGAGCTGTTCTATGTAACTTGTCATTTTATGTGTTAAAAAGTGATCTAAATGATAAGACCTATTACTGCTGCATAAAATATTTCACGCAGACAATACCATTCTTGTTATACTTAGGATGTATACATGCTGACAAATGCATATGCATGAGAATGTAAACACATATTCAATATTTTAAAATTGTGTCATAAATGCATTCCTCTTACAATGTATTTTGAACAATAATTTTGTGACACAATTCACAGGTTTCTTGCATATGAATTTTCATTTAAATATAATTGTTTTATTCACACAAATGTGTTTTCAGGATTTTACAAACAAGCCAAGAAAACACAGTAAGAGGTATGTCCAGGCGTAGTGGTGCATATCTTTAATCCTAGCGTTTGGAAGACTGGATTAAAGGTAGGTGGATCTGTGCATTCCAGACCAGTCAGGCCTACATAGTGTGATCCTGTCTCAAAAAAGGGAAGTATAATAATATAAATGCACTTTTGATTGGAAATGTTTACAAGAAATACTTTTGTGATACAGGAGAAACAAAATTGATTTATTAAATTGATTAGCAAATCAAAGGATTTACTAATAAACTGCTTAGGAATTATTAGTTTATACAAAGTCAGGTTTAGCTAAAGGAGCACTGCCTCGAATACAAGTGTAAGACAAAACATGATGAGCAGGCTTGTAAGAAACTGTAGGAAAGAAATTTCATACTGTAATTGAAGCTTAGTGTTGCTGAGAAACAACTTCTGCTAATGTTTGCTCACCAAGATTGATTCCCAATTAAGCTCCATTTTCATAAGTCGAGGAGACAACCCTGACTCACAAACAGCCATTAGGCCCATCCCTACATAAAAGGACATGCCTCTAATGAGCTACTAAAGTAGGCAGCACAACAACCGTCATTAAGTCCTGGTCTGCCGTTAAGACTTCTGTGCTCTCAGGAAAAAGATAATTCTGTAGGTGGTCAAGATGAACCCGGGTAACAGCTATTCGTAAACAACAGCACTGGTGTAGTTCAAAATAACTCTGACAGCATCTTTGCTTTATAAATTCCCTATCTACCCAAGTGGCCAGACTTGCCGTCTTCTGTTTCTGTTTGTTTACTTATTTACTTTTACTTACTCACTTTACATCTTGCTCACTGTCCCCCTCCTGGTCTCCTCTCACAATCCTTTCCCCTCCTCCCTCTTCCCCTCCCCTTTTCCTCTGAGTGGGTAGGGCCCCCTGGGTATCGCCCCCCCCCACCCTGGCATATCAAGTCTCTGTGGGGTTAGGTGCATCCTCTCCGATGAGGCCAGACAAGGCAGCCCAGCCAAAAGAATATATCCCACCGAAAGGCAACAGCTTTTGGGATAGCCCCTGCTCTAGTTGTTTGGAATCTATATGAAGACCAAGCTGCACATCTGTTACTTATGTGAGGGAGGCCTAGGTCAGCCATTGTATGTTCTTTGGTTGGCGGTGCAGTCTTTGAGAGTCCCAAGGGTCCAGGTTAGTTGACTCTGTTGGCCCTCCTATGGAATTCCTATCCCCTTCAGGGCCTGCAAGCCTTCCTCCTATTTTTCCATAATAGTTTCCAAGCTCCATCCACGGTTTGGCTGTAGGTATCTGTATCAGCTGCTGGGTGGAGCCATTCAGCAAATAGCCATGATAGACACCTATCTGCAAGCATAACAGTATCATTAATAGTGTCAGGGATTGGTGCTAGCCCATGGGATAGGTCTTAAGTTGGGCCAGTTATTAGTTGGCCATCCCCTCAGGCTCTTCTCCACCTCCCAGTCCCTGGATTTCTTGTAGACAGGACAAATTTTGAGTTGAAAGTTTTGTGGGTGGTTTGGGGTCCCTATTGCTCCAGTGGGGTTCTTGTCTGGCTACAGGAGGTGGTCTCTTCAGGTTTCATATTTCCAATGCTAAGTCATGGCTAAGGTCATCCCCATTGATTCTTGGGTGCCTTCCTTATCCCAAGTATCTGTCTCTTCCTAGAGATGACCCCCGACCTCTCAACTCCCATAAGATGCAGATTTCCACTTATTCTCATGGTCATCTGGTCATTTCTGCTGACCCACCCCATATCTGATCCTAAACTTTCCCCCATTCCGCTCCCCATCCCTTTCCCACCCAGTTCCCTCCCTCCATCTGTCTCTTACGACTATTTTATTCCACCATCTAAGTGAGATTCAAGCATCTTTGCTTGTGCCTTCCTTCTTGTTTAGCTTCTTTGGGTATGTGAATGTAGCATGGGTATCCTATATTTTATAGCTAATGTCCACTTATAACTGAGTACATACCATGTAAGTCCTTTGGGGACAGGGTTACCTCACTCAGGATGATATTTTCAAGTTTCATCCAGTTACCTACAAAATTAATGTCTTTGTTTTTCTTTCTTTCTTTCCTTCTTTCTTTCTTTCTTTCTTTCTTTCTTTTGTTTTTTGTTTTTTTGTTTTTGTTTTTGGAGACAGGGTTTCTCTGTGTAGTCCTGGCTCTCCTGGAACTCTCTATAGACCCGGCTGGCCTCGAACTCAGAAATCCGCCTGCCTCTGCCTCCCAAGTGCTGGGATTAAAGGCGTGTGCCACCACTGCCCAGCGATGTCTTTGTTTTTATTTTATTTTATTTTTTATTTTATTTTATTTTATTTTTGGTTTTTTCGAGACAGGGTTTCTCTGTGTAGTCCTGGCTGTCCTGGAACTCACTCGGTAGACTAGGCTGGCCTGGAACTCAGAAATCCGCCTACCTCTGCCTCCCAAGTGCTGGGATTAAAGGCGTGTGCCACCACCGCCCGGTGATGTCTTTGTTTTTAATAGCTGAATAATATTCCGTTGTGTAGATGTACTAATCTTTTTAAACTATATAAGCCTAAAACCTATACAAGTTGGTAAAATTTTCTGTTCAAGACTTGTGTTCTTTTGTGCATTACCCAGAACCAGTAGCATGCTGTCATTAAAAAGAGGTCTTTTTTTATTCATCTCTTACTGTGTGGTGTGGTTTATCATTGAAAAGACATATTAACTCCATAACATCTGAATAATAAAGAATTGTATTATTTCCAGAGTTTCTGAAAAATAAAGTCAACTGGATTATTTCATCAATTAAAAAAATCACTCTGTTTAGAAGAAAGGAAAATAAAACAATTCACCTATTCTTATATTTCTTAGATCCTTTTCTCTATCTTCCCTTGCTCTTTTGAAGAGTAATGAGTAGCCATTAGTGATCTTCTGTAGTTTCACAGGAGAACAAATGCCTTTGGGCTCAACCCTAAAATCACAGGGTTAACATGTAATTTCTTCTGTCTTTCGGACAACCAGACACAGTATTCTCAAAGATTATTTAGAAGCTCTCTTATTTTACAACTCTGACTAGAATGTATATCCTAAAACTATCATACTTTGATGAGTTTAAAAGTAAAAGAAGGGGCTTAAAAGAGTCCTTTTAAAATTCCAAGTGGAAAAGGGTTTACCTAAGACAAAGTCCAGACAATTTAACAGAATAAAAACCAGTAACCTCAATTTGTTAAGTTATGTCATGTGTGTAATTAATATTTAATCTTTCAATAAGGTAATTATATTCAGTTATGCTGCTATGTCTCATAGTATTAAAAAAAGATAAGGTGTCATTGCTTTCAGTTGTGTACCTGCTATTGACAGGAGCAGTCTTAAACAGATAGTTCCAATAAAATGCTCACACAGGTGGCCCCAATTAAACTAAACAGGTCACAAAATACAACCTAAATCATAAAGCTGGGGAAGGACTGGTAGAGATGACAAGAATGTAATTAGAATGGGAGAAAGCTAACGATGACGTTGAGAGATAATAATCAGAATGCATTATATACATGTATGAAATAACCGAAGAACAAAATTAATAAAAAAAAAATAATTCTCTGTGGACAAAGTAATCTGGGAAAATGTGTTAAAAACTTCTTTATCGAGTTATTTAATGTTAGATGGTAAGAGTCTATCAAGAACTTCTATTGGCAACAATGCTACTTGTACATAAATCTATGTGATTTGCTTGCTTGTCTGTCCATAGTTGAAGAAAAATGCTAATCGTGAATATAATATGTTTTCAGTTTTAAATAGAAAATAGAAAATAAGATAAAAGGAACCAACAAGTAGATGAGGGTTGTAATATCTACATTCTGGAAGATTCAAGAAAGTTGCTCAAGGTTTGTGAAATATAAAACCTAAAGATTATACGCATGTTTAACCACTAGGGTTATTAAAATTTATGTTTGATGATTCAAAGTTAAGCTCATAAAGTCAAAATTCAACACTTCAAATGATGCATAATTCTCTGTTTACAAGATTTTATGAGTATTAATTTCACCGTAAATAATATTTATGAAATTTGCATTGAGAACGAGAATATATGTTTTACTATTGATTAAATGTTAACCTGCTAGATAGCCATTGCAGTAACAGTAGAAAATATTCTATTTAAAGAATTATTCCTACCTGATACATTCCTATTGAATTGCATGACAATTATAATTTTTCTAATAATTGTACATTTATTTTATGAATACATAATTGAACATATTGTGCCTTAAGTCCTCTAGATTGGTGATGAAATACACCACCAATAATAAATAATTAGTTTTCCCCACATTAAACTCCTGGAAAATGAAGATGACTAAATGATTTTGTTAAGGGAAGATTCTATCTAGTCCTGAGGGAAAAACTGTACTCATAAATTTATTAAATCCTGTTTTGCTTAGAAGATATTTGGAATTTTTGTGGTATATTATACTTGATTAAAGTAGTAAAATCCTATTTTTATTTTATTTCTCATTCTTATTTCTCTCCCCCCCAGTGTGTGTGTGTGTGTGTGTGTGTGTGTGTGTGTGTGTGTGATTGAGTG
>JANHMN010000005.1:73811433-73827579 GCA_030674055.1 Rhabdomys pumilio | reverse complement strand
ACACACACACACACACACACACACACACACACACACACACACACACAAATTGGGAGCAAATGATTAAGTTACTATGTTTTTAACTTTATCTTCATTTACTATAGTTATGAATAGCTAAAGATTTACATGAACTCTTCTAATCTAAGTTGAAACATTGAGTGGTAGTTTGCTATATTTAAAGAAACACATCCAAAAGGGGCTTAAAGGAGGAAAAATTTAATCTGAGTTATAGCTATAGAGGGATAGAGTCCTCATGGTAGTGAAGATATGACATGAAAGCAGGAGTAGAAAGCTAGCTGATCATATTTCACCCACACACAAGTAACAGAGAGGGAGATAATGAGGTGGAGGAAGCTATAAACCCTTTATGTCTTTTCCCAGTGGTGTTCTACTCTGCATCTGGGCTTCACATGAACATTTCTGTTGTTGAAGGAGGCATACCAAAAGCAGGAAGCTGAAATGAAAAATCACATCTTCAAACACAAACATTACACACACACACACACACACACACACACACACACACACACACACACAAGAGTGGGGGGGAGAGGAAGGAGAGGGGAAAGAGAGACAGAGAGAGCTGGAAGTAGGGTGAGCCTATAAACCCTCAAATACCACTCCCACTGACATATGCATCCAACTAGGCATACCTTCCAAAGGTTCCAAAATGTCCCCAAGTATGTCACCAGCTAGGGAACAATTGTTCAAATAATGAACTTAGGGAGTTTCGATTGCCAGTCTTGGCTGTCAACTTAAGTACAACATCTGAAGTCAATCAAAATCCAATCTCTTATACTTTTTATTTTTATACTTCTTTAGTTTTGATTAACATACTCTCTTGCCCTTCTCTATCACATTCGCCCCCATTTCCACTTAATTTTATTCTATTTTACTTTTTATTAATTTTTCTTTCATATATTAAATCCAGACCACAGTGTTCCCTCTCTCCTCTCCTCTCAGTCCCTCTTCTACCTTCCTCCCCTCCCATCTACTCCTTCCATTTCCCTTTAGAAAAGGGCAGGCTTCCCAGGGATATCAACCAAACATGGCATATCAAGTTGCCATATGAGTAGGCACCTTCTATCTTATTAAGGATATATAAGGCAACCAATAAGTGCAAAAGAGTCAGGGACAACCCCTGCTCATTTACTAGGTTTTAAGTTGTTGAAAATTATTTTTATATCTTCTGAGGGAAACTTCATTCTGAGTTCCCTCCATTTTAAATAAAACTGTCAGCCAAAATAAATCAATTCTTTTCTACTATGAAAAAAAGGAAAAAACTTCTAGTTTTAGGCAATTGGAATACTAGATTTATATCAATATTAAAAATGGTGAGATGCTGGAACATAGTCTAAGAATGTAGTAATGTGAGATTTTTAAGTGCTTGTGAGAATTCTCCAGGAAACTAAAATAAGAGTCTTGTGACATCAATTTCTTTTTTTTTCTTTTGTTTTATTGGATATTTTATTTACATTTCAGATGCCATCCCCTTTCTCCATTTCCCCTCCCTAGAAAACCTCTATCCCGTGCCCCCTTTTCCTTTTTGCTTTTATACAATTTTTTAAATGTTAATCAAAGGCTTTATAAGTATGGTAATGCTCAATCAGAAGTTTAACCCAATACCCAGCCTAGATATGTAAACTATCTTTGACTGGTGGAGACATGTGAACTTCTGCCTCCATGCCCCCTCTCTCTTTCTCACTCTTTTTCTCTCTCATCACCTAGCTTCTCATCTACTTCATCTTCTCTCCTTACTCCATCTCTTCCTCTTGGTGCTCCTTCCCCCTTAGCTCCTCCTACATATCACCCTTCCTGTTAAAATAAAACTTTTCTCTCAAAATTAGAGCATAATTATTCCCATTTGTACCAGTGAGGTACAAGATAGTCTTAATACCCAGTCCCTCCTTTTGTTGACTAGCCAGAACCTCTGCTGTCTCTCTTGACTAAAACACTTAGTTTTGAACCTGGCTTTTTTCTTGGCTTTAGAATGAATGTCAGCTGAAAACCATCCACTCAAATCTTTTCTCTCAAAGTAAATACCCAGGATTGGCTATGAGACTATAGGTCTTCAACCCCATCAGAAATCCAGAATGACTGAGTTAACTGAAGTTATGGGAAGCACTAAGCATAGCTTCTAAAACTTAGCCAATTTATAGAGACCGCTGAACACCTGGACAACCCCTATACTACGGAACGTTGGAGCATCAAATCTTCAGCCTTCTGGCCCAGACTCATCTGACAGACCTTAGTGATGCAGAATTATTAAGGGCTGATTACTCTGTCTAGGCAGATATAATCAGTCGACTATTCTTCGAGTGTGTCCTTTTCTGGACAGTAATTTGTCTGTAGATGGAAAGAGGCAATTCTTGCCTAGTGGCTGTCTCTGCACAACTGGAGTAACTCCAAGGATGCTCAATTTCTTCTTAGAATCCAAGACAGAAAGCTGTCAGGAGCAGAAAGGTCTCTAAGTTAAGGGACAATAGCAAATTCATGACTTTGAGTTTATTGTTAGGGTGTTTTCTATATTTTATTTAGAAATAGCTGAGAGGAGTTAACAGACAACAGTCCAGGTTTCCTTACATGGATAGTTGGATTTCAAAACGTCAGAAATTCATAGAATTGATGTCACAAATGTTTCTATATTAGTGACATCAATTTCTTAAAAAAAAAAAAAAAGAATTGTTCTTGGAATATGTTCTCATGCCGCTCCCAAGTGTAGCAGATGGGAATGAGTTTACTTCAGATTATTCATTACAACTGGCATTGTTACATGTTTATATGCCCTTATGGAAAAACATGTTTCTGTTGCATGTCATTTGTCCACCAAGTGTGAAAGAATTAAAAAATTTTAAACCTTCCATAGATGGAGTCAAGAGTACAGATCAGCTTGTTCTGCGCTCTGGGTTCTAGGAAACTAGCTATCCACAAGACAAAATAGATAAGAGTTCAGAGCTGGGAGTTCAGGTCAGCGTGCCCGTGCACCCTGGATACCAGGAAAAGCTTGTATGAGATATTTCCCCCTTGACCATTTCTTGAACCTGTCATGGAAGCTGAACACTGAACAGGTGCTTTCTATAGATACTTAATCATGATTTCCCCCTCATCTCCCTGGGTTGCAGTTCTTCCTTTAAAAGGTCTACCTCTCCTCTAAGTGGGGGTCGTACTTCGTTGCTTGCCTCTGCGTAGGACAGGCTAGAAGTGCGACCTCAACGCATTGAATCAAATATACCTCTTGTTAATTGCATCAAGTTTGGTGTCTTGCAGTTATTGGGGTGGCTGTGAATTCCTGAGAGCAGGGAGGGAGTTCCTCCCTTTCTGGCGGGCCTTAAAAGTGCAGCTTGCCTTTGTGATTGTATAATGTATTCATGTGTCTCCTTTTAACCCTCAGTGTATAAATTGTCTGATGCTCTAAATAAAGTTGGCGTTGGCATGAGACTTTACTCTGCCTCATATATGGACTCCATTCTCCCAGGTCCCACCACCACTAAAGCAGTAAACAATGAAATATAATAAACATGAAACAATTTTAATTTTAATTTCATTCACTCTTACTTAAGATACTCAGAGATGTGAGAAAATTCTAATTATCTAGATTATACAAAAGACACTGATCTCTAGTGCTAAAAATATTCATGGTGCATTATACCTTAAAAGCAGATATTTCTTGATTAAATCATCATTTTCAGTGTCTTATATGTAGGTAGCCAGGACTGGAAAAAATTAACAAGTAGTATTTTTATTTTGCTAACAAAAAATGGGCAACATTTGAGTGACTTCTAATAGAATTCCATTTCCCTTTATGACTGTTAAAATTAAAATATAAGATCTAGTTGTACTGGAAAGTCCTGTGACATTCTCATTTCTACCACATTTGACTTCTTGTTTCTAACACTGATATCTGTAATATTTGGTAATTAAGGGGAGAAAGCTTTTTATTTTAAAAAGTACTATATTGTTATCTAATTTCTCCATATTGTGACTTTTAATTTCTATTCCTAAACTAAAATACCAGTAAACTATTATTAATTATCAATACCAAGATAATAAAATAGATCACATCACTATTCACAAATAAGAGTGATAATAAGTGACACATAAAAGACCAATATTTCCTTAGAATTAGAGCTAGTCACTCTATATGATGATGCTCTGACTATAAGAAACTAGACAAACGTATTAAAAGATAATAGAATATTTTAAATACTCAAAATATAAAACAAGAATATCTCATAGAATGGAAATAACTCTGGATACAGGAGGAACATCTAGTCCATCTATTTTTAAAGCAACATAATATTTAGCCTGGTTCTATTTATCTAGTTCCTTAATCTGCTACTTTTACTTCATTAGGACAGAAAGCTTTTAGGATTTAGATGTACTAGTTCTATTACATGTCACATGCAAATGCTGTCCATATGCAGACAGGAAAAACAGAAGAAATTGTAAGCCAAGCCTTGTAAAAAACCTGAGCTGCCCCACACTTGGCACCAAAATGTTGGTGCCCGCTCTGCCCCATGTTAAGGGCCAAACTGTAAAGGACCACTCTTGCCCACGTTTGGGGGCCAAACTATAGTGGCCCGGTCTGTTCCGAAGGTCAGGGTCTAGCAAGAGAGAGAGTGGGGGGAAGAAGGGGAAGAGATTCGAAGAATAGAGACAAGCCAGAGGATCTGTAGTAAAGTCTTTACTGTCTCCATCATACACACACCACTACACTTACTACTACTACTACACCACACACACACACACACACACACACACACACACACACACACACACTACAACAAGGAAATCCTGGGTATTTATAGGCTTTTGCCACGTGCCTTGCAGGTGTGGATATGACGTAAGCCTTACAGGTGTGGACAGCACGTACGCCTTACAGGCATGTATGGCGTGGATAGCACGTGGATAACACGTGCACCATGTGCTTTGTAGGCGTGGATACCACGTGCTCCTTGCAGCTGTGGGCACTAAACAGCAAAACAAGCTATGTGGGATATCAGAGTGTGCTTCAGCTGTTGTAGGCTGTTGAAAACCAAGTCTCATGTCAGGGTATATGGCTCAAGATGGCAGCAAAGCTGATAGCTGCTTTCTAGCTGCTTTCTGCTTAAAGTCGGCTCCCAACAAAGCCTTGTCTTCTTCTTTAGTGGCCCTAGCAAGTATTCTTTTCTTCTAAAGACTGTTTGTTTCCTGTCTATTCAGATTCATCTGTATTAGATTCTAGATGTAAACGTAATTTGTATTTGCCTGACTTAATTGTTGTCTTGGAGGCTTATTGCTGAATAAGCTCACCCTTTCTAGTTTCTGAGCTCTGACTGGCTAAACTCAGGTGTTCTGGCTCAAAACTCCTCTTCAAGCTGACTGATTGAAATTGGCTTCCTCTAGCTTCTTCTGAATTGCTCTGCTTCTGAAGTTCACGAACTGAACTGTACCAAACTACTGGAACTCACATGAACCCAACTGCACTCAACTGAACTGCACTGAACTGCCTGTACTCTACTCTACTGAACTCTACTCTACTCTACTCTACTCTACTCTACTGAACTTAGCTCTACTCTACTGTCTTCTCTGCTGAGCTCTCTAGACTGCTCTGTCCTAAGTTGCCTCTCTTTCCTGTGCTGTTATCCTGAGAGTTGAGTGTATTCTATTTTGGTTAAATCTTTGATTTGCTACATTGTCTACCCTTCAATTAGAAGTCACTTTTAAACATGCTTTCTTCTATAAACTAACCTTACTTTCAGTGTTTGGGATTAAAGGTGTGTACCAAGGGCATGCCTGTTTGCCAACCAGAGAGATTAAAGGTGTGTGGCATATCTGCATTCTAGCCAGATCACACAAACCTAGAAGGTCTTTGGATGTGGTCAGGGTAGCCATGTTGTTGTATTAAAATTCCTCTACACTAGGAATGAGCATTTCTATCAATGAGAGATATTAAATAATATTTAAAAATTAATTTTGACCTCTGCATTCACAATATGATGCTGGATAACAGGGAGCATTGAGAACTACAGTTCCCAGAGGAAGACACAGCTGTATTGTGCATCCTACACAGGTTGACTAGACCTTTAATGATTGTGTCAAGATTGGAATATTGTAGGTCTACTTACAAATGATCTTGGGCACTCTGAATAGCTATTGTCATCCGCTGTACATTCCCTAACATCCTTGTGACCATTAAGTAAATCCATTAGAATCTATGAACAATTCCCTAGCTTCCACCAAACTCAAAGCAAAGAATGTCCTTAGACATCATCTGAAGACTACAGACAGGTTATCTTGACTTTGCTGTAACCCACCTATTTGATGTGCCCACTAATACGTCTGAAAAGCATGTTGATTTACTGCTCTTTGTTCTGTTACTATAAAAATATTACAAAATTATTATCGTGTTAGAACACAATATTTGGGGTAACCTGAATCTGTATTCTAGACCATGATCACTCATACTTGTCTCCAGAATAAAGTATCTTTTATTCCTTTTGGTCATTCTACAGAGCTTTAACTGAGAATGAGGAGAGTATTTAGTAAGAGAATAGTAAAGGTATATAAGATTTTACTTGGATATGGAGAATAAATTCAAGAAATACATGCTGCACTATGACTCTAATAGTAACACTGTGTTATAGAAAGTAAAAGAGAAGGAAGATTTCCCTGCATGCCTAAAGCTCTGGGTTTGAGCCTCAGCAGGTGATGGGTCTGGGTGGGGGCTGGTGATCAATCTTCTAAGTCTTTTAACAAAAAATAAAAAAGTCTGGTGACAAATTTGCTAATGATATGTGTTCCAAAATCTTATGTTGCAGGAAACATTCAAGTGTTGAAAATTAGAACAATGAATAAATTAGAAGAAAAACCTCATGTGCTGCAAAAAGAAAAGTTTTCTGAACTTCTTGGTGAAGAAGCCAGTACTTTTTGTTATTCAAAAGTCTGCTGTGATCTGAGTCTCCAGTAACACACAACCTGCCTGAGCCAGCTAGTTTGAGGTTAATATTGTACACAGTACCTCACTAAAACCTTCCATTTTGAAAATTTCAACCAGAAACTACCAGAGTGACCTCTATATACTTTCAAATTAGATGAGAGTGCTTCAATTTTCTCTAATGGATGTTCTGTCCTTTTTTCCTGTGGACAATTATCCTGTAGCAGGAAATAAAAATAAGAGATAATGGTTTTCATTAACTAGGAAAGCTATTTTGTGAAAGTTGAGGGTGCAGAAATTAGTCCCCTCTCAACAATATTTTTCAAAAATGTTCTCTGGTCATGTCTACTTTCATTTTTCCCTTCTTTGAGGGTTATGAACTTGTACTATTGGTATTCTGTCAGGAAGTTGAAATTTCAATTCAATGTTCTGTATTCAGTAGGTGCCCAGCAAATGATTCATACTGCTCAAAACTGAACCATCATGTAAGGATGGTTGTGAGGTTTCAAAAAAATTGGAATGATAGAATAAAACAACATGAGTCCATGTAGCAAAACACACAAAGTAGCTGTATTTATTCTACATAGTCACAATGTTATGTATTTATATGACACAGATATTAATGTACTTTTTAAAATCTGAAAGTCTTATACATTCTCTCACCAGGGATGGGGAATATTATCTCCTGCTATTTGAGCAACATGCTTAGAGAAATTGTCTCCTTGATCATAATACATACTTAAAGATTGAACTATAATCCTGGGCAAAAGTACTTTTACTCTTTCAATCAAGTTCAATGTGCTCAGATAATACTAAAACATTTACTAAGAACCAGGCCAAGAAACGTGGCCTTATATTTATTTCAAATCCTAAATATTAAAAACAGTAATTGATGTTTTGATCTAGCCTCTGGAGGAATGCACACACTCATTCTGTACTTGAAGACCATTTTCAGAAGTCCCATAGTTTCTTCTTCTCCATGTTAAAGAAGTTTATCTTTTAAAAAAAATTATAAAAAGCAAGACTCAGGCTTAAAATGTTTACTTGTTACCAGCAGTCCTTCGGTGGTCTGTTTTCTACCTGTGTACCTTTGTTAATTACAATCTTATGGACTGTCTTGGTATCTCAAACAACTAGGATGTGAACATAATATGTATGCTCCAGGGATATCCCTTCATCTTAATTTTCTTGTTTGGTTTTTGTTTTGTTTTTCGAGACAGAGTTTCTCTGTGTAGCCCTGGCTGTCCTGGAACTCACTCTGTAGACCAGGCTGGCCTCGAACTCAGAAATCCACCTGTCTCTGCCTCCCAAGTGCTGGGATTAAAGGCGTGCACCACCACTGCCCGGCTTTCATCCTAATTTTCTATTAAGACAAATAAATAAAATACAGGTTTGCAGAGTCATGGCAGGAAAGCTAATAAAGGGAACATTCAGATTAAATCCTAAATGTTGGTCAAACTCCAAGACAATGCTATCAACAAGAGTTAAAGGGATCTCTTAAGGTCACAAAATAGATGAATGGCAGATGTTCAAAACTATATTTGTCTGCTCCCAAAACTCAGGTCTCTATACCATATAGGGTTTAAACCACCTTCAACTTAATGGCTTGTTCCAAGACCACAGAATAACCAGAGAAGCACTTTGGATGAGTCTCATCTCAAACTCTATCAAACCTATCTAGAAGGGAAGAAACAGATACTTCAAAGTAGAAAGTCAAGGTGGCAAGGTGAAAATGGATAAGTCAACAATATACTCTTTCCAAGCCTGCAAATTCTGAAAGTGTTTGGCTTCTATACGAGGCCCAGCATCGTGCTGTGCTATCTCATCTCTAACCATGTGTCTAACCGGGTTACATCTCCCCCTTTGCCATCACTATCTTCTTTTTTTTTAAAGTTATGTTAATCTAGGTTGAGCATGGAGGCAGCACAAGTCACTGATTTCTCAAAGGAGTCTGTGCCACACAAATTTGAAGGGCATAAGACATTTTGTTCTTTTTATTTGTGAGGACAACCTGAGGAACATAGCAGAAATCCAAACTGGGGCAAATCTGATCAAATTTATGAATTTTTAAAAAGATTTATCTTATATTAAAATTACCTGTATATATTTGTGTTTGTGTGGGGGGGTATGTGCATGTGAGCACAGGTGGTTGTGGGGGCCAGAGGAGGGTGTTGGATACCCTGGGGCTAGAGCTACAGGTGATTGTGAGTCACCCCATGTGGATGCTGGAAAACAAACTTGGGTACTTTTCAGGAGTAGTAAGCATTCTTAACTGTTGAGCCATCTCTCCAGCCCAGAGTTCATTTGCTTAACCATAGGTGTTAGGTTAGAATACAGCAGACAATCATGATGGAAAAGGTCTAAACTGATGCTAAAGCTGACAATAGAAAAGTGAGTGGCTTCTATCCAGACAATGCTTTTAAATTATGCAGCTCTTTCTACATCTATAAATGCAGACTTTCTTCAATAGTTCTAAGGAAGGCAGAAATACTGTACTTAGCCTCACTTTTTCCCAAGAAAAAAGTCCAGAACATAGGTAAAATAGCTAGGTTCTACAATTTGACTTGAATTCAAATTCCAACTATGTGGTAGTCTTAGTGGTAACTTGACTTAGTAAAACTCATACAGGAGACATATTACTGGGAATGTCTGTGAGGAGGGTTTTCAGGAAAAATTAACTGAAGAGGAGAGATCCATATTCAGAGTAGACATCTTCAAATGAGTGGCCCACACAAAATGAGGTCCAATGAAAGGCAGCATGCACCCGACAGTCAGTCTTCATTATTTGCAGAATGTGTTTATTGCTTTGGTTCTTGTTGTCCTTTTCTTACAATGTGTTTTGATCATATTCACCACTCCCTCAACTCTTCCTGGGTCCACCCCCACTTCCCCATCCACTCAATGTTACATTCTTATTTTTTTCTCCAACAAGAACAATTTGTACTGAGGATGTGTTACCTCCGATCAGAGCTATGCTCTTAGATAAAACTGACTTTTTCTTTTCCTAACAGACAATTGCCAACAGGAGCATAACTTTAATATTTAACTGTTGAGCCATCGCTCCAGCCCAGCCTACTTTTAATGATGGTTCTTAAATGCTTTAATCTCCCTTCTAGCCCACTACCCACCAGAGGTAGTGGAAAAGAAAGGATGGTGGTGGGGTGGGGGGCAGGAGTGGACCTGTTTAGAAAGGTTCTTTGGAGCAACTCCTGTCTGCGTTGTCAGGAAATCAGCAGTTCAGTTCACAGGTCAGCAGAAGCAGCTCCATTTACTTGCAAACACGTCATGGATATTCTAGCAGTCTAGTTCATTAGTGTCAGGATAGCAAACACAAATCAGCAGCAGTGGCACGACCTAGCAAAGACAGCCAGGCCTCAGCCTTGGCACAAGCCAGTAGGAGGGACCAGGGCCAACAGGAATGCCAGGAAAAGTTCTTGGCTATGCCTCTCTCAGGGGAGCGAAGATCAGCGATCAGCGAAAATGCACAAGCATTGCCCAGCTATCTCTAGAGGCAAGCCAAACTAGCTCTCATCACTCAGTTGAGTCCTTTTTATACTCCCAACATCATGTGTTCTCCACTGGTCTTGCCTCACCATGTGTCTCTCAGCACATGAGTCTGTCTTAGCTCACATCACTCTGCCAATCAACCCAAGTCTGTGGAAGTGGCAAGAAACTGCAACACACCACCAGAAGATTTTTTGGTGCATTTCTCTCTATGGAGTCCCAATAAATGGAGCTCAACTACACAGTATAAGGCAGACCGATACATGTGTGTCATTAGTGAAGTCTATCATCTGTCCTTTCACGTGCTTGCTTTAGCCAAACATCCTTCCATCTGTCTCTGCTTCAGCCAAATGTTCCTTCAGGACTCTGCTTTAGTCTTTTGCCTGTGTCCACGTCAGGGAAAATTTCCTTCAGGTGTTTGCCCCAGCAAAACAGCATCCAACACAACAGACTTTCCAAAGAATCATTCAGTTTCCATCTCATAGGAGTGGAATTTCATGCCCAACTTCATGCTTGCATTTGAATTGACTTGGAGTTGCATAGGTACTGTGCATGGTATCACAATTGCTCTGAGCTGAATTCATACGTGCAACTGCCCTGTTGTGTCCAAAAGACACTATTTGCTTGTGGTTATCCACTGCTTCTGATTCTTGTACTCTTTTTGTCCCATCTTCCACAATGAATTCCCTGAGTGCTGAAAAGAGAGGTGCAGTATATATGTTTCATTTATGGCTGGACATTCTGCAATTTCTTGTTTTCTGTGGCTCAGCCAGATGTGAGGGTCTCTGTTGCAAGTAGATGGTTCTCTGATAAAGGTTGATAGTTACATTAATCTATAGGTATAATGACAAGTCATTAGGAGTCAGTTTAATACTATGTGCATTTATCAAAATAATAGTAGTAATTTATCTTCTATGATATATCTTGCTGTAGATTCTTGGCCCAGAAATGGTGTTGGGTATGGTACATCCATTATAGAAAAAGTGTAAGAAAAAATAGATAAAGATACAGTAGGAGAGTAAGTAAATACAAGGGAAAAGACCAGAGAAAGATTGGCCAGAATAATGTAAGAACAAAAGAAAGGAAAGAGTCTGTGGAGTGGCACTTAAATCTAAACCCACCCCACCCTCAAAAAAAAGAAAGGTTGGTTATTTTCATGCCACTATTACATCACTATTGCTAGGACAGTCCCTTTTGGAGATCATAGGGTTCACAGTTGGGTATTAGTAGTGATTACTTTTTTCTTTTGGTAATGCATATAGCATCTTCCAGGACTATGAGAGGTAACCAGTAGGGATGAAGCTTTCAAGTCAGTACCAGATTGATTTGTCATTCTATGATTTAAATATGTGAGATCTTCAGAAATGAGCCTTAATGTCAAGTTCTGGAGGATAGCCAAGAACATTGGCAATAACCTGTACTGAAATTGTTGCCCCATTATAGGAAAGCTCCATATATATATCCCAAATATATAATACATATTTACTATATATGTAGATATATAATAAATATAAAGTATATTTATACATAATATATATAAATATATAAATATATTTGAAATATGTATGTACAAATACACACACACATATATTTGTGTAGCATTGATTCAAAATATATTTTGTAATTTTCTAATTATGTCAAACTTGTTGGTTGGTCTGTCCAAGACAACTTCAGTGTAATCTGATAAGGCTGTACTTTATTAATTATTTTGAATATCAAGATAGGTTTTAAGCTTGCCAATTATAATGAATGGCATTATAAAACCAAAGCTATATTTTAGACAGTCTGAGTAAACCACTGAGTATGGTAAACTACAGTCAAGTGTGAATTCATAGGATGACAAGATTTGACAACTATGCTTATTTAGCATAAAGAAATACATGTAGCACTCAACCTGATTCAGAAATGAAACATAAAAATTATTATTGCGACTTATTGATTGGTAGCAGTATCATATTTAGTCATTCCATAGAAATCACTTAGTAGCAAAGTCCAAGAAGGTACTGTATTTTGTGCCCCTATTAGAGAGGTGGGCTTGGGTACCTGTTGCCTGACCCTAAACCTAACAGTAATTCTTCTTTTATCTCCTTTTGCCCATTTTCATTGGCTTAAATTAATATCCTTGCTAATTTAAGGAACTCTGTTTCAATATTTTACTAGTTTATGATGTTGAACAAGTTATTAAAACACTCATTATTTTAGCTATGAAATGAAGATGCAGGTGAGACTAGTTGGCACATAATAGGAGTGTTAAGTAACCAGAAATGGAGTGAAAGGAGGCTATAAGCTTATTAGTAGGAAATGTGTCTCAGGATGGAAAGATTCAGATCAGAAAGTATTTGCTTTTCTAGGTGTTTGAGAGATGGAAATGGACTGATTCTTTAAAGGTTTTTGCTTGCACCAGGCAGCACCAGCAATCTTGATGCGGGATATTATATAAGTCTCAGGACGAATCAAATTTTCTCTGCTGTAAGAAATTGCTTGGATATCAAGACTGCTGCAAAAGCATGATTTCAAATCCTTATTGCTTTCTGTCTACCCCTGACCGCTGACAATTCTGGAGCTTTAATTTGCTGCTCCATGCCTACCACCCCCACAATCTTTGGAACCCACCATTTTACTCTGAATTCTGCCTCCCCCAGATTAAAACAACATACATTTTCCTAAATTACCCTTCTTTTACTGACAGATGACAAGTGTAGGCTGTTACAACAATGGTTTCTTCAGGCAAAGCTTCAAAAGAAAGCAGAGGATTAACGATGATCTATAGAGTGTCAGAATATTTTAATTTAATAAATGTACAAAAATGAATCATTATGCTCTAGACATAATAATTTTCGATGTGGCTCTTCACTTCCATATTTATCTTCTGGTCATGTAATGAGAGGATTTGTGTTGTTCTTTAACTGACAGACTAATAAATCCCAACTGTACCCCTTCTTCCACAAGGCCAATGTGTGGGCTAAATTTTCAGCACAATCATTTTTCAACAGACTGGAGCAAAAACAGCCCGCTATAAACAGGAACATCAGCTCTTGAAAAGCTGTTAGAATTCCACTGGTCTATAACTTCAACTGGACACTGTGTGTGTGTGTGTGTGTGTGTGTGTGTGTGTGTGTGTGTGTGTAGAAAGAGAGAGAGAGAGAGAGAGAGAGAGAGAGAGAGAGAGAGAGAGAGAAAGGCATAGCAGAATGAGAAGCTTGGGAAATCCCAGAAATAGAGCATTAAAAAAATAAAGATCTGGTAGAAGAGAAAGAAACAACCATAAAGTAAATGTGAGAATGTTAAGAACAAGACAAAGAAAAGAACAAGTTAAAAAAAAAAAAAAAACAAAATGTGCAAATAGCATTAGATCTTTGAAGAAAACGGGAAAGAACAAAGATGGTCAAATGTCTTCTCTGGGAAGGGACGAAGTTTCCAGAATCCTAACTAGCCTGCTTTTTACATGGCATTAAGCCATTTTTGCTAGCTTCAGCATAAGATTACACTTGACACCTGTCAAGGCTATTGTCTTGACAAGCAAATATAGAACATAACTTGTGATATTCACGACACACCTTAAACTGTGATAACTAGGGCAAGATGAGAAGGGATTTAAAGAGAAGTCAGGCAGAAAGAAGCTTAGAAAGTCTAGAACTTTTTGTCACAAAACAGACAGAGAAATGTTCACCTGCACATTTTGAAATCCATTTTGTTTTGGGATTCATTTCCTTCCTATATGCTCTTCTAGAAAATGGAGGTGGCTACTTTTTCTGTACACCTATCTGCACATTTAATATTTATCCTCTCTACTCTGAAGACCCATCTTCCACTGATGCCATCCTAAATGGTCTCTAGGGAGATTGGAACCTCATGCTTCCTAAGTTCTATGGCTTCAATCTCACGCTCATAGCTGAAGTCCTACTCCTGGTCTTTTGTGAGAGCCATCCCTAAACTACAATAGTTTTCCTAATGAAGTTGCAGTTGGCAGGCTAGGAACTAGAGAATGCATTTCTGTCAAGTACCAGGGCAGCAATGTAATGTGGAATTCTGCTCCAATTTGTACAAGAGTATAGAAAAAGGTTTTTAAAATCTGGGTAAAGATTTTTATAAAAGAAAGTGTGTGTGTGTGTGTGTGTGTGTGTGTGTGTGTGCGTGCGTGTGTGTTTCTGTGAATGCCTTTCATTAAATTGTTTTTCTGTCACATTAATTTGCCATTAATGTCCTAGTGAAAATGTAATTGCTTAGATTAGTTTAACCTGAATCATTTCAAATTATATGCTGCTTTGTAAAGCTCAGACAATTAATGTTTCTAATGTTTATGTAAGTATAGGTGTTGCCTAATTGAAAGAAAACACAATTTAGGGTCAGTGACCACCCACACAATTTTTTCCGTCCTCTGACTCTGAATGCTGTACTATATAATTTGCTCACAATTAAAAGTGCACTACTTCTTGTTGTGTCTTCATATGGACTCTAAATTTCTAAAAGGTGGCCATTTGTCCTTTGGCTCTGTGTAGCCTAAGAAATTACCAAGAATTGGTCTTAACAAAAGTCTATCCCTGAATTAAAACATATTCCTTCTCAATTTAATCCAGTAGGCTCAATAACCATAGATAGTGAATTTATTTTTATGGTAAAGGGCTGTGAGTACTCACCACAAAGGAACACTGATCCACTCACCCTCAGTGCACCAAGCTCTATGCCAGTTGTAAATGTACCCCTTTCTCCAACTCTCAAGACAGCTCTAGGCAGCAGATAGCATTATACTCATTAGATGGAAAGAAAACTTGAGGCACTAAGAAGTTGAGTGACTCTATAACTCAGTGCCATACAGCTCAGAAGATCCAGGGACTAGATTTAGAGAGAGGGTATTCAATTTTTTTGAAATTGAATGACTATGTTTTTACCCCTGTGACTTATTAACTTCCAAGCTTAGTGAACTCCCTTACTAGTCAAAGCTAATTGCTGTTGGTCAGATTTGATTTCTCTAAACACTGATATCAATCAGTAGGTACTTTGTACTCTGTAAACTCTCCTCTGTGGCATCTGTGGTACTACTCTGCTCTGATTTTATTCCTATTACTTGGACCAATAATTACCAGTTTGTATGTACCACTGCTTTCAATTTCTTTGTTGTAAGGCTTTATATTCTGGTTGGTAAATGTCAATGAATCTTGTGGGATTTTTGTTTGTTTGTTCCCCAAACATCTGGATATGGTATACTCTCAAGATTCTAGATTCAATACTTTTCAACTTTGCTCTCTTTTCAAAGATCTAGAATAAAACTGTGGAAGAGCCTCCTGAGACTCTTTCCACATGAACGTCATATGGCTACACCAAACTCAACATGTCAAAAAAAAATCAGCCTCAGTTCCACTCATAATCATTCCCAAGCTTACTCCTACCTCATCATGGTGCTCCCTCTATGTTAACCATGAGCCAATAAATCTATCACCAAGCTGTCAGCCATAGGCAGATAACCTGGTACAGAAACATGCAGGCCCCATGCTTGTCATTTTACTCTCTGTGAGCTCCTATGAGCACTAGTTAGTAGATTCAGTGCTCCATATTCTTCTGGTGTCTTCTATCTCCTGATTCCTACAGTCTTTCCTCCCCTTCTTCTGTCACATTCCCCAAGCTTCTTCTAGAGGAGGGACTCAATAGAGACCTCCAATTTAGTCTTTCTCTCTCTCTCTCTCTCTCTCTCTCTCTCTCTCTCTCTCTCTCTCTCTCTCTCTCTCTCT
>JANHMN010000005.1:73783767-73811423 GCA_030674055.1 Rhabdomys pumilio | reverse complement strand
TCTCTCTCTCTCTCTCTCTCTCTCTCTCTCTCTCTCTCTCTCTCTCTGCATAGTGTCTGGCTGTGGGTCTCTGCTCTCATCTGTAGCCAGAAGAAGTTTCTCTGATGATGAGTGGCCAAGGCACTGATCTATGAGTATAGTAGAATATCATTAGGAATGATTTTTTTGCCTGTCATGTTTGTCTCTCTTCTAGATCTCTGGCCAGTCCAGTTTCCAGTTCCTGGCCAGCCAGCCAGTGTAGGACACTGGGCCTCCTCTCATGGTGTGGGCCTCAAGTTAAACCAAACATTGGTTGGCCATTCCCCCAAGTTCTGTGCCAGAATATTTTTCCAGCACATCTTGCAGGCAGGACAGTTTATAGGTTGAGTTTTGCAGCTGGGTTGGTGTCATTCTCTTTCCATAGCTTGCAGAATATCTTCTCTTGTGAAAGAGATTAGAACGTAGGGGTGAAGGCTCCATGCAGTCACAAGCTCAACCTTTCTATGTTTAATGAGCTGTGCGGGCATTGTCCTTTTCGACAGGGCCTGTCAGTTTTCAGAAAGTGGCCTTGGTTGTTTGGGGATCTCCTCACAACCCCTTGATCAACACTTCAACTGAATACAACTCAGTCCCACCAGTGGAAGCCTTGCCTGGCTACAAAAGATGGCAAACTCAGTTTCTGTATCCTTCATTACTAGGAGTCCTCACTAGGGTCACCCACATAGATTCCAGGGGCTTTCCACTGCATAGGGCTTCCATACTGCACCTGTCCCTCCATCCTGTGCACATAATTCCTCCTGCTCTTGTCCACACCTGCCCCCAGTCCACCCACAAAATAGATTCTATTTCCCCTTCCGGGGGATATCCAGGCTTCTTCTCCTAGAGCCCTCCTTTTAATACAACCTCCCTGGGTCTATAGATTATAGATTGATTTTCATTTATATAACTGATAATATTCACTTATAAGTTAATATATGCCATATTTGTCTTTATGAGTCTGGGGTACCTCACTCGGGATGATTTTTTTCTTTCTTTTGTTTTTTTTAAACTTATTTATTTATTTTGTGTATGTGAGTACACTGTCGCTGTCTTCAGACACACAAAAGAGGGCATCAGATCCCGTTACAGATGGTTGTGAGCCACCATGTGGTAGCTGGGAATTGAACTTAGGACCTCTGGAAGAGCAGTCAGTGCTCCTAACCGCTGAGCCATCTCTCCAGCTCAGGGTAATTTTTTTCTAGTTTCATTCATTTGCCTGTGGATTTTATGTCTTTTTTTTTTTTTTTTTTTTTTTTTTTTTTTTTTACAGGGTTTTTTTTTTTTGCCCTTGGTTTTCTGGAACCCACCCAGTAGACCCGGTTGGCCTCAAACTCAGAAATCCCCCTGCCCCTGCCCCCCCAGTGCTTGGATTTAAGGCATGCCCCCCCCCCCCCCCCCCCCCCCCCCGGCTTTATGTCATTTTTTAATTAAAGTTTTTATTGATTCTTTGCACCCCAATCCCACTCATCTCCCTGTCCCTTCATATCCACCCTTTGCCCTTGTAATCTCCCCACACAAAACAAAATGAAAATCTCACTGTGGTAGCTTTGGTGTGTTACAGCATTGTCACATAGTTTACCCTTTTGTCCACACTTCTTTGCATATAGATGTTTATTGCTGAGTCATTGGTCTGGTTCAAGGCCTCTGGCTTCTGTTACACTATCAATACTGGATCCTCACTGTGGCTTTTCTCAGATAGAAGATTGTTGTGTTGTGCCATGAAGATCCTGTAGTTTGGATCTGCAAGATCAGCTCCTTTACTTGCTCCAGTTCCTAGATGGGGTAGATGTTAGGGTGGGCCAACTCAGAGCCCTGGATCTGGATGGTAGCTGTGTTGGTCAGCCTACCAGCTCTCCTGCACCTGCGCTAACAGGACCAGCCCTTCAACTTTGCCTAGGGGAGGGGCAGGGCCTACTCTTCCCTTCTCATGCCCTCAGGGCCAGCTGTCCTCTGCCTATACCACCAGGGCCAGCTCTATTGTGCTGCCCAGGTCAGGTGAGGGGCCTGCTCTCCCAAGTACTATCGTCTGCGAGGGGCTCACTTTTTAAACAACTGAATAATACTCCACTGTGTAAATGTACTACATTTTCTTTATCCATTCTTGAGTTCAGGGAATATGAATGAATCCATATAGGTGAGCAAGTGGTAAGATGGAATACCCTTTGGATATATTTCCAACAGTGGTATAGCTGGCTCTTAAGGTAGGCTCATTCCCAACTTTCTGAGGAACTGCCATATTGATTTCCAGAGTTGTACAAGTTTGTACTTCCACCAGTAATGGAGGAGTGTTCCCCTTGCTCTACATCCTCACTGGCATGAGCTGTCCCTTGTGTTATTGATCTTAGTCATTCTGAGAGGTGTAAATTAGAATCTCAAAGTAGTTTTTGCATTTCTCTGATGGCTAAATGTTTTTAAAATGTTTCTCAGCCATTTGAGAGTCCTCGTTAAGATATGTATCCAATTTATAAATTGGATTATTTGGGTTTTGATATCTAATTTCTTGAATTTTTATATATTTTGAATGTTAGACCTCTATTGGGTGTGAAATTGGTGAAAATATTTTCCCATTCTATAGGCTGCCACTTCGTCTGATTGGCGGTGTCCTTTGCCTTACAGAAGCTTTTCAGTGTCATGAGGTTCCATGTATTTATTTTTTACTTTGTTCTATTCCATCTTATTCTTATTTTCTCTATTTATTCTTCTCTCATATCTAATAAAATATCCAATTGTTGCAGAGATTGTGGGAGAGTTAGCAGACACCAAATTTGTGTAAAAGAAAAATTATGATATCCCTCAGATACTTGGTTTGTCAGAAAGCAAATAGAAGTAATAAAAATTCGTAAGTTTATCACTAAATATGTACAATAGTAGAGATTTTCTTCTAAGTGTTTTAATCAATTAACTGATTCAGTTCTCATATAAGCCCCGTAAGATAGATGCTATTAAGATGTTGCTTTACAGGGAAGAAACCCAGAATAAAGTCAAGTTAAAGCCATTTATACAAATTAGTATTTTTTTACAAGTATCTGAATTGTTTTTTTAAGATTCATTTATTTATTTTATGTATGTGAACATACTGTTGCTGTCTTCAGACACAACAGAAGAGGGCATCAGATCCCATTACAGATGGTTGTAAGCCACCATGTGGTAGCTGGGAATTGAACTCAGGACCTCTGGAAGAGCAGTCAGTGCTCTTAACTGCTGAGCCATCTCTCCAGCCCCTGAATTGGTTTTTGTTTCAAAGTCAATTAGTCCAACTTGCAAGGTAGTGCCTCCCCAATAGCTATTTAAAGTAGTATAAACCAATGAACAATTTAATTAAAAAGCAAACTTAAATTCAGTTGCTAATATAAAATCTTTGGTAATGTGCTGCATATTTTATTTATTTACATGTCAAATGTTGTCCCCCTTCCCAGTCTCCCCTCCACAACCCCCCCATTCCATCCCCCTTCCTCTTTGCCCCTAAAAGGGTACTCCCACACCCACCTACTCCCACCTCACCCCTCTAGCATTTGCTGAGGCAGCAAGGCTCTACAAGACTAAATACCTCCCCTCCAGTTGATGTCAGATAAAGCCATCCTCTGCTACATATGTAGCAGGAGCCCATGTATATACTCTTTGGTTGGTGGTTTAGTCCCTGGGAGCTCTGATTGTTGTTCTTCCTATGGGATCACAGAACCCTTTAATTTCTTCAGTCCTTCCCCTAACTCTTCTTCCATTGGGGTCCCCAGGCTCAGTTTAATGATGTGTGTTTACATCTGTCTTAGTCATGTGCTGGCAAAGCCTCTCAGAGGACAGCCATACTAGGCTCCTGTCTGCAAGCACTTCTTGGCATCAGCAATAGTGTCGCGGTTTGGGTCTGTGGATAGGATGGATCTGAAGGTGGGACAGTCTCTGGATGACCTTTCCTTTAATCTCTGCTCCAGTTTTTGTCCCTGCATTTTAAAGTGGCAGTGTTAGAGGTGTGGCCTTGTCGGTGAAAATGTACCAGTGGGGTTGGTGGGCTGTGAGGTTTCAGAAGCTCAAGCCAGGACTAATGGCTCATTGTCTTTCCTGCTGCTTGCCAATTTGGATGTAGAACTCTTAGCTCCTTCTCCAGCACCATGTCTGCCTGCACACTGCCATGCTTCCTTGCAATGATGATAATGGACTAAACCTCTGAAACTGTAAGCCAGCCTCAATTAAATGTTTTCTTTTATAAGAGTTGCTGTGGTCATGGTGTCTCTTCCCAGTGATAGAAAACATACAACATTCTTAAAACACATTAAAGACTAAATTTAAATATTATTAACTGTTTATAATACATAATCTTCTTTATCCTCCATTTTAAAGTTGAAAAGTAGATGCATATTCACACTCAATAACTTATCAAAGATTACATAGGTACAAAGTATTAGGTCAAGGTTTGAATCCAAGAAATCTGAGTTTTATCTCCCACACTCTAAAATATCACTAGATATTATCTTGCCTACAGATCAGAAGACTACTTAGCGGTAGAGGCATGAAGAGTGTGATGGTTAATGTATACTAGTGACTATACTGGATCAAGAACCATTTATGAGATAAATCTGTGTGAAGCTGATTTTAGAATGAGTTAATTAAGGTTAGAAGACTGATCCTAAATGTGGGAAACACAATCCTGCAGGTGATGCACTGAATAAAATGGAGAAAGAAAATTAAGCAGTACCATTTATTTGTCTACTTCCTGACTGTCAATGTAATGTGACCAGCTCCTGCCACTACATCTTCCCCACCCTAATGGACTGTACACTGATACTGTGAGTCAAAACAAACCATTGCTTAAGTTTCTTTTGTCATAGCAACAGGAAAAGTAAAAGATACAGTGTAATGCAAATGAGTATATGATGAAGTAGAAAAAAAGACTATATGATGTTTATTACTTTTTTCTAATTACAAGAAAGAGGTTAGTACCAAGGGGAGACTATGTAGAAGACGTTGACCAGAGACCTAGGGTAGAAGTTGGGAGGTAAGAGAAGATATACTGAGTTGCCATCAGCATGCCATTTCTCCCACAACCAGAACTAAACCACACTAAAGTCTTCAAATTAATTCATACTGCTTGTCTACCATCCTTATTGATCAGCATAGACTAATATAGGACTCAAGAATGCAAATTTTACCAGCTCTAGATTCTTTGTGAGAAGTGACATAGTTGACTAAGGAATTCTAATACTTTGAAGCTGATGGTTTTACTGCCTGCTTTGAACAAACCACACTTGTAATTCCTCCTTTGACTTCACTTAGGCTGTGCCCTTCATTTAAGGATATTGTTACTCCTTACCTCTCAAAGCCTCTTCTGCAGCTGAAGAATTAATATATATCTTGAAATCCTATTCAAGGGTTGTTGAAAGTGCTTCATACCAATATGAAGAACAAATGATAAAATTGTATAAAATTATTGTATCACAAACTTGAATCACAAGTCTTTGTCTAGGAATAGAGAGGTAAACTATCTACAAGTGAACAAATTTATAAAATCATAACACTTGGGAGACAAATTACACATGGATTTATAATCTAACTTTACAATGTTCTTAATGAAGTGCATTCATGCATTTATAGCACACAGTGTGTGATGGATATTTGATTCTTTTTTTCATTGAAAATAAATTCTCTTCTCATACAATGTATCCTGATTAGGTTCCTTTCCTTCTGTTCCTCCCAATTCCTCCTCACCTTCCCTCCCATCTGGATTTACCACTTTCTGTCTGTCATTAGAAAATAAGCAGGCTCATGAGGAATATTAATAAAATATAACAAAATAAAATATGATAAGATAAATCAAAACTATAACATTAGAGCTGGACGAGACAAACAGAAGTAAAACAGCTCAAGAAAAGGTACATGAAATAGATATAGACACAATGGGTTTGCACACTCAGGAATCCCATAAAAATACACACACACACACACACACACACACACACACACACACACACACAAATGGTCTATGAAATGAAAAGACAGAAAACAAAACAATTTGTGGGGTGAAAAGAGAATATATGTATGTATATATGTATGTGATAGATAGATAGACAGACAGACAGACAGACAGACAGACAGACAGACAGATATAATTAAAAAGTCCTGCCATGACATTGTGAGGCAAAGGACTTCCAAGACTGTTGAGTTCATTTTCTATTTTCCATCCACTGCTGGGCACACAGCTTGCCCTTAAGAGTAATTTGTTTCCCCAGTGATAATCCCTTGGGGAAAACTAAATTTTCACCTGCAAGTGGCTGTGATAGATATTATAAAAGTAGCTTTTCATACCAGAGCAATGTGTTAGCGCTGACCCTTGTCTGCTAGGACCTTTACACTTGGCCATTACATTCATTCTCATAGCAACTCTACAGCCAAATGTGTCAAGTCATTACAGTCCTCTAAAATTTCAAAAGGCTCACAAAGGTATAAATATAAAAAGAACCTTGCTTGTTTGCCCATTATTATGGGCAAAAGGCTGGTTAAAGTGGCATGAGGGAATTTGGGAAGTGATGAATATTTCTATGTTAGAATTGTGTAATTAAAGATGTTCCAAAATGGTCTAGATACTCAGAACAAACAGAAATCTGAAATCAAAGATATGAAGGTATTCCAAGTGGACAATATAAAAACCTAAAACAATCCTTCAAGTGCAATGCTCTGGGCACTAGTTTCTAATTCTGGCTTTGGAAATAGCTAGGTTTTATGTGTCTCTACTAAATATGTATGATGTTATTTGTCTTGCCTTTATAGGGTATTAGGCTGCACTGAGATACCAGATGTAGTCATACTATAAACAGTTTAACACTTTTCTTATGATGATCAGAATGTGAACTCTATACAGCAGAACTTAAAAGATATAGAGAATATTTTGCCTAGAGCACAGGGTCAATGAGAACAAACTAAATATTGGATCTCAGGACTTACAATACCTAACTCCTCCAAAGCAATTGCTCTTTATCAACTGATAAATAAATGTTTTATCAGTGTAGCCTTGGGATAAATTTAGCTACTGGGAGAAAATCTGACTATAGTTGAGACAGGTGACACAGGAGAGTTGCAGAAGTAAAATGTAACAAAAGGCCAAAATAGTAACAGTCATCATATCTCAGGTGGCATATTAATTTTGCCTCCAGAATGTCCCACCAGAGACATCATAGTTTTCTGGTGTTTCAAGTCACCACACTAATTCTCTGAGCCCGAATACTTTATCTCACTAGAAACATCTCCCTACATTTTACTTCTTAGGCCCCTCTAAAGGTGATTTCCTAGGGAAAGGGGCTTTATCATAAATGACTGACTCCTATCTTTGAGCCTACACATACTTCTGATTAGGAGGATGCTAACCATTTGTTTTCTGAGTAAAAAGGGGTTTAGCATAAAGAATGGTCTGAGATGAAAATACATGATCTGACCTGTCTATTGGTTCCCTTCTTCTCAAGGACCAACATGAATCAGTACCAAGGAAACCAAATGCAAGGTTGGCAAAGGTCAGCTTGACCAGCATGCAGATACAGAGAGAATAGAAGCCAAATTCCACCAAACTTTTCCTCCTGGCCTCACTTTGCAACTCTTAAAGTGAAAAAGAAAAAGAGAAAAGAATCTTAATTTCATGACACATTTTCTCTGGCTAAGAACCTCTAAACAGTAAAACAGCTCTAACCTATTATGAGCAAGAGCCTATTTCTAAATATGGATATTAAATCTATTAGGTAGTGATGGTAGAAGCTAAGCCACTAGATTTGATCTCTCTTGGGGTTACATCCCTTGTAATTATTGTGCTCTAGGATTTTCCACAGAGCAATAGCCTACAAATTGCATAGGAGGTCTACACATAATTGTAGCCTATATGTCCAAATTTACTTATTCCTAAACTGATCATGCTTCTGCATGCTTCACACAGACACATGGGAAAATGCTCATTCGTATAAATCCTCTATGCAAAATGATTCAAGTAGAAAGGCCCATAAAATGAACATGTACAGAAAAGCACCACATTTCAGAACATCCAACAATATAAGAAAAACATGCATGGTGCACATATATATACATACACACATAATAGGACAAGTGTGTATACACATGTGCACCCCCACACACACACATGCACACACACATATGAGAAGGAATGGGAGTGAGAAACGCACGCACACACACAGACACAGACACACACACACACACACACACACACACACATGAGAGGGGAGAGACTAAGATGATACAAACAGAATTAAGTAACAGAAACACACTATAATTATGTTACACATGATTCAAATAAATACTTAATGGACATGTAATAATAGACAGAGATGCATAAAATGACATATATGAATAGACACTTATACATATAGACTTATACTATGTAAAGATTCATAGAACTATCCAACAGACTTGACTAAAAAGTCATAGAGGTAACAAGTCCTGCCAAGATAAATGGTTGGAGTTGGAAAGCATACCGAGTGAGATGATGATGCAGACTCCCAAAAGACAAGTGTTATACAGTCTCTTTCTTGTGTGGACCTTCATTTCAAATTTTGTGTTTAATTTGAAGTACCTGTAGAATCTAGGAAAGTAGAAAGGAACCATTTTTATGGAAGGAGGAGAAAGATCTTAAGGGAGAGGGAATAGTAAAACAGGTGTTATGAATGGGAAAAGGGAGAATAGGGAAGGGAGGCTTATGAAGGAAGAAAGTTGGGAAGATGGGGAAGAGGAGAGGGTTGGGGAGGATGACTAACACTAAAGATGTTTGAAAAAGCCATATGGAAACCTACTATTTTATATGCTACACACACACACACACACACACACACACACACACACACACACACACACACACACACTTTTAATTAAGGTCACTGTACATGTAAGTTTATGTTTATCTCAGAAACAACAGATGGCCAAAGAAAAAGCATAGTGCCAAATGTAGGATACCTTCCATAAAGTTAGTTGGAGATATCAAAACATTCAAACAATACAGGCTATTTTCTTTTTACCTTTCTTTTCTTTTTTTTTCTTTTTATTAATCATTTGATTCATTTACATCTCAACTGATTTCCCACTTCCTGGTTTCCCTCCACAAACCTCTCATCCCACATCCGCCCTCTCCCCCTCCTCTTTACCTCTATGAGGGTGGTCCCCCCACCTTCTCCTGCTCCACGGCTCCAGCATCCCCCTATTCTGGGGCATTGAGTCTCCACAGGGCCAAGGGCCTCCCCTTCCATTGATGCCAGATAAGGCCATCCTCTGCTACATATGTATCTGGAGCCTTGGATCCCTCCATGTATACCCTTTGTTTGGTGGTTTAGTCTCTGGGAGCTCTGGGTAGGTGGTCCAGTTGATATTGCAATCTCCCTCTGTTCCTCCAGTCCTTCCTCCAGCTTCCCTCCTGGGGTCCCTGAGCTAAGTCTGATGGTTGGCTCCAAGCATCCACATCCACATTGGTCAGTTGCCAGCAGAACCTCCCAGGAGCAGCCACACCAGGTTCCTGTCAGCAAGCACCTCATGGCAGCAGCAACAGTGTTGGGGTTTGACATATAGAGATAGGAGAGATACCCAGGTGGGGTGGTCCCTGGATGGCCCTTTCTTCAGTCTCTGCTCCATTTTTTTGTCCCTGTCTTTCCTTTGTATAGGAACATTTCTGGGTCAAATATTTTGAGATGGGTGTGTGGCCCCATCCCTCGACTGGGAGCCATACCTATCTACTGGAGGTGGTCTCTACAGGTTCTATTTCCCCTTCACTGCGCATTTCAACTAATGTCATCCTTATTGGGTCCTGGGAATTTCTCACTTCCCTGGCATCTGAGACCCTCAAGTGGTTATCCCCCAGTTCCTAATCCCCCAATACTACATATTTTTATTCGATTTCCTGACCCTCTGTATCTCTCTCTCATCCCCTTCAATACCTGATACTGCCCCATTATTTCCCCCCCTCCTTTTCCCCACCAAGGTGCCCCATCTCCCCACCTCCCATTATCATCCTGTTTCCCCCTCAATTCAGGACTGAAGCATTAACACCCTGGTCTTCCTCCTAAGCTTCATATGGTCTGTGAGTTGTATTGTGGGCATTGTGAGCTTTGGGGCTAATATCTACTTATCAGTGAGTACATACCATGTGTGGGTTTTTTTTTGTGACTTGGTTACCTCACTCAGGATGATATTTTCAAGTTCCATCCATTTGCCTGTGAATTTCATGAAGTCATTGTTTTTAATAGCTGAGTAGTACTCCATTGTGTAAATGTACCAATTTTTCTGTATCCATTCCTCTGTTGAGAGACATCTGGGTTCTTTCCAGCTTCTGGCTATTATAAATAAGGCTGCTATGAACATAGTAGAGCATATGTCCTTGTTATATGTTGGAACATCTTTTGGGAATATGCTCAGGAGTGGTATAGCTGGATCCTCAGGTAATACTATGTCCAGTTTTCTGAGGAACCACCAGATTAGCCCTCTATTGGATGTATGGTTGGTAAAGAACTTTTCCCAACCTGTTGGTTGCCGTTTTGTCCTATTGACAGTGTCCTTTTTCTTACAGAAGCTTTTCAACTTTATGAGGTTCTATTTGTCTATTGTTTATCTTAGAGCATAAGCCTTTGGTGTTCTGTTCAGGAAATTTTACCCTATGCCCATGTGTTCAAGGCTCTCTTTTATTAAATTCAGTGTATCTGGTTTTATGTGGAGGTCCTTTATGCACTTCGACTTGAGCTTTGTACAAGGACATAAGAATGGATCAATTTTCATTCTTCTGCATCCTGACCACCAGTTGAACCAGCACCATTTGTCTTTTTCCCCACTGGATGGTTTTAGTTTCTTTGTTAAAGATCAAGTGACCACAGGTCTGTGGGTTCATTTCTGGGTCTTCAATTCTATGTCATTGACCTACCTGCCTGTCTCTGTAACAATACCATGTGGTTATTATTATTACTGCTCTATAGTACAGCTTGAGGTCAGGGATGATGATTCCCCACGAAGTTCTTTTATTGCTGAAAATAGTTTTTGCACAAATTGGCATAATTATGCTCTAATTGTATTTTGAGAGAAAAGTTTTATTTTAACAGGAAGGGTGATATGTAGGAGAAGCTGAGGTGGGAGGAGTATGAAGAGGAAGAGAAGGAGTAAGGAGAGGAGGAGAAGAAGGAGAGGAGAAGCTAGGAGATGAGAGAGAGAAAGAGAGAGAAAGAGAGGGAGGGACATAGAGGCAGAAGTTCCGTGTCTCCACCAGTCAAAGATAGTTTACATATGTAGGTTGGGTATCGGGTTACACTTCTGATTGAGCATTACCAAACTTATAAAGCCTTTGATTAACATTAAAAAAAATTGTATAAAAGCAAAAAGGAAAAGGGGGCATGGGATAGGGGTTTTCTAGGGAGGGGAAATGGGGAAAGGGGATGACATCTGAAATGTAAATAAGCGGGGCAGTGGTGGCACACGCCTTTAATCCCAGCACTTGGGAGGAAGAGGCAGGTAGATTTCTGAGTTCGAGGCCAGCCTGGTCTACAGAGTGAGTTCCAGGACAGCCAAGGCTATACAGAGAAACCCTGTCTCAAAAAACCAAAAAAAAAAAAAAAAAGGAAGAAAGAAAGAAAGAAATGTAAATAAAATATCCAATAAAAAAAAAGGAAAAAAAAAGAAAAGAAAATAGTTTTTGCTATCCTGGGGTTATTTTTTATTCCAAATGAATTTGAAAATTGAGAGGATGCTTGAATCTCACTTAGAAGAGGGAATAAAATAGTCCTAAGAGGCAAATGAAGAGAGGAAACTGAGAATGAGGGGGATGGGTCCTGGATCATGTGTGGGGAAAAACAGGAGAGATGGATAGATGGCCATGAGAATGAATGTAAATCTGTAACTGTCAGAGGTGAGGAGATTGGGGTGGGGATCTCCAGAATGAGACAGAGACTGGGATAAAAGAAGTGCCCAAGAATCAATGGGGGTGACAGTAGCTGTAACTCACAGTCCTGGGGATAAGGAACCAGAAGAGGACATTTCTTAAAGCCAAGCAGGAACCCAAGTGGACCCATAGGGACACCAACACACCCACAGAACTTTTGATGCCCAAATTTATCCTGTATACAAGAAATGCAGAGACAGGGAATGGAACACAGACTGAGGGAATGGCCAACCAATAATTGGTTGAGACCCATGGGCTCGCACCAACGGCTGACACTACTAATGATACTCTGTTATGCTAGCTCACAGAAACATATCCTCTGAGAGACTCCACCCAGCAGCTGTCTCAGACAGACTCAGAGACACACAGAGAAACAGTGGATGGAGCTTGGGGACTCCTATGGACGAGTTGGAAAGATTGCAGACTCAGAAGGAATGAGAACTCCACAGAAAGACCAGCAGTGTCAACTGACTTGGACCCCTAGGGCTCAGAGACTGAACCACCAACCAAAGAGCATACATGAGCTGGAATACCCTCCATGCCACCAACATATGTAGCAGATGTACAGTTTAGTCTTCATATGGGTCTCAAAGAACTGGAACTGGGACTATCCCCAAAACCATTGCCTGATTGTGGGATATGTTCTTCTAATTAGGCTGCCTTGTCTGGCCTCAGAAGGAGGGGATGTGCCTAGCCCCATGGAAACTTGATATGCCATGGTGGGGAGATACCTAGGAGTCCTCCAGCTTCTCTGAGGAGAAGGGAACATGAGGGAAAGATTGTGGGAAGGGATAAGTTCCCTTGAGAGGAGGGGCAGTGAGCAGGATATAAAGTGAATAAATAAAAAAAAAACTTTTAGCATTTTAAAAAAGAATGCTAATGAAACATATCTCTGGTGTTAACATTTTGTAAGATATCTATCTATCTATCTATCTATCTATCTATCTTTCTTTCTTTCTTTCTAGAAAGAGAATATAAATATTTTTGAATTTTTAAAATTAAAAAAAGTCTCTATTTCCAAGATAAAGATAGTAAGACCCTCTGGAGATGGGTAAATATGACTGACTACCCACAAACATACTCAGGAACCTAGGAGCATATCTCAAGTTTCTGATATCTGTTATCTTAAGATAACTCCTGGTTCAGTTATCAAGTATGGCTAAATGGTATTTTTGCCACAGGAATAGTCAAATAAGGAGTAGATGTACATCAAGTTATTCTTACTTACTCAGAAACTAGGGTCTTCCTTAAGATTCCCATTACTCCAGGGCTGATTATTCAAGTAGTGGAAAGTTCTTCTAGCCATATCCTAGACCCATTTATAGCAAAATGATCCTAGAGGCATCCCTATTGTGGAAGACAGGGTCTTTGTGATAAATTATCTGAATATAACTGCCAAAACAAGTTTCCAAGTAATCCAACCTTAAGATGTTTGAACAACAGAGGACAAATCTGAAATGAATGGCGTGTATGCAAATGAACACACGCAGTAGAGCTGTTTCAGGGATACCACCTTGCTGAAACAAAAGAACTCTGATTATTTGGAAAATGAATCTTGAATTCTCATATTGACATTCTCATATTGACAAGTTTACAGATTATCAATCCTGTAACAGTCTTAGAAGACATATTTCCAGTTCAACTAGTTTATTGTTCTTTCCATTATTAACATTTTGCATTAGTTATAAGCACTTGTATAGCTATTAGACATTTTGAGCCTTCTACCCGTGAAATCCAAATTATTACTCCCAAAAATTCAGATACAAAAACTGATGCTCAAACAGGTAAAGTGATTTATTCTAAATCTGACAAATATTAAGTGGCAGAGCCAACAATTTAATTCAAGTGTGTTTGACTTTAAAAGAGATGCCACTTTACCACATTCGAGTTGTCAGGACACAAAATCCACTGGCTTCCCTATTTATGTCAATAACCATTTGTTGACTGAGCAAGTGAGTGCCCAAGTGAATGAGAGACATGGGAAAAAGAAGAAACTTACTGATTAGTGGGCATTCATGTATGCTAGGAACTGGGATGGGACATTCTTAAAGTTGATTTTACTAAATCTTAACAATAATCCTGAGACACAGAATTATCCAGCATCCCATTTCACAGATTGGAAAATTGTTCAAGGTAACAGAGCAAAAATTTGGAATTTGGTGTGTGCAACTCTAAATCTGATTCTTCCCATTATATTGATTTGTGCTAGAAACCTCTAGAATAGAAACTAAGAAGGGGCTTGGTAAGAGTGCATGTGTACTATGATGTAAAGGCAGAAGCAGAGTAGTACAAAATGAACTGAAGTCCTCAGGACTTGAGCAAGTTGGAGGTAAGTAAGATACTAACCATGATTTGAATATAGTTCTTAGAGCCTGTTATCAGCTGGGTCAGATATACATATATATATATATATAAAAGGAACTCAATGACACCTGGCTTCCCATTTGGGGTCCTGATGTCACCCTTCTTTTCAGAGATATATTTATCCCCAAGTATCCGGTTTGGACCTCAAAAAACAGAGCCGTGATGTGGCATCCATTTATATCCCAAAGGTGAGAGTGGCTGTGAAGGTGTGGTAAGACATGCACCAATCTCAGGAGTATGTTTTCCCACACTTGGCCTATAAATAAACATAGATCACCCCAACCCCCAGGATAAGGTATACTAACACTACCTCATCTGATCCTTACCCTGGGGGGGGGGGACTTATCTACTTGAAAAAATCAGAGGGTGATGGTATCTAATATACTTAGTAGAAAATTGGTAGCATATGAACTTTCAAAAGACTCGGAACTTTCAGGGTTGAGTGTCTTCCTAAAAGAAAGAGAGAAGAGCAACAGATAAGACAAGTTTTGTTGCATTAGATCTTCCTATCCACTTGACTTTGCAGAGCATGATACAAATGTGTCTAAGCAGCTTATTTAGAAAATATGCCTTATTTAATAATCAGCTCCTGCATTAATGTCACTGAAGGTAAGTTTGGGTGTTAGTAATACATTGTTTCTGAATACCTAAGACTGTGGTTTAGAAAGTAAAAGAGCATTTGGCCATGGAGAAAGTCAGGAGACTGAAGTCTTTAGTTACAACTATGCTATGACCTGATGTCTTATTTTGAACAGATTGCAATCTCTTTCTGAGTCTATTCACTCATACATACAATAAGAGAATCACTCAAACTTTTAAAACCCTTATAGTTCTGACAGAGAGTGACTACCATATCATTTTCATTATACTTTGCTTTTTGCCTTTACTATCTCCCTAATTTCAATCAATTTCTGAGGGAACTGTTACAGAAGATCCAAATGAACAATTTCTTTGGTTCTTATCTTCCTATAATACTAAGAAGAAATTAGTGTTAGAAATAAACTGAGCCAAAGCTTGCCATATGTTCCACACAGATGAGCATAAAAGAAGAGATGAGTGAAGGGGTAGGTCCCAGACAGTGACAAAAACTTTGAGGTTGAGGGAATCCTTAGAACATGGGGAAGTGGGACCAGGGCTCCCAGAATATTTAAAAATTTGGAAAATAATTTTACAAAATTATAAGCAAAATCAATATTCATAGAAATTATGTTGTAAAAAGGAGTCAAGATGGGCTGGAATGTGTACAAGGCCCAGGTACCTGCTATTCCTTCTGTGGCATGAATTATAAATGGAAAGAGCCTGACAAATGGCTGAGTCTGGAAGGAGAACTTCTGAAGTGCTGCAAAATAACTAAGGAGTTGACTGGAGTGTTTCTAGATTTTAAATGACATAAATGAAACTTTTCTAAGCCCTGAGTCTATCCATGGTCAGTGGTCTCTAAAGGAAGACCTATAACACATAGGCCATGGGTCTAAGTAAGACACAAAAGAGAAGACTGCAATGACATCACAGGATGTTGAAACTATGGGATATGTTGTTTATGGAACAGCACATTGCATTTAAGCATAGGTTAGAGAGTAGGAACTGAGGTATATAAGGCAGTTTAGAGAAGAATAGTATCTGTTGGGCCATGGAAGGGTGTCCTGGTTCTTGGGTTGTGGGTTTGGACGTGCCCCAAGAACCAAGGTTCCTGTCATGAGGTCTAAGCTCCATTCCACCTTTACCCTTCAGTCACATACACAGGTGGAGGGTGTAACAAACAGCTCCCAGGCCCTAGAGAGATTTACATACTAATGAGGTACCTTAAGGCCAGAGGACGGAGCCCATTAAGCATTCTTCCCCAGCCCCTCCCCCCTCTTCCCCTCCCTATTTAACTCAGATCTACCCTGGGTTCTGGGAGGCGTGCATCCAGATCCATTCACCATCTGCCATGCCAATAAACCGGTTTTGGAAACCCAAGGACTTCCTCGTGTGTTGGGGCCACCCTGTGAGGAATCGTGGTGAACAGCTGGGCCTAACTTCAAGCTGGAGGAACCTAGGGCGTTCTCAGCCAACTACACACAGCGTGGTGTGAGAGACCCTGCAGTTTAATTTTATATTTTTACTTATTCACTTTACATCCCACTCACTGCTCTCCTCTTGGTCACTGTCTCCCACAATCCTTCCCCCATCTTCCTCTCCCTTTCTCCTCTGAGTGGGTGGGGCTCCCTGGCTATCCTCTCACCCTGGCACTTCAAGTCTCTTCAAAGCTAGGTGCTTCTTCTCCCACTGAGGTCAGACAAGGCAGCTCAGAAGAACATATCCCACATACAGGGAACAGCTTTTTGGATCACCCTTGTTCCAGCTGTTCAGGACCCACACGAAGACCAAGCTGCACATCTGCTACATATAATCGGCAAGGCCTAGGTCCAGCTAGTGTATGTTATTTTGTTGGTGGTTCAGACTCTGAGAGGCCCAAGGGTCCAGGTTAGTTGATTCTGTTGGTCTTCCTGTGGCGTTCCTATCCCCTTCGGAGCCTGCCATCCTTCCTCCAAGCTCCATCCACTGTTTGGCTATGGATGTCTGTATCTGTCTGAGTCAGGTGCTGGGTTGAGGCTTAGTTACTTTTCTAATGCTGTGAAGAGACACTGTGATCATGACAACTTATAGAAGAAAAATTTTAATGGGAACTTACAGTTTCAGAGCATGATCCATGACCATCTTAGAAAGTAGCATGGCAGCAGGCAAGCAGGCTGGACACAGCACTGAAGCAACAGTTGAGCCCTGGCATATGACTTTTAAGAATGAGGGAGCAGGGAGGGAAGGAAGGAGGGAGAAGGAGGGAGGAGAGAATAGATAGATAGATAGATAGATAGATAGATAGATAGATAGATAGATAGATAGATAGAAAGAACAACATGGGCTTTTGAAGCCTAAAAGACATCTCCAAGTGACACACCTTCTCCAATAAGACCACAGCTCCTAATCCCTTCCAAACGGTCCAACCAACTCTGGTCCAGACATTCAAATGTATGAGCCTGTGGGGGCCATTTTTATTTATATCACTACAATCTACTCTCTGGATCCCATAGGCTCATTCACAAGATAATGCAAATGCATTTAGCTCAGCTTCAAAAGTCCTCCTGGTTTTTCAGTCTCAACACCATTTAAATGTCCAAAGTCTCTTCAGAGACTCAAGGCAACTTTTAGCTACAATTCTCTTATCTTAGTCAGTGATTTATTACTGTGAAGAGATGGCATGACCATAGCAATTCTTATAAAGGAAAATATTTAATTGGGGTTGGCTTACAGGTTCTGAGGTTTAGTCCATTATCATCATGGTGGGTAGCATGGCAGCACATAGGCAGACATGGTGCTAGAGAAGTACCTGAGAGTTCTACATCTGGATCAGCAGACAGCAGGAAAAGAGAATGACACTAGGTCTGGTTTGAGCTTATGAAACCTCAAAGGCCTCCTGCAGTGACATACTTTCTCCAAAAAGGCCACAACTCCAATAATGCTACTCCCTATGAGTCTATGGAGACCATTTTTATTCAAACCACCACACTTCTGGAAAATCAAAAGGTAAATATATACTTACAACACATAACACAGAATATGTATTACCATTCAATAAAAGGAGGAATTGGGGGCATAGTGAGGAACTACTGGACCAAAGAAAGACTAAAACCCAGCACTGCAAACTCCAAATGCTATAGCTACATGTCTGCTGCCAAAGGGCTTAGATTGCTCCTCTCTTCCAGCTTTGGTGACTGCAAAATACTTCTTTCTTTTGGCCTATTTTCACCATGTATGTGCAGCTCTTCTTGGCAAGTATCTCATGGTTCTGTCATCTCCAACATCTTAGGGTCTCCAATGTAATCCCAACTTCACTCTCATGGCTTGACAAGATGACATCTCTGGGCCTGTATGCAGGGATACCTATGCCATATGCTGGCCTCAGCATCTTTCCTTAACTGTGGAAGACTTCACAATCCCTTTAGTACTGTATCCTTTATGACTCTAAAGCCAAAACTACAGGGCAATTGCTACCATGTTCTGCTGCCTGCTTGGGAAAGAATCTGGCCCCCTCCTTGAATTACATTTGTATAAGCTTCAATTTGTTGATGCTTTCCTTTGTTGCATAAACTTTCCTTTAATACCTTAATCATTTTCTTTTCACAAGCTGCAGAAATTGCTGGGTGAAGTCCTGGCCCTGAGGACACTACTCTCTTTATCCCATTTCTCCTTATCTCTCCCAGCACAAATGAAGGTTGTTATATTAAATTTCCTTTTGCTCTTTTATTCCTCAAACTGTAAATTTTGTATTTTTTTTGCCCCCACTTGATCTTTTTTTTCTTTTTACTGTAGATCTATATAAGGGTGATCACTAACAACCAAGCAACAGAGTCAATATTAGGCCGTCTTGAAACATACTCTGCCAATGAAATTAGTCTAAAAGTCTTCAGTTTAGCCTCACACAGATTCTTGGGACAAGAGAAAAATAGCTATATTGTTTACCAAAACATCACAAGACTGGTCTGTAGCCCAGTTGCTCATGCTGTTCCTCTCTGAAACTCCTTAATCTGTGCCTCCATTGTTCACATTGCTCTCATCACTATTGTTTTATAAGCTCTCACTAGAATGTATCATTAATCCCTACTTAGAGTTTTCAAATGCTTTTCTAGTCCAAAGTCCCAAAGTTTTCTACATTTTTCAAAAGATAGTATAGTCAAGTCTGTCACAGCTCACTCCCGGGAACCAACATCTGTCTTAGTTACTTTTCTATTGCTGCAAAGAGATACCATGACCCAGGCAACTTATAAAATCAAGCATTTAATTTCAGGCTCATGGTCTGGCCATCATGATAGGAACCATGGCATCAGACAGGTAGTTATGGCAATAGCTGAGAGACTATATCTGACCTACAAGCATGAGGCATGGGGTGAGAAGGAGGGAAAGAAGAAGAGAGAAAACTAGGAATAGCATGGGCTTTTGAAACCCCAGAGCTACCCTCGAGTGACTGATCACCTCCAACAACACCATTCCCAATCCTCCCCAGAAGTTCCACCAACTGTGGACTCAGCATCCAAACATATGAGCCTATCAGGGCCATCCTCATTCCAATTCTCATGAATGGGGCATGTGAATGCTTTGGGTAAAAAATTACCACCCCACAAAATGGGGATATTTGCATTTTGGAAGAACTTAGGGGAAAATGTATGAATGACACTTTCCTGTATGAATGACAAAATTAGGTACCAGAGACTATTGTGAATAGAGTAGCAATGAACATGGCCAAGCAAGTATCTCTGTAGTAAGTATATGCCAAAGATTGGCATAGCTGAGTAGTATGATATAGATCTGTGTTTCCTTGTTTTTCTTCTTTTTGTTTTTTGAGACAGGGCATCACTATGTAGCTTTGGCTGGTCTGAAATACACTACATATATACTACATGAACCAAGCTTTGAACTCATAGAAATCCACCTGACGCTATCCATGTCTCCAGAGTGCTGGGATTAAAGGTATGTGCCATGAAGCCACATAGATCTATTTTTAACTTTTTGAAAATTTCCCATATCAGCTACACTGGGCTGCGATCCCACCAACAGTGAATGAATGTTCTTCTTTTCTCATATCCACATCAGCATTTTTTGTCAGTTGTTTTCTTGATCCTAGCCTTTCTAACTTGGCTAAGAGAAATATTCAAGAATCTCTAAGTTGCATTTTTCTGGTTCCTAAGGATGTAAAACACCTTTAAAAATATTTCTTGGCTTAACCATGAGCCTAGCAGAACACTGACCATCTGCCTCTCCACCCACATATATTAGCTATCAAGAAATTCAAGACTCCCAATCTTGTCGAAAACCAAACAATAGATTCTACCAAGAGAAAAAGTGCTGTCTTTCTTTCTTATTGTTTCTATCTCCAGTCTCTAGGAAAGTACTTCTTTGTATGCACTCAATATTAGGTTAGTAGATGAAGGAAAAGACACAGACCTACATCTAACATACACACAGCCAGAATTTCATTTAAGTTTTTTGGTCTACTTGATCAAGAAAGAGGAAGTTTATATTTAGTAGTCTGGACCCAGGAAAGTACATTTCAGCACATTAGCCATGATTTCCAAGCCTTTTAGAGAGGTGAAATCAAAATAACTTTCATGGTTTTATTTTTTACCAAGATTACTAGTATCAGCTGCCTAATTCTCCTTGGATAGAGACTGGGATCAAGTTCAGAGCTATTTTACTATCGAGAATATTTAAAATATTAATCAAATTTAAAATGTTTGAAATGAAACATAATTCCAACTTTAGCCTTTCATTTTCTTTTGGACTGGCTGACAGGACACTCAGCCACTCTGGGTTTATTTCATTAGTAACTGAAGTAGAGACAAAAAAATCAGCATTAGGCCCGTACTATACCATATAAATGTTATAAAGACAAACAATACAAATATCTATGGTGTACTGAGGAGTCCACCAAATTCCAGTGGAAATTCTAACCTAATGCATGGATGAGCCTGGTAAAACCCAGTAGGTTAAAAACAAAAAACAAACAAACAAACAAAGCAAAACAAAAAAAATCATGGCTGTGGAAAGGGACTTGCCGGGAGTGGAGGAGTGGTTAATAGGGACAGGAAGGAGATTATCAATAGTTTTAAAAAAATGTCTGAAAAAAATGTCTGATGTATGCTTCAAAATTACTTTATTTATAACTTGTTTATTGATTCTTTAAAGGAATTAAAAACTTCTCTTGTCTCCATCCAAGCCTTTCAGCTTGCTTTTATTAGACAAAGGCATACACATACAATTTCATTAAAATAGTAGCTGGTCATTGCCTTTCTAACAGAAGCAGGTATTTCCCAACTTTCCATAGCAGAGCCCAGAAATTACCCTCTGTACTCTTCCCTACCCTACATCCTTTCATCTCTTGTTAATTTAGATGTGAAATATCTTTTGTTTTGTTAAACTTTTTCTTTAATAGTTGAAGAAAGGAAACTTAGGGTATCCCCAGATAGAAGACCCCTGTTTGGAAGCAATGGTTAATTCATTGTTGATTTGGCTGTTTTCTGAGTCACTTGGGAAGTACTGTGGCACATTGCTGAATGTGTGTACGTTCCTGTGAGAGAAAGAAAAAAAGAGAGGAGAGAGGAGAGAGAGAGGGGGGGGGTCATGGGTAGAGTTAACTAAGGGAAAGAGCCACACTGAATATGGGTAACCCCACACAACAGGCTAGGGACACAGATACAATAAAAAGAGGAAAAGAAAACTCCAACTGAATGTGACCATTCTCCTTTCTCTGATTCCTTACCTGCCATAATGTGACCTACTTTCTTCCACAACCCCTCCTAGGTTTGACTGAACCCTCTTCCCTGAGCTCCAAAACACTATGAACAAGATAAATAATTTCTTTCTTAAGTTATTTGTCAGGATTTTGGAAATAGTAACAACATCATCATCAACAACAAAGTAACTAGTTGGCTACTTTTACCCTGAGAAGAAAAATGCGACTTTAGGTAAGTATATCAATAGAGAATAGACATAGCACAATGAAAGTTCACAAGAAAATGAGAGAGTATAAAATGTATCAAGATTAGACCACCTTTTGTCTTTTCCACAATAAAAAGCCAATAAACAAATTCCGAAACTTCTTTAGTAAAGTTTAGGAAGTGACTGCAGGTTCTTAAGAGGAAAGGGAGATTCTAAATAGGCAGAGGAACATAAAATAAGGAGCATAGGGCATTTCAGCACCATCTCCATAGAACCAACATGGGAACCGTAATACTCAGCCAGGACTTTTCCAGCATTGCAAGTACAGGACATATTTGAGAATACAGAGAAAAGGGAATCAAATAAGACCAAATTTACGTTTAGCAGTGCTGTTAACACTGTCCCTGAGTCAAGAAATAATACTAATTTTCTATTGTCCCATGGTTTTCCACATCATACAGTGAAACGACCCCTTTATCTTTACTGCTGTTGTCTATCATGCATAGTACTGTTATTTATTATAAATATATCTGTTTTCCATGTATATCATGTCTCAGTTATGAGCCCCCTTTCTCCTCAGGAGCTGTTAGCCACCAGCCCAAAAGGACAAAGTGAGAAGAAGTGAAGAGCAGGGTTTGGATGGCCCTTGAGCATGGCGGAATGACCTCTGGAGACTGCTGCAGCAAAACAAGTCTACTTTATTGTTTCAAGGATACAGTATATAAGAACCTTTTAGGAGTACAGTTGGAAAGGGATAACTGGTCATAGCATCAAGTGGGCAAGAAGGGTTGATTGGCTATAATACAGTATCTGGTTAACATGTAGGCAGGAAGCTAGAGCAGGACTTGTGTGCTGAGTTATGCAGCCTTGAAGTGAGTTCTGTACAAGGCCACCTTTCAGACAAGGCTAGCCACCTGTGTTCAGGGACACTATCCAGACAAAGACACTCTTTAGACAGAGACAGAGACAGGCATGGTTGTTAGAATATGCTTAACCCAGGGAGTGGTACTATTGGGAGGTGTGGCCTTGTTGGAGGAGGTATGTCACTTTGGGGTTGGGCTTTGATACCTTCATCCTAAGCACATGGGAGCCAGTCTTCTCCTAGCTGCCATTGGAACAAGAGATAGAAGTCTCAGCTTTTCCAGGGCCATTGTGCCTGTTGAAAGCTGCCATGCTTCCTGCCATGATGATAATAGATTGGCTTGTAACCCAGCCCCAGTTAAATGTTGTCCTTTATGAAAGTTGCCTTGGTCATGGTGTCTTTTCTCAGCAGTAAAATTCTAACTAAAACAACAAGAAAGCCCCACTAAGGGGAGTACCCCCATTTTGTGCTGAGCTCAGAAAGCCATCTATCTAGTCATGGGGGACTGCTACCTTAATAGCAAGGTTCCCTAACATTTGGCCGTAACTTCCACCCCATATTTGGTAGGCATAATTCATACTACCACTAATATTACTTTCATTAAAGTTATAGATTTGATCCTTTACAAAAATTTAATTAAATACCTACATATAAAATCTAAACCCTTAAATTGGCAGTCTTGTATAAGCTTCCCAAAATTAAAATAAATATTGCCACATTTTAAATATCTTACTAGCCAATCACTGCTTCAAGTAATTTTACATGTTTACTCACTTAATCAAAATTAAATAACATAAAGACCAAAAATCTCCAGAAATTAGATTTGGGATTTTGTTGTTGTTTTCAGAAGATGTATTTGTTTATTTTATGTTTATGTGTGCCTGCATGAGTTTATATGCAATTCATGAGAGTTCTTAACTGGGGAACCACTTCTTCAAATCCCAGATTTGGTTTTTCATAATTAATGTTTTCAAAATTTTAGGTAGAAATGATAAATGTTCTGAAATATCTCCAGGAAGTTCTATAAATAAGCACATTAATTTTCTGTAGCAACATACATAAATATTCACATTAAATGGAATATAGACTTTTATAGTATCATGCCACTTCAGATATTAAGATCAAATTAAATTGGAGTTTTCAAAGCATTGTGGACTTTTAGAATTGTGAACAGATATTTCAGAGTTTTCCCCATTTTACAATGAAAACACTGAGGCAAAGAAAGGCCCAAGAAGTTACCCAAAGCTATACATCTAATAGGTTAGAGTGTTAAAATTGAATTCAGTTAGTCTGACTGAATTGGTTCTCTTAATTTTGTTAGAGGCTTTCTTCCCCACTCCCATTATCTAAGTTGTTAAACGTTCTCAAACCTTTATTCTGTGTCTCTCCTGTCTTTTTTAGAGTTTTTACCTTCCTCCAGAAGACTTGTCTGTAGTCTACTTCTTCAAAGGTACATTTCCAATTGTGGTCCCCATGCCAGTGTTAAAAGAGCCAGAAGACCTTCACAGTATTTTGCTTCCACTTTTTCCTCAAATGATAAAGGGTTTTTATTTAACTCCTTCATTGTATTTTATCTCAGCATCCTTGTAAAGGCTGCATTTATTTTGTACTTAGGTGGCTTGGTCCCAAATAAGTACATACTTGGAATGAATTTGGGCATTTTCTGAATAGAAGAAAGACTTCACTCTGTGAACAAGAATACCTAGCCTGAGTATTTTGAGAAAAAAAATAGATAAGTGGAAGTAAAGAAGCACTGGCCTATGGATAGATATGACAATAATTACCATAATGAAGGAGTAAGGATGTACATTTCTCAAAGACAGTATAGAAAAAGAAAATCTGAAGTGTCTTACCATAGGGGTAGGGAGGAGGCACATCAGAATGACTTTGCTCTCCTTTGGGGAAAGCTTGTGGGAAAAGAATAACTCAGTGGGTTCAATACTTTTGGGGCAAGTGAAAACTAAACTGACTATTAGGTAGGCAAGGATAAGGAAGGGGCTCTTGGAATAATCTACTTAAAGTGAGGAATGGATTAGAGCAGTTTCCTATCCTATAGCCTTTTACAGCAATAGTTTCAAAATAGCTCAGCAGTGCTATCCAATGGATAACTGTGGAACTGCAGGCCACAGACTAAAGTTCCACCTGACACTAGAAACTAGCGTGTCATGTTATTAAGCTTTCATGGAAAACCTCACACTGATGCTAAGAAAGGCACTTTAATACTTTTTCCTGACAGACTTTTCCTCAACTTTTCACTACAGCCAACCCCTCAGATATTCCCTCATTGCTTTTCAGGTCATGCATTCTCTTTAACTCCTCAATCCAAATTCTACCTGTTTGGGGTTTTATTTTTTTAATATATAAATTTCACATATTCTAGGAAATCCTTGAGCTAAGTATGCATTCCAAAGTAGACTTAAACTCTTTATCTCCTTACATCTCCCCCCCAGGGTCTAAAATCACAGTGATACAGTACCATATCTGGCTTTTGAGTGTTTCTAAATGGTAAAAGCACTGAGAGAGAAAACAGGAAACCTAAGTTGTATACTAGTCTGTCTTGGTGATTTATTTACTTTATGATCTTGGGGTAGTCACTTTGTTTTGAGGAATATTAAGTTTTAAGCTTCTAATAGAGATAGACTGAAAATATCACAGGTCATATGTGAGAGTACTTTATAAATAATAAAAAATTCTACATAAACACAGGATACCTGAATGATACCACTTCCATAAAATGTCTCCTTGAACTACTTTAAACTAGAAAATCCTAACTACTCCACAAGTTCTTTTGGCATAAATTTTGGTGTCATTTATTTGGTCTTCATACATATACATAGGTCTGAATTCTAGGGGGATTAGATATTTCTCCTCTGACACTGATGACTCAATAATTTTAAGAAGTTCATTTCATTTTAAATAGTCATATCATTAGTTAAAAAAATCCTCACAGAGATGTTATAAATAGATAAATACTACAAAGACCTTGAATAATCTACTTCAAGTGCCTTGTTATCATGAAAGCAGTCAATGCAGTAGTTAGGGCAGAGTTGATTTCTATAAACTTTCACTGATATAAAGGCAAGTGACACATTCTCAGTTCCTGAACTGACGAGTTCTAAGATGTGAGGAATAATTCATACTCCAGTTTTGACCCTAGAGACCAAGGAACCCATAGAGCACAGCCTCTTAAAGCCATGCTACTCAACATGCCTGGGTCAATGATTAACTCAGAGAGCCACAACCTGTCAATTTAAAGAGAATAACAGCCCACAACACAAATCTCAACCCTAAATTGACTATATTATACCATGACCTATCCTCCCAAGGCTTAGGGATCATTGCAGAAAATGGACAAAATAGTATAAGAGCACAAGGCACTAAATGTCTATAAGAAAACAGTATCTTCTGGAGCTAGTCACAACATTTAGCTTCTGGAGAGGATAAGCAGTTTTCTCTGAGAGTGTAGCCACTTGTAAGTCAGCCACTTCTAGAGGAAGACCATGCATCCAAGAATATTTGGGTACCACAAATTGGTCTTGAAGGATTTTTGAAAATAAACAAGTTAAGCATGTAAAGAAGGACCGGTAGGTTTGGGGAAAATTGGCTAGATGAATATAATCAAAACACATACTACAAAACTCTCAAAGGAATAATAAAAATTTATATATATGCAATCAAACTATACACCTAAATGGCTACATTGAAAAGTGTTATGCTACGTAAAATTTTACTCCCATAAAATTTATATCAAAATTGTATTAAATTAAACTTTTGTCTAATTGTATTAGGGCTTCTATGACTATGATATAACACTGTGGCCAAGAATCAACTTGGAGAGGAAAGAGCTTATTTCATCTTATACTTAGAGGTGACAGTTCATCATCTGGGAAGTTAGGGAAGAACTCAAGGCAGAAACCTCAATTCAGAGGCCTTGGAGAAATGATGCTTACTGGCTTGCTCCTGGCTTGCTCAGTCTGCTTTCTTATAGGACCAGGACCACCATTTTGGAGGTGGTACCACCCACAATAATTTGGGCACTCTTATGCCCATCACAAGAGGCTTGCCTAACAAGCTAATCTGGTGGTGGCATTTTTTAAAGTGAGGTTCTTTCTTTCAAAATGACTCAAAAACTAGCCTGCACAGAGTAGCAAAGAAAGGGCTTCTATGAGTTGGATCAGTTATTATTGCCTGAGCTCTGATATGTTCTTACCGAAATATATTTTAATAAATGACACTTCCTGAATTTGTAAGAGATCTAAAATTTTAATTGCCAATATTATAGATTTATTCTACCAAACCAAGCATTCTATATTTTGTTTTAGGAGTGAATGTCAAATTAGTGCATAGTGGGTTTCTATATGGTTTTTCTGTGTGATGATACTAATTGTTACCAGCTCTTTTACATATGTATATAATTATATATATATAATTAAACATCTTTAATATATATTTATTATATACATCTTCTAAAAGTTAAGACATAGTTAACATTCATAAATTTATAAAGAAGTACTAAAATTTCAAATTACTCTTTTTAATTCTAAAGGATAGCTTTTTAATCAAAGGGTTAAATAAGATAAAACGCCATTAAAAATTAAAAAGCCACATGGCAGAAAAGTACGTTTCTCCCTCACCAGCAGTTCTGGAAATAAAAATATACAAGTAACATTATACAGAATGAATAAGTTATATTTACAAATATACTGGTATTATTTATTTATATATGTATTCAACAACAATTAATTGAAAGGAGACTGAATTTTAAAGAGAGCAAGGGAGGGCTTGGAGGGAGGAAAGGGAGTATATTCTAATCTCAAAATAAAAGAAAATACATTTAAAGACTAAAAGAAAAATATATGTTTAATTTTCACTTCTTCCTAGAAACAGCACCGCTCTGTATTAGCCAATTATATCAGAGTATGAGGCCAAGCATTGACCCTTCTGCTTTCATTCACAAATAACCCTTTTACTTCAGGAATAAAATCCCAGCACAACCCCAGAAATCACTGGAAATCAGATTTGTACTAGTTGGTCTAATGTTGTGGAATA
>JANHMN010000005.1:73742557-73783757 GCA_030674055.1 Rhabdomys pumilio | reverse complement strand
GCCTATAGTATTTACTAAATTCCAGTGATGATTCTAAGTGCCTCATGAATATTAACAAATTTAAACTTTAAATTACAACAAGCTTTTCTGGCTATTAAATTTACACTGAAAAATTAGGTGTTATTCTGGTGGGCCTGCCTTATGTGACTTGAGCCTTCCCCTTCAGCTTCAATACTTTATTCTTGTGTTGTGACATTTGTGCTGTTCCTTGGTGTGGAAATATGGTTTCACCTTTGTTGGGTGGGTTTTCTATTCTTTGATTGCTGTTGCCCCAATATGGGTGCTAGCTAAGTGTGATGGCTGTGAAGAGTATCTGGTAGAGAATTATTATGAATCAAAATCACTTAATAAAACCAGTAATACCAAAAGCTGATGAAGATACAGGAAAAATAAAAACTATAGAAAAATATACAGTAAAATTTCCTCTTAAAAGGCTGAACATTGCACTCAATAACATTTTAAAACTGTCTTATACCATATGCAAATTGGCTTACTTCCAAAAATACAAAAATGGTTCATCATGCAATAATTAATTACTACAATATATTGTAATACAACACATAAACCAAGGGTAAGATACCACATGATAATATCAACAGGTCCAGAAAATGCTTTCCTCCTACTGGGTTGCCTTATCCAGCCTTAATATGAGAAGAAGTGTCTAATCTTATTGCAACTTGATGTGCCATCTTTGGTTTATAGTCCTAGGAGGCCTACCGTTTTCGGAGGGAAAAATAAGGAGGAGTGGATCTGGAGGAGAGAGGGAGGGCCTGGGAGGAGAGCAAGGGGAGGAGAAACTGTAGCCACTATGTAACTTCTGAGAGAGAAATTTAAAAAACAGAAGACATTGTCTGTAAAATCAGAAACAAGTCAAGGTGAAGACACTAACTACAATACTGAAAACTGAAGCTAGAGGAATAAACAACATAAATAAAGGAAAAGAAAATAAATTGTTCTCATTTTAGGCAATAGAACTCTATATTTAGAAAATCCCCAAACACTTCAGTAAAAGACTAATAGGACTGACTAACAAATTCAACAAAAAAACAGGTAGTAAAATTGACATGTAAAATCAGTAGCTTTCTTATACACCAATAATAAACTCACTGAGAAACAAATCATAAAACTGATATCATTCAGAATAGCATCCCAAAATCCCTAGGAATAAACCAAAGCAAAGAGGTGAAGGAAGGACTGCTACACTGAAAATAAACACTGGCAAACTGAAGAAGAGAACAGAAGATGAAATAAATAAATCCCATAAGGTGTACTAATACTGTTAAAATGCTTATGCTACCAAAGAAAATCCAAACCATCTCATCAAAGCCTGTCCACATTCTGATGACATTCCTCATGGAGATATTTTTTTTAATCTCTAATTTCTATGAAAACACAAAAGAGACCAAATAACTAAAGTAATCCTAAAATATGTGGTTCCCCAGACCCAGTCCCCCAGTCTTGTTCCTGTCTTTGCAACAGAAAACCAGCTGCAGCTTCCCTTTTCCCCTGCCCACATTTCCTGTGAATCCACAGACCATCCCCTCCTAAGCTCTCTCCCCCACACCACTCATTGCTGTATCCCGGCCCCTAACTCCAGCCACAGGGCATGCTCGCCAGAAAAGGAGGTAGGCTGTTTGAGGAAGACCTCTCTCACTGTTCACCCAGACACAATACTCTAGCCTCATTTTGTAGCAGAACAGCCCTGGCAGCCTTCCCTGGCGCACTGCTCCTATCTTCTGTGGATCCCGCAGCAGATCTTCTCTTTCTAACGTTCCTCCCACAGTGTGTTGCTTTGTTCCAGGCAGCAGGCATCTTCTGCTAATGCAAAGGCAGCTCTTCCCAGAGCAACAGGTAGGCTGAAGGTAGATGCACACTTTTCCTGAAAACTAATTCCGATCTGGGAATTAGAAGTCTCATCCCCAGCTCTGTAGCTAGAAACATGGGGTTGTCTCTGTTTCCTCTCTGACCCCATCCCAAATGAATCACCAAGACCTTCTTCTCCTCTAACCTTCCTTCCCCAAACTAATCCCAGTAATCCATCCTCCAATACCAGCAGGCATTCCCTGTGAACATACCAGCTGAGCAGGCCCCCACAAACAGGCAACACACAGCCACCACATTCTCTGAAAAGCCAAAGAAGAAATAAAAATCAAGGAAAAAATACCCACCCAACAAAGGCAAATCTGAAAATTAGCACCTAGACATATAATCATCCCAAACCCAGATGCCTAGACACCAGCATAAAAACACAATGTCTCCACTAGAGCTTACTTATCCCAACGCAGCAGATCCTAAATCTTCCAACATTCCTGAAGCAAAAGAAAAAGACTTTAAAACTAACTATATGAATATGGTAGAGGTTCTTTTTTTTGTTTTGTTTTGTTTGTTTTTGTTTTTGTTTTTTTCGAGACAGGGTTTCTCTGTGTAGTCCTGGCTGTCCTGGAACTCACTCTGTAGACCAGGCTAGCCTCGAACTCAGAAATCCGCCTGCCTCTGCCTCCCAAGTGCTGGGATTAAAGGCATGTGCCACCACCGCCCCGGCATGGTAGAGGTTCTTAAAGAGGAAATGAATAAATCCCTTAAAGAAATTCAGGAAAACACAAGCAAAAATTTGGAGGAAATAGAATAAATGTGTTAAAGAAATTAAAAAAAATAATACATAAACACTTGAAGGAAACAAATAAAACTGTTCAAGGCCTAAAAATGGAAATAGAATTGATAAAGAAAACACAAACTGAAGGAATTCTGGAAATGAAAAATTTAGGAATTTGAACAGAAACTACTGAGTCAAACTTCACTGACAGAATATAAGAGATGGAAGAAAGACTCTCAGGCATTGAAGATACAGGAAAACAATTGGCTACATCAGTCAAAGAAAGTACTAAATCTAAAAACTATTGATACAAAACATCCAAGAAATCTGGGGCATTATGAAAAGACCAAACCAAAAATAGGAATAGACAAAGGAGAAGAAACCCAGCTCAAAGGCCCAGAAAAATATTTTCAACAAAATCATAGAAAAAAAAATCCTTAACCTAAAGGAGATGTCTATAAGGGCACGAGGAGTAAGCATACACTACACCAAATTCAACCAAAAAAAAGAAAGTCACCTTGACGAATAGTAATCAAAACACTAAGTGTACAAAACAAAGAAAGAATATTAAAGCTACAGATGAAAAGGCCAGGTAACATACAAAGGCAGACCTAGTAGAATTACACCTGACTTCTCAACAGAAACTCTAAAAGCCAGAAGATCCTGGGCAGATGCCATGCAGACCCTAAGAGATCACAGATGCCAGCCCAGAACACTAGATCAAACAAGATTTTCATGCACCACAGGTGAAGAATATAAGATATTTTATGATAAATTCAAATTTAAACAACATCTATATATAAACCCAGACCTATAGAAGGTACTAGAAGGAAAACTCCCACCTAAGGCAGTTAACTACACCCATGAAAACACAGGAAATAAATAATCTTATACTAGCAAGACCAAGAGAAGGGATGGACATACACACACACATACACACACCACCACCACCACCACCAACAACACCACCACCAACACCACCACTACCACCACCATCATCATCATCACCACCACCAACACAATTAACAATCAGGAATTAACAACCATTGGTCATTAATATCTCTCAATATCAATGATCCTAATTTCCCAATAAAAAGACATAGACTAACAAAATGCATAAGAAAAAGGATCTATCTTTCTGCCATATCCAAGAAACACATCTCAACTTCAAGGGTAAAGGGCTAGAAAAAGGTATTTCAAGCAAATAAACTTAAGATGCAAGCTGGAATGCCATTTTAATATCTAACAAAATTGACTTCAAACCAACATTCATCAAAAGAGATGGGGAAGGATACTACATACTCATCAAAGGAAAAATCCACCAAGGTGACACTTCAGTTCTTAACATATATGGTCCCCAAAACAAGGGCACCCAAGTTTGTAAAGGAAACACTAGTATAGCTTAAATTGACTCCCACACACTGATAGTGGGAGACTTTAATCCCTAGTTCTCACTAATGGACAGGTCATCCAGACAAAATCCAATTCAAATAAATACTGGAACTAATAGACATTATTAACAAAATGCACCTAACAGATATTTACAGAATTTTTGCCCAAACACAAAATAGACCTTCTTCTCAAGCACCTGATGGAACTTTCTCTAAAATTTATCACACAAATCTCAATAGATACAAGAAAATTGAAATACCACCACATATTAAAAAGATCTCTGCCAGGCAGTGGTGGCACACGCCTTTAATCCCAGCATTTGGAAGGCAGAGGCAGGCATATTTCTGAGTTCAAGGCCAGCCTGGTCTACAAAGTGAATTTCAGGACAGCCAGGGCTACAAAGAGAAACCCTGTATCAAAAAACCAAAAAAATAAAAATAAATAAAAATAAAAATAAAAAGAGGCACACTGGGAGCAGCGTGAGAAAACAGTGAGAATAAGCCCCCACCCTCAAGGACCAAACCCATACACCACTGTACCCTAATGTTCAGTGACTATGTTCCTACCACTATGCCCAAAGAAAGGCTGAAGGGTATGCTTGAAGGAAATAACACCAAGATGAAGGATGACCCACAGAGATCTGCCAAGTTGCTGATAAATGTGCTCCTCCAAACCAGAGCACAAGCCTAAAAAGGCCTCTGCAAAGAAGGGAGAGGATGGGGGAAGCCTACACCAGTAGGGCTGCAAATAATCCTGCAGAAAATGGAGACACCAAAAGAGACCACACAGAAAGCTGAAGGTGCTGGAGAAGCCAAGTGACATGTGTGCATTTTTAGTAACTGTCTACTTCTGGTGAGTATACAGTTTGAAATACTATTTAAATCAAATTTTATAAAAAGGCAGAATTATATTTTCTTTTCTTTTTAAGCTATGTTGTTAGCACATAGAACATTCCATTGTTTTGTGGGGAAGGATTGTGTGTCACTAACAAAATGTCTCCCAAGCTGTATTGATGAGAAAAAATGATAATTTTCTGTGATAATTTTCGAAGACTCCTGTTGGTTTCCAGAAGACACATCCTGGTGTTGACATATGTGGCCACAATGAAACAAAATACCTTGTGGTGTGAGAAAACTCTAAATTCATTTTTATATTCTCCTCACCCTGTACCATCAACATAGACTCAATTCCCTCAAAACCAGAGACTTGTTAGAACCTGATCTCCAAAATTGTTTTTCCAGACTATGGGACTATCTAAACTTTGCAGTGATATTACTGAGTGTCCTCAGAAGAGCGATGGTTCTTTTTATAAAAGATTGTGGAGGTGTTAGGGGAAGGACTGAAAGGGCTGATGGGGCCTTATCTGGCATCAATGGGAGGGGAGACCCTTGGTCTTGTGAAGGCTTGATGCCCCAGTGTAGAGGAATGCTAGGGCATTGAGGTGGGAGTGGGTGGGTGAGGGAGCACCCTCATAGAAGCAGGGTAAGTGGGGATGTCATAGGGGGTTTGCAGAGGGGAAACAGGGAAAGGGGGTAACATTTAAATGTAAATAAATAAAACATCCAACTTTTAAAAAGATTAAATACAGTAAGTAAATATAATATAGGTCACACTTGAGGTTGCCTGTCACAAATTCAAGGCTCATGCAGTCAGCATTTTTTCCAGCCATGCTCATCTTAGTACGCATACACACAAAGTACACAGACATGTGGATTTAATTAAGTTGTGATTTGGATTTCTAGACAATTTAAAAAAATCAGGGAGAGAAATAAAAGATTGTGAATCTTCAGGTTGATAGTTCTGCTATTATTATTTCATTTCCTGAAAGTCAGTGTTGGCTTGTGAAAAGTTGTTAAACAGCAACATCCTTAATGTGAAATGTCACCCTCACTCTAAGCTACTTCCCCCTTTTAAAAGCATTGAATGACGATTTCATTGGGTTTTATAGTGGCTTTCTGATTTAGGTAGTCTATAGAAGAAGGAAGTTTGGAAGTTCTTATATTCTGTTAATGATTGTCTGACCATGTCCTGCCTGAAATACTATGATTGTTTATGAAAAGTGTCTTTAATAAACCTGAATACAGTTAGACTTGCAAAAAAACCTCAAGCAAACAGAAGAGAAAGTGGGGAACAGCCTTGAATGTATTGGCACAGGAGAAAACTTTCTAAACAGTACACCATAGTGCAGGCACTAATATCAACAATTGATAAATAGGATCTTATTAAACCGAAAAGCTTCTCTAAGGCAAAGGAAACTGTCAATAGGACAAAACATCAGCCTACATACAGGTTGGGAAACTATTTTTGCCAACTCCATACCTGACAGGGGGCTAATATCCAAAATATATATAAAAAAATTCAAAATTTGATATCAAAATGCCAAATAATCTAATTTTAAAATGGGGTCCAGATCCAAACAGAGAATTCTCAATAAAGGAATCACAAATAGTCGAGTAAAACTTAAAGAAATGTTCAACATCCATAGCCATCAGGGAAATGCAAATCAAAACTACTCTGAGATTCCATCTTTCACCTGTTAGGATGGCCAAGCTCAACAACACAAGTGACAGCTCATGCTGGTGAGGATGTGGAGCAAGAGGAACACTCCTCCATTAGTGTTGGAAGTACAAACTTGTACAACCACTATTGAAATCAATATGTAGGTCCCTCAGAAAGTTGAGAATTTATATACTTCAAGATCCAGCTATACCATTCCTGGGCATATACACCCAAAGGATGCTATCCTACTACAAGGACTTTTGCTTAACTATGTTCATAATGGCTTTATTCATAATAGCCAGAAACTGGAAACAACCCAGATGTCCTTCAACAGAAGAATAGAAAAGAAAATGTGGTATATTTACACAACAAAGTATTATTCAGCTGTTAAAAATAACATAATAAAAAAATTTCAGGTAAATGGATGGAACAAAAAACAAAAACAAAAACAAAAACAAAAACAAAAAACATCCTGAGTGAGGTAACCCAAACCCAGAAAGACAAATATGGTATGTTTTCTTAGTTAGGCTTTCTATTGCTGTGAAAAGGTACCATGACTATGGTAACTCTTATAAATGAAAGCATTTAATTGGAGCTGGCTTACAGTTCAGAGGCCCCTTTTTCCATTGTCATCATGGCAGGAAGCATAGCGGCATGCAAGCAGACATGCTACTGGAGAAGGAGCCAAGAGTTCTACATCTGACTTGGCAGGCTGTAGGAAGTGAGGGTGACACTGAGCCAGGCTTGAGCCACATGCGTTTCTGAAATGCCACACCTCCTAGTAGTACCACTCCCTATGGGCCTTTAGGGGCCATTTTCACTCAAATCACCACATATGTATTCACTTATAAGCACATATTAGCTGCTAGGAAAATGATAGCCAAGCCATAATCCATAGATACAGAGAGGTTAGGTAAAGAGGAGGGATCTAAGTGTGATGCAGGGATCTTCCTTGTAAGGGGAAATAGGAATAGATTTTGTGGGTCAGCTGTGGGTGGGTGGGTGAGGATGGGAGTGGGAGAGATCAGGTTGAAGGGTGATGGCATAGAAGGAGAGAATGGAAAGAGACTGCTGGAATGAAGGTCATTTGGTGGGTAGAGTAGAAACCTAGCACAGTGGAAACTACCTGGAATATACAAAGGTAATCCTAATGAGGATTCTTAGAAGTGGGGGGTATGGAGTCTCAACTGGCCATCTTTTTGTAGCCAGGCAGGATTTTGTTGTGGGAGGACTGGATTGCATTCAATGAAATTGTTGGCCAAAGGGGTCCCATGGAAATCCTTAAACAGGGGCCCCATTGCTGAGGACAACACCCACCCAACTCATTGAGCATCTCATTGAGATGGTACCTATAAGGAATGTTTACCCCTAAGTTCTAGTCTCTTATGTGCTGGAAGGTACTCTGAAGAATGAGGAAAGAGAAACCTGAACACTAATCCAGCTACAAAACCTTTGGCATACAATCTGTCTGCCTGCAAGATACGCTAGAGAAACTGTGGAACAGAACTTGATTTGACTTAAGGCATACTCCATGAGAAGGAACTCATGCCTGACACTGCTTGGGTGCCGAGAACCAGAGACTAGAGAGCCCAGAGACCTAAGGTAGAACCAAACACAACTGACAAAAAATAAACTGATTTCTAATTATATTTTGTTATACTCATAGATCAGTGCCTTATCTGGTCATTATCAAAGGAGCTCCCCCCAATAGCAGATGGAAACATATGCAGAGACCCACAGTCAGACGTTATGTGGAGAAATAGTTTAAATTGGAGGTCTCCATCAAATCTCTCCCCTCAGAGCTCATGGAATCCCTCAGAAGAGGAGGCTGAAAGATTGTAAGGGTTAGAGGGGGATCTAGGGCACCAGGAGAACCCTGTCCTCTGAGTCAACTATGCAAGGCACATACGATCTCACAGAGACTGAAGCAGCAAGTACAGGGCCTACATGGGTCTACACAAGGTCCTGTGGTATATATATTATAGCTATTAGCTTAGTATTTTTAATGGGACTCCTAACTGTGAGAACAAATGGGTCTCTGACTCTTGTGTCTGTTCTTGAGACTCCTCCTCCTGTTGGGTTACCATGTTCAACTTCGATAGATAGGGTTTTTTTTTTTTCATCTTTTTGGTTTTTGTTTTGTCATGTTTGGTGTTATTGCTTAGAAGCTGTTTTTTTCTAATGAGAGACAGAAAGTGAATGGATCCATATGAGAGGGGATGTGAGGAGAAACTGGAATGAGTAGAGGGAGGGGAAACTAAAGTAAACTAAATTAAACTAAACTAAAATGGCCCTTTATTACCTTTAACAAATGAAATGACGATCTTAGATAGTAATCAAACAAATATAAAAAGTGTATTTGTAAGACAATTGGCCTAATCTCTTCAAATATCAGGAACATGAAAGAATGTTAAAGGAACTATTATAGATCAGAAAAATACAACAAATGTAGCCTGAGAAGCTACATTTCTACTTCAAATTTTTTCTTTGTGGATGGTTCTTTGGGGGAACATTGAATATAGACAGTATATTACTTAGTAAACATTAATTTGCTATGTTTTAGTTACAATAGAATATCCCCCAATTTTAAAAGTTGCATACTAAATTATTTAGAATAAAGTTTTATGGTATCTGCCACTTATTTTCAAATGATTCTCAGAAAATCTTTGTGAATTGAGTGTAAAGAGTAACTGGATAACACAAAAGTCTAATGGATTTTGCTGGTCAGACAATCATGCCTAAACAGCATTCAGTAGGTCAATAGGAGAGTAGAAAGCAGCAGATACATATACAAAGAATATTTGTTAAAATCTTTTTTTCATTTTTATTGGATATTTTATGTATTTACATTTCAGATGTTATCACCTTTTCCCATTTCCCCCAACCCAGAACCCCCCTATCCCATCCCCCCTCTTCCTGCTTCTATGAGGATGTGCCCCCATCCACCCACCCACTCTCATCTCCCCATCCTTGAATTCCCCCACACTGGGGCGTCTGGCCTTCACTCTCCTTCTCTCCCACCTATGCCCTACAAGGTCATCCTTCCCTATATTAAAAAATACTAAGGAAAAATGATTGTTTCTTCCTGTTATTTTTGTTATTAGAGGAATTATGTCTCTATAGCTATTTTCTTTGGAGGTTGTTGGAAGATTACTTTCTTGCTTTTTCTAGGTTGTTGTTTCCCTCCTTGTGTTGAAGTTTTCCATCTATTATTGGTTGTAGGACTGGATTTGTGGAAAGATATTGTGTAAATTTGGTCTTGTCATGGAATATCTTGGTTTCTTCATCTATAGTAATTACAAGTTTTGCTGGGTATAGTAGTCTGGGCTGGCATTTGTGTTCTCGTAGGGTCTGAATGATATCAGTCCAGGATCTTCTTGCTTTTATAGTCTCTGGTGAGAAGTCTGGTATAATTCTTATAGGTCTGCCTTTATAATGTTACTTGACATTTTTCCCTTACTGCTTTTAATATTCTTTCTTTGTTTTGTGCATTTGATGTTTTGATTATTATTTTTTATTATGTGACTGGAGGAATTTCTTTTCTAGTTTAGTTCATTTGAAGTTCTGTAGGCTTCTTGTATGTTCATGGGCATCTCTTTCTTTAGGTTAGGGAAGTTATTCCTCTATAATTTTGTTGAAGATATTTACTAGCCCTTTAAGTTGAGAATCTTCACTCTCATCTATACCTGTTATCCTTAGATTTGGTCTTCTCATTGTGTCCTGGATTTCCTGGATATTTTGTGTCAAGAACTTTTTGCATTTTGCATTTTCTTTGACAATTGTGTCAATATTTTCTATGGTATTTTCTGCACCTGAGATTCTCTCTTCTATTTCTTGTATTCTGTTGGTGATGCTTGCGTCTATGACTCCTGATTTCTTTCCTACGTTTTCTATCTCCAGGGTAGTCTCCCTTTGTGATTTCTTTATTGTTTCTACTTCCATTTTTATGTCCTGGATGGTTTTGTTCAATTCTTTCACCAGTTTGGTTGTGTTCTCTTGTAATTCTTTAAGGGATTTTTGTGTTTCCTCTTCAAGGGCTTCTACCTGTTTACCAGTGTTCTCCTCAAATTCTTTGAGAGTGTTACTTATGTCCTTCTTAAAGTTCTCTATTATCATCATGGGAAGTGATTTTAAATCTGAATCCTGCTTTTCCAGTGTGATGGGGTGTCCAGGACTTGCTATGGTGGGAGAACTGGGTTGTGATGATACCAGGTAACCTTGTTTTCTGTTGCTTATGTTATTGTGCTTGCCTTCTGCCATCTGGTTATCTCTAGTGCTACCTGTATTTACTGTCTCCTATTATCTTGCTTGTGTCAGAAATTCTCAGAGTCCAGCTGTCTCTGTGATTCCATGATCCTGAAATCCAGGGTGGAAGAGCTCCTGGGGAGTCAGACTGCCTCTGGGATCCTGAAATCCTATGAGCCTGGAGCTCGTGAGAGCCCAGTTTCCTCTGGGTGTTGTGGGATCGGGTGCAGAGCTATGATCCTGGGCGTCTTAGAGCTCCTGTGAGTACAGCTTCAACTGCTCTGAGTGCAGCGGATCTTCAGCTGCTCTGAGTATAGTGATTTTTCTAAGATCGGTCAGGAGATGATGTCTTCACAGGAGCAGACCAGCTAAAAGTCTGTCCCAGCAAAAAGGACCAAGCAAGGGGGAGAAGAGGAGTGGTATTCGGGAGGGCAGGGTTTTGGTGGGTGATGGGTCCTGAGTGCCCCAGGCTCCCAGTTGTAGCTCTGGGGTGTAGGATTGTGGGGGAGGGTTCTTACTCATTGCTCTGAGTACCGTGGTTCCTCTATGATAGGTCAGGATATGGTATCTTCATGGGAGCCGATCAGCTAGGAGTCTGCCTCATCAAAAAAGACAGAGCAAGGACTTTTTTCTTTTTAATTTTTTAATTTATTCTCTAAGAATGTCATACAGTTATTTTGATTATATTCACTCCCCTTCCCCAACTCCTCACAGATCCTCCCCACCTTCCTTTTCACCTGATATTATGGTCTTTCTCTCTCTTAAAATAACAAAAAGACAAACATGATGTTGAGTTTGTGTTGGCCAGCTGGCTACTCCTGAGCATGGACCCTCCCCTAGAGTGTAGTTGATACCCAGTGTCACTCCTACTCCTACTTGGAAGGTTTGAGAAAGACTGGTTAAAACACTTGGGTAAAGGTATGCGAGGGTAGAAAATCTTCCAGTTTGCCATAAAAGCCTATCCAACTGGAACTGGATGAAATGTGGTCTCTAGAGGGGGCTAAAATCACACCTACTACTACTATATAAAGATCCTCCAGAAGCCTTGAGAACAGGAATTGTTGCCATATGGGACAGCTGTTGCTAAAGAGCTCTAACCTGTAACTGTTGTAGATAGGATGGGACTCTCCCAGAATATAGTTAGGGGTAAGCACTTATTTATCAGTCAGTGTTCTACAATTCAGCCATGATCATTATCAGAACAAGCTGGTACTGAAAATTTTACATCGTATTTCGCTGTGACTTTATCCCAAGGCTATGTAAAATATGAGTAACCCTGGGAAAGAATGCTTTTAGGCAGAAGTACGGATAAAGGTTTCATCCCTAATAAGATATGAAAATGAGGATAGGGAGAAAAAAAGATTTATACATTAAGAAGGAGTACTACAGGTACCCAAAGATCACTTCTTTATGGATTTGGTTAAATAATTATAAAATCCTTTGGAAAAAACTGAGGAGGCCACAGTAAGCTCATGCAGAGAAGGGACTATAGATATTCTTGTGTGGTGTGAACAGTGGGAATGTGGAAAATGTCTAGGTTATGACTGAGAGGTCTCAGCTTCCCTAACATGAAAGTCCTTTTCCAGCTACTGGCACCTCAAGTACCCAAATGACGGAATTCCATTCAAAACTCCATCTTCTGCCTATTTTCAAGTTTTGAAAAGCATAAAAATCTTAGTATCACTGAGTTCATCCAAAGTTTACCCATACACATTGGTTGGAATCCTCACATAGCAACCTTCCTCTGTCCACTAAATAAGAGCTCTAAAACCTCCAGGAAGATTTCTAATAGAGGTCCTTCTTGCTTGCTTTCTTGCAAGCAAGAATGTGTAGATAGATAGATAGATAGATAGATAGATAGATAGATAGATAGATAGATAGATAGATAGATATAGAGTTAGAGTTAGTATAATAAAGTTATATTTTATTAATGTACATATATGTAGTTAGTATAATAAAATTTTATTTTATTATACTGAAGGTTATATAATACTTATATCTTAATTTTTAAATTATGGTTTTAAGCTTATTTTTAAGGCTATGTATTTGTGTGATGTATTTTAGCTGAAGGTTAGGTTTGGTTTTGAATAGAAGTTTTTAATTTGAGGGTTAGTATTTGGTGGGAGACTTTTAAGCCCCGGAGCAGATTGAGGTGTCATTTTTTAGATGTGCAGAGCTGAGCATTGTGTTTCATTTTCTGTGTATATACTGTTTAATGAGTGTTATATGATTCACATACACATTTTGTGTATTTGATTTGAGTTATGTGTTTGATTATTTTAAGTAAGTAATGTTACTAAGTTTTAATTATTAGGTGCAGCATGCAGCCTTGGGTGTAATAAAATTTTTAATCAAGTTATTTTACACTTAAACTGCATTTTTCATTATACTCATTACAATCCTTTTTTTGTTTTATCTCAGAACCGATTCTAGGTGAACATCATCTCCTAAAGAAAGAAGAGAGCTATGTCCTAGTGTCTTAGTTACTTCTGTACTTCTATGCTAGGACAGCATACACTAGGAAACTTATAGAGGAAAGAGTTCATTTGGGGGCTTACAGTTTCATAGGATAAGTCCATGATCATTGTGGCAAGGAAGATGGCAAGAAACAGGCAGGTATGGCCCTGGAGCAGTATCTGAAAGCTCACATCTTGGTTCACAAGCAAGAGGCAAAGAGAGCCAATGGAGATTGGCAAACCTTAAAGCCTACTCCCAGTGACACACCTCCTTCCACAAGGCCACACCTCCTAATCCTTAACAAACAGTTCCACCACCTGGGGACTGAGTATTTAAACCTATGAGCTTATGGGAGCCATTCTCATTCAAACCACCACACTTATCTTGAAAAGGAGAACTGTATCAATTAATCTTATGAGTTTTCTCCTGCCTTTAGGAAAGATTTTGGATAAAATATTTGCTACAAGACAGCTTCAAAATAAACTGGAAATGGTACAGTTTCATCACAGAAATGTCACTGAAGGTTTTTTTTTCTTATGTTATGGATGAAGAAGCATAGCCATAGGGAGAGGTTAGGGGACAAAACTGGTGTAAGGCACATGCATTGACAACACAAGCCTTCATTTGATATAATTTGTACCTTTCTAAATATCAAAAGAAATGAATGTGTATTAGTTTCTTTTCTGTCACTATGATAAAATACCATTGATTCTCAGCATATACTTAAAAGAGGAAAGGTTTATCTTGGTTTACAATTACATAGGAATATAATCTATCATGATGAGAAAGCTACAGTAACAGACAGAAAGTATAGTGGCAAGAGCAGAAATCCAGCAGATCATATTAACTCTGCACTGAAAAATCAGGAAGAGGTTAACAAATGAGATCAGATCATAAAATGCCATACTTCTTCCAGCAAGACTGTGTTTTCTAAAGATCCCATAATCTTCACAGACAATGGCACCATCTGGGAACCAGAGTTCAAACACATGAGGTTATAAGGAGCATAGAATATTCAAAGCACAGCATCCTACTTCTCCTACCCATAGGATCATGTTTATCTTGTGATAAATGCAAAAAACTTGTAGACCTATCCCAAAAGTTCTTATACTCTTTAATGTCTCAATACTCTTAAAAAGTTTAAAGAGTCTTCTGAGCCTAAAGGCAGTCTGTTATTTGTGAACCCTCCCATTGGAAAATTAAAAATTCCTCATTGCTAATGTACTATGTCACAAAGTATACAGTTTCATTCTAAAATGGAGGAAGGAATGAAAGTATAGTGAGAAAGGATAGGACCAAAGCAAAGACCAAAGTAAAACCAAGGAGGGCAAACGCCAAATCCTGTGGTTCCATGTCTAATATCTGGAGCTGGAATTTTGGTTTTAAATGGCTTAGGTGGCTCTGACCCTCTAGCTTTGCTGCCTGAAATCTCTGTCTCTGTCTCTGTCTCTGTCTCTGTCTCTGTCTCTGTCTGTCTCTCTCTGTCTCTCTCTGTCTCTCTGTCTCTGTCTCTGTCTCTCTCTCTCTCTCTCTCTCTCTCTCTCTCTCTCTCGTGCGTGACTCTCTCTGTGTGTGTGTGTGTGTAATTCCACTCACTCATCTTGACAGACATCTCATGGCTCTGGCACCTCCAACATCTTGGGGTCTCCATTGCTGCCCAGGCTTTATCTTCACTGCTCACTGTTTCACACAAAGTCCTAGCAGAGCCTCCTTTCAGGAACCCTTATCCTGCCATATTGTCTTAGTTAGGGTTACTATTGCTGTGATGAAACACCATGATCAAAAGCAACTGGTGGAGGAAAGGGGTTTTGTTTTTGTGTTTTGGTTTTCATTTGTTTGTTAACTCACACTTCCATATAACCGTTCATCATCAAAATCAGTGAAGGCAGGAACTCAGGCAGAACAGGAAACTGGAGTCAGGGGCTAATGCAGAGGCCATGGATAGGTGCTGCTTACTGGCTTGCTCTCTTTATAGTGTTTAAGCCTCACCTTCTCAGTATGACCCCTTCCTTCCTGGACCTTCGACTCTGGTGTCTCCTGGACTCTCACAGTGCCAAGCCTGAGCTTGGCCCCTTTGTGTATTCAAAACCAGTAGCACCTGGGTAACTCTTAGATAACCAAGTTTAGCTCCCAGCACAAGGTACACACTTGGCCATGTCTGGAACACAACGTCTGTGTGCTGACTCTCAGGAAACACTTTCCAGAAGATTTCACTTCAACGATGATAGTCTATTCTTAATTACCACTAATTCCTCAGCTACAACTGACCAGCATCAAGTATTCTAGCAAAGCAAAGATGTCACTTTAGTAGTTGTGACATGTTGTTAACCACAGCTGATTCTTCAGCTCCAGGTAACAAGAACTTATGGAACCTTAATTCAAAATAACAAATGGCCCTGCCTTTAAATTTCCCTCTGAAACGTTACAAGCCAGGCTCTCATCTGCATTGCCCTTGACATGCTTATCATCCAAGAGCCTACAAAACAGCTCACAAAGCTTTGAACACTCAATGACTTTTCTACCCTAAAGTTCCAAAGTCCTTCCATGATCTTCCCCAGAACAACATGGTCAGGACTGTCACAGCAATGCCCCACAAAAACCAAAGAGGTGACAGTGGAGCCATGATTATGGAATCCATTGGTCTTAACATTTCCCCACCACCCTGAAGCAGTTGGTCTGATAGAATGGTGAAATGACCTTTTGAAGACACAGTTACAGCACCAATTAAATGGCAGCAGGTTGAAGGTCTAGGGCAGGGTTTTCCAGAAGCCCATATATATGCTTTGAATCACTGCCCAATATGTTTCAGTTTCTTCCACAGCCAGGATCCGTGGGTTAGGGAATCAAGGAGTAGAAAAGGGAACAGTTCCACTCAGTATCACTACTCATGACCCACTAATTGTTTTACCTGTTCCTACTACCTTAATTCTAGTCTAGAGGTTTTGGTTCCAGAATGGGAAGCTCTCCTGCCAGGAGTCAAAATAAGCATTCCTTTGAGCTGGAAGTTTAGACTTGCCCCTGGCCACTTTGGACTTCTGATGCCCTTAAGCCAATAGGCCAAGAAAGGAATGATATTGTTAGGAGGGATGATTGGTCCATTCAGGTTCCCAAGGGGAAATTGGATTGCTTCTCCACGATGGAGGTAAGAAAGATGATATCTGAAGAGCAGGAGATCTCTTGGTGCTACCATGCCCTGTGATTAAAGTCAATGGGAACCTACAACAACGTAATCCAGCCAGGATGACAAAGGGCAAACAGTCCCATCAGGAATGAAGGTATGGGTCACTCCTCCAGGAAAAGAGCCAAGACCTGCAGAGATTTTTTGCTGAGGTTGGAGGAAATCCAAAATGGGTAGTAGAGGAAGGTAAATAAATAGCCAGCTAAAGCCACGTGACCAGTTACAGAAATGAGGATTCTTGTTGATATGAGTGTTTCTGTAGTATTTTGTTAAGAATGTGTTTGGACAGATATTTGTGTTTACTTTCCTAAAATTTTTTATCATGTGGTGCAAAATCAATTAAGAAACTATCAATGATCAAGGGTTCCCAATGGAGAAGTTAGAGGACTGAAGGAGCTGAAAGGGTTTGTGGCCCCAAGAGGAGAGCAACAGTACCAACCAACCAGAGCTCCCCAGGGTCTAAGCCACCAGCCTGGGAGCACAAAGGGAGGCACCCATGACTTCAGCTGTATACTTAGGGGAGGATGGCCTTGTCAGGCATGAGTGGGAGAGGAGATTCCTGGTCCCATGAAGGCTGAACACCAAGTGGGGAGGAATTTGAAGGTGGGGAGGGGGAGGGGGGTAGTTGGGGGCACACCCTTGTGGAGGCAGGAGGGGGGATGGGATAGGGGGTTCCTGGGTGGTGGGGGGAATGGGGTGAGGGGATAAAATCTGAAATGTAAATATAATATCCAATAAAAAATATGAAAAAAGAAACTATCAATGATAATTCTACTTAAGTTTGAGACTAAAATAATGTCCCTCAAATGAAATTGCCACCTATTCTAAATTTAAAATGTGTTTGCAGTTGTATTGTGTTTAAGCATTATTATGACCAGGTTGTTTTTTCATTTGGAATTTAATCACGCAGGGCAGTGGTGGCACACGCCTTTAATCCCAGCACTTGGGAGGCAGAGGCAGGCGAATTTCTGAGTTCGCCCGAGGCAGCATGGTCTACAGAGTGAGTTCCAGGACAGCCAGAGCTACACAGAGAAACCCTGTCTCGAAACAACAACAATAAAAAAAATTAATCACAACATAAGGAGATATGATTGTGTGTTAACTTGACAAGGGGTAGACTTGTGATAGCTGTTCTTGGTTGTTGAGTTGACCACCTCTAGAATTAAAAATGGAGGGCACATCTCTGAGGGATTTTTGGTTAATTTGGGGTAGAAAGATCTGCTTCTAATCCAGATATTTGAGGTAAGAAGACATTCCTTTAATACAAATCTTTTGAGTTGGGAAAAGACACACCTTTCATTCAGATCTTGACGTGGGAAGACTGACCTTTAATTCAGATCATTTGATCTGGAAAAATCTATTACTAATCTGAGCCATACCTTCTGCTCTAAGCCTATATAAGGACATGGCAGAAGGAAGCTAATATAATAACATACATATATACCCAGGACTCAGCAGATCTCTCAAACTGTAGAGAAAAAAAAAAGCCAGTAACCATCTAATCACACCTCCAAAAACAGTGCAATATGGATGCCATGCCAAGTTGTGCTGTAAGACCAGGATGGAGCGGGCATATACCCCTTGGACCACAGTTGCAGCAGCTTCTGTGTGATAGATAGGTCAGTATGTAACTTCCAAGTTACTTCCAAGGTGCTTGATTTCTAGGAACATAAAACTTCTTAAGGTCTCTCATTTCACTAGTGTGAACCTGTCACTGTTCTGTTGCTATGAAGAGACCCCATGAGCAAAGCAATTCTTATAAAACATTAATTGGAGACTTGCTTACAGTTTCAGAGGTTTAGTCCATTAACATGGTAGTCATGACAATGGAACAGTATGTGAGAGCTATATTCAGATACACAGGCTGATTCTTCTCAAATAGTGATATTTCCTGAAGACTAAGCATTTAAATATATGGGCCTGGGGTTTGAGGGGGTGTTCTTAGTCAAACTACCACAGAGCCTTTAGTAGGCTGGGTCTTGTTTGCCTTTCCTATTTTTGGAGAACAGAGGATCAAGCTTTCCTTTAATGGTGCTAATCCCCTTAATAATTGCAATCTTCTTTTCAGCACCAGTCAGAAGACTATCCTGCCTTGAAATTTTCTCTGCACCCCTCCCACCAAGTCAACCCACTACATTTTAATTCAGCTTCATTCAAATTATCAGGGTATGGACAGAATGTAGCAGATTCTTTGCCAAATTCTCACATGAATGGCCTCTAGTCTAGTGTTTGATAGAGTCCTTGTTCCCCTCTGAAACCTCATGAGCAAAGCCTCCCCTCCCTAGCCATGTTTCTCTCAGTATTCCTTGTCTTCTGCACTTTCATTAGAACAGCTCATCAAATGAAGCTTGCAGTTAGAGAGAGAGAGAGAGAGAGAGAGAGAGAGAGAGAGAGAGAGAGAGAAAATATCTAGAAGCATCTTGAAGAGTACAGAGCAAAGAACGTATACTGGACGTGGCCAGGGCGAGGGAAGAGAATAGTGGAGATAGCAAAAAATAACTGAGTTGTGAGGAGGATAACAAGACAAGCGTGGGGAGGGAAGGACCAGGAGGTTAGAGTGGATTTTGAAATGCATAACAAGTACTTGTGAGTAGGGACTGAGGAAGCCTGGATTAGGTAACCTCAGGTAGCTCCATATCTTCTCTGCCACAGGTAAGGGAAATGACTCCTTTGATTGATCGAGCCCTGGACTTGCTGAAAGCCAATGAACCAGTCCAGACAAGTGAAAGAGACAGAGCTTGAAAGTTATGACCTGCAGAAACCAACTCCAAGGATATCCTTTGGTCTGCAGTGAATTGCTAACTCCTCTATCTCCTCAGCTCACTGGTTCCTATTCTTATAATAATGAGATTGCTCCCTGTCCCTTCAGGTTCTTTTGGGTGAAATTACCTGACCTGATGTCCAGTAAACCAGAGCTCTTGACAGAATTTCCTTGGGTCTCCTATCATTCCCTGCTGCCTCAAGTCCCTGGTCTTGACTAGTATTTCAGACTTCCTCTTCTCAAGTCCCAAATCAGAAGGAAGCAACTATGTAAGAGATAGATTATGTTGTCCATCTCTGTTTTTGGAGGGAATGAAGTTAGCTGTTGTGGGATCTGTAGGATTGTCTTTTCATCACCTTGTGTCTAAAATACTATCAATTCTGTAAGATGTTTGTATCAAGAGTCAGGTTTTCAAGTCCTCATTGTTTAACACAAACAGAAGGCAGTGTGTTTAACATACAGTATTCTGTATTATTCAGCCAACATAGTTGTTTAGGGTAGTAAGTAAATTTTAGGAATATTCTTCAACAGTTAAAAGGAAAACAGAACAGTAGGGCTGGAACAAAGCAAAGTTTTACACAGAAACCTGTTAAGAAATGGGGCAGAGAAATTTGGGGGGACACAGAGGAGGGAGATTCCCCATAACAGAGCAGATAGCCAAGATAGGAGACATCTTTGGCTACAGCCAGTGGTTACTAATTGTCCAGTGTGGTTCTGCGAGTCTTCAGAGCAGCTTCCCAGCTTTTTTTTATTGCTGAGGGTCTGTGGTTGAATATGAACATGGACTTTGTTCATGAGGGTCTAGGCATTTCCTTTGGGAGTTTTAAGGGAGTGGGTAGGTAATGGGAAGCTTTACTCTTTTTTCCCATGTTTAATGTGAAAACCATGACTATGGAGTTTACAGAGCAAATATGAAGCATCACTTCACATGAACTTCGAAGGTTACATTATGTCATCAAGAAGTAGTATGATAACTAATGTCACAATTTATGCTTTCCAAAAACGCTGTACAACATAAATGGTGTGAACTCATCTCTACTGCTGAGGAGTGGGGGCTGCTCTGAAACTTTACACACAGCTGCTGAATCATTTTCTTTTGGCATTAAAATAATGAAAATTAGAGAAGAAAGTTAACAGGATCTAAGACATTAAATCAAAAATATTTACAGAAGTTTAATGATGTTTCAGACAGAACTTTAAAAAAAGAAACCATTCTTATTCCAAATTTAATATTTGTTTTTTTTTCTTTTTTATTGGATATTTTATTTACATTTCAGATGTGATCCCCTTTTCCCATTTCCCCCCCACCAAGAAATCCCCTATCCCAACCCCCCTCCTCCTGCTTCTATGAGGGTGTGCCCCCACCCACTCTCCCACTCTCACCTCCCCACCCTCGAATTTCCCCACACTGGGGCATCCGGCCTTCACTGGACCAAGGACCTCCTCTCCCACCTATGCCCGACAAAGGCCCTTCTCCCCTACATATACAGCTGAAGCCATGGGTCCCTCCCTATGTGCTCCCAGGCTGGTGGTTTAGACCCTTGGTGCTCTGGTTGGTTGGTATTGTTGCTCTCCTCATGGGGCCTCAAACCCCTTCAGCTCCTTCAGCTCCTTCTCTCTAACTCCTCCATTGGGAACCCCTTGATCAGTTCAGTAGTTAGCTGTGAGCATCCAACTGTGACATTTGTATATGTCAGGCTCTGGCAGACCTCTAAGGAGACAGCTATATCAGGCTTCTGTCAGCATGTACTTCCTGGCATCCACATTAGCATCTACCTTTGATGACTTCACATGGGATGGATACCCAGGTGGAGCAGTCTGTGGACGGCCCCTCCTTCAGTTTCTGTCCCACGATTTGTCTCCATATTTGCTCCCATGAGTATTTTGTTACTCCTTCTAAAAAGAACCAAAGCACCCACAGTTTGGTCTTCCTTCTTCGTGAACTTCATGTGGTCTCTGAATTGTATCTTGGTTATTGAGAGCTTTGGGGCTAATATACAATCACCAGTGAGTGCATACCATGTATACTCTTTTGTGATTGGGTTACCTCACTCACGATAGTATTTTCTGGTTCTAATTATTTGCCTAAGAATTTCATGAACTCATTGTTTTTAATAGCTGAGTAATACTCCATTGTGTAAGTGTACCACATTTTCTGTATCCATTCCTCTGTTGAAGGACATCTGGGTTCTTTCCAGCTTCTGGCTATTATAAATAAGGCTACTAAGAACATAGTGGAACATATGTCCTTGTTATATGTTGGAACATCTTCCAGGTATATGTCCAGGAGTGGTATAGCTGGGTCCTCAGGTAATGCTATGTCCACTTTTCTGAGGAACTGCCAGACTGATTTTAAGAGTAGTTGCATCATCTTGCAATCCCACCAACAATGGAGGAGTGTTCCTCTTTCTCCACATTCTCGCCAGCATCTGCTATCCCCTGAGATTTTGATCTTAGCCATTCTGACTGGTGTGAAGTGGTATCTCAGGGTTGTTTTGATTTGCATTTCCCTGATGACTAAGGATGTTGAACATTTCTTTAGGTGTTTCTCAGTCATTCGAGTTTCCTCAGTTGAGAATTCTTAGTTTAGCTCTGTACCCCATTTTTAATAGGATTATTTGGTTGTCTGGAGTCTAATTTATTGAGTTCTTTGTATATATTGGACATTAACCGTCTATCGGATGTAGGATTGGTAAAGATGTGGGAAAGGGGAATCTTAATTGAGAAAATGTCTCCATAAGATTGCTATTAAGCAAGTTTGTAGGGCATTCTCTTGATTACTAATTGATATGGAAGGGCGCGCCTGCTGTGGGGATCCCTGTCCTGGTGGTCCTGGCTTTTATAAGAAAGCAGGCTGCCAATGCCATGAGAAGCAAGCCTGTAAATAGCACTCCTCTCTGGCCTCTGTTCCACTTTTCACCTCCAGGTACCTAAGTAGAATTCTTGCCCTGACTTCTTGGAGTACAAGCTATAAGACAAAATAAACCCTTTCCTCCGAAATTGCTTTTAGTTACTGCGTTTTATGACCTCAATAGAAACTCTAACACAAAGTCTAAGGAAACTGAAAGTAAAGTTCCCATAATGATCCCAGAGAGAGGTGGGGGATTAAGTCCGGGAGTTCTGGGGTTGAATAAAGCATCCATTGATGTCAACTCTGGACCAGAGACCAAATGATTAGAGCTCCCTGCTTCTCATTCTCAGGTACCCACACATATCCTTGAGAAAGACCCCTGAGTCTTTCTCTAAAAGTATTAGAAGCTCCGAGGCTTGTTCTTCCAATCTGTGTTTAATCAATTTATTTAAGTTTGTGTTGTCTCTCCCCTTTTCTTGCTCCCACTCTCATTTTTCCAAAACTTTGAGCACAATACATTGTGGCCAAAATAGGTAGCTTGTGTGTGTGTTTGGGGGTGTGGTGATGAGGATTCTTTCCATTCATTCCAGATACTTAAAAAATATAATGCCACATCCAAGTGAGACATGCATAGGTTTTCTATGAGGAAAAAGGGTTAAACCCTGCAGATGAAGGCTACTAGTGGGTAATAACTCTCGCTGGTTAGGAAATAGTCCTTGGTGGGCTTGTAACTCCAGAATTGCAGGGAGAACATGCTACCCAAATTCCCAGTAAACTTTTAGACCTTGGTACTTAACAATCAAAGTAACTTTGAAGTTGAGAAGTATATTCTGCTACTGTTTCCCACACGGCTTGTGTGCTTAGACCTCTGTTGGTCAGTCTCTGTGACTGAGATAACTTTGGATTTCTGTTAATTTGCCTTTCATATATGTTCTCCACAATTATAGAAATTCCCTCTCAGATGGTCAGCTAGCAAAGATACTTTCCCAGTCTCTATGCTATTTCTATATTGTGACAGCTGTTTCCTTTGCTATACAGAAAATGTATACATTTTTAATTTTTTATTTAAAATTTAAAAAATTAGTATACAAAGTAATGGTTTTCAACCTGGTATTTTGTGCTCTCCAATTCCCTTGTTCTTTCATGCTGATTCCCATTCTCCACTCACTGGCCTCACGTCTGCTTTCATGAATTCTATTCACCCTTTTGTCTTCTTCATAGCCCTCTACTATAACCTCATTTTCCCCTCTTAGGATCCCTTTTTTTTAGTTTTATAACCTATGTATCATCCACATGCATATACACATCATAAAATTAAAATTCTAGGATCTGCATGTGACATTGTGTTTGTGAATCTGGGACATTTCACTTAACATAGCTTCCACTTGCATCCATTTTCCTGTAAATGTCATGATTTCATTCTTTTACAGCTGAAGAACATTCCAGTGCATAAGAAGAATGTTTTCCTTATCCATTCAACTGCCAATGAACATCTAGTGAACTGTGTAGCAATAAAAACTGTTCTGAACAAAACTTGTTTGGCTATATCCAGATGTGGTACAGCTGTATCACGTGCTAGTTCTACTTTTAGTTTTCAGAGAACCTTTCCTGCTGATTTCTGTAGTGGCTGCAATACTCTCAGCAGCAGTGAATCAGTATTCTTTACACACATCCTCGCTTGCATTTGCTGTCATTTATTTTCCTTATGCTGGGTATCCCATCAGGGGCGAGATGAACTTCCAGAGTAGTTTCAATTTGCATTTCTATGATCACTGTGGATGTTGTACTTTTTCAAGTGTTTGTTGACCATTTATATTTCTTATTTTTGAGATCTGTCTGTTCAATTCGCTAGCCCATTCATTGGTTGAAAGATTTGGTAGTTGCATGTTTATCCTATATAGTTTTTTGTATAAATATGATCGAGATATCCATTACTTGTCTGAGGTATAACTACTAGCAAAGACTTCCTCCCATTCTGGAGTCTGTCTCTTCACCACTCACTCTTTCTTTTGATATGCAGAAAGTTTTACATTTCAGATAACTTTATTGGTTGATTCTTCAAGTTATTTCCTGTTCTCCTGGAGTCTTTCTTTTCCTCCAGAATTTTTCCCTATTCTTGTATCTTTTTTATTAATCATTTTATTCTTTTACATTTCAAATGGTATCCCCCTTCCCGTTTTCCCCTCTGCAATCCCCTCTCCCTCTCCTTTGCCTCTATGAGGGTGCTCCTCCACCCACTCACCCACTCCCCTCTCACTGATCTTGCATCTGCCTATCCTGGGTCATCAAGCTTCCACAGGACCAAGGACCTCCCCTCACATTGATACCAGACAAGGCCATTCTCTGCTACATATGTAAGCTGGAGCCATGGATCCCTCCCAGTGTACTCTTTGGTTGGTGGTTTAGCTCTGGGGCATCCAGGTAGTTGATATTGTTCTTCCTATGGTGTTGCAATCCCCTTCAGCTCTTCAGTCCTTCCACTAGCTCTTCCATTGGGGTCCCAGGGCTCAATTTTCCCTGTTTTTCTCTAACAACCTTTTAGGCTTTATAGTAATGTCTTTGATCCATTCTTGTTCTAGCTGGCTTTACTATTGCTATGATAAAATAATGACAAAAAACCCCAAAATCTTTGGAAGAAAGGGATTATTTTGCTTACATGTCCCAATCACAGGCCATTGTGTAGGAAAGTCAGGGCAGGAGTACAAAGCAGAGACGTAGAGGTAAGAACTGAAGCAGAAGACATGAACATATACTGCTTACTGCCTTGCTCTCCGTGGCTTGTTTGGTTTGTTTTCTTATACAACCCAGGGCCACCTGCAAAAGGGGATACTGTCCCCAGTGAACTAGGCCCTCCCACATAAATCATGAATGAATAAAATGTCTCCACAGAAGTATCTACAGACCAATCTGATGGAAGCATTTTGTCAGTTGAGATTCTCTCTTCCCAGATGACCTTAGCTTATGCTAAGTTGGCAGAAAACTAACCAGCCCAGTCCTCAATTGCTTTTTGCACATTCAATTTGCTTTTGCAAATGCATGACCAGTTTTCTGGTATCATTTAGTAAAGAGCTGCCTGATTTCTAATATAGTTTTTCATGACTTATTTTTTTTTAAAGTTGGCCATATTTTGGGGTATTTATTTCTAAAGCTTCTATTACATTGGTCTACATATCTGCCTGTGTGCAAGTCCCATGCTGTGTTTTGTCATGGAGGCTTTGCAACATAATCTGAGGTCAGATGTCATGGTGCCTCCAGTATGCTTTCTGTGTATGCTGGCTCTGGCTGTTTGGAATCTTTCAAATTCCTATGTGCATTTTAAGAATTCTTTCTTAGTTCTGTAAAGAATGTCACACTTGTTAGTTTTTGTCATCTTGACACAAACTAGAGTATCCTGGGAAGAGGAACCCTCAAGTGGGGAATTTCCTTCATCAGACTGACCTATAGGCAAGTCTGTGGGAACTTTTTTTTTTTTTTTTGATTAGTGATTGATGTAGGAAGTTCAGCCCACTCCTGGGCAGGTGGTCTTGGGTTGTATAAAAAACATTTTATTGAGCCATGGTGGTAAGCAGCATTCTTCCATGGTCCTGCCAGCTGCAGCTTCCACTTCTTGTCTTGAGTTCCTGCCCTGACTGACTTCCCTTGGAAATGGTTTGTAACCAGTAAACCCAGTAACCCATTTCCTCAACAAGGTGCTTTTGGTCGATGATGGTTATCATAAGAGCAGAGAAGCAAACTAGAACAAATGTCATTGGACTTTTGAATGGGATTTTGTTCTCATTGCTTTGAGAAATATACTTATTGGCGCACTATAATTTTGCCAAAGCATGATCATTGATTTCTTTCCCATCTTCTAGTGTGTCTTCAGTTCCTTTCACCATTGAGTTAAAGTTTTCATTTACAAATCTTTAACTTCCTTGGTTAAGTTTATTCTCAGGGTTTATTTTGCTGTGATTCGTTTCTGAAACTGAGAATAGAATAATTTTTCCACTTTATTTCACAGCAAGTTTATTACTGATACATAGAAAACCTCAGGGAGTGCAAGAGATGGCTCGGCAGTTAAGATCACTGGTGGTGGCTGACAACTCTCTGTAACTCCAGTTCCAGGAAATCTAATACCCTCTTTTAGCTTCCATGGGCACCAGACATGAATTTGGTTCACAGACATATATACCAAGATACCATGTTTTCCTCTAAGAGCTCCAGTATTTCAGATTTTAAAATAATGTCCTTTTTACTTTATCATTTTTTGACTTTGAATTGACTTTTTTTTGCAGAAAGAAAGAGATTTTCAGCATTTGTCAAACAGGATATCCTTTGTTATCCACAGTAAATGTTTTTACATTGTTTTAAGAATTAGCTTTAAGCTCTGTGGACTTGGGTCTCAGTCCACTATTACAATTCATTGCTCTACATGTCTGTCTTTGTGTCAGTCTATGCTGTCTTTGTCTCTATGGAAGTGTACTATAGTTTTGTGTCCAGTAGTGTTTATCCTGCTTTGGTTGATTTGAATATCCACGGCCTTTTTTGCTTCTAGACAAATTTTAGGATAGCTTTTGTAATTCTTTCATGAATGCCATGGTAATTTGGATGGGGATTGCATTTTATATGTAGATTGCTTTTGTACTACAAGCACTTTCTTATATTAATTCTGTCAAGCCAGGAGAATGAAATATCTTTCCATGGTTTAGTATTATTTTTTTCAATTTCCTTTTTGTTGTTTTCTTAGTGTTTTGAAGGTTATCTTGTAGAAATCATTTGCCTTCTTAGTTTTATTCCTAGATTTTAAAAAATCAAGTATTTTATTGAGAATTTTTGTAACCGTGTTCATCATGGAAAATGCTATTTGTGTGTGTGTGTGTGTGTGTGTGTGTGTGTGTGTGTGTGTGGTGTGTGTGTGTGTGTGTGTGGTGTGTGTGTTATGGATTTGGGTATCATGGTAATACTGGCTTTTTAAAATGTGATTGTTCACTTCCTTTTCTGTTCTAGTGAATTATTTGGGAAAAACTGGTATTTGTTCTCTAACAGGCTAGTAGAATTCATTAGTGAATCCACTGGGGCCTGAATTTTGTTGTTGCTGTTGTTGTTTAAGAAATCTTTCTTACTACATTAACCTTATTGCTTACTATAGATCTCTTAATGTTGTTTATATATTATTTTTAGCTTAAAAAGATTTTTATGTGTTTGCATTTGTATGACTGTGCATCCTGTATGCACAGTGTCTACGAAGAACAAGAGGGTGAAAGATACCCTGGAACTAGAATTGCAGATGGTTGTGAGCCAGAACCAAACTCAGAACTTTTGCAAATGCATCAAGTGCTCGTAATTGCTGAGCCATCCCTCCAGCTCTTTCAAATATTATTATTTTCATTTTGGCACAAAATGTGTGTCTAGATATTGATCCATTCTAGATTTTTTTCAACTTAGTAGAAAATAGGTTTTTAAGATGTGTTCTAATGGTTATAATTTCATTAGTATCTTTGTGTTATCATGCAATTTTAATTCTAATTTTTTAATGTGATATTCACTTTCTTTTAACTTAGCCAATGGGTTGTTAATTTTGTTAATCTTTTCAAGAACCAACTTTATTTTTCACTTCATTGGTTTTTGTTTTATTTCCTTAGCTTTTTTTCCTGATATTTATTCATTTCTGGTTATATATTTTTTTCCTTAGACTTTGAGGGGCATCTTTAAATTATTTCTGATACATTTTCAACAGAGGCATGTACAACTATAAACTTCCTTCTTAGAACTCCAAATTGTTTCCCACAGATTTTGGTATATTGAACTCTCATTTTTTTATTTTTTTTTAACTTTTTAATTTCTTGGGTCATTGTTTCATCATACAATAGTGTCTTGTTCAGTATCCACGGAATGGTATATTTGTGTATCTCTTCCTACGCTCACTTCTAGTTTGACTTCATCATGTTCATATAGAAATAGAAGCAAGAGAAATGCTCAGGAGTAAAGAGCACTGACTGTTCTCCCAGAGACCTAGGATATGACTGCACTCATTAGCACCGGAAATACTTGTTGAATAAGCCCTAAATAATAGTACAGGCATTTTGATCAAGAAATAATAAATACAACCACACAAAACTAAAAACTTTCTCAACAGTAAAGGATACCTTATCTGAGAGAAGAGGTAGTCTATAGAATAGAAAACCATTTTTACAAATTATAAATCTACTAGAGGGTTAGTACCTAGAATACACAAATAATTTATAAAATGAGCATCAAGAAATCAAATAACCCAATTAAAAATGGGATGTAGAACTAAACAAAGTTTTCAAAAGATGAAACATCAATGGCTAATAAGCATTTAAAGTTTTTCAGCATCCTTAGGTACCAGGAAAATAAAAATTAAAACTGCTTTGAAATTTTATCTTACCCTAGCCAGAATGGTCAAAATTAATCAAACAAATGACAGGACATGCTGGTGAGGATGTGGGGAACGGGAAACAATTATTCACTACTTGTGGGAGTGAAATTGGTGTAATCACTATGGAAATCGTTGTAGAGGTACTTCAGAAAGGTGAAAATCAATCTACCACAAAATCCAGCTATACCAAAGGACTCTACAACATACTACAAAATACTTGTCCATTCATGTTCATTGCTGCTGTATTCATAATAGTCAGAAATTAGAAAGAGTCTAAATGTCCATCAATTGATGAATGGATAATAAAAATGTGGTATATTTACACAATGGAAATTATTCATGTTAATACAAATGAAATGATAAGATTCACAAGTAAATGGATGGAGCTAGAAACCACAATTGAGCAGGGTAAGTCAAAATCAGAACAGAGAAAAAGGATGTTTTCTTTTATGTGTGTAAGTTAGCTTTTAAGCTTTAGATATGTACCTTTCATTTAGAATATCCACAGGGGGAATGGGGCGGGGTGCAGGGTGAGAGGCTCTCTTATGGAAGAGGAATTACAATATAATGTCACAAACTGATAAAAGGAAAAGTAGACTAGGAAGATTGAAGGGGGTGGGAGGGCAGGACTACAAAGAAGGACAACTAACACTAAAGGACTTCTGAGAAGCCATATGAAAATACTCCTCTAGAAGCTTTCTAAAATATATACATATATAAAAGGAATTGAAATGGACTCATCATATGATGGGGGAGACAGTGTCCAAATTAGACATCATATGCTACCAAATACAACTCCCAGTACCACACAAATCTTCTAAACAAATTTAAATTAATAATTTGATACAGGTTTAAGTTTTATTGTAATGGTTACTTAGAAATTCTTTTTATTTAAAAAATTCTTTTTTGTTTTAGTTCCCAAGGCAACCAAGAACAGAATAAAGTCTGGCATCCTGTTATTCCAATACCCTGTTTGTTTTATTAATTTGGCCATTATGACTAGGGTGTGATAACATTTCAATGTAGTTTGATTTTGCATTTCCTTAATGGCTAATGGTGTTAAACATTTTTAAAATGTTTGTCAACAATATATCCAAAGGGTACTTCATTCTGTCTACCATAAGGACACTTGCTCAACTCTATTCATTGCTGCTCATTCATAATAGCCAGGAATTGGAAACTATTTAGCTGTCCTTCAACAGAAGAATGGATAAAGGAAAATATTCATTTCCACAATAGAGTATTGCTCAGCTGTTAAAAAGTGATATCATGAAATTTGCAGATAAATGGATGAAAGTAAAAAATAATCATTCGGTGTGAGGTAAGACTCAGAAAGATAAATATGGTATATAATCACTTATATTTGGAACATTAAAGCTATAATTTGTAGACTTAAAGAGGTTAGGTATAGAGGAAAGGATTAGGGAGGGCACAGGGATCTCCTTGTGAATAGAAATAGAATATATTTTATGGGTTTACTGGTGGTGGTAGGGTACTGAGACAGAAAGATCATATAGAAAGGAGAGGGAAGAGGTGTCTGAGAGGAGGAATACAGGGAGAGACAGCTAGAATTGAGGGCCATTTGAAGGACAATATGGAAACTAAGTGCCATGAAAACTTCCTAAAATATATGAAGGCTATCCTGATAGAGTTTCCAGATAGTGGGGAAATTGGCCATGTCTTGTCACTAACCGAAGCTTCTAGTACTAGGTCTGGTTTACATTCAGTTGAATTGTTGGCCAAAGGAGTTCCATGGAAATCCCCAAGCTGTTGCTTTTCACAAACTGACAACAAGGCCCCATTGCTGAAGACAATACTCAGACAAGTCAATGCCCGTGGCGATGTAGACTGTATGTTCTAGTGTCTTTGGTGTAGGAAAGTACTCTGCAGGGTACTAAAAGAGAAAGATAAATACCAGCCACAAACCTTTGATCTACAGTGCTGTCCTGCCTGTAAAATATGCTACGGCAATGGTGGCACAAAACTTGTGCCAATATTGGATTTGACTTAAGGCCTACTCCACTAGGTGGAATCCAGACCCTGCACTGCTTGAGTTATCAAGACTCAGAGACTAGATTTCCCAGGAACCTAAGGTAAGACCAAATGCTACTGGTCTTAAAAATACCGATAAAATAACTCCTAATGATATTCTGCTATACTTACAGATCAATGTTGTATTCAGGCATCATCAGAGAAGTTTCCTCCTGCAGAACGTGGGAACAAATACAGAAACTCACGGCCCAACATGAGAGAGAGAGAGAGAGAGAGAGAGAGAGAGAGAGAGAGAGAGAGAGAGAGAGAGGACTTTGGAAGGCATAGCTCTAAATGGGATGCCTCTATTAAATCCTCCCTTCAGAGCTCAGAGAACCCTGTGGAAGAGGAAACAGAGAGTAAGATTCAGAGGGGATGGAAGGCATCAAGAAAACAAAGCCCTCTAAATCATCTGAGCAAAGCTTATATAGACTCACAGAAAAGTGAGGCAGCATGCACAGGGTAGACACAGGTCTACACAGGTCTACACTAGGTCCTCTGTGTGTATGTATATGGTTTTCAGTTTAATATTTTTGTGGGACCCCTGAGTTGCCAATGTTTGGGTCTCTGATTACTCTGCCAACTCTTAGGGCTCTTTTTTTACTTCTACTTGTTTCCCTATTTCAGCTTCAATGTGATGCCTTTGGTTTTGTGTTATTATATTTTCTTATGTTCTTTTGGTGTTTCTTAGAAACCTGTTCTTTTCTAATGAGACAAGCAAAAGGAATGCATCCAGATGGGAGAAAAGGTGGGGAGGAACGGAAAGGAGTAGAGGGAGGGAAAGTTGTAATCAGGAAAGGTTGTACGAAAATAGAACCTATTTTCAACAAAGAGGATGAAAGAAAACCCAGGACTACTGTCAAGATACAACATGCACGCTATAAAAAAACCAGATGCTATGGATCTAGCTTGCAATAAACTCAAGAGTGAGTCTTCACGCCTTCCTGCAACACTGAATTTTTTTCTCTCTCTTCTCTTAACCCTCAAAAAAACTAACAAATTTTTATCTGCTTCCGACTTTCAAGGGAACAAATGCCTTGTGTATTTTCTCTTCTGATTTTTCTTGTTTATAGCATACTCTGCTCTCCAACATTATTAAAAGTTCAGTTACCTCTAGTAGCTATTGCTGCTGGTAGAACCTCAAAGGGAACAGCCATACCAGGCTCCTGATAGCATGCACTTCTTGGCATCAGCAGTAGTGTCTGAATTTGCTGTCTGCACATGGGATGGGTCCCTAGGTAGGGCAGTCTCTGGATGGCCTTTCCTTCAGTCTCTGTTCTACTTTTTGTCCCTGTATTTCCTTTAGACACTTTTTCCACTTCTGGCTATTACAAATAAGGCTGCTGTGAACTTATGTTCACATAGAGCATGTTTCCTTGTGGTATGATGGAGCATCTTTTGGGTATATGCGCAGAAGTTGTATAGCTGGGTCTTCAGGTAGAACTATTTCCAGTTTTCTGAGGAACCACCAGATTGATTTCCAAAGTGATTTTATCAGCTTGCGGTCCCACCAGCAATGGAGGAGTTTCCTCTTTATACATATACATGTACATATACATCATATACACATACATATACATACATATATATTATATATATAAATGTAAATAACAATTAGTGAATAAAACAAACCATGAATTTGAAGAAGATTTGGGAGGGTATATAGAAAGGTTTAGAGGGGGGAAAGAAAAGGGAGAAATGTTGTAATATATTATCATTTAAAAGGTAAAATGAGCCGGCAATGGTAGTGCACGCCTTTAATCCCAGCACTTGGGAGGCAGAGGCAGGAGGAATTCTGAGTTCGAGGCCAGCCTGGTCTACAGAGTGAGTTCCAGGACAGCCAGGGCTATACAGAGAAACCATGTCTCTAAAAACCAAAAAAAAAAAAGGTAAAAAAGAATTATATTTCTATTTGACGTATTCTTGTTAAATAATTAATAATCTAAAACTTATTTTAGTGAAAAGTTATTAAAACTTTTTATAAAAATTGTGTAGTGTACAAATTTTCATCCTGTCTTTTATCTTCAATTCTCTAGACTGATAGTTTAATAAACAAATGGTACTAATTTTCACAATGGACTAATGCATTTGGATTCATTAGCCAAAAACACTCCCATTAGTTCTTCTAAATAGAAGATTCACTGTGTCTTAGAGAGTCTTTAAAGAATTAAGTAAAAACTTAAGTAAATCATATCTTATATAAGGAGACATATGCTATTATAAAGGACTTTCAAACCTGATAATAAAATATTCAAAATCAGTAAGAGTCTTTCCACAGTGAGCTCCCAGGAAACAAAGAAATCTGTGATTTTATAAATAAAAAATAAATATTATATCAAAAACTTTCTTCATCCTGAAGGGAAAAGATACGATTCGGTACTTCTCACCATGACCTATGTTGCAGAACTGTGAGAGATAAACTTTCAGGTTCTTATGTCTTACCTCAAATTTATGCAACTTTTGAGGACTCTCACACACATAGCCTTCAGGAAAGCCAGATGATACTTCTTCAACATATTCATTTAGTCAAGAAATAAGAGTCTGATAACTTAGCTCAGCTTCAGATAATCCTATATGTCTTAGAATATTTTTTTCACCATTCAGGGTAGTATCTTTTGCTATAAATATCACTCTATTAAACTTAATTATATTATCTATACTAGATATAGTATAGCTTTACTTTTAATGTTTTTATTCATGTGTATGTGTGTATCTGTGAGAGAGACAGAGACAGAGAGAATATGTGGTGTGTATGGATGTCTTTGGAGACTAGAATAAGGTGTTAGATACCCTGGAGTTAGAGTTACAGTTATTGGCGAATATGGGGTTTGGGATCTGACCTTGAGTCCTCTGGAAGAACAGCAAATACTATTAAATGCTGAGCCATATATCTAGCCCTGCTAGGTTAGTTTTTTTTTTAAGGCTAGTTTTGACTTGGCACAAACATTATCACACAATTCAACTTACTTCTATGCATTATAGTCATGTACCTGGTTATCTACAACCAACACATATAAATCTATACTCCCAAAAGCATGCATGCACATTCATTCTGTGGGACAGAATTCACTCTGTTAAGGTAAACCCAATCAAAAGTCTGTGTTTGGGGTTTTGTAGGGCCTAGTGGATAGCTACTGCTGCTGTTTTTCTAAACAGGCATGATATACCGGTCAATTCATCTTCTATTTGTTTGTTTGTTTTGTTTGTTTTTCGAGACAAGGTTTCTCTGAGTAGCCCTGGCTGTCCTGGAACTCACTCTGTAGACCAGGCTGGCCTCAAACTCAGAAATCTGCCTTCCTTTGCCTCCCAAGTGCTGGGATTAAAGGCGTGCGCCACCACTGCCCTCAATTCATCTTCTAAATGTTCATGTTTAGATCCATAGATTAGATTAGTATTGGTGTCATCTTTGCTCAGAAGTACCTTTTGTTTGTTTGGGGTTTTTTGTTTGTTTTGTATACAAAACTTGGGTAGTAGTTACTGCAGAGACGTATAACAAGTCAAAATGCTGAGAACATGTGACTAAAAAATGCACAGATCTAAATGGGACATCCATAGCACCTTCCCCAAGGCTCAAAGAATGTGGTGGAAACAAGGCAGAAAGAATGTAAGAGTCAGGGAACAGGGTGGGAATGTTGGCAGACACTGTCCTCTGGCCATTATATGATCATTATCTTCTTGAGCTCTAGGTGACTGTGATTATTCACAGGACATATGAACAAAATTTGATCCATTAATTTTCCATCATGGAGGCTGAGTGGAGCTCATGAGATACCACTACTCCCCTAAGATTTTGTAAGCAGCTAAAATTGCTAAAGGGTGAAGGAGATATGATGCTTTGCCATTCCCTGGAGATATAGAAACAACTTAAAGTTGCTGTGAGAATGAAAAACATTTTTTCAGTGTTGTAGCCACTACCAAGTTGCTCATGATCCTATAAGTAATCCCTCAGCTATGGTCCTGTAAGTCATCCTAGTTAGATTCATTGGTTCACCAAGAAACTTTAAGTGCTGACAGTGTTGACTTCTGTGGGGTGTGTGTGTGTGTGTGTGTGTGTGTGTGTGTGTGTGTGTGTGTAATGAATATTATATACAGTATTTCAGCCTACTCATAGGATGTCATCAAATGTGGAAATTGGAATAGAAGTGTACAATTGGCTTTTGAGAAAAACCTCTAGCATAGGGCTGTTTGTCTCTTATCTGTATAGTGTCTGTAGTATAGAACCTCAGACTCACTGTAAAAGCAGTATGTTTGTTGTTTGGAAGATACAGCTTCCTCCTTGGCAGTCAAAGGTGAAGGATAGCTCTAATGACAATTTTTCTAATGCCTTTGTTTACAGTTTTCAAAAGTCTTTATATTCATTTCACAGGAAAAGGGCAGGGCATATATATATGTATAAATAAATAAATATATATATATATATATATATATATATATATATATATATACATATACACATATATGCATATGTGTATATATACATATATACATATACATATCTACATATATGTGTGTATATATATATATATATATATATATATATATATATCAAGTAAAAAATACATATATATAATTTTCTTACTTGATAGATGATGAGGCCAAGGCTCAAATGAATGAGAGGAGTCCCAAAAGCAACATATGGACATGACAGGGCCAAGAAGGCATCACAAAAAGGAATGCTATTTGAGGCAATCTGTGTTTTGTATGGTCATCTGTCCAAGTCAGAGACTTTTTTGCGTTGGTTTTGAGAATGAAAGAAAGACAGAATGATACAGAACCAGAGGCTAAGAGGAAGGAATATTAAAATACTAAAAGAGAAAAAGCAAAAAAAAGGTGAGGGTGGGTTGGGAATATTATAACAATAATGACAACTCAAAATCCTAAAAAAATTAAACCAATATAAGTAAAAAATAAATATCTGGGCCTCTCAGCAGTTAAGAGAACTGGCTGTTTGCTCTTCCAGGGAAACTGGGTTTGATTCTTAGACCCACACAATGGCTCACAACTGTTTGTAAATCCAGTTCCAGGGAATCCGTCATCCTCTTCTGACCTTCTTAAATGCCAATCATGCAAGTGGTGCACAGACATAGAGGCAAAACACCCATATGCATAAAATAAAATAATTTTAAAAATTAATTTCTAAACTCACCATGCCTCATGGTGTTATGTCTAAATGATGACAGGCTCCACTGAACACAAAGATGGTCTCACTCTCATCTTGCATTTCTGTAGCCTATTATATGTTTTCTGAAGTTACTTTCAAAGCTAGTATCTGTGAAAGACCATCTTCGGGAACAATGAGGGCAACTTCCTTTGGACTTACTGCTGATTCCGTTTAGTGTTGGCTATTCATGACTCAGTGGCAGGGAACTGCTTTCCCTGCCCTGAACTCCCTTTGAAAACTTTGTATACTTTATAAATTTTGTAAACCCTAAAGGCAGGAAAGTCTCCATGTCCCCCCACCCGAGTAGCTCTAGCAGCCAGCAACTCCCCCTCCCTGAAAGACTTAGGGAAGTCTTGGCCCTGAACTTCATTTTTTTTTTTTTTTGGTTTTTCGAAACAGGGTTTCTCTGTGTAGCCTTGGCTGTCCTGGAACTCACTCTGTAGACAAGGCTGGCCTCGAATTCAGAAATCCACCTGCCTCTGCCTCCCAAGTGCTGGGATTAAAGGCGTGCGCCACCATCGCCTGGCAAACTTCATTTTTTAAAGTGAGAAGTCATTTTTTATTTGTTCACTTTACATCCTACTCATTGCCCCACTCCTGGACACCCCCATCCTCCTTCTTCTTCTCCTCTGAGCTGGTGATCCCCTTCCCTGGTATCCCCCACTCTGGCACATCAAGTCTCTGTGGAGCTAGGTGCTTCCTCTCCCACTGAGGCCAGACAAGGTAGCCCATCTAGAAGAATGTATCCTACAGACAGATAGCAGCTTTTGAGATAGCCTCTACTCCAGTTGTTCAGGACCCACATGAAGGACAAGCTACATATCTGCTACATAGGTAGGGGGAGGCCTAGGTCCAGCCCATGTATGCTTTTTGGTTGGTGGTTCAGACTCTCTGAAAGTCCCAAGGGTCCCAAGTTAGTTGACTCTGTTTATCTTCCTATGGAGTTCCTATCCCATTTGGGGCCTGCAATCCTTCATCCTATTCTTCCATAAGAGTGCCCAAGCTCCAACCACTGTTTTACTGTGGGTGTCTGCATCCATCTGAGTCAACTGCTGGGTGGATCCTCTCAGAGAACAACATGCTCCTGTTTGCAAGCACACAGAGTATCTTTAATAGTGTCAGGAATTGGTGCTTGTCCATGGGATGGGTTTCAAGTTGGTTGTCCATTCCCTCAGTCTCTGCTCCATCCCCTGTCCCTGCCTTTCTTGTACACAGGATAAATTTTGGGTGAAAAGTTTTGTGGGTGGGTTGATGTCCCAATCACTTCACTGCCTGGCTATAGGTGGTGGCCTCTTCAGACCCAATGCTGTGAGTCACATGTTTAGGTCACCTCCATTGATTCTCAGGTGCCTCCCTTATCCTTTATTCCCAGGTCTCTGTCTCTTCCTGAAGATGGCCCCTACCTTCTCACCCCCATCAGTTGCAGATTTCCATCCATTCTCATGGCCATCTGCCCATCTCTCCTGTCCATCCCCATACCTGATCCTGATTCCCCCCATCCCCTCTCCATTACCTCTCCCACCCAGTTCCCTCCCTCCATCTGTCTCTTATGACTATTTTATTCCCCCTTCTAAGTGAGATTCAAGTATCTTCACTTGGGCCTTCATTCTTGTTTAGCTTCTTTGGGTCTGTGGAGTGTAGCATGGGCATCTTGTATTTTATGACTAATATCATTGGGTACATACCATGCATCTCCTTTTGGAACTGGGTTACATCACTCAGGGTGATATTCTCAAGTTCCATGCATTGCCTGCAAAATGTATGATGTCTTTGTTTTTAATAGCTGAATAGTATTCTACTGTGTAGATGAACCACATTTTTTGAACCCATTCTTGAAGGGCATCTGGGTTGTTTCCAATCTCATCACCTCCTTCTCACTTACCTAGTTCGGCCTACTTTTCTATGCCTGCTTCTTCTCTGGAACCTGCACTTCTGATGCCCATTTTAAGTATCTTAGTTGGATGATGGTTTTAATTCTAATTATGCAGTTTAGACCACTTTTCATATGTAGTTCTCATGATTTCAGTTATTTCTCATTGCCAATAAGAGGAAAACTTGCCACTGATTCCTCTTGAACTCCCCATTCCCACCTTTGCTCAGTGGTGGTGCTTGAGACTCAACGTTGGAATAACTGGCTTTCCTGGGACCAGCCACTAACATCCATTTGTAGACTTCAATGTGAGGTCCACATTCTTACTTCCCCAGATGCTGAGGCCAAGTTGATCAGGTTCGTCTCTGCTATAGAGTCCCTATCTACAAAACAGCCAAAAGGAGACTATATATCAACAATGGGAGCCACAAGGATAGCTAAGATTTGCTTCTCTCTGAACAGTATGTGTCTAAGCACTAGAAAGAAAGGCTTTTTGTACATACATTATTGCTAGTCTGTACAATGAAATGCAAATCATTTTTCCTGTTTTATACATTAAGACACTGAGGTTAACAGGCCTAATTTATCCAATGTAATACAGTTGGTAAGTTTTAAAGTCATGTATAGGATCCAGGTCTATCAGCCTCCAAAATTTATATCACTATGTAGGCTCTTATGTGTTTTAATTAATGACAAATGAGCTCAGTAAAATTGTTTCATGTTCATAGTTAGTATAATAAAATAGACTTAACTATTTTTTGAGGTAGCCTTTAAAACTTTATTTGGTTTTCCTTAAAAAATATGACAGTTTTGAAATAGTCCCACAGTCAGATATGATGGAGAGAGATACAGAGACAGAGAGACAGAGATAGAAACAGAGACCTTGGAACACACTTAGTTCTAAAAAAAAAAAAAAAAAAACGATGTCTCAGTCAAATCTCTCCCCTTCAGAGCTCAAGGAATCCCACAGAGAGGAGATAGAAGGAGTGTAAGAGCCAGAGGGGATGTATTACACTAGGAAAACAAGACCCTTGAAATCAACTGTGCAAAGCTCATATGAACTCACAGAGACTAAAACAGCCAGAACAGAGCCTACACAGATTTGCACCATGTCTTCTGTGTATATATCATAGCTTTCAGTTTAGTATATTTATTGGCCTCCTGAGTATGTGAATGTGTGGGTCTATGATTCTTGCACCTTCCCTTGGGGTGTTCTTCCTTCTCTTGGTTTGCCTTGTCCAACTGTAATGCGATGGTGTTTGTTTTATCTTAGTATATTTTGTTATCTCTTCAAAGCCTGTTCTTTTCTAGTGAGAGACAGAAAGGGAGTGGATCCAGATTTGAGGGAAGGTGGGGGAAGAACTGGGAGGAGCAGAGGAAGGGGAAACTATTCAGATTATATTGTATGAGAAAAGAATCTATGTTTAATAAAAAATGGGGAGAACCCACTGTCCTCAGGCTTCCCCCTTTCTGTTCCTGCTTCCTTCCTGGAGCTGGAGTTGCCTTACAGTTAGTTACATTGTGTCCTTTTCTCTCCATACTACAACCTCCTCATTTACTGGTTCAACTGTAAATTACTATTTCCTCCATGTCACTTGACAGATAATAAAGAACTAAGCTGAATGCTTTGTACTGTAACCAACCTCCTGATTTCAAACATTTAATTGGAACTGAGATTAGGAGGCTGTTGAATGACCTATAGCATTTCTTTGGAAAGATTAAAAATCTACTTGGAGAAATATCAAAGTGCCAGAAATAGAGAAGGATAACATAAAAATCAAGGGCCCTATAATTATTGCCATAAACTCCCACCACATTTTTACTTTTACTCCAATACAATGTAGACTTAGTGTGAAATCTAGTTGAGAGTGTCTACAATTGAACATACATTTGTAGACTACAGTATCACCATATATGAGGTGAGTCAATAAAGTTCAAATAAAGGCATTGACAATACTAAAAAAAAAATCAGTTTTGAAATGGTTTTCTGTTAAGAACAGAACATCTAGGAACACAATGGCTCTAAACATGAGCACAATGGCCCTAAACAGGAGCACAATGGCCCTATTTACATTAGGTAGTCCCTGAGATATCATGCTGTGTTTGTAGATCTACACTGACTGGAAGGAGGCCACAAATACACTAGGTGCATCTGAGATGGTGCAAAGCTAAGACCCAGAGCACATGGGGAGATGGAACAAAATTGCCATGGCCTCAATATTTACATATCCTTAAAATTCATGTGTGGAAACCTAGTCCTAAGTGCAATACTATTAAAAAATGGAAATATCAAAACGTCATTAAGTCTTGAGTGTTCCATCCTCGTGAATTGAATCAGTTCTTTTTTTTTTTTTAAGAGGCCTGATAGGATTGGTTGCCTCTGCCCTCTATTAAGGACAATTACAAAAGTGGCATCTGTAAGAAAGTGAGTCAACCCCCTGTACACACCAGAACTGCTGGTGCTATGATTCTGGATGGTATAGCCTTCATAATTGTAAGGAATAAAATTCAATTGTTTACAAATGAGTTGATTGACGGTAGCATGTAATAGTAGCCTGAGAAAAACAAGACAAAGCTAAAGGTGTTTAGTCTGAGACTATTCCAAGTGACAAGTGACATGAGTCAGTCCATGTCTGTTTCTATGTCTGTACAAAACCAAGAGCCTTTAAAATCTTCAACTCCCTTTTAAATCACCAAGCTCTAGAACTACATCTGTGATTTCTTTTTACCCCCAACACTGCTTCATTCACTTGGCTTCAGCAACACTGGACTCATGTGTATTCCTTGAATACATTATCAGTGCTTGCCACAGTGCTTAGCTCATCTCTCAGATATGACCTGCTTAGTGAGTCTTTGTTGATCATTTTATTTAAAACAGTGATCATCATGTCTCTTCCTCAACTTTAGTATTCATCATCTAGTATACTCTGTCTTTCATTTATTGTTTCCTCTGAGAAGCCTAAGGTTTGTGAGGGGATATTTTAGCTTTCTTTTTCATTGCTGCATCCACAGTGTAGAACAACATCTGGCACATCAGAGTCACTTAATATTTGTTGGACCAAAGAATACTGCCTTTGCCTTCAGATTTGGAAACATTGTATATAGAGGAAAAAAGAGTAGGTAACAGAAGAATTTATGTGGACCCCAGGGAATACACTAAGTCACTTCTAGCTCTGTAGGAAAAAAAAAACTTCTCCAGCAATCTGTGCCCCTGGAGGTGAACAGGCATAGAGCAGATATAATAGAAGTAAACAGGTCCTCAATAGACTTATTATTCTTTTGTTTGATTTTCACATTTGCCTTTGTCTTTTGAAGCAGAATCTTTCTATACAGTCCACAATGGCCTTGAATTAATGATCCTCTTGCTTCTGCCTTTGAAGAGCTGGGTTACAGGGACAGATCATCCAGTAAACTTACTGGCTACTAGGGTCTTTTTTGTTTGGTTTTATTACTTTGGTGTGAAGAGTCATGTAAATGAACCTAGAGCTTCGTGCATGCTATGTGCTCTACTGTTGATCTAAGTCACCAGCCATTTGATAGATCTCTTGCAATACATTTTTGCAGTAAAGAAAGCTGAAAGCAACAAAATCATCGTTCATTTTACAACAGCCTGAAAAACCCTAAAGGAAATAAAAAGAGAGAGAGAAGAAAGAGACTTTGGGGGAGCAGGTAAGAGGGGGAGGGAGACTTGTACTGATCCTGTGTTTGAGGTGTGTGTGTGTGTGTGTGTGTATGTGAGAGAGAGAGAGAGAGAGAGAGAGAGAGAGAGAGAGAGAGAGAGAG
>JANHMN010000005.1:73696600-73742547 GCA_030674055.1 Rhabdomys pumilio | reverse complement strand
GAGAGAGAGAGAGAGAGAGAGAGAGAGAGAGAGAGAGAGAGAGAGAGAGAGACAGACAGAGATTTGTACTGATCCTGTGTTTGAGTTGTAGGAATTCTTAGCAGAGGGAAGCAGAACTTAAATCTCTAGATTCTTCTCCTTCTCTGTTGTAGGCATGGAAAATAAGATTGTCAGATTTGAAATTAGGAGCCTTTGCCTTAATTTCTGGACACTACAAATTTCCTTGGTTTCTAGTACTTAAATGGGCAGAAGTCTCATTCACAAATAAAATGGAATTTTCAGTTTCTCTATTGGAACAGGGAGCTTGCAGAGTTAGAATCAAGCTACTTTAAGGTATATAAAATTGGCTATTTCTTGCCTACCAGTGTGTGAGTTTATATACAAAGATAGATGTTCATTTCTTTTTTGGCTTCTTTTCATCTGAATCTGTTATCTACAGACTACACTTCCTGTTGATGATGGTGCTACAGGGAGACCTTGGGAAGGCACAGTGAACTATTTTGTGGGTTAGAAGGATGAAAAGGAAACTGTACACTAGCATCGGGTGTAAGGAAATGGCAATAGAAGAAAGAAACTGAAGGAACAAAAGAGGGAGTTCTCAAAAGCACACAAGACAGGCATGGTGTTACACAGCTTTAATCCCAGCAGTTGGGAGGCAAAGGCAGACTGATCTCTATGGAGTTCAAGGCAACGCTGGTCTGCACAGAGCAGTTCAAAGAGAGTTCAGCCTGTATAGCCTCCTTATGAAAAACAAAACAGAAGGCATAAAGCCCCAAAGCACACTAGGAGCAATTATCTCAGAGAAAGAGACATTTTCCCTGCTGTGGCTATTAAAGTGATTTACAGTTAAGTAACTTTTCATGAGGATATTCTCCAGCTGATGGTGAAGGTCTGAGAGGCAGAAGAACCATTTGCCAAGTATCTAGGTGCTCATATCAATTGACTCACCTCTGTTTACCCTATTTCTTCAGTCCGCTTATTAGCACGTTCAAGTGGGAGGATGATTGGGCCCATATGATTAGGTACAATGACTAGAGACCTAAGCATGAGGGTGGGAATAAGAAGAAGTAGTCCACCTCAAACCTCTGAGTCCAACAGAGGATTCAGATCCTGTTATGCTGAACCAGGCCTGGGACTGTATGGCTAGCTTGGGTCTCAGGAGGATGGGAAACAGCAAATGATGTATTTCAGCAAAACTCTCTGATCTGGGACAAGCTGCAAGAGTCACTGCTAAAAGCTATCCACACTGTTAAGCAGATCAACAGCTTTACAGTGCAACGGGAAAAATAGTGTGCTCTGAAGTCCAGTGATCTGAGTGAATTTTAGCCAAGGGTTTTTATATTTTTATTTATTTTTTCTTTTTTGGTTTTTCTAGACAGGGTTTCTCTGTGTAGTCCTGGCTGTCCTGGAACTCACTCTGTAGACCAGGCTGGCCTCGAACTCAGAAATCTGCCTGCCTCTGCCTCCCAAGTGCTGGTATTAAAGGCGTCCACCAACACTGCCTGGCTAGCCAAGGGTTTTTAATGATCTGAGTTTCCCTTCCATTTTATCTTAAAGCAAATATTATAACAATGCTACTCTCATAGATTTATGTAAGGCATACATGAGAAACCATAGTTGAACTATCTAGTGTCTGGAATGTATCAATGATATTATTCATGCAGTATTTAGAGAATTATTAGCAACGACCTTTGTCTTCTACTCCAGCCTGCATGGCACTGACTTGCAGTCACTTTTCTGCATAGTAAAATATGCAAATCTTTTACATATGCGGATTTCTTGTGTATAAAATAGCGATGAAATCACTTGTTCTGTCTTTTAGGGTTTTATAGAAGGAAGAAGTGATGGAAAAGAAATTTTAAACTAGAAAGTGTTGCCCTTGCATTACTTGATTTTTCTGGCTGAGTCTAACTTGTAGAAATTTTGTAGTCTAGCTAAACCTTAGGACTTACCCAGAGGAATGGACAATTAGTAGGACCAAGACCCCTCCTTGTGGGTAGAGCAGTAGGAAGTTAGCAGCTTTCCCTTAGCAGTCGCCACCTATGTTGAGACCTTATCTATTATGCTTACTGTTGCTCTAAAGGAAAACAGAAGAAAGGCAGTTTGCTACATCTGCATAACCCTGGCTCTCAAACCATAGAACAGCATGGAGCGGACTAAAGTGAGATTTATGTGGTCTGGGAGAAGATGAGCTAGAAATGAGTATGATCAAAATACAGGCTACATGTATGAAATTCTCAAACTCTCTCTCTCTCTCTGTGTGTGTGTGTGTGTGTGTGTGTGTGTGTGTGTGTGCATGTATATAGTTTTTAGCAGATTCCCTCCACAATTATGTCTTCATTTGAAAAGACTTCCCAAGGAACCACAACCAAGGCAACCATCTGTCTGTCTAAAAATGGAATCATGTTTTCCACGTATTTTGTCTGGTAGGTCTAATATACCAGTCATGTGGGCAACACAAATAGCAACAGAATCCTTCTTCAAGGCAACTGAATTTCTGGGGTGGTGTAAAAGGTTCAACATAGTCGAAAAAATCCTATAGGATGCTGGATGTGGTGTTGCATGTCTTTAATCTTAGCACGTCGAGGGGAGCCACAGGTACATCTTGAGTAGAGGTCAGCCTGATCTATATACAGTGAGCTCCAGGAGAACCAAGGCTAGTGAGACTTTTGTCACAAACAAAAAGTCATGTAGGTTTCTAAGACATAGCCTAACATTTTAATTTGCATTTAAGGAAATTATCAGTGATCAATTGATTGAGGCACAAAAACTTAGCACAGAGGCCTAGGCCACTTCAATATCTTAATTCCAGTGAATTGCCAGTGAATGCAATCAGACTAGGTAGATTTCAGCAATGCTTTTGCTACACACACACACCACCCCTTGGCAATCAAAACCTACCACTCCCTAACTGAGCAGGACAGGACACAGAACTCATTTTCTGTAAAATACCAACTCCCCTCTGATGAGATTCTCTATGTTTTAATATCCTTCTGACTTTCCTTGATTCATGAGATCCTGGGGTCACAGTCTCATTGCTGTTTTGAGAAGTGAACCCAGGGATCTTTTCCATTTTGCTCCTTTTTTGGTGGAGAGAGAGCACAACCTGAGACTGACTGAAGAAGTGCAAATTAGTCCCTGACAATGTACAGAAACTTCAGGGACAGGACTGAGTGGGATACATGGCACAAGTTGAATGAAATACCAGAGTTTCCTCTAATTTCAGTTTCAGCTTTGGCTTGTTTCACTTGTTGAGTGACTCCCTTAATATCTCGTGTTTTCAGTTTCCCTTCAAGAGAAAACCCATCACCCATAGATCACATGAATGCTGTTGTGGAACAAACAACAAGAAAACACTTTGGTGACTGGAGGTCCCTCATGAGCACAGAAGTTTATTAGCATTCAGCAAATGAAATATATGTTGTAACATACAGGCAGTGTATCAAGATATCCAGATGCCAGTGAGAGCTAGGGATGGAGAGGTCACAATGCAGATGATTCCATGATGTCTCAGGAATGGGGAAGGGAAGCTCAGGCACAGCAATGAGCTACAGTCCCCTTACTATACTGGAAGAGAGAACTCTTACACCTAGACTGGGGATGTACTGCACTTTCTAATATCTTTCTTCTTCCCCCAGCCATTTTATTTAACATGACCTAAATATACATTTCTGGTTTACCCCAGCCCTTCCCCACCCCCATATACAGCAGGGAAAATAAGCACCAATAGTAACAGGAATAATTAAAGCCCCCTCTTAATAGACCCAACCCTCACAAATGTACATGCCATGTGGATTTTCTTCTTTGGAATGACTACAGGATGGAGAAACCGTGGATCAGGCCACCCAGCCATGACTGTAACAGTCACCATTCCCAAAAGTGCCATACTGGTTAAAGAGGCAACTCAGCCATTAAAGGCTAAGACTTACAATCAAAAAGACAAAAAGTTCGGTTTCCAAAAGTACCATCCACTTGTGAGCTGGAATAGGGAAGGGAAGAAGGAGGCAGGATGGGGAGAGATTCTCCCAAAGTAGCAAGAGGGACCAAGGAATCACCCAATGCCTTTTCTGGACAATGTTGCAATCTACTCAATTCCTGGTAAGTCCCATTCAAGAGTTTCTCCAAGGTAATGACCAATCCTTGGAGGTTGAAATAGCACTGTCATCTGCCATTCCAACTCTCTTGGTGTTGAATGAGCCCCTAATGCTTCTTTGGAGAAACTTAATAAAACAAACCACACAATCTAGGCATGAGACTTTGCAAAAAGAAACACAAAATATAAAGAAAGGAAAAGAATAAAAGTCAAGAGGCATGAGTACTTTAAAAACATCTACACAAGAGAAGGAAGGCTTTAAAGAAAACAAAATTAAAGCTAGGAAACATGCTGTCTGCCAGGTTCCACATGTTTGAGTTACCTGGTATTGGTCTTCGGTACATGGGCATCTTCTGTCCTTACCGTGTGGAAAAAGAATGAATAGTGTGACACAGCCAGGTGGGAGAGGGAAAAGAGGGAGGGCCCTAGACAGTTGAGATGACATCCCTCTGCACAAGCAGCAGCAATTTTTGTGTCATCTTTTTTTTTGTTTAAAACTGTAAACAGCACCGCTTAAAAATAAAATATATCAGAAAAGAACAATTGATAAACATTGTTTCCATGAATATAAAATGCAAACAATATAAAAATAGATAATTGGCTTTTGATATATATATTTATATATATATATATTAAAAACAACTTGGATGCAACATACACATGGGTAAACTTGAAGTATCCCTGGTAAACCCCCATGCCTCCATCTAGCAAGTGAGCCTAGGGGCTGAGGGCTGTGGTGGCACTAGTGCAGGTGAAAAAGCCACTGGCGGCAGGATGAGAGCATGCACCCAGCATTCTGAGTGTGGAAAGCTACTTCCCTCCTTGAAATAGCACTAAGAGGAGGGACACTGGCATTTACTGAAACCATTATCCACGAGGCTTGTGGTCTGGTATCTAAGCTAAAGCCAGATGATTCCCCAAGGCAGAACTTCCTTGGAGAATCTAAAGCACCAAGAAATTGGCATCCTGGCTTTGGAAGAGGCCTGCTAGGTGGCTTTCCATACCCACAGTCACTGGTCCTCTGTGGACTGGGCTATCAAGAAATTTTCAGGATCAGAGCTGACACTATATAGTAGTACTAGGTAACAAGATGAAGCTAGCCTCCTTCTGTCAGCACATCATCCCTTAAAGTCACATCCAAACGTATTGTCCAAGGACCTGAAATGGAGACAGGAGGTTCATCTAGCCACAACCTTAGGGTGAACATGATAGCAGCACTTCTGGTAGTTTGTAGCATATTTGGTGGCAGCCAAGGAAGTACTTGTCCATGTTTGGACAGATACCTGCAATTGGGTTGCATATCCCATTGTTAACCATGTTGCCATTACCATACGTCCTCTGCCAAATCTTCCTTCCCCTTCTAGGCTGCAATTAGCATTTGCTTTAGATACTCAAAAGGAATCCGCTTCTGTAGGCATCTTGGCTCTCTCATTTTAGGTTGTAAATATTTTGTCCGTAGGCTAGCAGCCAGGTCAGTGAAAGGACTTGCAGGCAATGATGTTACCCAATCTACAAACTTCTACTTTGCCCCAGGTCCTACTCTAAGGTAGGAATTTTCAAAGCATAGAAAAAATATGTCTGAGTCATAGCAGGTCCCTTCAGAGATATTGCACTGTGCTGTCCTCCAGAACTGTGAGGGCAACCCTCAGCTAAAGGTAGATTACCTCTTCCTCTTCCAAAACAGGCTGGTAGCCCTTCTCCAGTAGGCTATGGAGGTTGTTGACAGCTCTACTGCCTGCTGTAGATGGCAGCCAAATGTAAACAGGAACTCAAGCTACCTTGAACAGGCAAGAGGTGTGTTCTTTTCCTGTTGTACAGGCATTTGGTGCCTACTTCCTGCCACCCAACCAGGCCAAGTTCAGCCTCACCTTCCCAGAACAGCTTTGGTAAGAGGCCAAGTGGTTAAAATCTGGGCATGTGTCTCTTAGGACAATGCGGTTGGGTTAAGGAGGGTCTTTCTCACTCTCTTTCATTATCCAGTTCCACAAGAGAAGCACTTCTTCGTGATGTAGCCAAAGTCATCCAAGAGAGCTGATCTGAGGTCCATGAGGGGTGGTTCCGGTGCTGGTGCCATGCAAAGTTATGAAGTTACTTCCAGGAGGTTAAAGTTTACCAACCACGTCTGCTCTTTTGGAGGAAAGGCACAGGGCCAATCCCAAGCTTAGAAACTGTGACAAATATTATCACAAATATATCCCCTGGTAAAGAAAGTATGTCTGCAAAGCAGTCTTGACTCAGAAGGCCACCAGCATCTGTTCTCAAGGTAAATTGCTGTATTTTCAGCAAGAGCCCTATTGACATCTTCACTTAGTAGGTGTGAAGATGGCTCTGAGGTGAGAAGAGGGACACAGGCAGAAGATAAAAAAGTTCTAGCTTAGATCAACATACCCATGCCCAAAATATTTCATATGGCATTTCCAATAAAGAACATTTTTTAAACAAGGTCTTTCTTGCTATGTAGCCCTAGCGGGCCTAGAACTCACTATGTAGACCAGGCTGGCCTCCAACTCATAGAACTCCAATTGCCTCTTCCTTCTGAGTGTTGGGATAAAAGGCACATACCTCCACGCCGGACCTGATGGAGAATTTTAAAGAAACTGTTTCATATAGATGATTAAGGAAATGTTGAACCTGGTCAAGATAAGCCTGTTGCAGTATCTTCCTGACACCAAGCTCTTCTCTAATGTTTCCAACTTCTAGGCTGGGCTTGGTAGGAAGCAGAGGCAGGTGGATCTCTAGGACTTAGAAGCCGTCCTGGTCTACACAGTGAGTTCTAGGCTAGGGAGAACTACAATGTGAGACCTTGTCCCAAAACAAAACAAAATAGAAAAAAAGAAAAAGAAAAAGAAAGCTGCATGGATACAAGGGAAGGGAGGGTGCTGTTCGTTTCAGAAAGGATTGCAACTGCCATGCAAATCAGTCCTGTAGCTTGGCAGAGCAAGGGCACATTACAATCTTTCCTCTCAAGAAGCCTGGTCCTTTGAAAATACTAAGAACTTGGCTAACTGGAAGATGAAAGCTTTTTAGCATGCCTACAACAGGTGAGATGCCTTTGGCATCCTGTCTTAGACAAGTTTGGAACCACTTCACAAAGGGGCAAGCAAGGGTTTATTTTATTTGGGAGGAAGGGTGGGAAGAATTTTCCTTCCTAAGCTGAGTTGCTTTTAGCTCCAAAGTCTGAGATCCCTTCTTGGTGTCAGGAATAAATGGATCTCCCTTTCTGTTTTCCTCCTTTGTATCTCACAACACCCAAGCCCAATTTAGGTGGCTTCTCTTCCCTTATCTCAGTTAAGAAACTACATTCCTTGTGATGAGATTATGACATTTTCAGTTATAGAAAAAAGAGGAAGTTCTAAAATGCCTGCAACAGCCACAGGCTTAGGAAACAAACAGGTTATATTATTATTCCACAGCTCAAGACCTCACAGCATATTCCATGATCTATCTATCTTTGTATTCTGCTTGAATATGGACAGATTTAATCACTCCATTATGAGGATTAGTGTTTTTGTCTTCAACCTAGACTATGGCAGGGCAGGTTAAAAGGATATCATCTAGTTGTGATACCAAAGTCCACAGCAACAGGGAGCGAGACACATGCTACTTGACCCACTCTAAACATAACTAACTGGGATAAACAGGTTATCGTCATTTGATGTGCTAGAAAGGAATGGGGTTAAGAAGGATATGTACCATAATTTTATATTGCTAATAGCCAGCAAGCCTCCCATCTCTGGGTGAGAGTCAGTGCAAAAAATGGCTGCTCATCAGTGGTTCATTAGTCAACAAGGGACCAGAGAAGAGGGGTTCAGCCTGCAATAAGGATGCATCCCAAGCCCTGTATACGTCAGAAGAAACTCTGAAGCAAAACTGGAGCACAGAAGCAGCAGCCTCCCTAGGCAGATGTACTTGAGCTGAACCTGGCCAAAGATGGCAGAGGAAGGTGGGCAAACAAAGTGAAAACTCAGAGGAGTTGATCTTGGCCAAAAGAATTTTCAAGTGAAATAGCGCTACCCACCCCCACCCCTCTGCCCAACCCCTGACCCCCATTCACATGCTCAGGTCTCCACTCTGGAACTGATGACTTATTTGGCTAGGTTTCCATTCATGGCAGTGGAGGAATAGCTGGTAGAGAGAGAGACACCTTGCTCACCCCTCTCCTTTGACAGGTCAAGGTTGGAAGCTCGGTAGTGATTGGGTTGGAGCTGAAGGGGTTCAGGCCGCACCCTGGGCAGCTGAGGGATACCATGGGTGATGCCTACAGGCTTGGCTTGAGACAGAGAGTTGGCTCCAGAAATGGAGGAGCAACTGGGCTCATCTACAGGCAGTAGTACATCCCGAGGCCTGGCTCTCCCACTCTGGGAGGCCTGTGATTGAACGTTATAGCAAGGACCCATGGGCAGGGGTAGGTGTGAAGGCCGAGCTAGCTGAGACACAGAGTCTCCAGGTGCTCTTCCTGGCCCCGACACTGACATTGCCACAGGAGGTACACAACAGGTTGCCTGCACATATGAAGACTGATTGAAAGGCTCATCCAACTGATTAGGGCTTAGCCAAGCAAGACCTGGCCCCACTGGAAGAGGACAGTGAGCCCAAGGAGGCCAGTCATAGACCCCTGGAGGTTCAGTGTAGAGAGACAAGGGACTGTCCCGGCCCCATTCTCCTTCCTCTTCTTCACCTTCTTCATCTGAATCTTCCTGGTGGGCCTGTAGCTCATCAGACTCCACGTAACCCTGGGCTAGGTGAGAACTGGAGAGCTCCAGCTCCAGGGTCTCTGCATTGTCAAGTGAACGGCTTCTCCTATTGAGTGCCATTGCGGCAGGTGGAGGGCGAGGGTGTACACCAGGGAGTCCTAAGTATCGAGGGAGGCTGCTAACACCCCAGGGCAGGCCTTGGTAGAATCGACTGTGATAGCTGTTAAAGGCATGTTTGTGGTAATAACCCAGCTCAAATGCTTCCAAGGAGGCTGTAAGATCTTCGTCATTGTTGAACTCAGGATTTTCTTCACACTTGCCTTCTCCATCCCGTTCCACGTCAGCAATGTCAAAGGTGACCATGGGGGGCAGCTCAGGGAGGTTTTGAGTGAAGGATGAATCAGAATCAGAGCTGTAGGACATGCTGGTAAAAAGGTTTCCATTGCTGGTAAACTCTACCAGGGCCTGTGAGAAACTCACTGTGGCATTCCCTTCCTTCTCATCTTCTTCTTCCTCTGGCTCCTCAGGGGGTGAGTAACTAGGGTAGGCCTTCCTGGGAGAGCCTCCAAAATTTGCTTCTTTCATATCTGGCTCAAACATGGCATCACTCTGGAAGAGCTGCATTAAACAAGTACTTTGATCTTTTTTGGAGCAAGTCCCCTCAAAACGCTTCTCCAGAGGACGGAAATCTCGCCAATCTGGTTCACTGCTAGAAGTAGCAGGGAAAGCTGAAGTGGTTCCCCGGTGGGAAGTCTGAGGACCTCCTGATGTCCCTGCCACCAGACCCATCACTGAGGGGCCTAATGGCCTCATCTGATATTCTAAGGCAGGCTTCTCCTGCCGTACCTTGGTCTCTTGGGCTCGACCCTCTTGAGAATGAACCTCTAGGGCCTGGGTTTCTCGGGCTCGGACATTTCTGCCATAAGATTCTCGAGTGTGGGTGTCTCGAGCATAAGCTTCTCTGGCATGAGCCTCTCTGGCACATGCTTCTTGAGCCTCACGTTGCTCCCGGCGAAGTTCCCAGTATAGCAACTGCTTCTGGATGGTCACTAGCCGTTCTTCCTCTGTTTCCATTGCCCCAGGTGGCCGAGAAGAAAAGGGCTCCAAGTTCAAGAAAGGATCCAACATCTCTGAGTTGCGTCCACGGAGGTCATAAAGGCAGTCATCCCCAGGTGGGGAGTGCTCAAGACTATCATCTGGCTCATAGAACTCATATAGAGCATCACCACTGTAGCTGTCTCTAGGTAGACAATCCCTGTGGACAAGCCCCAGGGCCTCACCTGAATCATCTTCAAATCCTGGTGTGGTAGAGTCATAATAACCTTCATCACTATTGGGGGCAGACTCTTGCTGGTCGCTCTGAGGTGTCAAAACTTCTCCAAGGCCTAGGCTAGGATAAGACTGAACTGGGTCAAGAAGCATATAGCCCTGGTGGCTAGGAGATAGAGCAGTATGGTAGCCCAGGTTCATATTAAATCTTGGGTATATCTGGGCATTGGCCCACAGATACTCTAAGTCATCATCTTCCTCCCCATCCTTGACCTCTTCTTCCTCATCCTCTAATTCTACCTCCTCCTCCTCCTCTTCTTCTTCATTGTCATCGTCATCTGGCAAGGCCATCTCTTCCCCACCTCCTTGGTAGGTCACCAAGCAGGAACTTCGCTTGGTCCCATCTCGGTTGGCCCTCTGGCCACCAGAGGCCATGCTATCTGTCATGCTGTCCATGTCCTGTTCTGCTATAATGTCACCACAACCTGTCAGTGAGTCAAAGCTTTTCAGGGATGTAACATCCCCAAACAAGAGGCTTAGCTGATCCCCAGCAGGGCCATTGGGTGGGTTTACTTCTCCTGTCACCACTTTTCCTTCTGTTTCTGAAGTGTGGGGCTCCTCTAGACTACCAGCTTCAAGAACAGGCTTGGGCTGCATGAACTCTGAGGCACAGGTCCTTGTGAGCTTTTCTGGGTTTTTACATGCTGTCTTCTCATTAGTTGGTGAAAAATGTTCTCTTGCTGGAGAAATTTTTGGTCCAGGGGCATCCTGGGGTTTGGCATTCTCCTTTCTAGCATCTTGAAATATCTCCTCAGAGCTGGGCAGAGAGATTGAACTCACATGCTCATGAGACCTCATTCGTGCCCCCTCAAGATCCTTGGCTCCTGGCCCACTTTGGTCAGCTCCAGAAACCTTGCTCTTCCGGTGACGGCGGATACTGCTAAAAAAACTTTTTAGGCTTTTCTTCGGCTTGTGCACAGAGGGTACCTTCTCAACTCCAGCTTTCTCTATGGCTTCAGGCACAGATGTCTTATGTCTAGAGCCTATCTCCAAAGCTCCATGGGCACTCTGGGAGCTAGGAAATTGAGAAGGTGACTTGGACAAAGGTGTAGAGAGATCTGTTTCTTCAATGACAACATCTTCAGGGCCATGAGATGCTTCACTGAGACCATCGTGGGTCTTACTCTTGTTTAGACCCTTCTTAGAGCTGCCTTTCCCAGAACCTTTGCTTCGACCACCCCCAAAGAAACTAGGCAGAGTACAGATTCCTTTCTTGCCACCAAAGAGTTTCATGGCAGTTTTCTTCAGCCTACCTGGGCCTGATAAAGGTGTCTCTGATGTTGGTCCTTCTGTTGTCTCAGCTGTCTTATTCTTGGCTCCCTTTTCAGCTCCCTGGTCTTGGGCATCGCTAGAAGTTGATGTTCGCTTGATTTGAACAGCTTCATCCTGTTGACTCTCCATGATGATGAAGACAAGTCTTCAATTGGAAATGCTGCCTTTGGATTCCAGGCACACTTATAACACAATCAGTCAGTCAGGAAGCATCACAGCGGGATCTGAAGGAAATAAGAGAGACAAAAACAGAGATAGATACGGATGAGCAAGTAACAGACTGGGTTTGTTTTTAATGGGTGCTTATTGTCTCAGGATTGAATGAGAAAAGAGAGAAAATAAGTAAACGCTGGACAAACCTTTATTCCATATGTTTGATGTGCTGGTCTAGCTTCTTCTGGGCCCCAGGGAAGTTAAAACCCTACAATGAGCAACAGACAGCTATCATTAGCTACCCCCTCACTAGTCTACTCTCTTTAGACTATTGTAAGTACAGGGCAGGATTTGACAGAGGCAGTTGTAGGTGTGCAAAAGCCCAATTGTGCTATTGTCTATGAGGACTCTTATCAGTTTTCAGGTTGGGGGTCAGGAAAGGAGTAGAGAGGTTGCTTCTAGAATCACTAAAGTTTTGAAAACTGTGTAGGGGAAGTTGCTCATTGAGCCTTCATTGGGTTCTACTGGATCCAGGCCTTAGTTGAACATTAACCTGTACTATCACCAACATTTTTCTGAGAGCTGGGAAGACAAGTGTATCTACAGCTTTATCTTCTGCCTAGAGGTTCTCTTAATTGCCTCTAGGACAATGGCTAAACCTTTGGAACACCAGAGAAGGAACAACACTGAGTCGCAGATCAGTGCTGTAATGTAAGACCGAAATGACATGGTAGCCTCAAAAAAACTATCCTGGCTTCTGTATCTTCTGTCCAATAAGCTTACCAACATCTACCTCTGTAAGTTGTACCCCTTGTAGAGACTATGTGAGGGGTAGGTCTAGACCAGAATCTTACTGACTGTTCCTGGCAAGTGGAACCAACAAATTCTACTGTAGAACTGTAAGGCAAAATATTTTTCTTCTGCTTTCTTCCTCTCAATATCTTGGCCCCCTTCTAGGTTGCTATCTAGAACGGGAACTTGAGAATACACAACTCTATATGACTCAGGCTCTTAGCCTAAGAGATATTTAAGTACATAAACTTGGTGTAAGCTGCATAATTCTGGTCATGGTTACCTAGTCCCAACACCAATAGAACAGGAATGGAAAAAAATGGCTAACCACTTTATATACCAACACACCTCATCATTCCCTTGGTTCCTGACAAGTCTGGCATTTTCAAGTGACAGTAAACATCTGGCATTTAAACCAGTGATTAGCCTGCAGAAATCTACCAATCCTTTCTTAGAAATCGTATCCTTTCTCTGAACCCTCTTTGTAGATTTAGAGTAGGAAAGGGAGACAGAACAGCTGTTGGGATTGAGAGAGCAAGATGCTAGAAACAGGAGGGGGAAGAGAGAGACTGAGACTGCAGCAGTCCCAGGAATTGCTGGCCAGAACACTAAATGCCACATTAAGGAGATTCACACAGTTATCTTCAGTAAAATAATGCAGTCCAGCACTGGGGCCTAAGAGAAACTAGCAACCATACTCTAACCTGTGATTTCATTAGACGAACCTCTCCTACTACCTCGGTTTCTATCTTCCAAACGGTTTCGTGCCTGGTGCCTTACTTAGTTTGATATACTTAAATCATCAGAGTAACCTGAGTTCTAGCACTTTGCTAAACAACCAGAGTCATATCCTCCTGACAGAGTTACAGAGATAAGAGAAAAACTCATCTGATCTTCTCAGTGCAGAGATTTAAATTGCTATTTACTCAGGTTTTGCATTCCTCTGTGAAATATATCTTGACGTTACACTCTCCACTCTCAGCTCGCTAATAAACAGACAGTACCCTTACCACTAAGCACACAAGTACCTAGAATTCTATGCCTCAAGTTATAATGAAAATATAGGGCCAGCATGTATTTGAATTCCTTACTTTCTATAGTATGAATCTTTTCACCTCAGCCTCGAAATTACTAACAAGATTGTCATTATGACACTGGGGATGGGGGTGGCAGCAGTGAAGTTATATGTGAAATTGTATTGTCCAGTGTGGAATTTGCAAATTAAATCTCTCTGAACATTGAGTAAGTGACAGACACTAAAGTCAGTGCATCAGATCACACCCAGAAGTGGAACTCTCAGTCCTAGCTTCAGAGAACTTATAGGCTAGTTGGGTGAGAATCTTACCTACAGAATATGAAGATACAGCATAATGTAGGCGTTCAAAGAATAGACTGTTACTCCTTTTTTATTTGGTTGGTTGGATGGATGGGTTTTTTTTTATTTGTTTTTATGAGACAGGGTCTCTCTACATAGTCCTGGCTCTCCTGGAGTTTGTCATGTAGAACAAGCTGGCCTCAAACTCACAGAGATTTTCATGCCTCTGCCTCTGAGAGCTGGGATTAAAGATGCTCTGTTATTTCAAACTAAGTAATAGATTGCTAGTCTTTATACTCTGTTAATGAGCCTTCAGATAAAATTAAAATGTAAAACATACTCCCGGAAAAGTTACCTTGTCCCAAAATCCATGGCTGGGAGATCACAGACCTGAGGAGAGAACCTATCACTATTATTTTGCTAAATGAATTTACTACCAAACTGCTTTCTAAGTACTTTACACTCATATACCAGTGCAGCTCTCAACCCCTCTTCTCAGAGTTTCTTTTTGCAGTAGATGGTGATTAATGAGATACTGTGGAATGCTCATCCCTCAAGATAACTCTGTATCATGCCTCCTACCCCCAAACTCAGAGATCATCAAGTACGAGGGGGGCAGAAATACTGTAAGAACTAGAGGTAATGGAAAAATATTGCAGAATCTTTTCTGGATATAAGGCTATTGCACACATGAACTCTCAGCAGCTGTGACTACATGTGCAAGACATGCAGTAAATCAAGTCAGCCAAAATTTCAGCATGGGTTGGTAAAGGACTCAAGAACTCCCTTCCCTACATGAAGAGATACTGGTGGGTAATGATGGCTGCTGTGGGGATGGAGAGTCAGCTTTCTTCACAACTGTGGCCTCTAGTGTGTTTGCCTGTGTTTCAGTGGATAGCCGTATATACACACACATATGGCGCCACTAATTGGACTCACTGGGATAGAAAACAAAGAAGAGAGCATGAAATTGTAAGGGGTATGGAAGTCAGGTTCTGGAGGAGGAGAGGAGAATGATAGCTAGGTATAGTCAAAATCACTTTACATATATATGAAATTCTCAAAGAACAGATAGGTAGAGTGTAAACATGCTCTGAGGAGGAAGAAGCATCAGCCTGGACTTTGTCAAGCAGTAGGGAATGGAAATCGCAGTGATCTAGATGGGGTATGTGTTAATCATCAATCAGAAAAGGAACTCGTTCTAGTGGAATCAAACAGTTCTTGGCAATGATGATTAGGTGAAGAGAATCTACAAACTCAATGCCCTCGTTGGAGGATAGTCTCTCTGGAGGACAGGGCGTGCTATATAGGGGCAGAGGCTGGTTCTCACCCTTCCTAATGCTGTGACCCTTTCATACAGTTTCTCATGTTGTGGTGACCCCCGACCATAAACTTATTTGGTTGCTACTTCATAACTGTAATTTGCTACTTTTATGAATCATAATGTGAATATCTGTGTTTTCCAATGGTCTTAAACAACCCCTGTGAAAGGTCATTTGACCCCCAAGGGAGTCATGACCCACCGGCTGAAAACTGCTGCTCTATATTATCACCCTGCTATCATAGGCTTTGGGTCAAAGGGCTGGAATCCACATTATACTAGTCCCCTCACCTGCTAGGAGATACTGATCAGGCCCAGGGAGCAGTACTGGTTAGAATGAGAACATCCCCCATAGACTCAGATGTCTGAACACTACCATCTGGTTGTGCTGTTTGAGGAAGATTAAGAGATAGAAGATTCTTGGAGGAAGTTTTGTCACTGGAGGTAGGTGGGCTCTGAGAAAAACTCTATGCCATTCTTAGTTTGTTCTCTCCGCTTTGTGTGTGAAGTTCAGATATGAGCTCTCAGCTTCCTGTTGTTGCTGCCATGCCTGCTGACTGCTGCCCATGCTATTCCAATCATTATGGACTCATTCTGGAACCATAAACTAAACAAACTCTTGTTTTGGTTTTGGTTGTTTGGTTGGTTTGGTTTGGTTTGGTTGTTTGTTTGGTTTGGTTGTTTGGTTGGGGTTTTTTGAATGTGGAAGATTTTTTTTTTAAACTTTGGACTAGAAAAGCAGTTGAGTGCTGTAAACAAAGCTTAATGGGCTGAGCCTGGGGACAGTGCCCAGATCAAAACTGACTCTAGAAGCCTGACTCAAGATGTTTCAGAGGGAAGTAAAGACTTCAGCAGCAACTAGGCTAGAGAAAACTTTTGTGTTATTTGGCAAAGAATCTGCTTGTATTCTGCCTTTGTCACAAGAACTTGCCTGAGGCCAAATTAAAGAGCAATGTACTACTAATTTCTTTGGTGGAGAAAGTTTCAAGGTAGCAATAATACTGAATCTCTGTTGCGGTTATTCATAGTGACTGTTATGTAGATCTACAACAAAAAACAGCAAGTAGGGCAGAAGGAAATATTAAATGTATAGTTTGAAGAAAAAAGAATCACCAGGAAACTTAATGCTGCATCAAAGCTTCAAAAGCCCAAGGCTATGGAGTATATCTCATTTACCCTTGGACAGAGATTCTATTATCCTAGTATAGATCTCCTTCTTAGCCAGACCCCAGGTTATTTTTTGCTAAGCAAGGATCAATCTTGAAACTATGTTACAGCTTATTATCTCTCTCTTGCTTTTCCCCTCCCAGAACCATGCCCCCCCCCCAAAGCTGCTCACAGCATCTCTGCCTGTGTTTCATAGAACACCTTGAAGGAGTACAATAGAAGTAGTTATAGAGCTTGAAGCTTCCTTATCTTGTCTTATTTAGCTATTTCTACCTCAAGGCTTCTTCACACGCCTTATTAATCTATCATGATCCTTAAACTGTCCTTCTAGAACAGGCTGTTCTACTTCGACCTAGGGTAAGAAGAAATTCTTCAGGAGACAGAACTGGGGCCCAAAACAAAAGGACCAGCAAAGGACAAACTCTGAAGCTCCCTTAGGCAGAGACTGGCTTCCCTTAGGCTCTTGCCAAAAAACTGGTCCTGCCAAAAGCAGAGCTCCTCAACACTCAGATTTCTCAGTCAGCGTGGCTGGCTGTTTTTCAGATGGACTGTTGGGAACCCTACCAAGATACTTGATATTCCCAGCTAGAGGCTACCAGCTGCAGCCACTGTGACTGTAGCAGAGAACAGGCTATGGTAGAAAATGATGGAACTACTCAAGATCCAAGAACCAACCTCAGGCCATTCTGAGACAAGTTAAAGCCAGCTCCTAAGGAAGTGTGGTTTCCTTTTCACCTCCACTCAAAACCCAATAGCCACAGAGCTGCCTGAAACCCTTCTCTTAAGGAAGAAACAGCTTTAGCTCACCCAACCTTTACATTTTCTGTTCTTGGCCTAGCTTCAAGAGATCAGCTTAATAAACTTAGGAAAGGCTGGGCTCAGGAAAGAACCCAGGGTACAGCTTCAGAGGCATGGCCTTCACCCATTATAGTTTCCAGACTCATTCCAAGAGTTTTTGTGAAGACAAGCCCACTCTTAATTTGTCCGCTCCTTCAGTATATTAGTGGAGAGAGGGTAAGGAAGATGAAAGAATGCTGAGTGTCCTTCCTTTGGAAAGCTAGACAGTTCTTCACTGGAATCAGCTATGCCACCCTGGGAGAATTCAGCACATTATCCAACCCGTCTGACCCTCAATTTCCTGAATTGTGAAATGGGGCAATTGAGAATTTCTACATATTGAGACAACCGTAGAAACAAAACCAATGCATGTAAAGTACCAAATGAAATTTATTGCACAGCAGAAGCTCAAACATTATGGCAAATTGTATTAATGTTTATTCCAACGATGTATGGCTGGACAATTTCTAGCAGTAAATCCACCCCAGTCAGGGTTGACTAGAGTGTTCTCCAAAGGTCTATAGGTTTCTCTGAAACCTTCTCAGTTTCCCCTAAATATGAATTATGGTGATTATGTAGTTATCCCACAGGAAGCCTTATTTGCCATTAGACCGACTTTTAATGTTCAGGGAGCTAACAATGTTAGATCACATGGGAGATTCTAGATAGGATTCTTAGTCCAAACCAGAAAGATCAGCATTTTAAACTGAGCTAAAAGTGCCACAGTCAACGGAAATGCCATTAACAGACACCCTTCAACCATTTTCAGTACCTACCAGTATACAAGGCATTCCTTATTTACTATTCCCACTATTTCTTCCCAGTACCCCATTAATCCCTGCTACTGGCAGATGGTAAAGCCTTGTCACAGAGAAGAAAATTGTGCCTAGACCTGGGAAAAGATTTGTCTAAGGTCTCAAATGGGATTATGACAGAACTTGAGTAGTTTCTAGGCCTCTAGAGTTTCACTTCTGTGACACTCTGCTTCACTGTACAGGGCCCCAATTAAAGAATTAGGAGGGGTGTGAATATGAGCAAAACACACTTATAAATTTTTCAAAGAACCAGTAAAACATGTTTTGTTTTTTGTTTTTTGGGTTTTTTTTTGTTTGTTTGTTTGTTTTTTGGTTTTTGAGACAGGGTTTCTCTGTGTAGCCCTGGCTGTCCTGGAACTCACTCAGTAGACCAGGCTGGCCTCGAACTCAGAAATCCACCTGACTCTGCCTCCCAAGTGCTGGGATTAAAGGCGTGCGCCACCACCGCCCGGCAAAACATGTTTTTAAAATATTTGTCCAGGAGATATGTGAAGGTTCCCTTTATTCCTGTGAATAGCTATCATTTCCTTTCCTTATTCCATCCTGTCCCAGCTCAGTTTAACTTGTCTTGAAGGACTTGTTTACTGCTATTTCTGGTCTTATCCCATGAATTCAAAAAACAACAAGCAAACAACAACAACAACCCCCCTGATGACTTCAGTACTCAGGTGCTATCTAGTCAGTTGGTGACATCTTTCCTATCAACAAAGCTATCGCCACTCCTTTCAAACTACAGGGCATATCTTCTCTTTGGTTTCCTTGGGAGAGAAGTTTGAGGTACAAAACAAGGCTGAAATAGAAAGCTGACATAGTGGACAGTTTTGAAAAGTTTGAATTACTTAAACATAATCACCTCTGAGCTTATCTGGGACTCAAGTAGTACATTACTGGTGCCCATAAACAAGACCTGAGGTCAAAATGTTCGTGGTGTGAAAGTGGGGCTCCTGGTTTGCATCCTTTTGGTGGAACAGTGGAAATGATGGAAAGAGTCCCTCCTACCCACTCCTGCACCAGTCTTTCCTAATTTGCAGCATTCCTGCTGTGGGACACCTTTTCAGAAAACAACTCATCAGTTCCAAATGATCTACAAATCCCAAACCTGGCCTTCTATCCCTGCCTCGATTCCCTCTGTCTTTCCGTTGCCTTGTTCACACATGCATCCTTCCTTATTTCCTTCTGGCAGGCTTCAGTCTGTCCACTTAGTCCTCTCACAAGGCTTCTGTGTCTCATAATCACTGCATCTACTATGAAGCAGGTGTTTGGGATGCTGGTTCAGTTGTACTCAAACTCAGCCGGAGTTTGCCTGCCTGAAACTGGAATGCCATTTGAGAAAGTATCTCTCTAAGACAGAAGTGCCTTATGTGTGAAACGAAAAGAAACCTACCTTGCAAGACTGTGGTTATGGATTAAAGACGATCAATGCAAAGGCAAACTGATTACTATGCTTAGAGCAGATACTACCCAATGGGCTCTTTTGATGAGGCTGCTTGCAGTCAAGGCACCTTCTATTTGTTACTTAGTCCCCACCCCAAGTCCTCAGAAAATGATACAAGCTTTCTACTTAAATCCCTTTGTCTGACCTTTAACTTTTGCCAAATGCCCACTGAAAGTTTTTCAGCTTCACTTCTCTGCCCTAAGGCCTCAGCTCCACATATACAGGGATCTTATTCAGTTCAGAAGACAGGGTACCAAAAACACAGCATGAAATGAGCTTTTCTGATGATTTCTTTTTTTTTCTGTTTTATTTTGGGGTTGTTTGTTCTTTGGTGCTGGGGGAACACAAACAGTACCTCATATGTGCTGGGACAGTATTCTAATACTCAGCCACACCCACCCTTGGGGATCCTCCTGAGGCCCCAGCTTTGATCATTTCTCAGCTCACAATCAGGGAGAGTCTTTAAGATCCACTTACTTGCTCCTGCCTTTGAATCTCATCAGAGAGATATTTTGCCAAGGTAAGAGCTATATCTTCATAGCCTCCACCCCCACCCGCACCCCCAGTGTGTCAGTACTAGTCAAGCAAAGGCAACATCAGAGACAGGCTATACCCGTTCCATTTATTCAGAAATGCTAGGAAATACTTCCTCTTCGGGCTAAGACTTTATCATCTAGTTCATCTGCCTAAACTGGCTTTGCACAGAGAAACTCAGGAGATAATATCCGGAGTTTCCCTTTTCAGTTTCAGGCAGCCTAACTTCGAGGGAGTGAGAGAGCTAGAACTCCCTTCACTGTCTTTGGTTCTGAGGGGCCGGGATTTAGGATTTACATATATTCCCTGATATGCAGAACAGGGAGAGGGGTCCATGCCTAGGTGATAAAGATGGTGAATTGCCAACCTGGCTAGCTTCTTCCTCACCCTCCAGACCTGAGACAAAAGCCTGGCAGCTTAAAACAAAAGCCTTGCAGGCTTTTTCTCCAGGTAGAAGGGCCCTTGCTGATGGACTGGCTCAACAAGTTCAAGGCCAGATCAGGACATGTATACATAACAGTTATGGGTCAGTCGACCATCTGGCCTTTCTTCAAAGTGACCAACCCTAAATTAGGGAAGGAAGACCCTTCAGAAACTTAGAAAAAACCCAAACAAACAAAACCCAACAACAACAACAACAACAACAAAAAGAAAAATCAAACAACCAACCAAACAACCAAACAAAACCCCAAGCCCCTAAGGAGACACTGAGCTATGGCTTCCTGAGTATACACCCTCTATCTTGCCATGTGTCTTTCCCTCTGTATGCTTGCTGTGTGTGTGTGTGTGTGTCTCTGTGTATGTTTCATTACCCATAATAAAAGCATTTCTTTCCTTGCTGTTTCTGCCTTCTCCTGTTTGCTGTGTTTCAGAATTTTCCCACTGCTACCTGCATGTTCAAGATTTTTCCTGCCTTTTAATTATTTAACAGGCAGAGAAAGCAAACCTGACCAAGACCCCTAGACAGTAACAGTTCTACAAGTAAACTCATGAAATGATCGGCTTGCTGCTCTTTCTCTCCCTTGTTTCTGTGGACTAGTGAAGCAGGGGTATTTCTTCCACACACTGTTTGAGTGCAACTATTACAGTTCTTGAGGTGCCAACTTTTTCCAAATACTTTCTTTCTCTAGATACTTCCAGCCTCCAGCATGCTGCAGGCCTTAATCTCTTGATTGAGAGGCCAAAAAAGGGGGTTGGGGGTGGGGGTATTCCCAGGATACAATTGCTACATAAACCCAGGCAGCTTTTACTTTTAAGGAATGGGAATAGTGGGAGGAGGGAGTAGTAGTTCATCAACTGTGCACTGAGGGGAGCTTCCTGGAGACCTTGGGGGTACAACATAAAGAAAGAGCTACCACGAAAGGCTATCTCCTCAAATTGCTGTGTGTGTGTGTGTGTGTACCTTGCTTGCTTTCTAGGCCACATCTATGACCATGGGGGTCTTAACTGCTAGTCCATGAAAAGCCCTGTGTAGCTGAGAGAAGGGGGTGGGGGGGTTAAAAGAGGCCTGGAGGATATTTTTTTTAGCTTTTAGCAAATAAGTATTTAGGTCCACGTGCCCTGCCCCGCCCCCACTTATGAAAGGCCAAAAGGAATCTTACACTGTGAAATTTCCCTCTTGTGATAGCATGTCGCTCCCCACACCTCTATTTAGAACTTTAGAGGTAGCCTGTTACCTACCTGACTTGTGGATGCTTTCAATCTCTAAGACCCCATTAAAAAACCCTTTCAAAGACTTCATTATTGGGCTGCTGGTGGTACACCTCTTTAATCCTAGCATTCAACACAGGCAAATATCAATGAGTTCAAAGGCGCTGGCCTACAAAGCACATTCCAGAACAGCTGGGACTACCTAGTGAGATCCTGTCTCAAAATAATAACAAAACCTAAAATCCCCCATACAAATACCCCCAAACAAACAAACACCCCTCCATTCTTATCCTTGGTTCACAGGCACATCGACCCTCCCTCCCCCTACTCTAACCAGCCTTTGTTCAATGATCTCCTAAAAAGATTAGCTCACCACTCCAATGCTTGCTATTTGGGAATTCCCACCACCGGGTCTTAAACTCTTTTGCACCTCTGAGCTATGCCATCTCAACCAGGCTCATCCTGCCTGCGAGCCACTCCCTTTCATTTCTAAGTTTGTCTATTCTTTCTCTACCAAACTCCTGTACTTCCCAGCTGCTTTACAAATGACACCCCCACTGCATATATAGATCTCTCCATGGCAGTTTGCCTGTAGGCTCATGAATCAGCAACCAAAAGTATGCAGAGCCCCAGGGTTTGAGCAGTCCAGACCCTGATAATAGAGGGAACTAATTATGACTTTCCTTTTTAATGTAGTAGCAACCCAATCCCTCTCTCCATCCACATTAGGCACATTGTATACACATCTGAGCCTTAGGCACCTTTCCTTTATGTTTCATGGATTAGGACAAACACAAGTTGGGAGGTTAAAGGTCTTTTCTAAAGTTCTAAAAAAGACAGAAAGTCCTTCTGGAACATTCATTCATTTACTACTTTATAATTCTAGGATCCTAGAGGGTTGTAACTGAGGCCTAGGTTTCATTTACCCATAAGAGGGTTCTGAGAGAACCTAAATATCTATAGAAGGGAAACAAAGCAGAGTCAGTCAGGGAAACCTGACTGTACAGGAGTTCCAAGAAAGAGGGCTGGTCATCAAGAAGCAGCCTGAGAGGCCCCAAAGAGAAAGTTGGTTGAGAGCTGGGGCCTGAGAGGGAGGGGCTTGGACAGGTGGAGGATGAGAGTATTTGAGTGTGGGAAAGGAAGCTGCTGGGCTGAGGAAAAAGCAGGAGAGAGCTAGCCGTGGGGAATAAAAGACCAACTGCAAGTATGTGTTGAGGTCTGGTCAGTTAGGTAGGGGTGACAATAATGTACTATCCCCAATCCTGGCTAATATAATTTTTAAAAAGATTCCATGTTAATGTTACCAAGAAAGAGATTTATTTACTGGGTCTCAATGCCCCACTATAACGATGTTCAGCCTGCAAAGTTCCTTAGTCAAATCCCCTCTCTTATTCTTCAGGAATGCCTTAATAGTCCAGACTGGTGCACAGAGTAGGGCACTCGAAGGAATGGGCTTTGTTGAAATCTCCACTGGTAGGACAGAAAGTCCAACAATGCAGTGCCCTGGGTCCAGTCCTTATCAGTGCTGCTGAGGCAGGCCAGCCAGAGTCGCAGAAGATGTTTGTATGCGGACAGGGCTGTCTAGACTTCTCTTAAGGTGAGTCCAGCGACAGGGAGGATGGTTCTGCTGTATTAGTCCTGCTGCTGCCTCTGCCTCCCAATGCTCATCTGGTAAGCTTAGCCCCTCAAAGGGGAGCTCAGGAGAAGTCACGCCTTTGGGCGGTCACCAGTGTCAGAGGTGTTTGCAGCAGACAATGACAGCAGTCTGGCAGGCTGAGTATTTTAAGTAACTGAGAAGTTGTAGGATTTGTCTGCCTTACGTACACCGTGTGTTCTTTACTACAATGATGGCCCCCTCCGCCTTTAGCAGGGAAATCCCCCCACAATGTTGTGCCTATTGCTATTTTAAACCTAAGGCTGGAGAGAAAAAAAACGCGCCCTATGCCCTACAAGGGAAAAGAGGCGCGTAGGGGGTGGGGGCGGCAACAAAGCGGCCTTGCAGCTCTAACCCAAGGACCAGTAAGAGCTCCTGGTCCAGCCCGCCTGCAATGGGGGTGGGAGCCAAACGAGGAGAGACTGGAGGCCCATGAGGGGGTGCGGCTGGTTGGGACCACAGGACCAAGGTTCCAAGATAAGTGTGAAGTTCAGAAAACCAACTGTGCTCCCTTGAGGAGGTACAGACTGTGGATATCTTAATCCACCCTAAAGCCAGTCTCAGTCTGGCCATAAGCGAGCGCGCCAGCTTCCTCTGCAGAGGAGAGACATAGGAGATGCACCGCAGAGGGGAGGGGCCACAGCAAGGCCTCTCGGGTGAACAGCACCGGCCTAACAGCTGTTCTAGCAAATACACTACAAACAAAGCTAAGGAGTTCCCGGCCTGCAAATACATTCTTGGGGTGCTAGCTAGCGGCGCCCTTCCCGGAACCACGCAACAGCACGTGTGGGCCCATCCCAGCCTCCCATTACAACCTAGAGGCGTAGCCCAGGATAGTCCGCCCGCCTTCCGGCCCTCCCACCCCACCCCCCAGCCACGGTCGCCAGTACCCTAAAGACTAACGGCCACTGGGCCCCTCACTGGACAGTACGCAAAGCGAGTTCCAAGAAAGACCAGCAAGAGGCTGGGAGTCCGACCAGCCAGACTCTGGTTGCCCTCGTCCAGGAGACCAGAGCAGAGCATGCGGGGATGCACTAGACCTTCAGCAGGATGGCTCCTAGCTGTGCGCAATGCTTACCCTGCCAGGTCCAGCTCCCGGCGCTGTTATTGTCTGCGGCGCTGCTCGAATCTGAGCTGGAGCCTCTGCTGAGAAAGCCGCCACCACTGCTCCTGCCGCAGCCGTCACCGAGGCTACAGCAATCTCCTGCACCGACTACCCTTCTCCAGGCTCTGGGCAGCTCCCCCATACCCCCTTCACCCCGGACTCCACAGTTATAGGGTGGGACGTCCGTGATATGATTGGCAGGCATACGGTCCAATCACCAGGGTTGGAAGGCATGCCCTCGCCCGCCCACTGTTTTCCTTGGTGCTTCTCTCTTTAAATGCAAATAAGCCGGGCGTGGTATTGGCAAGGGGCGGAGAGGTTGCCGAACCCCTTGCAGGGGCTCCCCACTTCCGCTCCCACGCGGGGCGGGTTTCAGCGTGGCTACACACCCTACTCCCGGAGCTAGTCCCGCCCAGATGGGACTTGCCAGGTTCTTGGAACTCGGTTTCGATTTTGCATCTATTCCTCATTCCGAAGCTTGGTTCTTTTGCGCTACTGCCCCCAGGTTGCTAGCAAAGAGTTTCTCCACGCAGTTTGAGACTAGCTGGGAGAAGTGGGGCAGAGAAGTAGGGAGCCAGGGATTGTGGGGCCTGCAGAAACCTTTAGCCCTGTGGCTGGCCAATTATTAAGTATGGCCGCAGGGCCAGGTGCCTGGTCTTCCCAGAAAGGAAATCACCTGTCAGGAAAGTGAGCTGCCTCTTGGTCCTCCCACCGCCACACCACCTGCCTCCCCAGTCCTGCACTTTCCTAGCTTGCTCAATGCCCTTAAGGAAGGCAAGACTGAGGTCAACTGCCATCAGTCACCAAAGAGCCTAGTGCTGTCCGGGGAGGGGGCGGGGAGGAAGCAGCTTCACCTAGGTAACTTGAACTGCTAGTGACTGGGACATATTTGGAATATAGACTTATGCTTACCTTTCAGGGTACCTTTCATTTGTCTTCCTTAGGAAAATAGCTGGGTTTTTTTTTTTATAGTTTACTGTTTCAATAGTTTGCCTCCCACCCAAATTCCATACCTTCCAAGGAACATAGAATGATTCTCAAGATCTCCAGAACACACTTCATCAATTGTGAGTCTGGTCTGTGCAGATCCCTTTTCTAGATAGGGAAAAAAGTTTTGTCTGAGCCCTAACCAGAGGTCATACTGAGGAACAGTGAGGAGGCCTGTCAGACCAGCCTTGCAGGCTACTGTGTCTGGAATGTGGCAAGGGGCCAGCGGAGCTTAGGCCTCTAACTAGCCTAAAGACATTAAGTGGCATTAGTAACTGCCAGTGCCAGGTGAGCTGGAGCAACAAAGAATCCGGTTGTATAACCAGCTCTGGAACGCACAGAAATCCCAGCTTGAAAACTCTGTTAATGTCTAAAAGGGGAGGGAGAAGTGGATTGAGGGTGAGGAGCCGGGAAGGATTAGAGAACAATGACAGTCCCCACCCCCACCCCCACCCCCAATGAAGAGTGGCTTGTTGCTCTGTTGGATCTTGTCTACCTTGTAAAGACACAGATGCTGAACTAGTAAGACGTGGACTGCTGCCACTGCCTGTGTGAAGCTAAGGAATTGGAGTGGCTGTTAAGAGCTGACATCTAAGGAGCTGAGGGGCTTTGCAGCCTCATGGGGGGAAGCAACAGTGTCAACCAATCAGGCACCCTGGAGCTTCTGGGGACTGGACCACCAACCAAAGAGTACACATGGAGGGACCCATGGCTCCAGCTACATATGTGGCAGAGGATGGCCTTGCTGGACATCAGTGGGAGGAGCGGCCCTTGGGCCTGAGGGGGTTTGATGCCTCAATGTAAGGGAATGCCAGGGCGGGAAGGTGGGAGTGGGTGGGTGAGTGAGCACCCTCATAGAGGCAGGGGCAGGGGGGATGAGATAGGGGTTTCTGGAGGGGAGATCTGGAAAGGGGATATTTGAAATGTAAATAAAAAAATATCCAGTACAAGGGGGGGGGGGGAGATGGCATCTACTTTCCTTTCTGCCTCAGACTTGCTGTGAGACCTTGGCCAACCTGGTCTCCCTTCTGAGCCAATCCTATTTTCCCAAAGAGGGAATAAGCTCCATCAGTTCAACTTAATCTAGATATCTTCACCAAAAATTAGCAATATGAATCAGAATCAGAGTCCTAGTCCTGGGTCTCAATCAATGTTGAATGGAACCCTGCTGCTAACTCAGTATATAATAACCTCACCGTAGAAATCGTTCCCCCAAGCCTGGTTTGAATTGCTGGACTACAACATTTCCTTGGATCTCTGCTTTCAGGCTTTGCAAAGTCTTGATTCTCATTTGTTGGGCCCAGCATGCCTTCATTTCTTTTTAAGCACCTCTATCATACTCTGCTAACCTGTGTCTCTATCACTGGAAGCTTGTTCACATTTCACACAGATCCTTGCTTTTTAAAATTAGATCAAGATTATTATTTGGAAAAGATAGTTTTAAAATATGGAGTCCAGGGAAACAAAAGACAAGACAGTCCTGGCTTTGGGAACAGTGCAAAACAGCTACATTGTGGGCTCAAAAAAGCCCTGGCATTACTGTGACCCGCCGGCAGCAGGAGATAGTCTGGCATGACCCTTTCTCAGTTTTCAAACACATCACCTTTGTTAGACTTTGTTACACAGTATCTTCTAGCTCTAGTGAAAAACCCATGTCATGTTCAGTTGATGTGCCTGGGAAGCCTGCTCTTTTCTGAAGAGAACCAGAGGAAGAGTTTGTCTGGGGGAGAGGGGAGGTGGAGTAGGGTGGAGACTGAGAGGAGGGAACAGAGGGGAAACTGCAATCTGCATGTATTGGACACACCTTTGTGAGTGATTGACTTTAGGCTGAGACCAGAAGTAACAGAACAAAAGAGAAAAAAACAAAAGGCCTAAAAGCACTCGTTGAAATGCTAAAGCCTTCAGATTGGACCCTTGTTTGTTCCAAGTCTTAAGAGACTAGAATCTGTTACAGCTTGTACAGTGCCAAGAAGGACCTTGAGAAGGGATGGTCTAGTTCCTCCATGATCTATCACTCCTGTCTAAAGAGTTGAAAGTATGAATAAAAAAAAATGCCTCCTTTCAAATGAGTCCTCTAAAAAGCCCATCTCACACTGACTGAATGGTGATCAGATCTTTTAATCAGGCCAGGAAGCAGAATTTCCTTCTTGTTTTAAGTTTCTCTATCTGTAAAATGAAGACCTTCACTTTGTTACACAGTTTCTAAATCCAGTGACAAACACATGCCAGGTTCAGTTGATAAATGCCTGGTAGGCCTGCTCTCTGCTCTTTTCTGAAGGGAACATGAGGAGTGAATCTGGAGGAGTGGGGAGGTAGAGTTGGGTGGGGACTGGGAAGAGGGACTGGAGGGGAAACTGCAACCCAGTTGTATTGAGAAAGGTAGGGGGGGGGGAGACCTATGAAGACAGCTGAGAGTTGTGTGGTGGCACAGTCGTGCATGAATATAGTGCCCACTACTTTGCATTCCATGGATACCTCTTCCAGCCTAGGCCTGGTAATCTGTATTAGAAGTTTCCATAGTAATCTTAGGGGACCTGAGGATGAGATTTTGAGTGGAGCAGAAAGCTAAATCAGTTATCAGGCAATGGTGCTTTGGAGCAATACAAATGGGATGACTTCTTTACAAATTGGTAAGGAGCATTAGGGGGGAAAAGTTCAATAGAAGATTGCCTTGGTAATGAAATCAAGTCAGAAAAGTACAGGAAGGATTCCTACCCAAAGTAAATGCCCAGTGCTGTGAGCTGGTACACTGGGCTGAGTAAGAGCTAAAATTCTGATTGGCTACCTTTGTATTTGTAATAGTGGAGAGAGAGAGAACAAGCTTAAATTAGACTAGAAACATAGATTGGAGCCAAAATGTAAAAAAGCATGACTAAATGGGTATACACATGCCCAGTTAGCTAATTTCATCATTTCCCTGGAAGCAATAGAGAAAGTACAGTGACCGTGTAGCAAATTCCCTGGGCTGGAATGCTAGTTTATGCTGCCTGGTTTTATGCAACTTGACACAAGATAGAGATATCGGAAGGGAGGAAACCTCAATTAAGAAAATGCCTCTGTGTAGAAGGAAGGAGGATAAGGGGTGGATGCTTCAGTTCAGCATTAAGGGAGGAACAGGACAATTGTGGGAGATGAAAGGAGAAGAAGACAAGGGAGGGAGAAAGGAGGAGAAGAAAATATGGGTGGCAGTATCAGAATCTGGAGGACAATTGAGAGAGGTACAGAGTATCAGGGAATGGAATAAAAATAGGTGGGTGGGGGATGCGGAACTGGGGATTGTCACTGGTGGGTCCCAGACACCAGAGAAATGTGACATTCCCAGGACCCAGTGGCATTGATTTTAGTTGTAATGTGCAGAGAAGAGAGAGATAGAACCTGTAGAGACCACCTCCAGTAGATAGGCACGGCCCCTGGTTGAGGGATGGAGCCATCCACCCATCTCAAAGTTTTGAGTTTTTTTTGTTGTTGTTGTTTTTTGTTTTTTTTTTTTTGAACCCAGAAATGTTCCTGTCCAAAGGAAGAACGGGGACAAAAAAAAAAATGGAACAGAGACTGAAGAAAGGGCCAACTGGGGAATGTCCCCACCTGGGGATACATCCTGTCTGCAAACACCAAACCCAGACATTGTTGTTATGGTCAAGAGGTGCTTGCTGACAGGAACCTGGTGTGGCAGTTCCTCGGGAGGTCCGGCCAGCAACTGACTGATGTAGATGCGGATGCTTGGAGCTAACTATTAGACTGAGTTCAAGGAACCTGGTCCAGGAGCTGGCAGAAGAACTGGAGGAGCAGAGTGGGATTGCAACCCGACTGGAAGAACAACATAGGCTGATCCAACCACCCAGTTCTCTCAGAGACTAAACCACCAACCAAGGAGTGTACCTAAAGGAATCTTTGGCTCCATATACATATGTAGCAAATGGTGGCCGTGCCCAACAGCAATGGGAGGGGAGGCCCTTGGTCCCAGGGAGGTTTGATGCCCCAGAGTAGGGAGGATGCTGGAGCGGTGGTAAGGGAGAGTGTGGGTGGGTGGGGAAGCACTCTCATACAGGCAAAAGGGAGGGAGGAGGGCATATGTGGGTTTGGGGGTGGTAGAGGGGTAACCAGGAAGTGGAATATCATGGGATGGGGTGGAGGAGATAACAGGGAAGTGGGATATCATTTGAGATGTAAACAAATGGGATGGTTAATAATAATAAAAGAAAAAAATTACAAAAAGAGAATGCCTCCATACTATTTGACTGTAGGCAACTCTGTAGGACTTTTCTTAGTGACTGGTGGCAGAGGGCCCAGCCAGTTGTGGGTAGTGTCATCCCTGGGCTGGCTGGCGGTCCTGGGTTCTAGGACTGAGGAAGGCAGTAAGCAGAACCCCGCCCCCCACCTCTGTACCTCCAGGTTGCTGCCCTGTTTGAGCTCTTGTCCTGAATTCCTTCAGTTTTGAACAGAGATGTGCAAGTGTAAGCCAAATAAAGCCTTTCCTCCCCAGTTTGCTTTTGGTCATAGTGTTTCATCACAGCAATAGTAACCCTAACTAAGACAGAAATTGGTACTAGGATTGTATTGTGACAGACTTGACCATCTTTGGGGACAGACTCCCCAAGTTTTGGGGAGGATTGTGGAAGGAATTTGGAACTTTGGGCCAGAAAAGCCATTGAGTATTTAAAACTTGGTGCACTGTGGGAGCTTGGAAGATGAGAAATGCAGATAGTAGACGCCTGGCTTCTGAAGTTCCAGGGGGAAGTTTGAGCGTCCTTAAAGACTCTTTCAGGGTTATTGCATAGTTTGAAGTAAGAATTTACGGTTCTGGTCAGCTGGGGCTGAAGAATCAGCCATGCTTAACAAGCACCGCTGAAGTAAAACCTTTGTTTTCCTGGGACAGTTGATGCTGGTCAGTTGGAGCTGAGACATTGGCAGTGATTAAGAAAAGACTAGTATCATTGAGGTAAAAGATTCCGGGAATTGTTTCCTCATGATTAGCACAAACAAGCTGTGTTCCAGAGGTTATCAAGGTTGTACCTTGTGCTGACAACTGAACTTGGTAGGGTAAGAGTCACGCAATCCGTACTGGTTTTGAAGACAGGAAGGGGTCATGGAGAGAAGCCAAGGGTTAGCACTGTGAAGCAGTGTTAGAGTCTCTGAAGAGAGCCCAGGAGAGGCTATTGTTAAAAGTGTAGCCCAGTTGCAGCAAGAGATCCCAGCATTTTGGAGAAATGAGTACCATGGGATGACCACCAAGAGCATCGGCAGGCATGAAATGCAACTGGCTGGAGCTGAGAAGACGATCTGTGTGTTTCGAGAGTGGAGGCAGAAAAGTGACACAAACCCTCTTCAAGGAGCTCAGAAGATCATGAGTGGATCCTAGACATTGGAAACTGTGACTTACACAGTTGGAGTTTGGTTTTGCTTTGTTCAGATTGTCACTATGCTCTGCACCCCCCCTTGAAGTAAGTTACTAACTTACTCTTGATTTTACAGGACCTCACAGTCAAGAGACGTTTAGCTTTTAAAGAGATTTCAAATTTTATAGGGACTATGGATTTTCAGAGAGACTAGGTATTATAAAGAGATGGAAGTTTTAAGTGTTTGAAGTTTAAGGACTGTGGGAATTTTAAAATCTTGAATGTTTATATTGCAATGTGTGATATTAAAGTGTGATCTTGAGGATGAACAAGAAAGGAAAGGTTATGGCTTAATAGTGATATGTTTGTGTCAAGTTGACAAGGGGTCAGTTGTGCTGGCTAGTTTTATGCCAACTTGACACAGATAAGAGTGATCTGAAAGGGGGAACCTCAATTAAGAAAAGGCCTCTATAAGATCTGGATGTAGAATATTTTCTTAATTAGTGATTGATGGGGCCCACCCATTGTAGGTGGTGCCATCCCTGGGCAGGTGGACCTGGGTTCTATATGAAAGCAAACTGAGGAAACCATGGGAACCAACACAGCAGCACTCCTCCATGTCTCCTCTGTATCAGCTCCTGCCTCAAGTTGCCTGCCCAGCTTATGTTCCTGTATTGACTTCCTTAAATAATGAACAGTGATGTGGAAGCATAAGCCAAATTATTTTCTCTCTAAGTTGCTTTTGGTCATGGTGTTTCGTTATAGCAATAGTAACTGCTGAATAAGACACAGCTCTATCACTTAGGGACAGCACAACCTATCTGGGAAGGTTAATCATCATTCTTGAGTCTTAATTTCCTCTTCTACATCAATAAAGATACCATCCTTATTAGTTATTTCTCTGTTCACTGTAATAGAAACAACTTGAAAGGAAGGTTTTATTTTGACTCCTAGTTTGAGAGGGTATAGTTCATCATATTGATGAAGGCATGTCAGCAAGAGTAGCTCATGGCCATAGTAGCAGATGCTAGTTATATAGTGCTGACCAAGAAGGAGAAAGTTTGTCCCAGAAATCGAGTCAGGCTAACCTCAGTGCTTGCTCCAAGCCTCCCAGTTCCTCTAGCTAGGATCCACTTTCTAAAGGTCCTATATCCTCCCAAAACAGTGTCAGAAATGGGAGAGCAAGTACTTAAACACTTTAGGGGACATTTCACACTCAAACTATAACTTCTGCATTAAACCCAAAGGCTAGTGGCCATCTTACAATATAAAGTACATTCAGCTCAATTTAATAAATCCTCATAGTCTGAGCAGCCCCAGTGTTGTTCAAAATTTAGTCTCTTATGAGACTCTTAGCTATGAGCTATTTGAAAATGATTATATACTGTTAATATACGTAACAAAGAAAAGCTTACCCATTCCAAAATGGAGGAATAGAAGTATATTAATGAAATATTGGACAAGCTGGGAACTTCAATCCCAAATCTCAGGAGGCAGAGACAGATTGAATTTAGTGAGTTTAAGGCCTTCCAGGCTTACACAGAATCTGTTGCAAATAAATAAATAAATAAATAAATAAATAAATAAATAAATAAATGTGTGTGTGTGTGTGTGTGTGTGTGTGTGTGTGTGAGAGAGAGAGAGAGAGAGAGAGAGAGAGAGAGAGAGAGAGAGAGAGAGAGAGAAGACAGAAACCCTGCAGCACAAATACCAAACTCTGCTGTTTTATATTCATGTCTGGGGCTTATGATGACATCCTTTGGGCTCCAAGTAGCTTTATACCCACAGCTCTGCCACCTACCATGGATTACAGGCTCTTGTTTAGGCAGACTCCATTGAGTGCTTGCAGTTTTCCTAGGTATGCATCCCATGTTGTTGGCACCTCAACATCTTGGTGCTTCCATTGCAACTTAAGACTTCACCTTCGCAGCTTCATACAATAGTCTATTTGGTTTTTTATTGATACTGTAGGGATGAAGTGTATAGCATGGCACAAATTGTGGAGATCAAAGGATAGCTTTGTAGACTTTTCTCCTTCCACCTTTATGTGGATTTAGAGATTAAAATTAGGTTGCCAGGCTTGTGTGTCAAGCTCCTTTTACTCACAGAGTCATCTTGCTGGCATCCATACAATGGCCTCTAAGGAGTTCCTTGCGGAGAATTTGATTCTGAAATACATTTGCTAGCCTTAGCAACTTTTTGAACCTTGGTGTAATCCTCTGTGACCCTGTGACTCTTGCATTCCTCGTGTGTGCAAAATGAGCAATATGTGGATAATGATGGCAATTTCTATTTTTAGTGTGAGCTATAATAGTCTACCATCTTTTGGCGGCAGATGCAGAGGCCCATGTGGGCCTTAATGACTGAAGCTTGGAAAATAATTATCTAGAGGTTTGACTCTTGGATAATCCCAAATCCAGTCAAGTTGGCAATGAAAAATAACTATAATAGCCCTGGAGCTTTCAAATGGGTAGAATGTTATTCTTATTGTTCTTAGTGCAGAGTGCATATTTTGTCTTCATTTGCACTAATCACTTTAACAGTTACAACCTCTTAGTCTCTATCTGCAGCTAGTTTGTGCATGGCTTTGAAAGAGCTCACACTCCTTTCTAGCACTCCTGTCCTTGCCAACTGCACATTTTTCATATACTTTGGCTACACTTTTTGTTCTCTAGCACCATAAATCTGCTGTCTGGCTAAGAGCAATGAGGATGAATGCTTTGCTGCACTGAATTTTTCTGCAAACAACTTAATCCATTACTCTTGTGTTCAGCCTGAAGATTTTAGGACATGGGCAGAACATGATCTATTCTTTGCCAGAATATAGCACAAATAGTTTGTAGCCAAGTTTCTGGTTTCCATCAGCCAATCCACATTTCCATCAATATTCTAGTTTTTCAAATTCTGACAAGAATTTATCATTAAGCTCTGTTTATAATGTTCTTGGACTTCTGTAGCCCACAGTTCCAAAGTCTTCCATATTCCTTTTACAAATCAGTTGGTAGGGCCTATCACTGAGAGAACATTACATTGTGTTGGGTCTTCCTGGAGCCGGAAGTATAGGAAGTTGTGAGCCACTTGGTGTGAGTGCTTGGTACCAAACTTGTGTTTTATGTAAGATTTGGTACTCTAAAAGAGCCATATGTGCTTTTAATTGATTACTCCATCTCCCTAACCCTAAGAGGTGCTGTTGTAATCAAGAAGTTGAATCATATCTCAAGAAAGTGGCATTTGAGTAAAGACTGTAGGAATTGAGAAAACAAAACATAAGTATATCTTGAAGAAGGCTGATGAGGCAGAGGCAACAAGAAGTATAAAAGCCTTGAGGCGATCCAGCTCTTTCTAATAAGATCAACTACACTAGATGGGATATTAGAGAAATGACAAGACAGATAGTGCAGCTGGGCTAGAATGATGAAAGGCAAAAGGAGAAGAGAAGGTTAAAGAAGATATAGAGACAGGTGATACATGGTTTTGTGGGTCACATGAAATACTTTTGAACTTGCTGGGTCTGTGGAGATTTGTTATTTAGTGAAGTGTCTAGGGATGTGTTGGAGCAAGACAAAAAGTGAGGGGATTAGGAAACAGGCTTTATTAATGATCCAGGTAAAAGCCAGTGATGTGGTGAGAAGGATTTGGATTCTACATGTGTTCTGAAAACAGAAGTAGCTTAACACTCTGATGCCCTCTTAGATGAAGATTATGAGAGAAACAGTACCCACAGGACTCTGAGCTAAAAGTAGAAAATAGACCCTTGGGTATGAACTTAGAAATTTACTGGGGATATGGGCAACACTAGCTGGAAGCAGAAGTAGGATGTATACCTACTAGTATGGATGCAGAAAATAGTTTCTTTGTTGCTGAAGTTTGGTTCTAAAAGTGGTGACTGGCACAGGTCATGGAATGCAGGTTTGTTTTTACGTGTTCAAAGAATGTGAATTTGGTTGTATGCAGAGAGGAAAAGATCAATTAATTAGAAGACAATGAATCTGTCTCAGTGGATAAAGGTGCTTGCTCTCTACACCTAAATACCCAAGTTCCATTCCTACAACTCACTTAAAAGTTGCAAGAAGAGATGAGTCAACAAAATTATCCTCTGATTTCCACATATGTGCTGTGATATAAACTCAACAAACAAATCAAATATATGTTGTTTGACATAAAAAAGAAAGCAGGCTAATCTGCTGAGAGTGTGTGTGGCCAGTGAGACATGGGAATCCTCTTTAAAGATGAGTTAGTCTTGGTTAAAAGGAAGACTAGGAGGATTCAGTAAGCATGTTGACACAAAAGTTTTGATACGTACCTGCTCTGGAAAGTCAGAGACACTATAGTTCAAATTTGATAGCGAGAAGAAAGTCAGTAGGTGGGGGAGATTTTAAGAAAGCTTGATAATATTTCACAGGGTCAGACATAACTATTTTAGAAAATGGCTAGTTAATAATTGCCCAAGTAGTATGTTATCTAGGTAGCTACATTCTCTCCATTCTGTAGGTTTGTGAGAACCTTCTCTTTTCTTTGAACCACTTAACAACAATGGATCTCAGTTTTCTAATCTATAAAATGGCCATGAATATGTTAAGCCTGTTAAATCAAATGAGCTAATGTACACAATGTTTATTTGAGCACATTCCCCAGCATATAAGAACTATCTGAGTGAAAGTAACTCTTGAAAAATATTATACTTGATTAATACATGATAATTTTATATACAATTGAGAATGTAATATTTTCATTAAATGTAGTATGATTACATCAAGATGATTGGCATATCCATCATCTCATTTTCCTATCATCTTGTGGTTTGACATGTAAATTTTACTTTTAATTATTTTGAAAAATATACTACAGAATTGACTACACTTACCCTTGAATACAACAGATCTCAAAGTCTCCTGTCTATGTGAAAATTATATTCCTTTAATCAGTAACTCCCCATTCCATTTCTCTCTATGCCCTCAGCCTCTGGTAACAACCAGTACTCGTTATGTGAAGAGAAATAACTCAGGCATAGAAAAGGAAGCACTCAATGATCTAACATGTGGATTATAAAAATAAGTTGATATCTCATAGAAGCTAAAAGCAGAATTATAATATTAGTTATAAAATGGTCAAGAAATTCTGCTTTTCTAATTCACACTAACTATACATAGTATTGTTGAACTATATAAACATTTCAAAAAGCTAGACAAACTGAAATTTTTACCATAAAATTATAAATGTTTAAGGAACTAATACTCTTAACCTGATTTAAACATTAGATCATGTATAAAAGTATTAAAATATCATGCACTTCACAGACATGTACATTTTTATATATTTACATATAGATAAAAATAAACTTAAGGTTGAAAATGTAAATGAAGAGAAAAATGGACAGGAAATAAGTCAAAGGAAGGAGGATGGAGAAGAAACCAGGGGTCAAAGGATTTCTGATATATACAGTACTTTAGCCCAGAATAGAGAAACTATGTGGAGCTGAGTCATAAAGTTCTAAGAATGTAGTTTCTAGAAAAGAGGAAAATTCTGACTAGAAAGAATGACTAATCTTTAAGTGAGGCAAATAGTTCTAAAACAAAGTAATAGCGCTGAAGCAGTTTAACTACAATCCGGGTGGTGGTGGCGCACGCCTTTAATCCCAGCACTTGGGAGGCAGAGGCAGGCGGATTTCTGAGTTCAAGGCCAGCCTGGTCTACAGAGTGAGTTCCAGGACAGCCAAGGCTATACAGAGACACCTTGTCTCGAAAAACCAAAAAAAAAAAAAAAAAAAAAAGTTTCCTTATTGGACTATCAAGGAGCTAGTAAGCAGGCTATAAGCTGGATGATAGATATTGGTTTTGTTCTTTTTTTTTCCCAAAGAGGGAAGCATCTAGAGCTTAGCATCTTAGCTTCCCTAAGGTAAAGTACTTAAGACACAACCTTGTGAAAGTTGGCAGAAGCAGCTGAGGGAATGGAGGTACTAGATTTTTCTCGCTGAGTGTCAGTGACAAGAAACAAAATGCCAAGGGGAGATTGTATTTCGTAATGTTGTCTCAACTCACTTGTCACATCTCATAGGGAAGATACTCTCGCAAGAGTTTGTAGAATTTGAGATGATCTAATTCAACCCTTGACCTATTGTCTACAAGGGACTAGTGAGATCTGGGGGGAGAAAAGAACCAGGGCACTAAACTTTTCATTGGCAATGGAAATAGAAAAAGAAGACAGAAGCAGGCTAGAGAGCTGGTTTCCCCCAAACATAGACACTCAATTTTGCCAGTGTCTCAGTAACCTCATGTACTAAACAGGACTGTTTCATCCCCTCTTTATTGTTCAAAATTTGATATGCACCAATAATATTCTCAATTTCAAAGGCTTTTGAAATACCCAGTGTCCATATGTTTTCATGGGTCAACCAGAAAATATGTCTCATGTGCCTAAAAGAGGCCACTCTAGTTGTGTCCTGTTCAAATGGATGTACTTTTCTAGACCCTAAACCAGATGGAGACACAGGCATTAAGTTCTAATTCCCAAAAGCTTTAGGTTTGTGGATAGTCAGCATTGGCTAGAATAGATCCTAGGAAAAAGATTTTCAGAATCCCACTTGGATTCTTTCACATTCTTAGATTTTTCACAACCTTTAAACTGAAAGCCTTGTAGAGAAGGCACCACAATGGGTCCATGTTTTTCTTCATTTTTGAGCTGTCAAGATCCCTGTGCTTGTCAGGACTAGACTTATGGTCAACTTTCCCTATGGCTAATCAAATCCTTTCCCCAGTGGTCCTCCCCAATTCCCACATATAAACAGAAGACACCACAGTCACCAGAAATCACTTTGCTGAGGAATTTATTGCGGAGAATAAGACACCAGAAAAGTTATGAGGTGTATTATTCTCAATCAACCTGGGTTCCCAGGTGTATTTTTGGAGATATCATGCATTAGGTTACTGAGAAAGTTAAAAGTTTATCATTGATACTTGAGGTAGCTAATCAACACAGGGGGGATATCCAGCTGGTCGATGGCTTGTGGCTGGTTGGCCCGGCACAGGGATCTGCGGATAACTAAACGGGCCTGGGACAGGAGTGACCGTGGAGTGGCTGCAACAATGAGAAACAGATTATGAGCATCGATTCTCAGTGTACTTATTCTGTTCAGGTGTACATCTATTCTGCATGGCTATTATAGTAATGCCCTCTCCTAAGAATTGTCCCAACCATCTCCCAATGCATGGTAACATATACTGAGGCCAATAGAAGAGAAGCTCAGGGCATCAAAAGAGTCAGTTATTGGCAGATCTAAGACCAGAGATTGTATAAATGCTTTCTACATACCTCATCTTAGTGACCCTTTCACTCTTGTGGAATCTTTAACTTTTACTCAACAGGGACTCCAGGAGAATAATGGAGATATTTCTAGATCAACCCAGAGGGAAGGTCTTAGATGATGATTTGGAACCCTCAGACCTACATCAAGGAAGCCTATGAGGTATGCCTGGTCACCACTCACCTCGGGCTTGTAGCAGCAATTTGATGCCTTTATCCTCTTGTGACGTTGACTCCAAGGGGAGAGATGGAAGGTAGATGTTAGCTCCAAAATCTATTAAAAGCTGGATGTACTCTGGCTCACAATTATGATGAAGGCAGATTTCAAGGAGTGTGCGAGGATGTGGAACTCGACGTAAGAGGGCCTGGTCGGTGCAGTTGTAATCAGGATCTGCCCCATAGAGCAAAAGCAGGCGGAAACAATCGAGGTGCCCATAGACTGCAGCCAAATAAAGAGGGCCAGAACATGAAGCTATGTTCGATGCCCAGACTGGCAGTTTAGCTTTAACATTAGCCTCTGCACCATGCCCTAGGAGCTCCTGTAAGATGGCAAAAGCCCCATCACGTGAGGCAGTGAGAACAGGAGAGCAATTGTTGTAGATGCTACCACTAGGACAGGCACCAGCTTCTAAAAGCATTCTTACACACTCCAGATGACCGTGACTGACAGCAGTGAAAAGTGGTGTTTGTGCTTTGACATCCAAACTATCAACATCAGCACCATGTTCCAGGAGGACCTTCACACAATTTAAGTGACCATAAGAAGCTGCCAAACGCAAGGGTGTTCCAGGTATACCCCAGCCACTCCTGCTGTTGATGAACCGTTTATAGCGTTCCTGGTGTAGAAGGTGGTCCAGGGTACAGGAGTCATTGTCATATACTGCTTGATTGAGGGCCTGCTTTTCCCCTGTGTTGGCGTCCTCCTCCTCCTTTTCAGGTTGTAGAAGAGAGAAGATCTTGGAGATATCCATGAGGTTCATTCTGGTTTATTGGATTAGTACTATTCTCATTGTAAGGAGGAGGAAATTCCAGATCTGAGGGTAACGAAAAAAAGGGGGAGAGACTAAGCATCCTTACCAATGCCAGACTCTATGTTTGCTCTCTGAACTTCGCCATTAGAGTACTCATCCATGGGTGTCCTGGTTCCCAGTTTCAATTTTATTTTAAGACACAAGATGGTTGTCAAAATAGTCATGTCATTTCATAGCTTGGTGATTTAGCATATACTGTTCTGTACTTAGTTACTTATTACCAGGACCATTAACAACCATGAGGCTTAATCCATATCTCAGGTCCTCATCATCTAGCAACCTAAATATCCATGACATATCTTAGCTCCCTATCTCTCACTACTCCCATTCAATTTGATCAAGTCAAATTTTGTACCCTAGAGACTCTTCCAGACCATCTATCTTCGAGTTTCATACCCATGCTACTACTTTATCTAGGCCTCCACTGTCTTGTCTCAACTGTTATAGTTATCTCCTAACTAGTTTCCTAAAATGGTAACATAAAAATACAAATATGGTCAGGTGTGTTGGTGCATGCCTTTAATCCCAGCACTTGGCAGAGAGGCAGAGAGAGGCAGAGAGAGGCAGAGAGAGGCAGAGAGAGGCAAGGAGGCAGAGAGACCGAAAGGGGCAGAGGCAAATGGATTTCTGGGAGTTTTAGGCTAGTCTGGTCTACAAAGCTAGTTCCAGGACAGCCAGAACTTTTACATAGAGAAACTCTGTCTGGAGGTGAAAGGGGTCAAACAAACATAAAACAAACATGGTCTATTCTAAACCAGTTAGTAAGTTCTCCTTTCTTTGTTTTATTTTTTTCCCTCTTCAGTACTGGGGATTGATCATACAGCTTTGTACATGCTATTGCTTGATCACTGAACTACATTCCCAGCATTCTTTTCATGTTTTAATTTTTGAGGCAGAGTTGGATTTGATCTTGGAATACTCCTGCCTCAGCCTCCTTAGTGGCTGTACCTCCAGTCCAAAACAATGCCTTTTGTTCAAGTTACATATCAAATGCTTTATTTAGCCCATCTCACACAGCTTTGTCAACCTATCCAGACTTGTTTCAAATTATACCCTGAAATACAGTGATAAGAAATGAAAAATGATACCTCTTCATTGTACATCATCATTCTTTCTGCTACTTCCATGTCTTTTGAGTTAGTTCCTCTATAATCTGTGTTCTCATGACTCTAATGGTCATCATACTATTGGAGCTGTGACTATATCTCCTTTGGCCTCCATCACAGATGAAGAGGTCATGTGGAGGTAGTGGTAAAACATAGGTCTGGAGTTTACTAATTTACTACTTTTACTAAATTTACGAATTTACTACTTACATAGTAACTGTATGACTTAATGTCATTCTTAATTTCTCTGTATGAGCCTCTTTATCACTACAGAGAAATTATTGGTAGTAATTTGAGTAATTGCTTAAAATATGCCAGAACATAGTTCTCAATAGCTAACTGGATGAAGCTCTACCTTTATTAGTTTTAAAGACATATAGGTCAGATTGAGTTGGAAGATGGCAGAATAGGGACAAACAGTACTCTCCTGTCTTCAGGAATCTGAAAGAAAACATCTGATTCCTGACTCAAAAAAAGAGGTTAAGAATCATGGGAAGGCAAGAGAGGATCATAGTAAAGAAAGGACTGAGAGGATAGAAAAAGAGAAATGTTTACTGTTATATGCAGAAAAGAAATAAAACTTTGCTACCATCTCAGTAGATTTTAAAAACACTTGAGACAATGTCCAACATTCTTTTATGATAAATACCCCCAAAGAAACCAGGAATATAAAGAATACAACTCAATATAATAAAGGCTATATATGACAAACCTATACCCAACTAGGGAAAAACTCAAAGCATTTCCATTAAAAACAGACAAGAGACAAGGGTTGTTTTTTTTTTTTTTTTTTGTTTTTGTTTTTTTTTTTTTTTTTTTTTTTTTGGTAAATGTAGTCCTTGAAGTCTCAGTTTGACCAATAATACAAACAAATAAAAGAAACACAGATTTTTTAAAATGTAGAAATCAACTTATCTGCACAGGCAGAAGTCAACTTAACTGGATCTTCAGACCATATGATGCTACATAAAAGACCCTAAAGACTTCACAAAAAAAAAACCCTCTCATAACTGATGAACACTTTCAGTGAAATAGCAAGATACAATATTGACATATAAAACTCAACAGCCTTCCTGTATACTCATATTGAACATGCTGAGAAAGAAACCATGAAACCATCCCATTCACAGTTGGTTCAAAGGATATATTAAAATAAACTTTTGACAGAAGAGTCCTTATTTGTGAAAATGTATATAACTGAATAAAAAACTGACTAAGATAGCAGAAGATGGAAATACCCCAGATGATCATGGATTAAAAAAATTAATATTGTGAAAATGACCATTCAAAGTATATCAAAGACATTAATGTAAGACTTGAAACTCTTAAGCTTCCAAAAGAAAAATAAAACTAGCACTTCAATCAATTGGCATCTAAAAGGACTTCAATAGGACAGAAAATAATTACAAAATGTGACAATATAATTATATAAAATCAAAAGGTTTTTCTCAGTAAAAGAAACTATTTATTAATAGAGTGATGACACATTTTACAGAATGGAAGAACATATTTGCTTAGCTATGCATCTAACAGAGTATGAGAGAGAACCAAAAGAAACTCAGTAATACTCCTCACGGGTACATACCTGAAGGACCCTAAATCAACATACCAGAAGTATTTCCACTTCTATGTTAATCATAGTACTACTGACAATAGCTAAGCTGTGGAATCAACCTAGGTATCCAACAATAGATGAATGGTAAAGAAACCCTAGTTTATATAAACAATGTAGCTTTATTAACTCATAAGGAAGATCAAGATTATGTTACCTAAAAGAAACTGGATACAACTGGACATTATATTTTGCAAAATAAGTCAGACTCAGAGAAATATATTTTCTCTCACTTGTGGATTCTAAAGGTTTTATATAGATACATAAAATCATTTAAGTATATATTTCAAAGCAGAAGTAGACTTTCTGGGAGAATGAAATGAAATAGAGAAAGAAGGTTGTAAGGGGCCGGGGAAAGAGGATAGTTCTGTGAATATGGTTAAAGGACACAACAGATTTAGATGAAAACACCCTTTTGAAACCAAACACTGTGGGTAATGAGTATGTGCTAACAAAGCAAATTTAAATTATGCTAATTACTGATTTTTCTTTTCTTTTCTTTCTTTTTTTTTTAGGACGAAGTCACTCTGTGACCCTAGCTGAGTTGGAATGAGCTACTTAGACCAGACATAGAACTTGCAGAGATCCACCTCCCTTTGGCTCCCCAATGCTGAATGTTACACCACCACACCTGGCCTTAATTATTGATTTTGTTGACTATTCTCTATTTTGTGGTTAAATTTCCTTAACTATAGGCACAAATGACAGGCCATGCTTCATGGGACTGTTAGGAGAAATAATTATTCTTATAATATTATTTTCTTTCTGTTGCTTCACAATGGGTTTTCAACTATTTTACAGAAAAAGTAGAAAAGCAACTATAATATATATGCTGTGTTTTTTTTATGATAATTGCTCCTTACTTAATATTTTAAAAACTTAGAGCTAGAATGAATCTTATAGATAAGTTAATTTCTTCACCTTAGAGATGGGGAAATTAAAGATTAGTAGGTACTTTTCTAATGTTATATCATTGTCATTGTGAATTCTTTTATTATCATGAACCCAAAATACATCTTTAACCTTGTACTTTTCAAATATATTTTAAATAGTTGTGTAAACAATACCCTCACTTTGAAAATGTTAGAAACTGGAGCTTGGAAGTTAATACATTTGCAAAGGGCCTTACATCAACCAGATGCATTCTACCAGAGCTCGAAATAAAAATCTAGACTTTCCTAGTTTCCATAAACCCCTTTTATAGATTACAACTTACACGCCCTCCTCTCCTTCTCCTCGTGTTTAGCTACACTGCAGCTTTTAGCATTTAAGTGCTATAATGAATTCCAAGAACTTTTGTAACGGAAGTTTCATTCACATATTCTTTTTTCCTGACATCCCATAGGTAGTCTCTTCTTATTTTATTTTGGGGACTTGGGGCTGGTGGGGGAAATGCTGAAGTTCTCACCTAGATCACACAATGAGTCCATAGTACAGTCTATGATATAATGAACCTCCAGAGAGAAATGAAGCCACGGCTCAATTAGATATGGACAAGAAAATTCAGCCAGTCTACGGTGTAGCTTCACATTGCTCTAGATTATTAATCAAAGTTAGTGTATGGATTCTGTAAACAAAGGCCTTCTTTTTAATCTCCATAGTGAAGGTATTTGAAAGATTTTCTTTGTGACACTGATAGTGATAAACTCAAAGACTGAGTCCTTTTCATTGTGCTTTTGATACATAAAGTAAAATATATACAATTAAAGGAACAACTGCCTTGAAATATTATCAATGCATTTTAAAAATTACATAAAATAGTAAACAACAAGATCTATTAATAATTTGTAAGTGGTGGTTGATGGTTGATGTAATTCAGGACCTCTGCCACACTGTAATATGATATACTTGCGATTAATTCTGGTACGACCAAGTCACACAAACGTGTAACACTACCACTACTTGCTGCCTACATTCATCTTAGAAGAAGATGGCAAATTTCAGTCAGAGGTTAAGAGTTAGGGAACAAAACTTGTCTTGTTTGCTTATTTTCCCAAGTTTTTAAAACCCTTTATATTTTATCTAAGGTCCTCTTAGAATCTGTGAACCCAGTGTAAGAACTCTTATAGGGGAGTTTGGTTTCTGTGGGCGCTAGAACATTCCTTCGGCTATTACTAGACTATTTTTAAAGCTTCACCTTCTTTATTCCAACTTGAGAAACTCTGTCCTTATGTCCTTAATCCCACTCTATTGCAGATAAATGCATCTTCTAAATAAATAAGTGCAGTCACATACAGTGACCCATGCCTGGAATCAAGTAATAACTAGGAAGCCTGAGGCAGGATTTCCAGTCTGAAGAAGTTCAAAGCCAAACCACTCAGTAGAGTGAGACTCTGTATCAAAAAGCACCACCAGAACCACCAAAATCAAGCAAATATTATTAAAAAATAAAAATAAAATAAAAAGCTGAAAGGAAAACAATACAAAACCAAGTAACAGAGTATTACAGACACACTTTGGGACACATAAAGCAGGAAGCTTACATGAAATCATTTCTCCCTTCTAAAGGTTCTCTCCCTTTCTACCTTCTAAGCACTCCCCGATGCTTGGTCCAACAAGAAGAGCAGGACTTTAATGTCCCAGAAGATAGAGCTGAGAGTTAAGTTTGAGGTACTCACAAGACTTCAGCTGGAGCTCGCGCTCAATGGAGAGTTGCAGTCCTAGTCTCTCTGTGAAGCACAAAGGTCCTTGTGGGCCCTCTTCAGAGAGCCACTACCACCCCAAGCTGAAGCTGTTTGGGACCTCTGTTCCCACTGGAAAGACTAGGCATTGGTCCCTAGGCTGATTTATTCTAGGTGGCTATTTTTAGTCTGCCCTCCTTCTCCCTCCCTTGACTGTGTTATCTTGCCAGTGACATTCTGGGAGTGATCCCAGCGAGAGGAAGGGGGCTGCCACAGGGTAGTCTTAGAAGGGCTGATTGACAGATAGGCATCTGGTAAGGCTAAAACATGCTCTCAATATGTCCTCACATACTCTGCCACAGTGCTCACTAGGACACTCAGATAAGTGCTCTGAGCAATAGACATTCCTATGAACCACAAAGGGGCCAGAAAAACCCCAGCATCAACTAACTTGCTCACCTTCTTCTGCGCTGAAACCTTTTTACTTTCTCCTCTCAAATGAAACTTTCTATATTTTCCTTTTTTAGGGCTCTGCAATATATCACCCCATTATCTATAGAGTGAAGAGAAACATTAGTAGGGGAAACTTTATATTGGAATGAGCTCTCTGTCGTCTTTTCTAAAGCTTAAGCAAATCTTGTCTTACAGAACTTCTTCACCTACTCATCTTCCAGGTTCAATTAAAATGCCCACCACCTCCCACTGTTCTTACTAAGAGGTAGCACTACAAGATCAATGTGTGCAGCACTAGGAACTTAGTCAAATCACAGTTTTTACGTGTATTATTTCTCTCTCTCTCTCTCTCTCTCATTACTTTTAAATGATGGAAATGGTACAAACCCCATTTTTTTCAAATAGCTGCATCATCAAATTTAAATGTTACAAACAAAAGTGGAACCAGCATCCTGCCTCCCTCTGGGATAAAAACCAGCCTTTCTGACAGGATTTGTGGCACATTCCATAGATAGGAATTTATATATGGTACTATAAACCTGGTCAAAAGCCTGTGGCTTAAGAGGTCATAAGTCCTAGTGGGAAAGTTTCTGTTGCTTTTGTAAATGATCATGACATTCCCATCACATTGTCGTCTAAATAACTGTTTATGCCTACATATCAGTGCTGCTGTGAGCTTTTGTCAGAGAAGCTTCTTTTTGCAGTGACCACCAGGAACTGCACACACTCAACTGGTCAAGGCGCTAAGAATAAGTGATTGCTGAATGCTGAGCCCCAGATGCACCATCAATACCACCCCTTTCAAAGATTAGGGAATGGAATGAAAGGAAGAATGGGAAGAATAAAAGACTCAGAGTAAGAGAGGGGAATGGTGAGGAATTCTGCTTTCCTGGCATGACACAGACTTGAATGTTGCACCCCAGAATTTACAATAGCTAGGATTACATGCAGAACTCTGGGCTCCATCAAAAGCCTGTCTCATAGCAGAAGGAGATTATGGGAGCATTTGTAACACTTAATGGTTGCTGGGGAAGGGGGAGACATTTGTGGTAAGGTTCCCACGTTCCTGTAAACAAACTCTCACCAATGTTACTGGGTAACTAACCCTAATGAAACTCACAGGGATGGGTACACACACACACACACACACACACACACACACACACACACACACACGGAGGAGAGACAGAGACAGAGAGAGGGGGAGGAGAGAGAAACAGAAATAGAAGAGAGGAGGGGAGGGGAGGGGAGGGGAGGGGAGGGGAGGGGAGGGGAGAGGAGAGGAGAGGAGAGAAGAGAAGAGAAGAGAAGAGAAGAGAAGAGAAGAGAAGAGAAG
>JANHMN010000005.1:73684930-73696590 GCA_030674055.1 Rhabdomys pumilio | reverse complement strand
AGAAGAGAAGAGAAGAGAAGAGAAGAGAAGAGAAGAGAAGAGAAGAGTCATGAAAGTAAAGAGAGACACTTGCTGACAAGAGGAAGAGGATCTACGGGAATGGGAGAAGGGTGTGAGGATAATGAGAGTTAAAAAAGATTGAGATACATTGTGAAGATGTACATGCATAAAACCGAAATAATGAAACCTATTGTTGTGTATAATTAATACATGCTAATTTCTTAGTCATTTTTAGTTCTTCTTTTGAGAACTTTCTGTTCAGATCCTTTGACTGTTTTTAGAGTTCTCTTTATATTCTATATATTAACCCTGTTAGTGTTTAGGTGGCAAAGAGTCTCTCCCATTCTGTGGGTTTACTCTTCACTCGATTGTTTCTTTAGTTGTGCAGAAGCCTTTTAGTTTCATGAGGCCTCACTTGTCAATTGTTGGCCTCAATTCTTGGGGAAATGGAGTCATATCAGGAAGTTCTTTCTTACACCTATATCACGTAGGGTACTGCCTATATTTCCTTCTAAGAGTTTCAGTGTTTCAGGTTTCATGTTTAGGTCTTTGATCCACTTAGAATTAGTTTTTGTGTGAGGTGATAGATATAGGTCTAATTTCATTCTTTTGTATGTGGACATTCAGTTTCCCCAGAACAATATATAGAAGATTATTTCTTTTCTCTAGTTTGTTTTTGGCATATTTGGCAAATATCATTTGGCTAAAGTTGTGTTTGTCCATGTTTGGGTCCTTGATTTTGTTCCATTGATGTACACATCTGTTTTAGTAACAATGCTATATCTTTTTTTTTTTTTTTTTTACTATGGCTCTGTAATAAAGCTTAAGACATGGAATTGTAATCTCTTCAGTATTGTTCTTTTTGTTCAGAATTGTTTTGCACCACCCAGGGTCTTTTGTGGGAAATGGTGCAATGACATTATAATCTCAAAAATATGTTTAAAGACAAAGGTGTCTAATTAATACATGAGCAAATGAACTGAACAAATTTCTTAAGAAAGATAAATGGACAATAAACACTTGAGAATTTTTAAATGCCTTTAGACAAAGGAAAAAAATCTAAATTAAAACTTAGTCATAATGGCTACCAAGAGTACATATGATAATAAATGCTAATGAAGATTTAGCGAAAGGTGATCCTTATTCACTGCTGGTAGGAATGTAAGCTGGCATGTCCTTGAAACACAAGGAACAGAACTACCACATGACCCAATTATGCACATCTTGGGCATATACTCAATATGACAGAGATCCCTGAACATACATGCTTATTTCCACACTATTCACAATAGCATGATATAAAATTAGTCTTTACACTTATCTATAGACTAGTGACTAAAATGTGACACACAAAACAGTTTTATTAATTCTAAAGAGAAATAAAATGATGCAATTTGAAGGAAAATGGAAAGAATTGGAGATGACCATGTAATTAAACAAAATAAATAAGCCATATTCAGAAAGACAAATTCAACATGTAGGACCTAAATTTGAGTGTGTGTGTGTGTGTGTGTGTGTGTGTGTAGAGATGAAACTATGAAGGATGAAGAGAGAGCTCTAATGGGGGGCTAGCAGAGTGTAACAAGAGAATAATGGGAAGAAAAAAATCTCATATGAGGAATCTAAGTTAACAATGCATATGTGTACATCTTTATGTTAGGAAAGAAGAAAGAGGTAGTATTTTATGGGAAGATAGCCAGAATGAGGAAAGGAAGAAGATAGCAGAGGGATGTGAGGTATGAGCAAAGTATAAGTATATATTTTTAAAAAGACATAGTAAGATAGTATATAAAAAAGAATACACTGTCATCACCAGCTCTGGTATATACGGTAACATATGGAATAATAAGTCTAAAAATATAGGTCTTGTAATTCCTAAATCTGCCTACACTGAGGCTCCAGAAATTCTTAAATTAAAGACCATTTTTTCCTACTGTCCTATTAGTTTTTGTTTGAGGTTTCTGCTCACAGACGTGGGCTTTGATAAACCATGATTCCTTTACAAGATTTTATGTGTCTATCCCTCCAAATTAAGGGCCAGTGTTTTGTCCCATTATCTTGTTACTGGCCTAACAAAAATTCAAGATATTCTTGAGATACGTTTGTTTCTGAATCTGACAATCAAACTACTCAAACAATGGCTCCTAAAGAAATAGGAATTGTTCTAAGAATCTTATGTTGGTAGAAGGAAAGGCACCAGTCCAGTGGAAAATGGATCTCTCAGGAAGAGATTTCACAGAGATTTAACAACTTGTCAGATCACTTTATAGGATGAGACTGGAGCCCAGACAATAAAGGGGAAATGGCAGGTAGGGCCATACCTTGTCCGGAACAGCTTAAATATGGATATATCTGGACCTCTATTTAAGCTTTAATCTCATTTCAAGACCTCAAGATGGATTTGAAGAAGTTAATGGATCTCTTTGTCAATCTTCCCTATGTAACCACATTGAATAAATATCACTCAGTTCTTTAATGGATTTAAGTAAAGTTGTTAATTTTGTTTACTTACCTCTTTTCTTCTTATATAAACTGGAATGACAATTTTCAAGACTTTCCCATGCTAAATTACAAACAAGAAAGCCTTTTAAGTTTTTACAGTTCCTTTGAGGCCTCATAGATTATATAGAATGTTTTGATAACAAATCGACTGGAGACTTTTGCTGTTATCTTTCTGTTACAAATGTCTAGTTTTACGACTTGTGGTGAGAATGTCCAATCTGCATGACTATCATTCCTTTAAATTTGTTGGGACTTGTTTTAGGGATAAGGATATAGTTTCCTTTGGCATGATATATCAGAGCTTGAAAACATGTATTCCGCTGTTGTTGGAGACATATACCAGATTTTGTTGGCTAGAGAGTTCCCCCCATTACTATATTCTAAATTTTCTATTATTTTTGTGAGTTAGTGAAATATGAATATTAAAGTTTTTAACTATAATTATGTGTCTATTCCTCATTTCACTTCTATCAGAATTTGTTTTTATGTATTGTTGGTTTTATATTCATTTTGGGTCATAATGTCTGTTTCTTTCTCTGGTTAGTTTTTCATACTATGTTTTATTATTTTTTTATCCTCCTGACTAGGCCTCCTGAATGCTGGTTAAAAATGTTCATCCTGTCCTTTTTTTTTTTGGTTTCTTTGGTTTTTAGAGACAGGATTTCTCTGTGTTCCTGGCTATCATGGAACTTGCTCTGTATACCAGGCTCAAACCTTAGAGAGCTATATGCCTCTGCCTCCTGAGTGCTCAGAGTAAAGGCGTGCACCACTCTGCCATTCGATTTTTGACATAGATCAGATCTTAATGTGTATCCCAGCTTAGTCTTAAACTTGAAATTCTCTGAAATTCTCTGAAAATCCCCTCCTCTCTCTTTCATTTATTTATTTATATATTATTTATTATTTGAGCCTAGATTTCACTATTTACCCTAGTTGAAATTTTCTAGTATGAAAGTAATGGTGAGTGGGGACACACCCTCATAGAAGCAGGAGGAGTGGGGATGGGATAGGGGGTTCCTGGGTGGTGGTGGGAATGGGGTAAGGGGATAAAATCTGAAATGTAAATATAATATTTAATAAAAAAAAGTAAGGGTGAGTCTCCTGTCTCTGCCTAATGAGTGTTGGAATCACATGTGCTATCAAATCTGGCTTTCTATTACTCTTTACTGTCAATCTACCTATGCTGATGCTGAATGCCAAATGAGTTACTTACATTCAATATATGGTAAATTTTGCTTTAACAGTCTCTACTATTGTTTTTATATATGTAAAATATTTTCACCTAGATACTAGTTATGCTGATTCTCATTCTGTCTTCATAAATATTACCTGATAAGATATTTTTTAGTATTATGTACTTGCATTATTTTTGTAGAGGCTACAAACAATATTAAGATATGCCTACACTTAGTATGATATGTGACTAATCACAGATAATCAGTTTTAATGTTTTACCACTCTTTAAAATATAGAAACATGACATCAGTTTAGATTTCTTTACCTCCTTTAGATAACGTTGTCTTAGTTATCAGATGGTATTACTACAAACAACAACAATACCCCCAAACTAAGGTTTGGAGGCCCAAAGACTTAGACTGCCCCATCTAGGGATCCATCCCATCTGCAGACACCAAACCAAGATGCTATTGCTGATGCCAAGAAGCACTTGCTGACAAGAGCCTAGTATAGTTGTCCCCTGAGAGGCTCTGCCAGAGGTTGACCAATATAGCCAACTATCAGACTAAGTGTGGGGACAAAAATGGAGGAGTTGGGGCAAGGACTGAAGGAGCTGAAGGGGTTTGTAACCCCATGGAAAGAACAACAACATCAACCAAACAGATCCCCCAGAGCTCCCAAGGACTAAACCACCATCCAAAGAGTACACGTGGAGGGACCCATGGCTCTAGCTGCATATGTAGCAGAGGATGGCCTTATCTGGCATCAATGGGAGGGGAGCCCCTTGGTCCTGTGAAGGCTCAATGACCCAGCATAGGGGAATACTACTGCACTAAGGCTGGAGGGAGTGGGTAGGGGGAGAAACACCCTCATAGAAGCAGGGGGATGGGGAAGGGATGGGGGGGTTAACTGGGAGGGGGATAACATTTGAAATGTAAATAAATAAAATAACCAATTTAAAAAAGAAGAAACCTTGAAAGTCCCCAAATCTTATCACATATGCTGGAGTTAAGAGGTCTCAATCCTGGCAGTCTGACTTATGACCTATCCTGTAGTTTCTATTAACAAAAGGCAGTGTCTGGGCCATCCTTCCCTACTCTCAGCCACAAAAACTGTTTCTCAGGTCCTGCAAGGTGCACTCCTGAGCCCTTGGATACTAAGCTGCAGGGTTTGGTGGCACCAGCTTCTCAAAGGTTGCTGTTGTTTTGAAGTCGAATCCAGTCTATTTTTTCATTTTCCTCCACCAATTCATTTCTTACACTTGGTGCAGAACCCTGGAAGGGCTTCCTGCTAGATAAAGCCTGACCAGGCCCCTTCCTTTGCCAGCAGCTTCTTTTCACTTCCCATCTCTCATCTTTCCTGAACCTTCCAAGTGTCATCCCACTCTCCAAGGTCACTATGGCTGAACTGAACTGTGGCTGCTACACAACCCAGAAGCCTCAACCCATGTGGGACCATGACTACCAGCAGCCTTATTGCAACACGAGCGGAGAGAGTTTTTATCTACACTCATGGCCTTTGCTTTGTTCTACCATTTCTTTCAAACTTCTAAGTCCAGCTCCCAAAATTTCTCTCTCACATTTGATCTGACCAGTGAACACTCTCCCTATCAAACATTCCCCCAACTCTGCTTCTCTCCACACACCCCTTCTCCCACACCCACATATCCACAATCTACCCACCACGGTCCTTATTCTCTCCCTCCAGCCCTGGAGCTCACCCTATATTCTTCAAGTCTGAACTGCTGTCCCATGGATCTCTTTTTCTTTGACACAAAAGGTCCAACTGATATCTGAGAACTCTTCCCTCCCGAAGGACTACCTAAGTCCCGCCCAGAATAAGAACATGGTACTGGACTGTAAGATTCCTGATTATTTCAGGTTATCCCAGGTGTGCTACAGTAGTATTTTGTCTGTACTATGGCACCAAATGGGAGGGCTAGAGCAAAGACAGTGAAGGCAGAACCAGAATAATCATTATGTATAGGTTATGTTTATCCCAAACAGTCTAAACTGGATAAGAAGCTGGCTTGAGAGGTGAAATTTGGCTCTTTGACTGTATTGTCTCAATGTCCTCCAAATTCCTTATCCCGGGTCAGGAGAAACAGAAACAATAAAACAGCCCAAGAAGTAAAGGCATTGTGACCGTATGGACAGCTAATGGAGGGACTCTTTCCACGCTGCACAGTACTATTTTCTTATACAGAGATGTCCATACTAAAGCAACTCTAGTACAAGGATACGAAGGTGTAACAGTTGAGCTGCTGGCACCCTTTCCCCGATCCTGGTAATCATATTTTCTTCTTCTCTGTAACAAGAAAGGTTTCCTTAGGTGCTCCTCTTTCTAACACTAATGTTTGTATATCATAGGAAGCATTTTTGACTGTTTGGTGACAAAAGACCTGTGAATAGAAACTAAAACTACATTGTTAATCTAAGCTTGGCTCCACAGTAGTGTTAACCTTACCCTAGTCAGGGTGTAACCTGATCCAAGTGACAGATGGTGGGATGTTCCTTAGTGAGATTTGGAAGGTTACTCTCCACCTGGAGACAGACTCAACTTTGGATCTTTGAAAACATCTGTATTTCCCACCCTTCCCTTGTCTCTTTCTAAACAGAGAGAGAAAGAGAGAGAGAGAGAGAGAGAGAGAGAGAGAGAGAGAGAGAGAGACTCAGTATTGTTTTAAACTAAAAGTAAATAACTCTTATGTTTCTTCCCTCTGTCTCTGACAGCTACCCAAGAGATACCTCACACTGATTCTAGCCATTCTAACAACTACATATAAACTCTGCCTCCTTGAGCTGAGACCATGGAATTCCTTGCCCTGTTCATTTGATATTTTGGTCTTACCTGCCTAGGCCATAAGTGCCAACTCTTCATATATCCATATGCCCATACTAAAGCAACTAAAGTATTCTTTATTAAAGAAAAAGTACGTAACAGTCCACATTCATTCTGTGAGATGGTGAATCCCAGAGGGACTTGTGCTCTGATGACAAGTGGGCTCACTTTACCATGGAACTGAGCTCACCATGAGCAGAAAGCAACCATATGGCTTAATACCACCCTGGATAATAACAAAATGTAAAGGTTGAATGTCATATGACATCAACACCATCTTCACTGGTGGAACCACATGGCATAAAACAAAATGGCAGCACCAAAAGACTTCTCCATCCTACTGAGCCCTCAGAGGATGACTATAACCCTTTTTATATTAGGCTAAGAAGGTCACACCAGAGCTTCAGGTTGTTTTATTTTTGCCATTTCAAATGTTTCATTTGTTCTAATTTTGATAATTTTTCCATGATACATTCATAGGCGTCTCCCAATCTCGACTGTTCTCTTTAAAATAAACAAATCGAACAAATACAATCCCAAAGAAACAGAAAACCAAACCAAAACTAACAAACAAAACCCCCAAAGTTATATTGAATGCTGATAGGGCTTGCTTTCTTATCTAACTTTTTTCCCTTCTATTTCATCAGGAACAATATATAACTTCCTGTCCTCCTTAATACCACCCCCCCCCAATATTTTTAGAGCTCATGTCAGGCCAAGGGCTTGTATTAGCTATCATTTGTTCAGGCTACTGCTCAGGATTCATTGTTGAGAGAAAAGATTATATTGATTATATCACAGCGAACAAGCAAGATCTTAAGCCATTATGTAGCTTTAAAAATAAAATTCTATTTCTTGGACAGCAGGTACTTCTCAACTTGATTTGTCCTACAGATGAGGTTAAAAGAAAACCAGTATCTAGCACATGGAAAGCATGGCTTCTGTTCTGTGGTGCTTTGAATAAAAATGGCCCCCAGAGGCTCCTGTATTTGAATGGTTACTCATCAGGGTATGGCATTATTTGAGAGGACTATAAGGATTAGGCAATGGGGCCTTGTCGGAGTAGATAGGTCTTGCTGGAGGAAGCGTGTCACTGGGAGTGGGCTTTGAGGTTCAAAAGTCCATGCCAGGTCCACTCTGTCTCTGTATCTGTCTATCTCTGTTGTCTCTGTCGCTGTCACTCTGTCTCTGTCTCTCTCATGTAGCTCTCACCTACTGCACCAATGCCTACCTGAATGCTGCCATGCCCCTCACCATGATGAGAATCGACTAAATGTTTGAGACTGTAAGTGAGCCCCCAATTGAATGCTTTTATTAGAGTTGCCTTGGTCATGGTGTCTCTTCACAGTAATAAAACAATAACTGAGACGTGTTCTAGCCTCTGTTAAACAGCTGTTCCTTTAGGTGTGCCTTCCTAAAATGATCATAGCTGGACTTGTAAAATGTTTATTCTTCACAGAAAGATGAAATAGACAGGGCCACCCTCAGTCAATTGTATAAAATTAGGCCCTAATAACGTGAGACCTCAAGATTTTATGGAGAATCTAGGGTGATAGACTGGGAAAGGCTAGAGAAAGGAAGATTTACCTATGTGGCTAAGAGAAAGCTGCATATATACAGAGGGTAAAAAGTTCTAAGTGCAGTTGCTTTTGAGTCATCAAAACTCTTGTCAGTAACCTCTCACCAATTCTTTGTAAGTAAGCCCAATAAACTCATTGGTTTCCCTGGGAGAACTCTTATGAAATGGAACTTTGGTTTGTCAGTGGAACCTTATGAGCATGGGATATAATATAGACACCATTTAGCTTTCTTTACCACCACACAGGAAGAAAACAATCTCACGTAGATAGCAATTTAATTTATTAATGCTATTATGTCTCACAGTATCAAGAAAGGAAATTAGTAAATAAATGGAAATGCTAGAAGAATATCAGCATGGACTTTGTTTCAGAAAGAACAGAGTTTATATAGAAAATTAAAATGTCTACATGTTTCCAGAATGGAAGACTAGATAGATTACACAAGTTATGAATGTCTGAGAAGATACTTAAGGTACATAAAGGTTGAGACTTAGAGATAATGTGTATGATATTAAAGTTTCTAAGGTCAAAGATCAACAATTACAAGAACTAGATAAAATGTACATCTAATAAAAGTTTATTTAAAGTGTCTAAAATACAATACAGTAGTTAAAAGTAGTTGATAGTTAAAAGTTAAAATATTATACAGTAATTAAATGTTTTAAAGTACCAAACGGGTGTAATTGACCTTCTAGGTGTTCAATAACCTTATTTGGAAGCTTATACTAATGTGACCAGAAGACTTTAAAGGGTGAATATTTTCTCCTTGTCTTCTAAGGTAAATTCTATCTAATGTCCATTCTACCAAGAGGAGAGTCAAAGCAGAATTAAAATTTCTGGTCTACATGGTCTTAAACACCCAGCAGAAGCAGAAAAGTATAACCAAAATCAAAATGATCAGTATGTTTGTTTAACAATACTCAAATACTATACCTAACCATATGAGATGTTATATGGAGAACTATTTCTCACAAAATAAGGCTCTTCTTGATTATATATATATATATATATATATATATATATATATATATATATATATGTATAGTCAAGACCTTGGCTTAGTTCAACACTGCAGTATCTACCTACAGCAAAACACACACATACACACATACCTATCTTCTTAAATGTCATCATGCCTTTCTACACTCTAATCACACATTTTTCTCTAACTGAAGGAGACTACTAGATACCCCATCATCAAACTCATAGGTTTGGGGAAATTAATCAAGGACTTGTATCCTTTGGATATTTCTAGACAATTTCATAAAAAGAAACCAACAGGATTTCATTTCTCTCTTGTCAACTAGATGCTGATTTTAACTGACTTCCTTCACAAAGTTTCCATGTATTGGTTCCTTATACAGGAGACTGACATAGTAAACAGCTGATTACATGGTTACATAATCATTTAACAGGACTCTGGTACAGGACAAAACAAAATCAGACTTGCTAATACCTATGATAAAGGCTACTAAGTGTTCTTTAAGTGTTTTTCTCGTCTGTTTTCATTCTCTAATAAGAGAAATAACTGTCCCAACTATTTTTTAAAGTACTTTCTCAGTAAGAATTTTAATAGTATTAATAGTCTCAATTTTTGTATGTTACAGATGCTACCTCGCTTGTATGGCATGTTCCAAGGATGCATACTATTGTTACATGGCTTCCTTATGTTCTAGATTTTTCCATCTGTTAAGTTTTATTATGGTCCCTAATATGGACCCTCCTCTTAGGCACTCCAACTCCTGCCTCTTCTACATTGCCCCTTTTTCTAGCTATGAAGCAGTTAAAGTGTTTGTTCCCTGAAACTTTTGATGCCAGTTAAGTTCAGATCAGTTTGACATCCTTCAGGATCAAATTGATTCATCTACTGCAATGGTTCTCCAAAATTGAAAATAGTTATACTTCCTGACTAGTGAAAATGGAAGGATTTGTGCCCTTCTCCAGGTGTAATCTTGCTTCTACACCAGAAGACTCAACCTGGTTCAAGACAGAGTCCAAAGACGTAGGTACCAGCTCCCCCCCCCCCGCAAAAAAAAAGGATGGGCTTTTTGTTCTCTCTAATCCTGGCTCTTCACCTTAATCACTCCTTTCTTCCTTATTATCCTCATACATATGTTTTTACACTGTCCTTTAAACTATTTATAAATGTTCCCCTTAGATGGAATCACAGCTATCATTAGATCCACTACACAGGATAAATTAAAAACAATGCTTCTCATAAAGTCACTCCAGACCAAAAAGCTTCTGAAAGAAGCCCCTTCTGCCAGCACAGAAAACAGCTTCTCATATCTTTTATATGTAAAAGGTATGAAATAAAGGAAATCACCTACACCAAAACCAGGGCTATGAAACAGGCCAAAGGCTTTAAGAAGCCTGATGCCCAAGGAATTCTAGAAAACAAACAACCCCCATAGTGCCTTTTAGTCTGAAGGTCACAGCAACAGGAGCTCTGACTTATCTCTCTGCAGTTTACACAAAAGGGGCAGTTTCTGAGCCAGTAGAAGTCAGTCCTATGGTGAGAATTTTGGTTTCTTTAAAACTTACAGACACTAACTAACTAAACCATCAAAGGTGATTAGAGAGAAGGAACTGGGTGAAAGGGGGTGGAGAGGGAAACAGGGAGGGAGAAAGAATGGATATTGGCAGGGTGGGGGAAGGGGCTCATCTCCAGAACTCTAGGACATGCCAGAGACCTGGGATGGGGAAGGCTCCAGGAAATCTATGTGGGTGACTCTAGCTGAGACTCATAGTAGTGAGGGATATGGAACTTGAAGTGGCCACCTCCTGTAGCCAGGCGGGACTCTCAGTGGAGGGATAAGGGCACCAACCCACCCACAAAACATTTGACCCAAAATTTGTCTTGCCTACAAGAAGTACAGGGACAAAGGTGGAGCAAAGACTGAGAAAATGGCCAACCAATAAGTGGCCCAACTTGAGACTCATCCCATGGTCAAGAACCAATTCCTGACACTATTAATAATACTCCGTTATTGCTGCAGACAGGAGCCTAGTATAACTCTCCTCTGAGAGTCTTTACCCAGAAGTTGGCTGAAACAGATGCAGACACCCACAGCCAAACACTGGACAGAGGTCAGGAAGTCTTATGGAAGAATTGGGGGAAGAAGTGAAAGCCCTGAGGGAATAGGAACCCCATAGGAAGACCAACAGAGGCAACTAACCTGAACCCTTGGGAGCTCTCAGAGACTGAGCCACCAACCAAAGAGCATACAAAAGCTAAACCTAGGCCCCCTGTACATATGTAGCAGATGAGAAGCTTGGTCTTCATAAGGGTTCTGAACAATTGGAACAAACAATATTCCTGACTCTATTGCCTGAGTTCCCCTAACTGGGCTTGTTTTGTCTGTCATCAGCAGGAGAGGATATGCCTAATCCTGTAGTGACTTGATTTACCGGGGTGCACTGGTACCCAGGAGGGGGCCTCCCCTTCTCAGAGAAGAAGAGGGGAATGGAGAGGGGCTGTGTGAGGACAACTGGGAGGAGAAGGGACTGGGAGGAGAGGGGGGCTGTAGTTGGGAAAATAAATAAATAAATAAAGAAAGA
>JANHMN010000005.1:73631226-73683726 GCA_030674055.1 Rhabdomys pumilio | reverse complement strand
ACTAGGCAGTCCTAGGTGGAGAAGGTTAGAGATAAATGTCCTTAATTTGGTTGTTGTTGAGATTGGAATGTTAAATGCTCACCATACTCTACATGTATAAGCTAAATAAATCCTTTCTTCCTGAACTCACCTTTGGTTCCAGTTTTTAATCAAAGCAACAGAACCAAAACTAGAAGACTTAAACCCAAGGCCTACTCACAACCATAAGCATAACCCCTTAAACTAGTCCTATCCCTAGTGTTAATATTAACCCTATCCCATGCTGACACTATAATTGAAACTCTAGACAAAATATTTATCCTAGCCCAAGCTCCAACTATAACCCTAACCCTAATACCAGTCCTGTTCCAAATGTAAACCCCAAACCTACAATTAGCCTAGCTCTAGCCTAACACTGTCTTGAAAACAATATCTAACCTTCCTCCAATCCTAATCTCAAATTTAGACCTAATCCTAAAGATAGTTTTAAATCTAAATTTAACCTTACAACCATCCTAGTTTAGCCCTAAGCAAAATCCAAAGAACTACCACTATCTTTATCTCTAACTCTAACCTTAGTCTTTACCAGAACTTTAGCCTATACCCTATCCTTGCCCTAGAATTAACCCTGGTCAAAGCCACAGCCCTCTTAACCCTAAAAGACCTATATACCCTCTATACCCCTACCATATACCTATTCTTTTGTTGTTGTTTTTTTTGTTTTGTTTTGTTTTTTTTTTGTTTTTTGAGACAGGGTTTCTCTGTGTGGCCTTGGATGTCCTGGAACTCACTCTGTAGACCAGGCTGGCCTCGAACTCAGAAATATGCCTGCGTCTGCCTCCCAAGTGCTGGGATTAAAGGCGTGCGCCACCACTGCTCGGCAACCTATTCTTAACCTTAACCTAGTGACATTAAACGTTAAAGTTAATCTTATCCTAGATTTATTTCTTACCCTAACCCTGGCCATAGCTCAAATCTGATCCTAACCTAAAACTCTAGCATTAATCTTAATCCCATCTCTAACCTTAACCCTAATCGTAATCATAAGCCTAAACTTCAGCTTGGGTTATACACCAAGATTGTGTTTGTCTCAAACAAACAAAACCAAAAATTACCTCCCAGAATAGATGAAAATATTTATGTATCTGTATAGGCAAAATTAATCTCAATCTTAAATATTACCATGAAGCTAACTCTAGCCCTATCCTTATTCTAAACCTAGACCTATCCTTAGTCCTAGCTCAAAGCCTAAACCCTTGCCCACAGTCTTAGACAACTATAAAATTAGCCCTAACGTGAACCCTATTCCTTGCTCCAACTTTTGCCTTAGACCTAATTGTAGCCACAGCCATAACAATAACACTAAATACAATATAGAATTAGACCAAATCCCAGGCCTAATGTTAATTGTAGCATTAGCCTTAGATGCAATTATAGCACACTAAAATGCTAGCCATAGCCTAAAACATAACCCAAAGTCTTTCTTAAAAGATTAATTTTTATTTTATGTGTGTAAGTGTTTTGCCTGCCTGAAGAGGATGTCCAATGCCCTAAAACTGAAGTTATAGATGGTTGTAACCTGCTATATGGGTATATGGGTATATAGGTCCTCTGAAAGAGCAGCAATTGCTCTTAATTGCTGAGCCACTTTTCTAGCCTGCTTGTGGAAACTTTTAACCTAGCCCTATTCCTAGAAATAGTCTGAATCCCAGAACAATCATAGCCTTAAACTTTTCAAAAGTCAAACCCTTGCCATACCTATAGCCCTAAATGCTCAACCTAGTTCTATTTCTAGAACTGATCCAAACTCTAGTCACAGACATAGCCCTAACCCTAAACCAAAAGCAAGCACTAACAATACCCTCAAATCCTAACTATTACTGTAAACAAAACCTCAGCCCTAGCCATATGTTAGCCATAGCCATAGCATGAACCCTAACACTAATACTACACACAACCCTAGAACCCTATTCTTGGTCTGGAACTAACATTCATCAAAGCCCTAAGCCCAACCCTATCCCCAATTCTAATTAGAAACCTAACCCAGGACTAACTCCAGAATTAGTTTTATCCTAAAACTAAATCCTTATCCTCTTATCCTTAACCAAAATCCTGAGTTTAATTCAACACAATACCCATTGTGCTGGTTGGCTTTTGCCAACTTGACACACATCTGGGAAGAGGGGATGGTGATTGAGAAATCACCTCCATAAAACAAGCATGCTGCCCTCTCATCCTCTCCCACTGAGTTCCATCCCTTTCCCTCCTGAGGAGTCCTGCCAGGCCCCAAGAACATCCAGGCACTCCAGACCCCAGGAACACCCAGACTAGACCCTGCCTTGCCTATCCTCTTCCTGCAATCCATCTGGGGTACAGCCAACAGAAGTGAGCTGTGCTTTGTCCTCTAAGCTTCATCTTGGCCCATGGCTCTCCCTCCCTTCCTGGGGGGGGGGCTGCAGGACCCTAGAAACATACAGTTCTGCCTGGGGCAAAGCCAGCATTGGTGAGCAGAGTGCTGTTCCTTGTGAGCTCAAGGCTCTGCTTGTCTCCTTGATGAGTCTTGTTGGCATCAGGGAGATCCAGCCAACACCAGGAACAATCAGGTCACTAAAGGCCAGCATAAGAACACAACTAACAAGAACCCTGGCAATATGGCACTACCAGAACCAAGATATTCTACCACAGCAAGCCCTGGATATCCTGAATAGAAGAAGAAAACTTTTTGACTGTGAGATGGGGACCCTATTTCTCCACTTGATGCCTTGTCTTTCTACTGCAGGTGGACTCTGTAAGTTCCATCTCCCCTCTGATGGGCGTTTCATCTAAGGTCCCTCCCTTTGAGACCTGAGAGTTTCGCACCTCCCAGGTTTCTGGTACATTCTAGAGTGTCCCCCACCTCCTACCTCCCAAGATTGCCTGTTTCCTCTCTTTCTACTGGCCTTCAGGGCTTTAGTCCTGTTTCCCCCTCCAATATCAGATCATGTTCCCCTCTTCCCCTTTCTGTCCTGTTTCCCATCCAGGTCCCTCCCTGCACCCCACCCATGATTGCTTTCTTCTCCATCCCAAGTGGAATTTAAGCATCCTCACTTGGGCCCTTCTGCTTGTTAATCTTCTTGAGTTCTGTGGATTTTATCCTGGGTATTCTACACTTTTTTGGCTAATAGCCACATATTATGTATGTCCTTCTGAGTCTGAGTTACCTCACTCAGGATGATATTTTCTAGCTCCCTCCAGTTGCCCGCAAAACTCATGATGTCCTTGTGCTTAATGGCTGAGTAGTATTCCATTATGTAAATGACCCAGAATTGTTCCTGTCTGAAAGAACTGCAGGGTCAAAAATGGAGAGAAGAACCTGAGGGAGAGGAGGTCCAGTGACAGGCCCAAATTGGTATCCAGCTCAAGGGGAGGCCCCAAGACCTGACACTATTACTGATACCATGGTGTGCTTACAAACAGGAACCTAGCATGAGTGCCCTCCAAAAGTCGCAACAAGCAGCTAAAAGAATCAGATGCAGATATTTACACCCAATCAATAGACAGAAGCTGGTGACCCCTGTGACTGAATTAGGGAAAGGCTGGAAGAAGCTGAGGAGGAGGGCGACCCTATAGGAAGACCAGCAGTCTCAACTAACGTGAACTCCTGAGATCTCTCAGACACTGAGTCACCAACCAGGCAGCATATACCAACAGATATGAGGCCTCTGACACATATACAGCAGAGGACTGCCAGGTCTTGACTCAGTGAGAGAAGATGCACCTAATCCTCAAGAGACTGGGTGCCCCAGGGAGTGGGGAGAATCTGGTAGGGTAGGGGTGAGGACATCATCTTTGAAACAGAAGCGGGGAGGTATGGAATATGGAACAGTCAGAGGGCAGACTGTGAAAAAGATAAAGACTGAACTGTTAAAAAAAAAAAGATTAAAGAATAATTAAAAAAAGGAGACTTCCAGCTCCAAGGCCCAGAAAATATTTTTAACAAAATCATAGAAGAAAACTTCCCCAAGCTAAAGAAATAGATGCCTATAAGCATATAAGAAGTTTACAGAACACACCAAATAGATTGGACCAGAATCAAAAATCCTCCTGCAAAATAATAATCGAAACATTAAATGTACAGAACAAAGAAAGAATATTAAAATCTGCAAGGGGAAAAGGACAAGTAACATATAAAGGTGCAAGCACACAAACACACACATTACTACTACTACTACCACCAACATCAAAATAACAGAAATTAATAATCATTGGTCATTAATATCCCATCATCAATGGACTCAATTCCCCAGTAAGACACAGGCTAACAGAATGGATGCAAGAACAGGATTCATCATTCTGCTGCATACAAGAAACAATCCTTAATATTAATAATAGACTTTACCTCAGAGTAAAAGGCTGGAAAAGGTTTTCAAAGAAAAAAAAAACAGAAGCAAGAAGCAAGCTAGAGTAGTCATTCTAATATCTAATAAAATAGACTTTCAACCAAAAGAGATTGAGGAATGTAGTCTCATATTTTTCAAAACCTGCTTTAATAAATGTACTTAAATGCTTTAACCTCCCTTCTAGCCCACCACCCACCAGAGGTAGTGGAAAGGAAAGGTTAATAGAGAAAAGAAGGATATGGACCTGTTTAGAAATAATTCTTTGGGGTGAATCCAATCTGCGTTGTTAGGATATCAGCAATTCAGTTCACATGAATCAGCAGTGGTAGCCCAAGCCACTTGCAAACAGCAATGGCAGTTTGATCCAGAAGAAACCCTCTGAGGCTCTGTCAATTGGACAGTGTTCGCTGAAGCTGCAAGAAGTCACTTGAACACCACCAGGAGTTCTTTGGTGTGTTTCTGTCTATAAAGAGAAATGATGATCAGTGAGAAGGCAAGGCAAACCAATGCCACAGTATCATTAGCAAAGACAAGCAAAAGGTGGCAAGGCAAACTAATACCACACAGGGTCATTCACTGTCTGTTGGGTTATATTTATACCCTTGCCACATATCATGTATTCTTTCAAGCATTTGCTTAGCAAAACGTCACATACCCATTTCTCAAGCAGCCTCCAGAAAAACACCATGTGTCTGTTCTCAGCAAAATATCTTCTCACATGTCTGCTTCAGAAATAAAAATCTTCTCATTAGACAGTTTACAGAAAAACATCACATGACAAAGCTGAGTCTCCAAAGAAACTAAAAATTTCCATACCAGGGAAGGACACTTTATGCTCATCAAAGGAAAAAAATCTACCAAGATAACATCTTAGTTCTGAACATTTATGCCCCAAATGCAAATATACTCACATTTGTAAAGAAAACTTTACTAAAGCCTAAATCACAAATTGACTTTCACACATTAATACTGGGAGACTTGGGCTGGAGAGATGGCTCAGTGGTTAAGAGAACTAACTGTTCTTCCAGAGGTCCTGAGTTCAATTCCCAGAAGCTTCATGGTGCGATCTGATATGACTGTAGTGCGATCTGATATGACTGAAGATAGCGAGCTACAGTGTACTCATATATATAAAATAAATAAATCATAAACAAAATACTGGGAGACTCGAACACCCCATTCTCACCAATCTACAGGACATCCAGACAGAAACTAAAGGGAGAAATAATGAAAATAACAGATGTTATGAATCAAATTCTCCTAACAGACATTTCACCCAAACACAAAAACATACCTTCTCAGCTCCTCATGAAACCTTTTCCAAAGCTGACCTTTTTCACACTCTGCCACAAAGCAAGCCTCAACATATACAAGAAAAATCAAAATGACTCCTTGTATCTTATCAAATTCCTATGGATTAAGGCTGGACTTCAATAACAAAAGAAACAACAGAAAGCTTACAAACACATGGAAACTGAACAAATCTCTACTTAATGATCACTGGGTCAGGGAAGAAATAAAGAAAGAAATTAAAGACATTATAGAAATGAATGAAAACGAAGGCACGAATACCTGAACTTATGGGAGATAATGAAAGCAGTGCTAAGAGGAAAGTTCATAGTACTAAGTGCCTTCATAAGGGAATTGGAGAGATCTCACACAGGCAATTTAAAAGCACACTTAAAAGCTCTAGAACAAAAAGAAGCAAACACACCCAAGAAAAGTTGATGGCAGAAAATAATCAAACTCAGGTCTGAGATCAATAAATTAGAAACAAAGAGAACAGTTCAAAGAATCAATGAAACCAAGAGCTGGTTCTTTGAGAAAATCAACAAGATAGACAAACCCTTAGCCAAACTAACTAAAAGGCAGAGAGACAGTACCCAAGTTAAGAAAATCAGAAATGAAAAGACACGGAGGAAATCCTAAGAATAATTAGGTCTTATATCAAAAGCCTGTACTCCACAAAATTAGATAATCTAAACAAAATTGATGATTTTTTGATAGATTCTACTTAGCAAAGTTAAATCAAGATCTGATGTAATAAAACCAAAATCAAATGCAAATAGTCTTGTTACTCTTAAGGAAATAAAAGCAGTCATCAAAAACTTTATAACCCCCCCCCAAAAAAAGCCCAGAGCCAGATGGTTTTAGAACAAAATTCTACCAGATTTTAAAAGAACAGTTGGTACTAATACTCTTCAAAATATTCCACAAAATATTAATAGAAGGGACATTGCCAAAGCAATTATTTGAGGTCACCCTGATAATTAAACCACACAAAGATGTAATAAAGTAAGAGAATTTCAGACCAATCTCCTTTACGAACAAAAAGGTTGCTCATGAATTCTTTCAAAAAGAGTATTGATGCAAAAATACTCATTAAATTTCTTGCAAACCAAATCCAAGATCACATCAAAAGTATCATCCACCACGATGAAGTAGGCTTCATCCCAGAGATACAGGAATGGTTCAACACTATATAATTTGCTATATAAATAGAAGGAAAAAAATCTACACAATCATCTCCTTAGATGCCGAAAAAAACTTTTGACAAAATCCAACACCCCTTCATGTTAAAAGCCTTGTAGAGATCAAAGATTCAACCATTGGACTGAACATGGGGTTGCCAGTGGAGGAGTTAGAGAAAGGACTGAAGGAGCTGAAGGGGTTTGCAACACCATAGGAAGAACAACAATGTCAACCAACCAGACCACCCAGAGCTCCTGGGGACTAAACCACCAACCAAAGAGTATACATGGAGGGACCTATGGCTCCAGTTGCATATGTAGCAGAGAATGGACCTGTGGGACATCAATGGGAGACGAGGTCCTTGGTCCTGTGAAGGCTTTGATGCCCCAGTGTAAAGGAATGCCAGGGAAGTGAGGTGGGAGTGGATGGGTGGGTGGGGGAGCACCCTCATAGAAACAAGGGGAAGGGGGTAGGATAGGAGTTTTCCAGAGGGGGAACTGGGAAGGGATATAATATTTGAAATGTAAATAAACAAAATAACCAATAAAAATGAATTATTTTAATAAAAATTAAAATATTTTAATAAAAATATTAAAAGAATAATATTCAGAAGCTATTAAGGAAGATTCCCACATCTGCCTCTGGCTTTGCACATGCAAGTGCTTTCGCCATTGCACAGTCTACCCTGCCAAACACAATGTGATGGTTAGTGTTAATTGTCAGTTTGACAGACACTAGGATCACATTGGAAAATTAGTCTCCAAGCATGGATATGAAAATTGTTTGATTTTTTAAAAAATTGATGTAGGAAGATTCATCTTAATTTTTGGTGGGATCATTCACTGGGCAGGGACTCCTAGACTATATAAAGTTTTGAATGTGAGCTCAACACTAGGATGCATGTCTTGTTGCGCTCTAGCTCTTTATTGTGAATTAATGTGAATAGCTCCCTAAAGCCCTTGTTGATATGACTTTCTCACCACAATGACCTATAATCTGTACTGTGAGTCAGAATAAACTGGTTTTCCCTTAAAAAAAAAATAGCCTGTAGGCAAGTCTCTGGGAGGTATTGTCCTGATTAATGATTGATTTAGGTAGGTTGGATTCAGCCCATGGTAGGGGTTTTCATTCCTGGGAAAGTGATCTTGAGTTGTATTAAAAAGTAGGCTGAGCAAACCATGGGGAAAAAACCAGTCAGCAGGTAAGTAGTGTTCCTACAAGACCTTTGTTTCATTTCCTGCCTCCTCCAGATTCCTGCTCTAACTTTCCTCAGTGCTGGGGAGAATTGTAGGATGAAATAAATCCTTGCCCCTTCAAGTTAAACTAGCCACCTATCCCTAACATTGAGCCAACCTCAGCCTAGCCATTTACCTAGTCCTAGTGCTAGTCTTAGCACTAAACCAAAGACTAACCACAGCTCTATATTTAACCATAATCCTAATGGAATCCCTAACAAAATATTAACCCTGAATACTAGCACTAGCTCTAACCCAAATTTAATTCTAGCCTTATTCTTATCTCTATCCTAATATTAGTCCTAGACCTAGCCTTTGTCCTATCATAATACTAACCTTAGGCCTTAGCCATAGACTTTAGTCAACGTTTAGCCCTTATTCCTAACCTTAATCATAATCCTAATTCTAACCTTAGGATTTACCATGTCCAAAAGTACTCAGGACATTTTGCTGTACAATATCAGCTAATGGTTTAATAATAAAAGATCCTTAATTAGTGAACAGATTGTCTTCATTTGAATACTAAATGATCTGAGACACATGCTAACAAAATTATACAGATATATGCAAATAGCATTTGTTAGTATTCTGTCTAAATTCCACCTCCATAGTTACCTTGCAACGCCAGGTATGCTCCTCCTCACAGTTACCTAGCAACAGCCACGTAGGCCTGGCCCACTATAAAAGGGGCTGCTTGCCCCCTCCTCTCTCTTAATCTCTTGCTTTCTTGCCTCTAGTTTCTCTCTCCCCTCGACCCTCCCCCTTCTCTTTCCCCTCTCTCCACATGGTCATGACCAGCCTCTACCTCTCTTCCTACTCTCTCTTCGTCTATCTTCTCCCCCCCCCACCTTTGCCCTATCTCCTGAATAACTCCACCCCCCTTGGAACTGTTTGGTCTGGAGTGGTCTGTTCCAAGCTGCCAGCGGAAGTCTACCACCATCTAACAGCATTACTATGTGTTATTCTAAAAGTACTAAACTTGTTAATTCTACTTAAACCATGCTAAACTAGAATATAGAACATCTTGTGTTTCAAGACCAGAATATGAGCTTTGTTTTTCTCTCTAGGACTCACAAAACATAGAGAAACCATGGAACCTGCAAGTGTGACTAAGGTGGAGACTTGAGGATACTTTATGTTAACAGGTATCTGCTCAATTACATGTGAGGAGGGATTAGACATACATCATTAAACACTGATTATCTAGAGAGATTTTGGTGTATATATTTTCACCTGATGCTGTTCTAGCCAACGATACTTTAGCTATAAGAAACAAATAAAGGGTTCATGAGTCATACTCTTTGGGGATATTTTAAGAGAAAATAAAGTTATCCCCCCCTTTGGTTATCAAAAACAGTGATTTTCAACATTCCTAATGCTGTGACCCTTTAATACAGTTTCTGTTGTTAGGGTGACCTCCAACTATAACATAATTTTTGTTACTACTTCATAACTGTAATATTATTAGTACCATGAATTGTAATGCAAATACAGAAGTTTGCCAAAGGGATTGCAACCCACATTTTGAGAAGCCCCTTCTCTAAAAGAAAACACAAAAACATACAATCCGTCAGAGAAGAATATTGAAAAAGAAAACACATCTCAAGGTGTTCTTGACAAAAATTCTTAGCAGTATAAAAGATATCCTTGGGAAAAAATAGTTTAACTACAATACTTCTCAGAGAATACCTATTTTGAACTTTATTGCAAACAATTTGGTTTCTAAGCATGAATAAGATTTAACTGGTCAAGAGTATTTATCTATTACCCTTTCTCCTTTCCTGTAACCTTATCCACAAGTGGGATTCTATGAAGGCTGATGTGTGGTCTTCAAAAGAGAAAACATTTTTTAAAAGCCATAAAGATAGTTAAAAGGCAACAAAGCTTTGGAAGAGAATTAAGCTTTTTGTTCACTCACACATCTTTAGAACACACCAAGAGACAGGGCACTGGTCTTAATATGGAAGGCATTGCTTTCTCACATGCCAATTCATGAATATGTTTTATTCAGCCCTTGCAAAAATACACAGGACTAAATTTCAAAGCACACTCATCTTCTGTGAAGTAAAAAAAAAAAAAAATTACAAAGCATGTAACATCTTTTACCTGCACTGGTATCTAAAGGAGATGTGGGATACCATAATTGGCAACAATACCAGTACTTTCTGTTTAAGAAGCAGACACAGACTCTCACTTTCACAGCTGGAGGGTAACATAACACACATTCTGTAGGACTTCAAAAGCAACCTTTTAGCTTTTGGAAAGGCGACATTCTATGCTATCACCAGAGACTTTGAAAAACAGGATTTCCTTTAAAAGATAATAAAGCAAGAATCCTTTATGATCCCTAATCTTACCTTTGTCCTTTGTCTGTTTGGTGTCACCTAACAGGCCAGCCATCTCTTTGGATTTTATAAAAACAAGTTCATAAGAAAAAATTTAGAGCTTAAATTTTGTCTACTTTTAGTTCATTTTAAAATGTTTTTATAGAAAATAAGTTCTATATTTGGCTAGGAGAAAACTTAAATTAGTTGCATTCATACCTGCTTGCATCACATACGGAATTAAACCTTGTTATAATTATTATTAAACTGTTGAGAGAACAAACTATCCAGGCATAAGCACTATAAAACTCAGTAAACTGTCTTTAGAGTATTTTTTATTAAAGATTATTTCATTTTCCAACACAACTGAAAAAGGCCACTTTACAAAATAATTTTATAGAAAGATTTTCAAACAGTATATCAAAGCCTAATAGTGTCAAAAAGTTGTTGTATGTTTAATGAAAGCCAGCAGGTAACAGGAAGATTACATGAATTTCTTTAGTTTACAAACATCTCTTTATGTTAATTTCAGGCCAAGTTTAATTTGAAAATGCCCTTTAAAGCACTCATGTCTTTAAAATGCCAATATAAAATAAAATGAAACAAAAAAACCCCCCCCCCCCCCCCCCGCCCTGACACAAAATACATGGAGCCCGTTTTGTGTTGTCCAGCTACTTGTGGGCATGAGGCCTGCCATGGAGTATGGTTGATATACCCAATGGCACTTCTTTGGAGAAAAGTAATTTCCTCACTTCCCAGCAAGCATCAATTGCAAATTGTTTCTTGATTAATGGTGGGACTTTGTGTCTACTACCTCTTTTCAGTGCAATGATTTGTCTGGCCTGATTGTATAGGTGCTGTGAGTGCTATCAGTCTCTGTATCCCGTGTGCATCTGTCCTGCTATGTCCAAAAGATATTGTTTCCTTGGAGTCATCCGTTGCCTCGTCTGCTTCTTAGAATCTTTCTGCCTCCTCTTTCACATAGCTCCCTGAATGTTGACAGGAGGAGTTTTATGAAAGACACCCCATTTAGGACTAAGTGCTCCAAAGTCTATCATTCAATTCACACTGTCCAATTATGGGTATCTTTGTTAATGCCTATCTACTGCAAGAAGAAACTTCTTTGATGAGGGTTGATTGCAGCACTGATTTATGGGTATAGCAGTATGTTACCAGAAGTCATTTTATTGCTATTTTCCTTTAGTAGAGTTATAGTAGGTTTTCTCCTAGGACCATGACATATCTAGGCTTAGGTTCTTGGCCACTTTAGCAGTTTCAGGTATATGTTCCATCTTGTGAAGTAGGCCATAGATCCAATCAAAACTGATTGGCTACTCCCATTACGTTTGTGCCACTATTGAACAAGTATATCTTGCTGGTAGGTTGCTGTTGTAGTTTGCAGGTTTGTAGCTGAGTAATAATGACCATGATTACCTTTCTCCTCTCTGGTAGTCTGTTTCTATATTCTTAATCTTTGGCTTTTGATGGGGAGAGACAGATTAAAATTGGAGCTGGGTTGGTAGGTAGATGGTCTGAGAGGAGTGTGGAAAGGGTTGGCTTCAAACTCATAATCATTCTGTTTCAGCCTCACATGTACTAAGATTAATGTCTAAATTACAGTATATAGCTGGATTCATTTTTTCCAAAAAGTCAGAATGTTAGCTTTTACCTATTTATTATTTAAGATTTTTTTACTGTGATAAATCCACCATTCTAACATCCAAACAATAATACTGACTTGCTTTATTTTTAGTTTATTAATAAGACTACTTTAATTTGGCATCCTTTGAAATTGTGCTTTGAAGGTCTAAGCCGTATTCTTCTGTAAACAAACATTGTGTTGACTATCTTAAAAAGTTTTATTTTTCTATGGCACTCTGAGTTGTTGAAAGATTCACTTTATGCAGACTGAAATTCATGTTCATTTTGATATTTTATATTAAGGTATATTATTGATTTATGAAATAGCCTTACAATTAATTTATAAATAAGCCCATTATCCTAGTTTTTCAAATGTTTTTTTATTTTCTTACAATATATAAATATGCTATGCGGGGAGAGAGAGAGAGAGAGAGAGAGAGAGAGAGAGAGAGAGAGAGCAGCCAGTCAGCCTGTCTCCCTGGAGCTGCTGACATCAACTTGGTAACTAAACAACTGCATGAAGTGTATTTCTTCTATGTCTAATTACTGTTACAAATTGCAATTATTATTTTCTTTTTGTCTTTAGAAATATTTCATTTTTATTTAATTTTTTGAGATTAATATCATTACATTTCCTTCTTCCCTTTATCCTTCCCATACTTCCTCTCTTTCAAATTCATGGCCTTTGTTTTCATTAATTATTATTATATACATATATGTATGTGCATATACATATTCTGAAACATAAGCTGCTCATTATGTATAATGTTACTTTATATATGTTTTAAAGACTGACCATCTGGTACTGAAGAACCAATTGGCATGCTTTTCTCTGGGGAAGACTATTTCTCCTGCTCCTTGCAAATAGTTCTTTGGGTAAGGTTGAGGCCTCCTGGTCTTTCTTCCATCCATTTTGGCATGCCTAGTGTTGTCCTTGTTCGGCTCATGTTTAAGCTGTCATAATAATGAGACTTTATAGGTATAACTTATGTCATTCTTAGGAAACACAATCTCATCGCAAACTCCCTGATCTTCTGGCTCTTTGAATCATTCTGCCCCCCTTTTCCAAAATGTTCTCTGAGCCTTATGTGCATGAGTGTTTTGCAAATGTTTTTGCAAATTGGTATGGGTCTCATCAATTGTTTTTATAAATTATTTTTATTTTTCAACATCCTAAATTACAGAGTTATGTATCAAAATTATGGCCAGAAATACTTAAAAAAGAAAACAGAAGAACTAGACAAATAGCAACACCTGTTTGTTTTAGTTATTGTGGTGGAATGCATGTGCTTGGCCCAGGGAATGGCACTATTAGGAGGTATGGCCTTGTTGGAGTAGGTGTGGCCTTGTTGGAAGGAGTGCGTCACTATGAGAGTGGGCTTTGAGGCCTTCATCCTAGTTCCCTTGAAGACAGTCTTCTCCTGACTGCCTTCGGGATCAAAAAGTAGAACTCTTGACTCCTTCTCTAGCACTGTGCCTGAGTGGACACTACCATACTTCCTGCCATGGTAATAATGGACTGAATCTCTGAACCTGTAAGCCATCCCCAATTAAATGTTGTCCCTTATAAGAGTTGTTTTGATCAGTATCTCATCCTAGCCACAGAAACCTGAAAGTAAGACAGTTATACAAGGAACAAATTATGGAAGATCCGAGAAGATTCATTAGGGTCATAGCACATATATGTAATCTCAACACTGGAGAGGATGAGGAAGAATGATCTTAAGTTTGTGCTGGGTATACATAGCAAGGGGAGGGTGAGGTGGAGTGGAAGAGAAAGAATACTACATAGAAAGGTAGAAGAGAAATAGTAAGTTGGAAAATGGTCACTGGGACAGGAATGGAATAGTAATAGAACATTGGCTACCATTCACACAAAGTGTGTGTGTGTGTGTGTGTGTGTGTGTGTGTGTGTGTGTGTGTGTTCTCATATAGGCCCATGTGGACTTGAACTCTCTATGTAGCCTAAGGTGGCTATTAAAATCCTTTTTCCCCCCACTACCTACAAAGTGTTAGGATTATAAGTATGTACTGGCCACTCCTATAAAACCTATTAGATTTTAAAAATTAGGTCAACTGTATAAAAATCTACAAACTTTATGTGATACCTAGATGAGTAAAATCAGAGGTCCTAAAAAGACTTATTTTGCAAAACAATTAGATAAACATACAAATTATGTTTCAACAAGGGACAGAGCACTAAGGTTCTCAGTTGCTTGTGGAACTATGTAAAGAAAACCAAGAATACTGATTGGTCAAGAAAGACAAGAACCATATTTTCATCCTGATTATTTTTACCTGTAGTATCATGGAGTGAATAGAGATACAAAACTTACTGTAAAAAATTAACTTTGTGGCTAAGAAGATGGCCCAGACAGTAAAAATATTTGCTACCAAGCCTGAGAAACTCCTGCAATTTGTCCTCTGACATCTGTATATACACTGTGATGTGCACACTCACACCCCTGACATATGCACAGAAAAGAATAAGAAAAATATAATAAAACATTTTAAGCTAAGAAGAATGCTATTAATCAACACTAATACAGACCCCACTGATTTGAAATTGATGATTTTTAGACTACAGTGGATTAAACATTTTTCTGTGGGCTATTTACAAAAAAAGAAACTCAGCTAAAAGAGTATTATAACAAGACAAAGCTGAGGTATAGGCTGGGGAACGTGACTGGTATAAATAAAATATTTTTGTGTTACAAATCTTTAAGCATCTCATGCCCTCATGCTAACATGGCTATGATTCAAACACATCTGAAAGTAAATTTTCTCTTAAAATATCCTGCAATTCATGGATACTTTTTGCATAACACCTCTCTACCTTTGCAACAAGGTTGTAATTTTCCCCTGTGATATTTTTACTTTAACCCCAGGCTAGAGCAATGAGGGTAGAGAAGCAGGGAAGGGCAATCATAATCATTAAGGAAGCAGGCAGTGGAAGGAGGCATATCAACCAAAAAGCAATGTTTCTAAACTTAAAGCCCATCTTAAAAATTAATAACATGTTATTTTCTTAATTACATTCTGGACAGTTTACACTGGCCACTAAATCAGTAAGGCCCCTTAATCTCCTTATGGAGGGGAGGGCTGCCCTAGTCTTACCAATTTAAACCAACTGAAAGAGCAGCATAACCCTATTTTCGACAAAGATAACTGTGGTCTTTGTAGATATATCTCTATCTGTTTTCAGAGACACTCATATCACCCATAATGTCCATGCCTACCAGTAAATCCATGCTTCCAGGAAGCCTCTGCCTCAGAAATATCCATGTTCCCAGGGATACTAAGCCTTTAGAGATTCTCAAAGCCTTAGATGTATCTGTGTTCTCAGAGATTCCCATGGCTTTGGAGACAACCACACTCCCAGAGGGTTCATTTATGGTCATAAAGAGGTTTATTTATGATCCTACAGCAGTCATGATGGAGGTCTGCAGACTGGATTTTTGCTTGATCTATCTGATCAAAGGGCTCCTCTGGACAGGGTGCCATTTAGACCTCCACTGACACTTAATGAAGAGGATTAACGGACTTCCCAAGTGCTGGCGCAATGCATTCCTTAACTGACATCTCTTCTAGTGCCTCATCACAGGTTTCTAGTTTCTATCTCCAGAAGAAGAATGACATTTAAAAAGAAAGAACCAAAGACAAAAAATGGCCTTCAGAGATTCTGCTTCTATTATTTATAAGTAGAAAATTATCTTTTCTACTGGCCAGGTTGGAAACTGGACAACAGGAGGAGTGCACAGAAAGAGGTCCCAAGATCCCTAACCTGTCAAGCCTGGGGAAGCATACAGAACAGTGAAGTATGCATAGAAAAAGTCCCAAGGCTTCTAACCATTCTGTATATTTTGGGTATGGAGAGATGGAAATATGCGGTGGGAAGTTGTGAAAAAGCAGAATGATTCATGGGAGGCAAATGGTCCATTGGAGCAAATGGAACAAGCAGTGTTTGTTAGAGACAAAAGGTTTCAATATCTCTCATCTGTCTGGGTGAGCTGGACATAAGGCCAGACATTGCACAGTACACAATCACTGAGACTTCCAGCCTGACCTACTTTGTCAGGTTGGTTGCAATGAGTATGCCGCTGAGGGAAGGTGTCCTGATACATGAGACCTGAGGACTCTGATCTGTCATGTTGGTGTGATCACAGCAGAACAATGGAAGAGTTCTCCATGGCTGGGGATCCTGAGGTCCCTAACATGTACAGGCAAGGACAACAGGAGTACCCAGCAGTAGTGGAGTTCCCAAGACACCTAAGCTATCTGGACAGGGTCATGGCTGAGAATCTCCTTTGAGAACTTTTCTCTTTACCTTTTCTAGTTCATTCATATCTGTTTCAAACACTGCTCTGAGTTTTTTTTAATTTATCAAAAGTTGCCTGATATTCTCTCTCTCTGGTCTTGCTGCCCCGTGGAAAAAATATTATATATCCCATACTTGCATCTTAGACAAAAAAAAAAAAAAAGCAAAGAGTGGGTTAGTGAAATAGTTTAGCTGAAAGAATTAATCACCAATATTTTGTATGCCAAGAAAATACTAGTGTAGTCAAAAGTAATATAACTTAAACGATATTGAAGACTGGACTTACTAATAATTGAGGAATAAATACTCCAGTAAAAAAGACCCCTGCAGAAAAAGACCCTTGGATTCAATAAACGTAAAGCCCTTTCAAAAATCAAGTTAAACTTTTGAGAAAATTGTAGATCTCATGTAGTTTTAAGACAAAAGTGGAAGGACTAACAGTAAAATGGCAGGTTACTAAGGCATGGCTTCTCCGTCCCTGTAAGGCCACACCAATTCAATGGCAACAAGAGGACAAATCACTTTGTGAGAAATCCAGACACTCAATGATATGCTCTTGTTCCTATGAGAAGTGTGACTTTTCCACATTAAAACTAATGGGAAAGGCAGAAACATCCACTCACAATGCTTATTGCAAGCGGGTGCTCTAGATAGGAAGGGACCTCAACTCTCAGCTTTGCCTGAGCTGTAATCTCAATTCTATAAAACAACTGAATTACACATCTACTATCCCAACTTCTCCAGGTTCTCTAGGTTGACTTCTTCCATGTCTTAGAGCTTACGGAGCCTTGCATCTTAGTAAGGACCATAGAGAATAAAAGGACAGCTTTAACTGGATGGCAGGTATTCAACACACCTCTTTTCTGAGCTGAAGAAAGAAGAGGTTGAAACTTCTAACTCTCTGATTCTCCCCAAGGCAGGAATGAGTTCAGCCAGGCATCTAATATTCTAACTTCTCTAGAATCATATGAAAGAAATGTCATTTGTAGAATTTATGAAGGAGTGTGAATGGAACTGGACATGATCTAGATACCTGGAATACATCAAGACCAGTTCAAAACCTCTGATCAAGTTAACTGCCGAAAAGCCTTTTATACAAAGCTGATTCACAGGACCTAGTGTTTGCTAATGTCAAGATACAAACACAGTCAAGGACAATGAAGAAAAAGAGAAGCATAAACCAAAGGAAAAGAAATACTGATTCCTTGACAGTTTAAAAATAATCCTATGAAAGCCCACTGAGATCAGAAAAATGAATAAGCAATAAAAATACAGTTCAAAAAAATGAAAAGAACTTCAGAATTATAGAAGACAAAAGAATACATGAACTCAACATTAAATACAGGAGTCTAGAACTATAAGAATCAGCAATTTCAAAAACAGATTACTTGAATTTTCCACTTAGAGATACAAAAATTGATAAAACAAAACAAAATGAAACAACAACAAAAACAGGGACGACAGCTTAAGTGAACTATAGGACATCAATCACACGGACCAGTATATTCAGTGTAGAAATCTTAGGGAAAGAAACAAGGGAAAAATTTACAATTGGCTAGGTGGCCTGGTAGTAGTGGCACACATCTTTAATCCCAGTACTCAGGAGGATCTTTGTGAGTTTCAGGTCTGGTCTACAGATCAAGTTCCAGGACAGCCAGGGCTACACAGAGAAACCTTGTCTCAAAAACAAAACAAACACAAACAAACAAAAAAACAAACCAAAAAAATTGTCCAGGCATGGTGACTCACACCTTTAATCTCAGTACAAAGGAGGCAGATATCTGTGAGTTCCAGGCAAACCTGGTCTACATAGAGAGTTCCAAGCTAGAAGACTACATAATGAGACCCTGAAAGTTCTGCAAATACAAGAAAATAAGTAGATATCTAGGTTTAGAAAGTAAAAACACATACACTGTGAATTAAAAGAAATCCACACTGAGGTACATAATAGTTATCAGAAGTTAATGACAAAAGGAAATGGTGAAAGCAGTAAGTGAAAACTAAGTTATATGAGAAGGAAATTTTCATATAATTATTTAACACAATCTCTAACATACCAGAAACAGGTTATTCTATTGGAATGATGCATTCAAACTACTGAAAATAGGGAGAAAACCTTTTCAATCAAGAATATAATAGGAGGTGAAATTGTATTTCAAAAGTTAAAGTGAGAAATGAGTTTCTAGGAGATAAAAATGGAGGGATTTGTTACCACTAGACCTGCCTTGTGGAAAATACTAAGGGAGTTCTTTGAGTTGAAGGAATGATAAAGCAGTACCACACTCTCACGAGAACATTTGGGACTTGGTAAAATTGATAAATGTAAATATTTAGATAAATGTGGACCATTGCATTGCACTGTTGTTGTTGAATAAAGCCATGTTGTATATTCCTTCTCAGGACTCTAAAGGAAGAAATTATCCCTTTAAGACAGTACTCCAAAATATGAGGCATGTGTTGGGCCTTATTGGAGACCATTTTTCACCAGATCTACTCAGACAGGAAGGGAAAGGCCGATTGTCACTTAGAAGGGAACACATCCTTTCTCCTACTCTGAGGTTCAGTTTCTTGTTAAAAAAACAACACAAAACAAAACACTAGTATAGTTTGACAGCCTCTCATGCATTCCTCTGACCAATAGATGATCAACTTAGGAGGATTATGTAAAGTAGCAGTGACTTATTTAATTTTTAAAATTTTCACAGTTCTGCATTAAGCTTTGATTCTGGTTGTGCTCCCTGAAACTATTGTTTCCCCTCCAGTATCTGAAGGGACATCTTCAGTAGCCAAAGTAAAGCCCGGTTTTGTCTGTGGATCATGATGATTTTTATTTAACCATTTGGTAGAGTTCTCTGCATCCCTTCAATGTAAGCATTATATCATAGTGTCCATGAATGTTTACTTACTGGCTTCTTTTTTGTTTGTTTTCTTTTTGGATTTTTTTAGACAAGAGTATTATGCATAACAAACTGATCTCAGACTCACTATGTAGCTAATTAAGCCTTGAACATGTGATCCTTCTAATGCTACTTCTGAATGCTGAGAAAATAAGCCTGCACCATCAGGCTCAGCTTCACTAATTTTTTTATTCCATTATTTATTAATTTGGATATGCAGATAGCTCTGTGGCTCCGCTACTATTTTCAAATTGAACCCAGAGCAGGGTGCATGTTTTATCAACAAGCCATATACTTAACTCAGAAGAATTGTTCCTTAATGAAATATTTTAAGGTCATATTAACTTACTATATTGTTCTATACAAAAGCATACTTGTTGATAAACCTTATCTAAGTGAAAATATGGTCTTCATTTTTCTACAAAAGGAAATGTTTATGTTAGAAAAATCATAAAATCAATTAACTCCCCAAAGGAATGTCACTGTACTTAGGTGAAATGGTTGAATTATTAATCAGGTTCATTTTCTAAATGATAACAAATTAAATTTCTTTGACTTCAGTTGTAGGTATGTACAGGATGCCTTTTAAACTTCCTATGATTTTATAATAAATTATTATGTATCAGTGCATGAGAAACTATGAAATTATAAGTAAATACAATTCCAATGAGCATAATATGAAAATCAATCTCTGGCAACAGAAATACAAAGCAGTATTTGAATTAGTATGGAGAACAATAGAAAGAAAATTCCAGTGGGGATAAACCAGTTTTGTGGGTTCTGTTTCTTAGAAAGATCAAAAAGAAGTCTTGGAATCTGAACCAAAAAACAATAAGTCTAATATTCAAATATTAGATGAGCCCAGAAGCCAGCCTATGTATATGTTATCCATCCAACTTTACAATCTTCTTTGAGCCTTTCCTACGTATATAGACTCAGGCATTTGAACACTTGGTCCACTATTGCTGGCACTGTTTGGGGAAGTTTAGATGGTGCAGCCTTACTGGAGAAAGTATGGAATTTGAGAGTTGAAAGCCTTGCTTCACTTCCAATTTGCTCTTTCTGCTTTCAGCTTGTGGTTTGTGATATGATCTCTTACTTCCTGCTCCTGTCACCAAGCCTGCCTGCTGACATGCCTTTCATTTGATAACAATTAAGGACAACATACAGAGAGGAAATTAGTTTTGATATAGGAGGACAAGTGAAGGAACTTCTAGTTCATGAAGGAACTTCTAGTATCATGAATGTAACTGAAGAAAGAAAACAGTAATGAAGTCACAGAGATATTTACATATCCACATTTATTTCTATTTAAATATGAAATTATGGAGTTTTAAGGTAGATGGAGGAAAAAAATCATCCTGAGTGAAGTAAACCAGATCCCCAAAGATAAATATAGTATGTACTCAGTTATATGTTGAGGTTAGCTTTTTTTAAGCCTTAGTTTTGCATGCTGCAATTTATATAACCACAAAAGTCAGGTATGGAATAAAGGACTGGGGGAGGGAAGATCTCCAAAGTTAGGGTAAATAGAATATATAAGTTATAGACAGACAGGAGACTGAAACAGGATGACTAAGCCAAGAAGGTCAAGAAAAGGGAGATTAGGGAGGGAATACAAGGAGAGACAACTAACACTAAGGGCCATTTGAAGGGTCATGTGCAAACTTTCTACTCTAGAAGCTTTTAAAAATATATTCAAACATGAAAGAAATCTAAATGAACTCATCAAATAACTAGGGGAGACAATTTTCTGCTAAAAGAAATGTCAAGTGCCAGGAATGGGTTACATCAAAACTGAGTTGTTGGCTAAAGAGGCCCCATGGAAACCCTCTAACAATTCAGGCTATTGCCAACATTATTGATTGCATCCTACAATCTGATAGTAAGGCCATATTGCTGAAGACAGCACTTAAATAACTCACCAAAGATAGATAAGTTAATGCCTAACTAGAGCCTTCACCCCTGCTGACTAGGAGTCATGGTACTGGAAAGTACTTTTCATGCTACTAGAGGAGAAAGAAAAACATTAACCCAGTAACAAACCCTGAAAACTACTATGGTAACCAGCCTGTATGATATGCCAATGCAATAGTGGCACAAACATCGTGGGAGTCACCAATCACTGTCTGGATAGATTTGATGCCCACTTATGAGATAAAATCCATGCCTGATACTATTCAGGTGGCCAAGAATCTGAGACTAGATAGAGTATGGGTCAAGCGGAAAATCAAATACTATTGCTCTGCTAAAGCAGTGGTTCTCAACCTTCCTAATGCTGTGATATGACCCTTTAATATAGTTCATCATATTGTGGTGACCCTCAACCATAAAATTATTTTCATTGCTACTTCATAGCTGTAATATTATTACTGTTATGAACCACAATGTAAATATCTCTCATTTTTGATGGTCTTAGGTGACCCTTGTGAAAGAGTTGTTCAACCTCAAAGGTTTCAATACTCACAGGTTGAGAAATGTTGTGCTAAAGGAACATAACAGTAAAATGACTATTGTATCCATAGATCAGTTTCTGACTCAGCCATCATCAGATAAGTGATGTCTTGTAGTAGATTGGGATACAAAGACTAAGACTGGACAATGTACAGATGGCCATGGAATACAGAATTCTAAATAGGATGTCTCTATCAAATCCCTCTCCTCAGGGAAAAACCCTGAGGAAGGCAAACAAATTGTTAAGAGCTAATGGGGATAGATGACACCAAAGAAAAATATGTCTTACAAATAAAACAAGATGAGTGTACAAATGACCTCATAGAAACTGTGGCACTGGTGGATGCTGGCAGCTAACCATAGAACTGATCATGAGGTTCCCAATGGAGAAGTTAGAGAGAAGACTGAAGGAGTGGAATGGTTTTGTGAGCCCCGCGGGGAGAGCAACAATACCAACCAACCAAGAGCTCCCAAGATCTAAACCATCAGCCTGGAAGCACAAAGGGAGGGACCCATGACTCCAGCTGTGGGTCCAGCTGGAGAGGATGGCATTGTCAGGCATAGCTGGGAGAGGAATTTCTTGGTCCTATGAAGGCTGGATGCCTCAGTGTGAGGGAATTCCAGGGTAGGGAGGTGGGAGTGGGTGGGTGGGTGGAGGCACAACCTCATAGAAGCAGGAAGAGGGAGGATGGGATAGGGTGTTTCTGGATGGCAGGAAATGGGGAAAGGGGATCACATCTGAAATGTAAATAAAATATCTAATAAAAAATTAATCTAAAAAAAAAAAGAAACTGTGGCACAGTGCATAGGGCCTACAGGTTCAAGGCAGAAGAGATACCAGCATCGAGACAGGAAGTGGACACAAGCTCCAATTCCTAACCCAGAAGTTAACTTCAATTGACAACCTCTTGCAAAAAAAACCTAGTTTTTTCCAATGGAGTACCATGAATATATAAACCACAGGCCATATACCCAGTAGTAGATGGACAACACTAACAACTAAATGGTATTTTTGTAATTTTTTGTCTCATATTGTTTTAGTGTTTAGGCATTTTTTAACCTGATAGTTTGCTCAAATATGGTTTTCAATTTTTGTGGTTTTATGGGTTTGCTTTTATATGTGTGTATCTGTTTTTGGTGATTTTACTTCATTTTTAAAACTCTGGTTTGGTTGGGTTTTTTCCCATTTGTCTTCTAAAGAGAAAGCAAGAAAAGGCATGGAAACTGGTGGGTGAAGAGATGTGATGGGTCTAGGAGGAGATATGGAAGAAGAAATCATGTTGAAAAAATTTATTTGGACAAAGCTATATAATCATCTTATATGCCCATCAATAGATAAATGCATAAAGAAAAATCTGGTATATGGAGTATTACTCAGACATAAAAGGAAATGAAATCCTACTACTTTTAGTGAAATGGAATGAACTGAAGGATAGCATGTTAAATAAAAGAAGCCAAACACAAACAAGCATGGGATCTTCTTTCTCATATGTGGAAGCTTACCAAAAAAAGGTGACCTAAAAGTTGAATAGTGATTATTAGAGACTAAGGTGGTGACTAAGGGGAAAAATGAACAAGGATGGAAAATGGTCCTGTGATTAAGGGGTACTTGTATATGATAAATATATACTTTTCTATATGTGGAAATTAATGTGAGTGTATATATATATATACACACACGTACACACACACACACACACACACACACACACATATATATATATATATATATATATATATATATATATATATATATATATCCTTCAGTTCACTCCATGGCACACAAAAGCCATAAGAGGCTGCCAGATGTCCTTTAACTGGATTTACAGGCAGATGTAAGCCTCCTGATTTGGATTCTGGGAATCTACCCCAAGTCCTCTGTAAGAGCATCTGGTGCTCTTAACCATTTAGCCATCTCCATAGTCCGGATTGAAAAGTATCAAGCCAGAAATGTTTACACACACACACACACACACACACACACACACACACACTTTTATAATTGCTTTCAGTTATCATTGAAAAAATTCTTTTAAAAATCTTCTACTGAATGATAAGAGTGGGGTTGTCACGTAAAATATCTAAAACAAAACTTCAAAATAAGAAAATGGGGTTGTAGTTCACTGAAGGCAAAGCTTAGTCAAAGGATCTGTCTGCAGAGTCCCTGGACAAGCTACCATCTCAGCAAAGGCTATAATTGTTTATAGAAGTGAAGAGTTTCTAAAGAAGGTAACAAACAAGAAAAAGAAAACGCCAAAGCCAATCAATGTAAGGGTAACTACAGTGGATGCTGAGCTAGAGTTTGCCATTCATTCCAATACAACTGGCAAACAACTTTTTGACCAGGTTGTAAAAACAGTTGGTTTACATGAGGTCTGGTTTTTTGGGCTGCAATATGTAGATAGCAAAGAATATTCTACATGGCTAAAACTGAACAAAAAGGTAACACAGCAAGATGTTAAAAATGAAAATCCTTTGCAATTCAAGTTTAGAGCTAAATTCTTTCCTGAAGATGTTTCTGAGGAATTGATTTAAGAAATAACACAGAGACTTTTCTTCTTGCAAGTTAAAGAAGCCATCTTAAATGATGAGATATATTGCCCACCAGAAACTGCAGTTCTTTTGGCTTCATATGCTGTTCAAGCCAAGTATGGAGATTATAATAGAGATTCACAAACCAGGCTATCTGGCTAATGACAGACTCTTACCACAGCGTGTTTTGGAACAACACAAACTGACCAAAGAGCAGTGGGAGGAGAGAACACAGAACTGGCATGAGGAACACAGAGGGATGCTAAGGGAAGATTCGATGATGGAATAGTTGAAGATTGCACAAGATCTAGAGATGCATGGTGTCAACTACTTTGAAAGCAAGAATAAGAAGGGTACAGGGCTGTGGCCGGGTGTTGATGCTTTAGGTCTGAATATTTATGAGCATGATGACAAGTCAACACCTAAAATTGGTTTTCCCTGGAGTGAAATCCGAAATACTTCATTTAATGACAAAAAAAATGTTATAAAGCCAATTGACAAAAAGGCACCTGATTTTGTCTTCTATGCACCTCATCTGAGAATCAATAAGTGAATTTTGGCCTTATGTGTGGGAAACCACGAACTGTAACACGCGAAGGAGAAAGCCTGATACTATTGAAGTACAACAGATGAAGGCTCAGGCCCAGGAGGAGAAACATCAAAAGCAGCTAGAAAGAGCACAATTAGAGAATAAAAAGAAGAAACGAGAAATAGCAGAAAAGGAAAAGGAAAGAATAGAACGTGAAAAGGAAGAGCTGATGGAGCGTCTAAGGCAAATCGAAGAGCAGACAATGAAAGCCCAGAAAGAGCTAGAGGAGCAGACTCGGAAAGCTCTGGAACTGGAGCAGGAGCGCGAGCGAGCTAAAGAGGGGGCAGAGCTGTTAGACAGGGAGCGCCAGGCTGCAGAAGAGGCCAAGTCTGCAATAGCCAAGCAAGCTGCTGACCAGATGAAGAACCAAGAGCAGCTGGCAGCAGAACTTGCCGAATTCACTGCCAGGATTGCACTTTTAGAAGAAGCCAAGGAGAAGAAGGAAGAAGAAGCTACTGAGTGGCAGCACAAAGCTTTTGCAGCTCAGGAAGACTTGGAAAAGACCAAAGAAGAGTTAAAAACTGTGATGTCTGCACCTCCTCCCCCAACCCCGCCCCCAGTCATCCCTCCCACAGAGAACTAACTTGACGACCAGCAGGAGGGGAACAATGAGGAGGCCAGCGCCAAGCTGTCCAGCTACGGGGGAGGGGGGGTGTGATCAACCACAGAGGCCAAGAAGAGCGGGTGACAGAAACTCAGAAGAACGAACCTGTGAAGAAGCAGCTCCAGGCATTAAGTTCAGAATTAGCCCCAAGCCAGAGATGAAACCAAGAAGACACAGAATGATGTTCTCCATGCTGAGAATGTCAAGACAGGCCGTGATAAATACAAGACTCTCTGACAGATCTGACAAGGCAACACCAAGCAGCGTATTGATGAGTTTGAAGCCATGTGAGAGTTGTTCTTGTGATCCGTATCCTTCATAAGCTGAACCACCCGAGAAAGCAGGCCTGTGCAGTGGAGGCATCCGCCTTGCCAAAGCACGCATACCACTTGACTGTGCTATAGCAGAACACTGAAGGGCGTGCTTCAGCAGTAAGGCAGTGTGATGTCATATTTGGTCATTTTTCTCTTGTCCAGGGAATGGACAATGGCATTCTGTCACCTTTTTGTACATTTTTCACTTTTTGTTTGTTTCATCTTTTTCAGTTGAATATTAATACTGATGGCCATGTCTGACAAATGTGTGTATGTGCTTTGAGCACTGTGTACATCTTAGGATAATGGTGGACATTTCAATGCATGTTCACTTAATGAGCTCAGTTTTCTTTGCCCTTCCCATGTTGTAGGCTACATACATCTCCATGTCATTCTTGTGTTTTGTCAGTGTGGCCTTCTCATGCCCTCTCACGATAGAGCTGTAATCCTGGTGTCACACAGATCACTTACTGGAGGTGTTTAAAATGAGATAGTGGGGTAGACAGACAGATATGGGACTACATCACAAAATGATTAGACCGTTGGACAGCACAGTATGCAGCCAGTGGTTAATTATTACAGAAATCCCCTAATTACTTTATTGAGTGTTTGCTTTACTTAAGTACAGTTACCTCAGCTTGAGTGATGGTGTTTCGTGTCCTGTAGTCCTATGGTGGCTTTCCTTGCCTGTCATCTCAGTGATACACCCACTAGGCAGTTGCTCTTAGGAAAATTATTGATGAAGCACTGCCTGTAAGTACGTGGTCTCTGAAAAAAATGCAAGTTTTGTTCTTAGGGTGATTTAGAAACACATGTCCAGTAGAAGGTAACTCTTGATGATAGCTAATTCTAATTGAAGGGGAAAATAAAAACCCAAACCTTGGCCTTTCTGCAAGGGCAGCATATGGAGACATCAGTTCCAGGAACATAACGCTACCTCACATGGTGACTGTTCACACACAGTCTATTACCCATGGGCAGTCCCAATCACGTCCTTCATTGAGTATGCTTTTGAGATACCAGTGCTAATGTTTTAACTGCCTTTTTGTTGAATTGTGGGGTTCTGATTTGTGTTTAGATTGTATATTCTCACTGGTATGCTGTTCCCTGATGGGTGTTCTGTGTCTGAGAAAGTGGAGTGACCTCTTGTGAGAAAGACATTGCCTTTGCAGCACATGAAGCATTCCCACTCTTTGTTCTTGATGGGATGGGTAACATCGTTTTAGCATATTTGGTTTCTAAATCACTGCTTATTTTATTTGCAATCTCTAAAACCAAATTTTATTTCAATTACGTCTTACTGAGGAAGTCTTTCCAGCTAGAAAGCTGCTCTTGCATTCTCTGATCATGAAGCACCTGAATTTGAAGATACAGAAAGCCTTGTTTTCTCTGTGTGGTTCAGCTACTTTCCGTTGGTATTATGCACTAAAACTTAACATTTATCTATGACAGTTGCCATTTTATTAAGCAGTTTTCACTCACAGTAGATTCAACTTGGTTTTGTGCTGTTTTTAATTTTTGCTGACTTAAAAAGGATTAATTTGGGCAGACATTATAAAAAGGAAAAGGTTAATATGCTTTTTGGACTCTGTAGGACCAAAGACAACTGGTTAGCCTTGAAGTAACTGTTGTACAGTGGTTGTGCACATGCTTCAAAATCATAGATGCGAGGGAGAGACTGGAGGCCTTACCACTCAGACTGAGAGGGAGAGACTGGAGGCCTTATCACTCAGACTGAGAGGGAGAGACTGGAGGCCTTATCACTCAGACAGAGAGGGAGAGACTGGTGGCCTTACCACTCAGACTTTGAAGTATGAGTGTTCACTTTTCCAAAGTATCAGAGCAATAGTCCTTATTGCTAAAAGAATTGACTTTCCTCGGATTTTTACGTTTTTTTTTCCTATTTGCATTGTGCACATCATCATTGCTATAGCAGCTGTTACAGTGTTGAGAGGATACCAGTTATATTTGCTGTTAATAGTTTATTTGTAGATTAGGATTTAAGTGGCTTTAATCCATTTTTATAGATGTATGAATTTTTCTAAACAGGAATAGCCATTTGCAAAATGGGTTTTCATAGTGATTGCATCAATTATAACATTTATCATTAGCAGTTGAGAGCACATATTCATATAGCAATATAAAAACACACTAATGAGTATTTGGTAAATTCCCATTAGCATAATTTCATGTTGTACAAGTAAATTACAATTACATCTCTAATTTTGGATAATATTCATTGGTTAACAATAAAGTGACAAAAGCTCATGCTTTTGAAAAAAAATAAGAAAATGAACATTCTAAACATCTTCTGTAAATACACATGCACACACATAGAAAGATCAGAGAGTAGTTGAGTTTGAAGAACCACCAGAAATCGCCCTAAGAATGTTTAAACTGAGATTCAGGATCTGTGGCTCTCCTGACATTGAGATCCATTTTATCATTTTATATATGCATTTTGGAGGAGAGGAGGGTTTATCATATTCTCAAAGAGTTATACGACTCCTTCGTTCTAGTCTTTACTTTACAGATGGAAAAACTGAGAGGATAAGCAATAGACTTATCTGGGATACACAGTGAAATATTAACAAAGCTGAATCAGAAAACTTCCCTTTTCGTATTCTTTCCACCATTGCTAACTACTACCTTCTATAATTAAAATCAGACAAATTCTTAAACTCTGGTTTATTATCCTTGTACTTATTTTTTTTAACTTGCCTGAACCTGCTAGACTGCTAAAAAAATTCATTCCTTGGAATCTTCAATTCACAAACTAAGGCAGAAAGGAAGCAGAGACTGAAACTGACAATCACCCCTGTCTATCCATGAAGAAAAAGAAAAAAGTGGCTCTCCGTTTTGGATAAATGGGTATGCTGCAGTATAAAAATGATTAAACAACTGGAAACCATATAGTGAGTGAGACTAAAGACTACTGGATCTTTCCTGCGTGGATATTTGCTTTCTTGTGTGGGAGAACTTACACCTAACCCCTCAAAAATCTCTCAAGAAAAAAGCTGGAAGATTTAGTCAGCCCTTGTAAGAAACAACTCAAAATTGCTTTAATTAAAAAAGACATTTGATTCTCTATCCTATCCATTGATGCAACTTCTTCAGGGTGTACATCTATATATACTCCACCTCAGTCTACCTCCTGGAGCCCTGTGCTGTCTTAACATGCTCAAAACATTTACACTAAGTATAATGTTCTTTGTCCTGATTATCCAGCAAAAAAGCAATATTTTGACTGAAAAAGGTCTAAAACTAGTCAAAAATTCTGACCCAGAATTGTTCCAGTCTGAAAGAACTGCAGGAACAAAAATGGAAAGAAGCCTGAGGGAAAGGAGGTTCACTGACCGGCCCAAAGTGGGATCCATCTCAAGGGGAGGCTCCAAGACCTGACACTATTACTGATGCTATGCTGTGTTTACAGACAGGAGCCTAGCATGGCTGCCCTCCGAGAGGCCTAACAAGCAGCTGAAAGAGTCAGAAGCAGATATTTACACCCAACTAATGGACAGAAGCCAGGGATCCCTGGGGTTGAATTAGGGAAAAGCTGGAAGAAGCTCAGGAGAAGGGCAACCCCATAGAAGACTAGCAGTCTCAACTAACCTGGACCCCTGAGATCTCTGAGACACTGAGCAACCAACCAGGCAGCATAAACCAGCTGATAAGGGGTCCTCAACACATACATAGCAGAGGACTGCTGTGTCTGGTCTCAGTGAGAGAAGAGGCACCTAACCCTTGAGAGACTTGAGGCCCCCAGAGAGTAGGAAGGTCTGATGGGGTGGGGGTGGGGGATGTGAACTTCCTCATGGAGATGGGGGGGGAAAGGGGGAAGGAGGAATGGGATGAGGAACATTTGGAGGACAGGCCGGGAGGTAGGTAACGACTGGACTGTAAAAACAGATTAAATAATAATAATAATAATAATAATAATAATAATAAAGTCCTAGATAAAAAAGAGACTTTCTGGTGTTGCATTTGAGAAAACTGAACAATGTTTAAGTTTTTTCAAATGCTTGGTGTATTTCTCCTCGCCATTTTGCTTTCTTTGATTTTGATTTTTGTGTTTTGGTTTCTTTTTAAGACAGCGTCTCACTGTATAATTCTGAGTAGCATGGTCTTCCCCATTGTTGGGTGTAATGGCATATGGAATTTAAGAGCCACCGCCTTTGGCCTTCAACACCATTGTAAAACATTGTTGAGTTTCTTTCTTTTTTTTTTTTTTAACAGGACCAAGGCCATTTATAGGGAAGTTTATTAGGGGCATACATAGAGTGAGTTCACAATCATGGTGGCAAACATCGAGGCAGGCAGGCAGATATGGCACTGGAACAGTAATTTAGGGCTTAAATCCAGATACACAAACAAAGAGAGAAGGAGAACCAACTTGGAATGGCATGGGCTTTTGAAGCCTCAAGGTCTGCCTCCAGTGACATACTTCCTCAAACACAGCCACACTTCCTAATCCTTTCCAAACAGTTTCACCAAGTATTCAAATATATGAGGTTATGGAGGTCATCCTCATTTTCACCACCATAATTGTTTAGGTGATGAAAATATTAAGATTTCATAGGTGTAATTCCATGTTATTTATAGAAGACTGTCTAACAGCAGAGATCCTGGTCCTCTGGATCTTAATAATTCTCCCTCTTCTATGATGTTCCCCGAGCCTTAAGTAAACCCAGTTAAAGACACTTTTTAATAGTCTTTTCCTCTAAAATCTTTTGAGCTGGGTCATCATAATTTATATTGTTCTTAGCACCACCGTCTTCCCTGTAGTGTGGCCCATTAAGTCCTACTTAAAGCTTCAACGGTTTTCCTATCCAAAGTCCCAGATTTCAAATTCTGCCAACAAGCAGCATGGTCAGGCCTGCCAAAGCAACACCCTGCTTATCTCTCTGGTCCTGACTTCTGACTTAGTCATTGTTTTATTTCTCTGAAGAGACACCGTGACCATGTCAACTCTTATAAATAAAAGCATTTAATTGAGACTTGCCTACAGTTTTAGAGGTTTAATGAGCTTAATGAGTCCATTAGCCTCATGACAGGGAGCATGATGGCATGCAAGCAGACATGGTAGCTGAGAGTTCTACATCTGGATTCAAAGGTAGCAGGAAGAGAAGACACTGGAACTAGCTTGACCATGTGAAACTACAAATCCCATCCCCAGTAACACTCTTCCTCCAACAAGGCTACATGTTAATCCCTGTCAAATATCACCACTTCTTAAAGACCAAGCATTTAAATATATGAGTCAATGGGAACCAATTATATTCAAACCACTACAACAGGAATTCAAGGTCCATACCTTAACATAGTAAAAGCAATATATAGCAAACCAGTAGCCAACATCAAACTAAATGGAGAGAAACTTGAAGCAATCCCACTAAGATCAGGGACTAGACAAGGCTGTCCACTCTCACCCTACCTATTCAATATAGTACTGGAAGTCCTAGTCAGAGCAATCAGACAACAAAAGTCAAAGGGATACAAATAGGAAAGGAAGAAGTCAAAAATTCACTATTTGCAGATGATATGATAGTATACTTAAGTGACCCTAAAAGTTCCACCAGAGAACTCCTAAACCTGATAAACAATTTCAGCAAAGTAGCTGGATATAAAATCAACTCAAACAAATCAGTAGCCTTCCTCCATTCAAAGGATAAACAGACTGAAAAAGAGGTTAGGGAAATGACACCCTTCACAATAGTCACAAATAATATAAAATATCTTGGAGTGAAACTAACCAAGCAAGTGAAAGATCTGTATGACAAGAACTTCAAGTCTCTGAAGAAAGAAATAGAAGAAGACCTCAGAAGATGGAAAGATCTCCCATGCTCCTGAGTTGGCAGGATTAACTTAGTAAAAATGGCCATCTTGCCAAAAGCAATCTACAGGTTCAATGCAGTTCCCATCAAAATCCCAAAGCAATTCTTCATAGAGATAGAAAGAGCAATTTGCAAATTCATTTGGAATAACAAAAAACCCAGGATAGCGACAACCATTCTCAACAATAAAAGAACTTCCAGGGGAATCACTATTCCTGACCTCAAACTGTACTACAGAGCAATAGTGATAAAAAACTGCATGGTATTGGTACGGAGACAGGAAGGAAGATAAATTGAATAGAATTGAAGATCCAGAAATGAACCCACACACCTATGGTCACTTGATCTTTCACAAAGGATCTAATACCATCCAGTGGAAAAAGGACAGCATTTTCAGCAAATGGTGCTGGATCAACTGGAGGTCAGCATGTAGAAGAATGCAAATCAATCCATTCTTATACACTTGTACAAAGCTCAAGTCCAAGTGGATAAAGGACCTTCACATAAAACCAGATACACTGAAACTAATAGAAGAAAAGGTGGGGAAGACCCTCGAATACTTAGGCACAGGGGAAAAGTTCCTGAACAGAACACCAATGGCTTATGCTCTAAGATCAGGAATTGACAAATGGGACCTCATAAAATTGCAAAGCTTCTGTAAGGCAAAGGACACTTGTCAATAAGACAAAACTGCAACCAACAGATTGGGAAAAGATCTTTACCAATCCTACATCCGATAGAGGGCCAATATCCAATATACAGAAAGAACTCAAGAAATTAGACTCCAGACAACCAAATAACCCTATTAAAAATGGGGTACAGAGCTAAACAAAGAATTCTAACTGAGAAAATTCAAAGGGCTGAGAAGCACCTTAAGAAATGCTCAACATCCTTAGTCATCAGGGAAATGCAAATCAAAACAACCCTGAGATACCACCTCACACCAGTCAGAATGGCTAAGATAAAAAATTCAAGTGATGGTAGATGCTGGCGAGGATGTGGAGAAAGAATGCTCCTCCGTTGTTTGTGGGAATGCAAGCTGGTACAACCACTCTGGAAATCAGTCTGGTGGTTCCTCAGAAAATTGGACATAGCACTACCTGAGGACCCAGCTATACCACTCCTGGGCATATACCCAGAAGATGCTCCAACATATAACAAGGGCATATGCTCCACAATGTTCATAGCAACCTTATTTATTATAGCCAGAAGCTGGAAAGAACCCAGATGTCCTTCAACAGAGGAATGGATACAAAAAATGTGATACATTTACACAATGGAGTACTACTCAGCTATTAAAAACAATGAATTCGAGAAATTCTTAGGTAAATGGATGGAACTAGAAAATATCATCTTGAGTGAGGTAACCCAATCACAAAAGAACACGCATGGTATTTACTCACTGATATGCGGATATTAGCCCAAAAGCTTGAAATAGCCAAGATTCAACTAACTGACCACATGAAGCTCATAAAGAAGGAAGACCAAGTGTGGATGCCTCAGTCCTTCTTGGAAAGAGTGACAGAATGCTCAAGAGAGCAAATAAGGTGACAAAGTGTGGGACAGAAAGTCAAGGAGGGGCCATCAGAAGACCACTCTACCTTGATATCCGTCCCACATGCAGTCACCAAAGATAGAAGCCGATATGGATGTCAGGAAGTGCATGCTGAAAGGAGCCTGATGCAGCTGTCTCCTCGAAGATTTGCCAGAGTCTGACATATCCAGAAGTGGATGCTCGCAGCTACCCATAGATCTGATCAAGGGGTTCCAATGGAGGAGTTAGAGGACTGAAGAGCTGAAAGAGTTGGTGGCCCTAAGAGGAGAGCAACAGTGACAGCCAACCAGAGCTCCCCAGGGTCTAAACCACCAGCCTGGGAGCACAAAGGGAGGGACCCATGACTTCAGCTGTATACTTAGGGGAGGATGGCCTTGTTGGGCATGGGTGAGAGAGGAGATCCCTGGTCCTATAAAGGCTGAACACAGAGAGAGGAGGAATTCGAAGGTGGGGAGGAGGGAGTGGGGGGGTAGGTGGGGGCACACCCTTGCGGAGGCAGGAGGGGGGGCAGGATAGGGGGTTCCTGGGTGGTGGGGGGAATGAGGTGAGGGAATAAAATCTGAAATGTATTTTAAAGAAATAAATAAAAAAGTTTCAAAAAAAAAAAAAGAAAAGAAAAAAAGAAAAAGAAAGACAGACATAGGGACTCGAGGAGTAGCTCTGGTTGTACCTTGTTGGATTAGCGTGCAGTAAGCCCTGGGTCCAGTCCCCAGCACTATATAAAACTGGCCATAGTGATACAAACTGATACTCCTAGCACTAGGATCAGAACTTCAAGTTCTTCCTCTGCAACACAGAGAGATCAGAGCCAGGGGGCTAGAGACTCTGTTTCATAAGAAAGAAAGTAAACACATTTTCTTAAATCCCTCAAGGGATAGCAGGGTAAATCATTCCAAAGATGAAATAGCATAACATCACAGGCTTGACAATACAACTTAAATATTTCCTAACTTTTGACAACAGATAGTAGAAGGAGAAAGAAGAGGAAGAAAAGGAGGAGTAAGAAGAAGAAAAGCAGAAGGATAAAGAGGAGAATGAGGAAGAGAAGAAAGAGGAAGAAGAGAAGGAAGAAGAGGAAAAAGAGAAAGAGGAGAAGGCGAAGGAGGAGGAAAAAGAGGCCACCCTTCACTTTACCTCATGGTTTTTGAAGATTTGGGGTTATAAGAAAAATCATAAAGATCTTCAGGCATGCTAAAGAAGTCAGATATGGAAACAAAGCAACAAATGAAACTTAAATATCACCAAATAACAGAAACAAAAATTACTTTCTCTCAAAAAAGGAACATTTACCAAACAAATCAAGAAAAAGACATCTGTCTGTGGTTTTAGATTTATAGAAGGAACAAGAACAAGCTTATTTATTGCTTTAAGTACTTCTTTTATAAATATTTAATTTTGGTGACATCAACATCAAGTGAGAGTTTTCTTTTTTTTTTCTTTTTTTTTTTTTATTTCACATTAGGTGAAAGTTTTCTGTCTGGTATGTTATAACAAGGTGTTGAACAATTAGACTGAACAGAAGTTTCAGGTTTCATATGCTAGGAGAGCATGGCTTAAGGAAAGTTATTTAACCGAGCTTGCATGTGTCCTAATTGTATTGCTTGTTGGAACATGTTGCACATTAACAATGTTTTTTGCATTGTTCTTGTCAGGCAAAAATCAGATTATGGCTGATTATATTGAAAAACATTAGCAGCATTTTTCCATCTTTTCATTGGTTTTGCTTCCTTCTTTCACAAGAAGCAATATACAGTCTTCACTCTGATCCCTTGTCCTTTATGGAACAACGGTTCCAATGATGAACCCTATCAGAGCCTTGTAAAGTGATAGGTGAGGTAACAAGTAGCTCTGTCAATAAAATATCAATAAACCGAGCAATTATTTTGAGGAATGAAGATAATAAAATGGAAGAGAAATTTATGATCATAGAAAACAAAGAGACTCAAGACAGTAGTTACTGCCTGGGAGTGAGGACTTGAGAATGATAAGGTAAGGCTGAAAGAAGTAGGAATGTCTGTATTATGAAATGTTCAGATACATTCCCTTTATCTTCTCGAGAGGAACTTATTGATGGTAGGGGTAGTAACAGTGGGAAAAATCATAAAGGTTATAGACAACAGACAACACTAGAAGGAAATATCTATTAGCTATCTACTAAGAACATAGTAAAATGTATCAATATGTTCAACTTTCAAAATACTGGTATTATTACACTGGACAACCTGAGGACAGCTCCTACTAATGATGAGCAACTTCTCCACAGTGGAAATGTGATGGAATACAGTCCACAAAACAGAAAAGAAGCCTAATAATGGCACAGCTCTACCATTCTCAGTTTACCTGACTCTCAATGATGACCATGGCTATTACCAGAAATATAGTCATATCTGTAGTCAACAATCATCCTTCGATAAGATACCATGGGGGTTCTCCCAAACTTAAAGCATAATAATGCTAAACCAGTAGAAAGCAAATCAACAGTAAAAAATTTTTATCTGTCTCATCTCCCTCCCTCTTTGAGTTAATTCATTTTCATTTTATGTGTATGAGTGTTTTGCTTGCACATATGTATATATGTGCCATATGTATGCCTGGTGCCCTCAGAGGCAGGGCATTGAATTCCCTATGACTCAAATCACAGAGAAGCTATAAGAAGCACTATGGGTGCTGGGAGCTAAGCCTGTGTCCTCTGTGGGAGGAGCAAGTGCTGTTAACGATTAAGTATCTTTCCAGTCCTTCTGTTTTCTTTTGAGGAATAAAATCAATGGCTTTAGTAGATCAGATCAGAAGAAATGAGTACAAGTATACTCTGATGGAGTTTAAAAGTCACACAATATTTATACAGGGGACAACAAAACTTCCTTTTCTACCAAATTACCTATCTAAATGATTAGTAATTGGTAAATATGCCTATTGATTGTGATGTGGTCCGTATTAGCTAGTTAATCCATATAAACGTTTTTGAATGGATAGTCATCCAAGTTTGAGAATGAAGAAATCCAAATTCTGAGAAGTGAATTTTTTATCTGAGGTCACCTTTGGATCATAGAAGACAGTTCTAGATACATCTTTCTTTCTCTTGCAATTCTAACAACTCTAAATCTGGACTTAGGATTTAAATAGAAATGGGAAATTATCCTCTGGTGATACAATAAAGCGAAAAAAAGTAGGAAGATTACTCTTCATGTTAAAACAGAGAGAGAGAGAGAGAGAGAGAGAGAGAGAGAGAGAGAGAGAGAGGCAGGCATAGAAGCATAGAAATGGAAGTGGTAACAGAAAATGTACCTAGAACCGTGGTTGGAGTGGGGGAGGTTAGACTTTGAAATTATCCATGTTGCTAGTGTCTGCTACAATAATGGAGCCTGGATGTGTTCATTCAATACTTTCAACTTCCTGTTCTATGCCAGCAGTCATTTCGTTTCACTCCTTGTGAAGACTAAGTTCCTTATTCATTTGGAGATGTCTTCTGTGAAATTTTCAATCATATCCACAAAGCCAGGCAGATGCAGGCATCACACATCTCCCCTAAGAGGTTTGGAGAGGCAAAGCAAACAAATGAAAACCCCATTTCTACTTATCACTGAACTATTTTCTACTGGTAGATTTATGGAGAAGATGAGTTAGTGCCTTGAACTACTACTACTATTACCTACTGGTTTTTTCTTTTCCTTCTTTCTTTCTTTCTTTCTTTCTTTCTTTCTTTCTTTCTTTCTTTCTTTCTTTCTTTTTTTTGGTTTTTTTTCAAGACAGGGTTTCTCTGTTTAGCCCTGGCTGTCCTGGAACTCAGTCTGTAGACCAGGCTGGCCTCGAACTCAGAAATCTACCTGCCTCTGCCTCCCAAGTGCTGGGATTAAAGGCGTGCGCCACCACTGCCCGGCTACTACCTACTGTTGATCCTACTAGATTCCAATGTGTAGTATTAATCCAATGATCACATAGATGACTCTGATTAAACTAAATGGATTATAGAATAGAGTCAAAAGTCATAGATCTGGGAAAGGAACTGATAATGATGAGGAGGGCATGATAGGAATGGAAAAGAGATAAGAGAGGATGAAAGGAGACAGTAATCAGAACATATCATTCACGTATGTTTATATATTATATATGTTTATATTAATATATCATTTTCAAGAATAGAAACTTAATAAAACCTCCTGATAATATAAGAAGCAATATATCAACTATCCAGAGAACCAAAACTCTACCAGTCAACATGAGCCATGTGAGTGTGGGTAGTAAACCACTGATCATCAAGATCAAGGGCCAAGCAGGCAACCGTGACAAATTTGGAAGAAAGTTAGAAATGATGGAAGAAGGCTAAGAAGAAGTTAATCAATCTGATGAATTAGGTGAATATGTCTCTTTTAACATAACAAAACAAATAAGTCAAGTTCTTCCTTCCAGAATCTGCACCCAGAGTTTGAAATAAATGTCTGGCAGCAAAAAATCTGAAGACATGCAAAATAGTCTATAAATGAAGGCATATAGGAAATAGGCTCACAGCACAGTAGTACTACAGAATTAGTTTCTAAAAAGTTAGAAGTAAAAGAGTACTTCTTAATTATATTATCCAATCACTTATTTTACAGATGAGGAAATAGTCTCAGAGGGAAGAATCATTTGTGCAAGGTCACATAGACAGATCATTAGCATCAGAGTCAGCTAGGAACACCTCTCCAGATTCCTCTTTTAGAATGCAATTCATCACTGCCAAGGAAGAAGGATAAGGTCAAACAAAGGTGCTAAGATACTTCTTATGTATATTTAATTTATTTCACAATTATACTGGCTACACGTGTTTAAAGCATTTTATATTCATTAACTTCATAATAGTTCAAGATATTATTGTTATTATTTTAAGTGGGATGCAAGTTAAACCAAGAAGTTAAATAACTCAATTTATGTTTAAAAGGTAGTAAATATTCAAATTATTAAATTAGCCCTAAATTTTGGAATCTTGATCATTATACTATGCCAAGCTTATGAGCCATCTATTTATTACTTGTTATAAAGTCTGTGTACAATTTTGGCTAATGATTGAGTTAAGACTGAATTATTGCACATCACATCTTGTATAATAAGCTAAAACTATCTTTACATAGGAGTGTTTAATTCAATATTAAGTAGTTTATATATCTTACATATATATTATTTATTTAATAGAAGACTTCTAAAAAGATTGAATTATAATATTACTTTAGGACAGGAAAGGCATAATGTAATATAAATAATTCTAAAGTAATTAAAAACATTATTTAAAGAAATAAAACACACTGTAAGTATACCTATTGACATATGTATAGGTGAAAAATGTCACCTTATGACAGAGAGACAATTTAAATAAGTGTTGCCTAAAATGTAGCCCAAAGGCCTCAGAAGTAACTTTGTCTTTCTGCTTTTTAGAAATTCAGAACCATAGAACTGAGATTCTATATTCTTCATAAGTACCAAGTCTTATGGAATAGCAGTATTCTAAGCTGAAGAGAGGAGTAAGAACAGCCAAGAGACTGTGAAAAGAAATGTGCTGCTTGGCAGGAATATGACATTGGCCAAGGACAAGGAAGTAGGCTTCACGCAGGAAATTGGACATTAGGCTAGAACAAAGAAATAATTTCAGGTAGCAACCTAAATCTTAGGCTAGAACAAAGAAGTAATTTCAGGCAGGAATCTAAGTATTAGGCTAGAAGAAAGAAGTAATTTCAGACAGGAATCTAAATTTTAGGCTAGAACAAGGAAGTAGGCTTCAGACATGAAAATGACTTTGGGTTAGGACAGGGAAGTAGGCTCAGACACTTTGGTCATCCTGATAAGCCCTTAGAAACAGTGATCACGGGAGTGTTCACGTAATTGGGTTTAATGCCTTGCTTTTTCTTTGACTATTTGTGTTTATTGTCTTGCTTGTTTCTTGACTAATTGCATCTATTGTATTGCTAGACCCTCAACCTAGAACTGACCTTAATACATGCATGTAATTAAAATGGTATAAAAGCAAAAAGGAGGAGGGGGATGGAATAGAGGGTTCTAGGGAGGGGAAATGGGAAAAGGGGATGGCATCTGTATTGTAAATAAATAAAATATCCAATAAAAAAAAAGAAATGTGAAACCATAATTACTAAAATCCAAAGTACTAATGAGACCACAAACACCACCAAAATTTCAATAATAACTTCAAATATTAATGACCTCATTTATTCATTCAAAGAAATAGGTAGGGTGAACTGATTAAGAAACAAAACTCAACTATCTGTTTCCTGAAAGAAAATAAGCTTTAATGATAGGCACCACCTTACAGTAAAATGATGGACAAAAATTTAAATGGGACAAGGGAACAAAAAGCTAGACATCATGATCCTAATATCTGACAAAATAGACTTCAAATTAAAGCTAATCAGAAGATATAAAGAGGGACAGTTCATTTTAGTCAATGGAACAGTTAACCAAGAAGATACCACTATCCTAAACATATATGTACCAAATACCAGTATGCTCAATTTTATTTTAAAAAATACTACAAGATTTAAAGATACAGATCAACACCAACACAATAATAGGAGGAATTTCAATACCTCACTTTTCCAATGGGCAAGTCATCTGAAGAAATAATAAACAACAGAATTAATTAACATCATACATCAAATAGATTTACCAGAAAAATACAAAATATTCCATCCAAGCACCAAACAATACATATTTTACTCAGCAGCACACAGAAACTTCTCTATAGCAGACCACATCTTAGGATACAAAATAAATCAATACAAATTTAAAAAGACTGAGATAGGAAAGAATAGGAGGAAGGATTGAGGGTTCCAAAGGGTATAGGAACTCCACAGGAAGACTGACAGAGTCAACTAATCTGCACCCATGGGGCTCTCAGAGTCTGAACCACCAACTAAGGAACATACACTGGCTGGACCTAGCCTTCCCCCGACCCACTGCATACATGCAGCAGCTGTGCAGTTTGGTCTTCATGTGGGTCCTGAACAACTGGAATGAGGGCTATCCCAAAAGCTGTTGCCTGTCAGTGGGATATGGTCTTCTATCTGGGATGCTTTGTCTGGACTCAGGGGGATCCACACACTTAGATGAGAAGGAGATGGAGAATGGGGAATAAGGAAAGGACAGTGGGAAGGGGAAACAGGGAGGGAGGCAGTGAATGGGATATAAAGCAAATGAGTAAAAAAAATAAAATTAGACACACTTACCCACAGGCCAATCTATTCTAGATAATCCCTCGTTAAGACCATCTTCCCATCCTTCCAGTCTGAGATTGAGCACTCAGCAGATCCTGGGAGGCAGCTCTGCACCCAATCTCACAGAACCCAGAGGAAGCAGGCCTCCCAGGAACTCTAACCTGGGCAGTATCTCAGGTAAGGAGACAGCAACACCCACCCTAAACAGGGAGTAACTGGGACTTACTAGGACCCAGGAAGTCACTTCTGGTCTTGAGCACTGGTTCTTTCAAGTCTGGGCCTGAGCACTGAGCAGATCTTGGGCCTCAGCTCTAACCTCAATAGCAACACCCACCCCACACAGTTCTGACACAATCAAGATAATAGGAAAGATAGGCTCCAGTCAGAGACAGGGCAGGTAGTACTAAGGAGATCCAGAGGGCAAAAGGCAAGCGCAAGAACATAAGCATCAGCAACCCAGGGTACTTGGCATCATCAGAACTTAGTTCTTTCACACTAGAAAGTCATGAATTCCTTATATCACCAGGAAAGCAAGAGCCAGATTTAAAATCACTTCTAATTATGATGATAGAGGACTTTAAGAAAGTCATAAACAACACTCTCAAAGAAATTGAGGAGAACACAGGTAAACAGATTGAAGCCCTTAAAAAGAAAACACAAAAATCCCTTAAAGAATTACAAGAGAACACAACCAAACGGGTGAAGGAATTGAACAAAACCATCCAGGAAATAAAAATGGAAGTAGAAACAATAAAGAAATCACAACACTCTGTCCAAGGTGTTTCCAAATCCCATCTCCACCTAACCTAAAAGAGGGGACTTCTGCCCCTAGACCAAGCAGAGAGGGGCCACCCAGAACCCCCTCTGACTGGTGATCTGAATTCTTGCTTAGGCTGTGAGGGTAAGCACTGCAAGGGAATATAAGTAAAAGTTAAAAATATGTTTCTGGGTTCCCTGAGGGACAAGCTGACTGCATAGGGGTTGATGTCAAAAGTATCCCCTCTCCAGGAAAAAGACATTGGGATGGGTATAGCCTTCATGCCTCGCTGAACAGTGACAGGAGGACCAGAGCCATTACAAGGTCCCCTTTAATTACTGGAGGTCAGGCCTCTACCCCTGCCTTTGCATGATTGGAATCACCATGGTCCTTCTATACTTGGAGAAGGGAGGAAATGTCAGGGGCAGCCCTGCTTATACACTTGAAGGCCTAAAATCAGCAATAGGCCTAAGGCAGCCTGCTAACACAAAGCCTTGGTCTCTGTGGAAAAACACTGAAACAGATAGCTATAAGATATTGTAAACAGGCATCTTTGGTGGAAATTTACCAGCCTGGATAAGAACTAATAGCCATAGACCTTGTGGATAGGTAACCTTGGTGGATAGTACCAGCTTAGATAAGAAACAAGTGATTCATAGACAGAGTCATAGTATATGTTCCCTGAACCTTCACCCAGCCTGTTCTGGAAGATATCTGTACTCCCCCTGAACACCTATGCTCCTGCATCATCCCCTTCCCCACACCCTGCCTTTTTGTGTTTATAACCCCTGTGTGAAAAAGTAAAAATCATGGTTTGATTAAAAAAATATAAATAAATAAATAAATAAATACATACATACATACATTCATAAATAAGTTTAAAAAAAAAGACCATCTTCCCAGGCAATTCTAGCTTGGGTCAGGTTCACAGTTCAAACTCACGAACACAGTAGTAGCTAATCATCTCCGACAGAGCCCACTCTGCTTGTAAATATGTTGTTTTACTCAAGTTTTCTTTGGAAGTGAGGGCTGAATAATTTATAAAGAAAAGTGAGCTGCTTTGTTTTTATCATTTTTACTCAGCTCTTAGGATTTATCACTTTTAGTTGAGCTTGACTTTGTGAGCCAGTTTCTGAAGTGGCTTTTATAGTACTCTTATTCACAGCTAGTAGCTATTATGGGAACTTCACAAAGGCTCATTAAGAAGAGAGGAGAGAGTAGTTAGAGTTCCTTGGCAGATTTACACCCAAGAAAGCACTATTGTGTCTTTCTATAAATAAACTACATTCTTCTATACGTATTCACAATAGGTACTCATTTTGCAGAGAGCAAACAGACTATTAAGTTGGTGCTGCCACTTATAAAATGCAAAGTAGAACAAGTAAAACCCACACATTTCAAGAGCATTGCTTGTTAATGCAGGCATGTTCTGAAAATTATTTTGTTAGGTGTTTCCAATATTGTGGGAACAAATACCTCGTGTGCTTACTTAAGCCTCAATGGTACAAACCAGTCTGTTGATGCAATCAAGGGAGATGGTAAAGAGTAAATATGAGGCTTAGCCAGCATAACTCAGCATAGTTTTATGGCAAACTTCTCTAAATAAATAGGAATGCATCCTAAAATAAAAATGAAAACTATAGGACCTCTCTCTCTCTCTCTCTCTCTCTCTCTCTCTCTCTCTCTCTCTCTCTCACACACACACACACACACACGCACACACACAAATTAAATGAAAAAGAAAAGTATTAATAAAATGTTAATTAACAAACATTCTTTCTAGTGGTTACTCCTTCTAAAGCCCTATGACTAGAGGCAGAATAGAATAATAGCTTTACTGAAGTCTTCTGGGAAGAATCTATGGTGAGTTCAGGAAACATCATAGGTTCAAAAGGAACCAAATATATTCTATGATTTTTCACTGAATTATTATTTTAAAATATATGAAATAAAATGCATAGATAACAAGTTTTTTTAAAAGACTAAATCTGTGTATCCTATGGCTACAATGCAAAAAACCTTTAAAATTAAAAACAAAATAAATCTCTAGTAAATATTCGAGCTCATGAAGATGTTAAACTCATTACTGAATGAAGGATGTTGTCCCGAACAACTGGAGCAGGGGCTATCCCAAAAGCTTTTGCCTGTGGGTGGGATATACTCTTCTCTCTGGGCTACCTTGTCTGTCCTCAGTGGGAGATGATACACTTAGCCTTGCAGAGACTGGATATGCCAGGGCAGGTAGATACCCATGGACTACCCACCCACTCAGAGGAGAAAGGGAGAGGGATTGGGAAAATTGTGGGAGGGGTGACCTGGAGAGGGGCAGTGAGCAGGATATAAAGTGAATATTAATATTAAATAAAAACAACTTAATAATTCAAATTAAAAATTGGAAAAACAAGAACAAGCCAAATCCAAATATAGTTCATGGCAAGAAATAATGAAAATCAGAACAGAAATTAATGAAACAGAAACAAAGAAAGCAGCACAAAGAAGCAATGAATCTAAGAACTGGTTCTTTGAGAAAATGAGATTGACATACCCTTGTCCTAACTAACCTTAAAGAGAGAATCGAAATTAACAGAATCAGGTATGAGCAGGAAAAGATTGCAATGAACACCAAAGAAATTCAGAACAACACTTTAGATAACTGTACTAAAGGAAATGGATGAATTCCTAGTTTCGGCCAAACCATCAAACTTAAACCAAGAAGTCAATAATCTAAATAAACACATAACAAATGAAAATTTGAAATAGTAATAAATAACTGTCCAAAAAATGTTCATGTCCAGATGGATTCACAGAGGAATTCTACCATATATGGAAAGATCTAAAGCCAATCCTTTTTAACCTTTTTCAAAAGACAAACAGGGAACACTCCAAAACTCGAAAGCCAGGTAAAAACAAAGAAAAAAAAGAGGAAACCTACAAGCAAAAATCCCTTATGAACACAGATTCAAAAAAGTCAATAAAATATTTACAGTCAGAATACATGCATACATCAGAATATTATTGAAAATGACTAAGTTGCCTTTATCCATGAAATCCAAGTATCATTCAACATACACAAGTCAAGATTCCTGACACCTGACAGGAGAAGTCTTTGTTTGAGTTATTGGTCAGGGTTGTCCAAGAGACTCCTCCCAAGACATTACAGGAAAGCTATTGGTATTTCCCCTTGTTTGTCCTCCAGGGGTTGAAGAAAAGGCCTTATTTCTGAAGACACTAGACACTTTAGAAACCTGGCCCAGATGTCCCTCATTTGGAACTAACCTGAATGTTTTCTTCTTAAGGACTAACTTTCCTGGTACTAGAAGGTACCAACCAAGCTTCCAAAGGAGGGATGCAATCAACTTACCCAGCTATGATATCTGCAAACCACATAAATGACCAGCCTAGCATTGTAATCCTAAGAGTACAATAGTGGCATGCTTAACTTGGTAGTAACTAACAGCTCTCTAATTGGACTTAAGACCTGTTCAACAAGAAGGGTCTGGAACCTTAAGTAACTACCAATGCTAGTTATTGGAGAAGAATTAACCACTACTCTACTAAAACAGCATAATCTCTCACAGTAATCTATAAACATTTCCCCTCAGCCCTACAGATGGAGACCACAACAGAAAACCACAACTGATCAAAATGCAGAGCTGTAGAGCCCATACATCTACAATAAAACTCCTTCACTGAAGGTTCAGAGAACACTGCAGAAGAGAGAGAAGAAACACTGTGAGAATCAGAGGATCAAGCAGTTCACTGTGAGATAGCCTGTCTTCTAACAATGTAAGAAACTACAGCCATAAAGTCTCATCAGCATGAGTGCCTAAACATGACCTGAGTGCTGGCAGGAGAAACCTCAGGAAGCCTCAATCCTATACAAATGAATACAGATGCTGCGAGCGGAAGAAATAGGCTTACCCAGGAAAGAGCACACAAATAGTTATCAATATCTAATAGTCAGCCCTAAAAACACATACGTACAAGTAACATTATACAGAATGAGAAGGTTGTATTTATGTATTTAAGAATGCACACACAGAGACACATACACATAAAGACATACAGGAACGCACATATGTAGCAACAATTAATGAAAAAGAGGTCATGAATTTGAAAGTGAGGAAATCTATGAGAGGGTTTGGAGGGATAAAAGAGAAGGAGAGATGATATAATTATATTAAAATCTCAAAAGTAAAAGAAAATTTTAAAATAAAAGTAAATAAAAATAATTTTAAAAGAAAACTATATAATAACACAAAATGGCTCTCATTTTATCTCAATACAGCAATCAATTGAGGAATTTGTTAATGAAATGTAAATTACCATGATCTGATCTAGATAAGTTATGTATGTATACATTTTTATATGTATAAGGTTTATGTGTGCATGTATCCCACTATACTGCATAAAATATCCAGTAATTATGTATCAATCAAAATGAAAACAAGTACACTTATCTGTAGTCTTTTAAAGTTTAAAACATTTAATAATTTGTTACTATTTATTATTCTACTTTTTAAATTTTTATTTTTACTTCTGCTTTAAACATGTCTTACATGTATACAATACATCTTGATCATATCCACCCCACACTCTTCTAACCCACCAATGATCTCCATTATACATTCTGTGCAATCCCATGGCTTCCTTGTTTATTTTTAACCCTTTGAATCCAATTAGTGCTGTCTATATGTGCATTCGAATGTGCCTGCAGTCATCCACTGGTCCATAAAGAAGCTACCAGTGTCCACATTCATAAAGAAAGATGACTCTCCTTTGCTTGGGAGCCAAAACTGAGTAAAATAGCTCCTCAGACAGAGATGGAACCCCTTAGGAAGCCCTCTCTGATCCCCACTGGTGTTTTTACTAGCTTGACCTTGTACAGATCTTTGTGTAGGACAACACATATGCTAGGAGTTCATGTGTACAAAAGCCATGTCAAGTTCGTAGGACAGCATTTTGAGTAACTCCTCATCTTCTGCTTCTTTTCTACAATGTTTCCTGTGTCTAGGGAGGCTGGTGGTTAATGTAGATGTCTCATCTAAATAGCTCAGCATACAATCACTTGTTTTCACCTCTTTGAACAATAACACATCTATATTAACCACACATAACAATTTATTTATTTTTATTGATTATTTTATTTATTTACAACTCAAATACTGCCCTCCTCCTGTTAGCCCTCCCTGAGTTCTTCCCACCATAACCCCCTGGGAATTTCCCCACCCTGGGGCATCAAGTCTCTATAGGATTAGACGCATCCTTTTCCACTGAGGCCAGACAAGGCAGCCCTCTGCTACATATGTAGCATACATAGTCTCAGACTAGCCCGTGTATGCTGCCTGGTTGGTGGCTCAGTCTCTGGGAGCTTCCAGGGGTCTGGGCTAGTTGACACTGCTGTTCTTCCTATGGGGTGGTCCTTTCCTTCAGCTCCCTCAGTTCTTCCCCTTACTCTTCCATCGCGGTCCCCGACCTCAGTCTAATGTTTGGCTGTGAGTATCTGCGTCTGTCTCAGTCAGCTGCTGGTAGAGCCTCTCAGAGGACAGTCATGCAGGGCTCCTGTCTACAGGCACAATATGGCATCAGTAATAGTGACAGGGATTGGTGCCTGCCCATGGGATGGATCCCAGGTTGGGCCCGTCACTGGTTGTCCATTCCTTCAGTCTCTGCTCCAGTTTTCTTCCTGCATTTCATTTAGACAGGAAGAATTTTGGGTGGAAAGATTTGTAGGTAGGCTGGTGTCCCCATCCCTCCACTGGGGGTCCTGTCTGACCTCTTTGGGTTCCATCTCCCTACTGTCGGGCATCCCCCATCCCTGGTCTCCAGGACTTTCTAGAGGTTCCCCTTCACACATGCCCCTGGCATCTGCATATTTCCATTCATTCTCCTGGCTCTCTGAACCGCCTGTTCCCCCTACCCCCTTACTTGATCCTGTCTCCTTTTTCCCTCCCTCTCCCCATTCCCACCCACATCACTTCCTCTCTCTGCCTCCCGTGTTTCAGGTAGCTATTGGGTAAAGCCTCTCTGAGGACAGTTATGCTAGGCTCCATAATCTGTAGTCTCCATCCCTCACTAAGAAAACTTCTCTTTGCAACAGATGGCAATCACCTCAGAAAGCCACACCAATCATAATACAGAGTTGTTGAACCCAGTCCAATGGATACACTTACAAAATACTCCAAAAAATACTCTGGCACTCTATGGCTTAGGGAAGACTGTAAAAGAGGGGCCAGAATGATTTTAAGACCCAAAGGATCAGTGAGATTGCTGTGATATTATGTTGCCAGCAATATTAGAAAGTATACCCATGAAGTCTAATCAATGCAACTGCCTAACTGCAAGCTAAACAAGGATGATACCAAGGAACATGATGAACTATAATCAACAGAGGAAAGCTGAAAACAGAAGACCACACCAATTGGTTGTCCAGTGCCAAATAGCCCAGAAAACAAAAAAAGCAGGTAGCACTATATGGACTAAGCAGGTAATATTTAGGAATACATACATACATATTAATATATGCATACAATAATAATTAGTAATATATATATATATATATAAATCCATATGTGCATGCAATAATAATTAGTAAAAATAAAGAGAGGCAGGCCATGGTTTTGAAAGAGCCTTTAGTCTCCTAATTGATGTTCCTTTTAGTGCATAACTGCTATCGAATGTGTTTGGAGTTTTTCTCTAAAATACTTAACAGATCTCCTTTTTATACATTTTTCAGTGGTGGTAGCATTATCTTCCTTTTACTCTCTTTATAATGTGTGTCATGAGCATGGGTAACTGAGAAGGCATATCTGAATTATGTGTATAGCTAATGTCCTACTTTTTCTTAATAGTATTGCATGAATTAAGGATATTGTTCCAGCTTCTTTTTGTGGAGGGACAAAGAAGTGTTTTACCTGAGTAGTTATATCTCAGTATATAATCAACCCAACGTAAACTGTAAAAGAATTGCTCTTGTTAGAAAATCATACATTTTATCACCTGACAAAGATTTACCCTGAACATCATTTTTAATTTTAAAGGCTCTCATGACAAAAGCAGTAGAATTACTTTGAATTAGCTATAGATTCAAGAGAATCTTACCTTACCAACAGTAAGATTGTCTTTAGTAAAGTCTTTCAATAACAGAGATGTGGCTGGAGAAAAACAACATTATAACGTTAAATCTAGGGCCAATTTTTGGAGGGTGGATATTTTGTGGAATTATTATTATCATTATTATTATTCCAGGAATACTCTGAGATATGAAGTAAGTTTCCAGGCTACCATTTTTATAAATTTTTAAAAAATTTACTTAAATCAATAATTTTGTTCTATCTTTATTTATAATTTCATACACAATCCTTTGCCTTAAAATGTTATTTTCAGGATAAGTGCATAAAAACATAATTTATTGTAAATATAAACCCAATGTGAAGATTGACAGCTTCAAGATGGCTAAGCCTCATCATATAAAAGTTCACTGAAATGTATAGACTTGGGGTCTAGCTAATATCATTCTGTGATGGTATTTATTTGGAAGTTCTTTACAATAAAGTTTTAATAAATGTTTATTACTTATTTTTAATGTTTTAATTAAAAATATATTCTTATACATAATTACTTTCTCTTCATTACTTAATACTTCCTTTTTATCTTTCTATGAGTCCTTTTTTAAATTTACAATTTGAAATAATATTTCATGAAATCTCCAAATTAGACAGAATCATTTTCCCCAATAAAAGTGATGAGAACAAGAGACAGAGAAACTAGTAAGGCAGTTTGACCTCAAAAAGAACCAGGCTGAATCTTGTCCTTGACTAGAAGTGGGAAATGCTCTGTCTTTTTTGGGGCCAGGAAGGTCAGAAGGGCAGAGTGCTTTGTTATCTCTCACCCCTAAATGAACTTTCCTGTTATCAAAATTGAAGGGACCAGCAAACCTACTTTGAGAATAAGCCAAGTGGTAGAACTACCTCATTCCCTCCTCCTCATGCCTTGTCCTTGTTTCTGTGGTTCTATCACACAGAGGTTAAGATAAATAGCCAGGAGAGCTGAGGACTGGCTTTCTAAAGAGCAAACAAAAAACAATAGAGAATAAAAGTCTTAGACAAAAGGAAACATCATGGCTAAGACAGGATGTAAAAACATGATGTTTGAATACATATAGTAACAGTCCCAGATTCTGATTCTGAAAAGTTTCAGAAAGCTCCTCAGAGGGTCACTGTTTTCTCCCATCTTTGTGAGGGGCCCAGGAGATCAAAGAGAAGGCTGAAAAGAATGGCTAGTTGATATACCATTTTATCCATTTGTTTATTTATATTTTCCCATATAAAACCTTCATTTTGGTGATTTACACCATTGAAACTTTACAAACCACATAACTAAGGGTTCTGAAATAAAAAACAAAGCCAAGCAAACAAAAATGATGCTGCATTTCCCTCTGGACCTTCTTATCCTCTATGCAGGCTTGCAGGCTGGAAAATGATCACTGATTTACCAAACTTTAAACTACTCACAACGAGAGTTTTCCCTGGTTCTCAAGACTCTGATCCCTCACCCTCCAGACGGAGACTCCTTTTCATCTCTCAAACCTTTGTGTCAGCATGGATGGTCATAATCTGTCAGTTTTCCAGACCCATGTAAGTTTATAGTTGACCCTTTGTATACTTCCTTAATCTACCCAGCTGTCATTTTGTTATAAAATGTCTATTTGGTGGCAAAGAATCCTATAATATCCACCAGTCTGGGGAAACTGCTGAACAAAGATTAAAAATGGTCCTGGTTGTCTTATGACAATGGTGGATCCAAGAAGATATTCCTTATAATAACTTGGGACTTGTTTCCAATAATATAGGAAGACTGAAGACAGGTTTTTTGTGTGTTTGTTTTTGCTTTTGCATTATCTGCTGGAAGTTGAAAAAAACAATAGCTCATAAGCCATCAAGAGGAAGGTCCCATCTCAGAAAGGCCAATTCATAACAAAACACATTGGGTTCACATCTTGGTGAATGAAATAGGCACAGTAAAGATATCAAAACGGAGAAAAAATTATTACCTGCAGCAAGTCATAAAGCAGTGCCCCCATGAACAAAGGATGTTATAGTATTTTTATGCCTTCCCAGTGAGAAATCACTCCAAGCAGTTACAGACTAATAAAAGGAAAATGCTCTAATAATAGTAGGCAACCAGTTCTGGCTGATGCACAAAGGGGAGCAAGCCTTGAACAGAAATCCCCTTCAGTTTCTATAGATTCACAGCCCAAGTTATGCTTTGAGCAATTAAACCTATTTTAAGAGGTCAAAATGTCAAGGTTTTGTAGTTTGGAAAAATGGGGAGGTTTAAAATATAAAAATGTTACTGTAGTTATCTTGAGACATTCATATTATTTATTTATTCACTTTACATCCTGATCGCTGCCCTCAGATGTTAAACTTTATCAAAGGCTTTTTGAGCTATCTGTCTGTCTGTCTATCTATCTATCTAAATTTTTATTATTTTTTCAAACAATATAGTAACAGGAGACACTTCATCTTTAGGAGACCAAAACTAAGTTGCAGCTCATTCTTTTTGTTCAATATTATTAACAATCATTTTTTTTGGCTATACTTTCCCACTATATGTATATATACATGATAATGGACTGAATCTCAGTACCTGTAAGTCAGCCTCAACTAAATGTTGTCCTTTTAAGAGTTGCCATCATGGTGTCTCTTCACAACAATGAAAACCCTAAGACAGGCATGTTTACTAAAGGCAGTCCAACCTAAGAAGCTAAGGTAAAGATGATGAGAGGTAGCAACCTAGTGTATATAAAGGATCAGAATGCACCAGTAGGAAAGCACCAAGCACTCACCGAGTATGTAACAAAGATTCAAACCACGTTTTTATGCTCCACTGCCACTGCTTCCAAGTGAGTCCTGAAGAACAGAGAAGTTTGGCTGAAAGGGGTTGTAGTTTCAGAAAGTAAACACAGATGCTGGTGCTGGACAGGGTTGTCAAAGACCACTCTGAGAAGTATAGGGAAGTGAGACTGAGCTGAAGGCTGAACACTAGCAGGGAGCTCTTACCTCAGGCATCATGAAATGGTTCATGATTACAGATGCTGCCAGCAATAGCCTGCTGTAGCTTCTCTAGCTGCTGCCTCCTCTGATCCAATGCTTCTTAGTCTTGCCCCTGATCAAAGCCTCATCTTCTGTTACTAACAAAGGTTCTTATCATGACACTTCTTCTGTAGTTATGCTGGCATCTTACTTTCTGGCAGGTGCCTTTTTTATTCTGCTCCTAACTGTTCTGGCTCTGGATCAAGACTCAGCACAGCTCTTAAGACTCCAGATTCTAAGTCTGGAGATATACTTCATTTGTTATAGAGGCTGTCAAGTATGCCACAGACACAAGGCCTTGGATTCCATCCCCAACACTGCATAAAACCAGTCACAGTGGTGAATGCCTATCATCCCAACTCTTGGGAAGTGAAAGCAGGAAACCAACAGTTCAGGTCATTCTTGACTACATAGCAGGTTTGTGACCATGTTTCAAACAACAACAACAAAAATGGACCATGAATTTGAACAGTGCAGCCCTTTTTGCATTTCTACTGTCATTATAAGGGAATAATAGAAGATGATAGGCCATTGGATGCTGCGAGCTGGCCTTCTAAAGAGCTATTCTACGATGGGACCTTTTTACTAGTCATTATTGAATATTTTTTGAAGCTGTGTTCTCTCTATTTTCTACCTTCATATGTCACTGCCATCTCCCTAGTTAAAACCTGAACTACAGATAGTCTTATAAAAGAAGAAGCCCATAGGCTGCACTGTTCAAACTTCAAAAGAAAAAAACTCTGCTTACCATCCTTACCCCAAGACATTGCTATCCTGATCATTTTCATCATTTGTTCTTTTATATCCATTCAACATTAGTTGCTTAATATACTTTTGCCTCAGTACTTATTTTGTTTTGCAATATTTGACAAGGTTGTGTGACATTCTCATTCAACATCCTTTCTTCCCTTGGCTTTTGTTATAAAGCAGGCTCACTGTTCCCCAACTGATCCCTTTGGCTGCCCAGCTCTTTTACAAATTCAACACTTATTCTTTGATAGGGGTTCCTGCAATTATGACTCAAGCCTTGTGAACTCAAACTAAGAGTTCCATTTCTGTACGCCTAGTAGCACATTAAAGGCTGGAGAGCTCTCACCAAACACAGGTTTCCCTTTATATCTTCCATTTGATTTCTTCATTCTCCTACCTGTGCCATCTTCTTTTCAAGTTGAATCTTTTCCATTTCCAGTTTCTCAATGAAAACTTTTATCTTGCAGTTGTTCGAGAAAATGAAAAGATTGTGTGAAGGCTGCTTTCTCTGCTTTCAAGACAGCCTTGTGTGTGTGTGTGTGTGTGTGTGTGTGTGTGTGTGTGTGTGTGTGT
>JANHMN010000005.1:73597552-73631216 GCA_030674055.1 Rhabdomys pumilio | reverse complement strand
TGTGTGTGTGTGTGTGTGTGTGTGTGTGTGTGTGTGTGTGTGTGTGTTCATGTGTGAATGGGCACACGTGTGTGAAGGTCAAAAAACAACCTCAGATGTCACTCATGTTAATTTTTTAGACAGGGACTGGAACACACCAGGGGCCTGTTTGTTTCTGTCTCCTCAGAATTGGGATTACAATTGAACAGAATCACCCGTGGCTTCTTTGTATGGGTGTCCTCAGGCTTGCTTTACAAGCACTTTATCAACTGAACTATCTCTCCAGGTCCCCTTTTTGACGTTTTTGCTTGTTTTTTTATTTTTGTTTTTGAGACAAGGTCTCATGTAAATCAGGTCATCTTGAATGTTTAGGACTCATGTAAAAGGGATAGAAAAAAAGGCGGGGACTGACTAGATCCCATTATCTGAGTCTCTTTACTTCTTAAAGGCTTTGTCTCTGAATAGCTTTGTTATTGATATTGTTTGTTTTAATCAGGGTCAAACTATATATCCTGTTTGGGTCTGAAATATTCTACTTTCCTGCCTCCCAAGTACTGGTATTATAAGCATGCACTATCACAGTTAATCTTCAATATTTTCAAATTGGAGATTAAGGTTCAGCATACTTTCAGAGGGAACACACATATTTTAACCATATCACAATTGTTCAGACTCAAATTCTTGGAGGTATTATTCTCTTGTTTCATATGTGACAAAGATAATTTAATGAACACTTCCTTTGCAACAAGCTCCAAATCTAATCATTTTTCAACCTGCATCCTGGCATAGGCCTCAGAAATTTTTGGCTGGGTTTTTGTCACAGCATGTTAGTTAGTCTTTATGTTTTGGCCCCAGTCCCCATAGAATTTATTTTCTACACAGGATCATTTAGACTCTGTAGTCTAAAATGATGTTAGTATTTTGAATAAAACCTTATAATGGCTCCCTGTCTCTAAATACAAGCTAAATGCTTAATCATAACCCATGAAGATATAAATAGGAGTTCAACCTAGTACCTCTCAGAAACATCTTCCATTACTCTTTTTTTCTCTTTCTTTGCTCAAGTCTTATTGGGTTCCTTGCCACTTCTCCCAAGGCCTTTACATTTGCTAATTTTTTCTGACTAGGCTGTTTTCTTCCCTCTGAAATATACATATTTATTCACTTATCTCTGTAAGATCGCTGTCACTGTATCAGAGAATTTTTTATCTAAGTACCTTATAATAAATAAAGCCACTACTGCTGTACTAACATTCTCTATCTCCCTCTTTTTTGTCAAAGTTGTCAATGTCATTTGATAAAATAGAAATGTATCTATCATCTGCTATTTTTTTTCTGTTAAGTCATATGCATGAAGACAGAATCTAAAGTCTGAGACTAGTATGCAGTAATAAATAAGTATTATTTAATTAATTAGTTAATTAATTAATATTCAGAACTACCAGATTTTTGACACTATTAGTATTAGTGGTTCCTTACAGTGATTCTCTTTAAGACATATTAGAGCAGAATGTCTTAACAATAAATATAGGGGAGTCAAAATTCAGAAAGGGACTTTCACAGGAGTAGGAAATTCAGGGAATGGATACAAAAACTTAGAAGAAAATGTTAGGTTCCCAAAATATTTTCGTAAATGATAATATCTTCTCTGTCATTTGCGAAGTCAGTTACATTATTCCTGAAGTTTGTCTATTTAATTCACTACCCAGGTACTTAGAAAAGTACTTGACACATACTAAATACTAAATAACCTGCTGAACAAGTGATGTTAGGAAATCACTCTAAATTTAAAGTTGATGTAGACTAGAGGATAAAATAAAAGCTAGAAAAAATAAAATAGCTAATATCGCCCCATTAAGAAGATGTAAACTTGTAAGCAAGTAAACTCTTTTGCTTTCTACCTAGTGCTCAGGTATCTAAAAGATAATATCACGTTAAACACTACTTATTATAATAAGTTTCACCTGTCTTGCTGTACACTCAAACCTACCACTTAATTATTACATGTTTATGCTCTACTTACCTATTGGAAGCTGGTGTTCTTCCCCATTATTTGGGGAAGTAGATTTACTCCATTCCCTTTCTTATTGACCATAGAGACAGCCCCAGAATATTACTGCCAGAGGGTTCTGATGATGTAATGAATTATGACTATTATGTAAGTCATAAAGCCACAGTGAAATAATAACTCCTGCTTCAAAATTACTAGCAGTCAGCTTGAGGAACAACTTCACCCAAGACTCCACTAACTTGCCACTCATCAAAGAAGCCTCAAGAACCAGATTGAGCTGTTTTTTAACTTTATGTCAGCCAGTCTTATGTGATCAGACTTCTTGATCCAGCTATTGACAAACTTTCTGTGGAGACCAACCTTCTAGGAACTCTATATTCACCTTAGAGAGACAGCATACTTCACCTATGCAGTGCATAGAAGATGTCAGCCAAGAAATCTGGCAAGAGTGTATCAACTTGTTCCTACAATCTGAGATATGCAGTGATGCAGCAGTTATCACCAATAAACCACCCTGGTTATTAGCTTCTTCTACTGAAGGAAACTTTATTCAAATAACCCAGGAAGAAGTTCAGACCTTACTGGCAAAAGAGGATAGAGAAAAGCTGTTTCTCCAGGGAGTCACCCTTGCTGGAATCAAATGCCTGTTGATCCGAGACAACTTGTTCACCAATGGCAACAACAGCATGGACCTCCGTACCAAAGGCCAAAGTCGAGGAAGCCAGGCAGTGACTATAGTTCAGATGGAGTCTGTGTATCTTGTGGTGATGGGAAAGAAGGGGACAGAAGGAGGACCTCTCAACCTCAAAGCTTTTGAGATAGCAGGCTACATGAGAGAGGCCATTCTTCAAAAAATGGCCCATTGCTAAGTAAATAAAAAAAAAAAAACAGATGCTGGACCTACAATTTGAGTTGTTTTGTATGTTTTACCTGTTAAATTAGCTTATTCTTGAAGGATAAGACCTCAGACCTGCTTTGGAGGCATATGTGTGTCTTTGTGGATGGAGGGAGGGGTGTAGCTTGGGAAACAGTTGTTCCTTTAGACAAGTAGTTTTCAACCTTCCTAATGCTACAACTTTTTAATACAGTTCCTCATGTTGTGGTGATTCCTCCCCCAACAAAGAGATTATTTTTGTTGCTACTTCATAACTGCAATTTTGCTACTATGCCAAGTCCTGCTTGACCATGTGGAAGGAATGATGTGACATGGTTTCCTGTCCCTGGAACAGAGCCATGGGCCTCCATAATGTTGACAGTTGCTACGAGTGATGATTGTTTGAATATATATATTCAAGTATATGTAGATATAGATAGATATAGATAAATATAGATAGATATACATAGTAGACAGATTAGATAGATATAGATTATAGATGATACAGATAGATATAGATTATAGATTAGATAGAGATTAGATAGAGATATAGATTAGATAGAGATAGATATATATCTTCATTACTTCATGTTCCTCCTTTGGGAAATATTCTTCCTCCTGCCAAGGTTATCAGGAAATATTCTCCCTGTCAAGGTTAATGACTCCACAATAATTAGAAGCAGGACAAGTCCAGGAGGCAAGGATGTCTATGTTTTAGCAAAATGGCAAACACTGATACCTTAAGGCTGTGGGAAAGAACTCTGAAAACATGAGTTCAAAAATACATAATTTGTCAACTAGGAAATATATAAGGATAAATTACTTAAGGGGCTTCATGGAACAGAGGCAGCTGCATAGCCAGAAAGATACTAAGTCAGGCAGATTTCTGAGTTCAAAGCCAGCCTGGAACAGAGTAAATTTAGGTCCAGGCACAGTAGGAATTGTAATCTCAGGACAGGATCCTACCTAGCTAAGTTTGTTTGTGCTTATAAAGTCAGGCAGATCTCTGAATATTAAAAAATGTGTTTGATGTCTCTTTCTAAGAATCAGGGGGCTATGGTCATGGAATGCTGATTTGTGAGATAATCAAAAGGGAACCTGAAACAAATGACTGAATTTATATATAAATAAATGACTGAGCCGTGTTCTGTGAGGGCTGAGCTAACTGAATGAGCTGTCTGGAAATATTCAGAAAAAGCTGTCTTGAGCAGAATATAGGCCATCAGCTTGCAACCCATAATTTGATTTTGAGTCATTTTTCACAGCTCCCAGGTAGCCCTTTCTCAGAACCTCTCTCCAAGCCTAGGTTGGTCCTTGGCACTACTTTTGTAAGATAAATATCTGATATGCAGGATATCATATATATTTAACCTCAGTGAAAGGGTTGATTGAGAATCTCTGCTTTAGGCTACTCAGTTTCTAGGCCTTTACTTTTGGCTTTGTTTACCCTTTTTTTTCTACCTAAAATACCATCCTTCCTTTCTCAGTGGAAAATAGGGGGCTAGAAACCAGAACATTTTGAACCTAGTCCTAACTTTTCTTACTGAGCTTTGAGCTTTCTCTTTTGAGATTTCAGTTTCTTTAATTTATACAATGGCAAATCCACTAAGATTCTGAGGAAATCCAGAACAAGAGCAAACAACATCATACACACATACACACATACACACATTTTCAAGGACAGTCTAAGCATTATCTTGTCAAAGGTACTTTCTCTGACCACCGAATTGACCTATTTAGACTCATCCTGATTGAACTAGAATGTAACAGTCTGGGTTATTTCTTTGTCCTTGACTACAACCTCCCCCACAAGAGAGGTGCATACTCACAGGTTTAACTTCTTGAGTTCAATTTTATGATCCCATAAGGTAACAAGAAAAAACTGACTCCTGGGAGTTGTCCTCTGACCTACACATTTATGCCATGGCACCTACATATCTATACACACACACACACACACACACACACACACACACACACACACTAAGTAAGCAAATATATATTTAGAAAAAGAGACTACTTTTAACTTTCTTCTAATAACATCCACTTTTCCTCTTACACCCAGATCAGCCACGCTAAACTCAGTGTTTTCAGGACATATTCCATAATTTATTATATGGTGTTCTCAGGAAAGATCAATTACATGCCCTCTACTGGCATTTTAGCCATTATTCTACTCATTTTTTCTATTCCTCACCACCAAGCCTTATACCTTGAAGGATATTCCCTGTTCCCCATATTTTTAAAAGTTTCCTTAGGCTCTAGACTCAACCTTGATTCTTGACACCTTTCCATAACACTTAATTCGTTCAACTTTTAGTCTTCATTATACTTCCTGTCTTTGATTAGTTTGCAAGTTTCCCAAAAGATTCTTCTTTTACAGTAAATCCCAGTTTAGCATATTTTTTGTAAAAGAAAGTTGTTAAATAATATGCAACATGCTGGATGATTAAAATGAATGACAGGAATAACAAATGGTTGATTCAAGAACATTTTGGCCAAACTTCTTTCTTGGTTTTCTACAGTTTAATTGATGACAAAAGTAGGGAGCTTGCTGATGATTCTTCAGTGTTCCTCCTTCTTTGTAAGCTCCCTAGCACACTAGTCACTAATTTCAATTTATCTAGGCAGCAGAAAGAGGAAAGTTGTCTTACACTAAGAAATCTTAGATCTGGTCTTGGGTCTTTATGCAATTAGCTATCATGTACCTCTATATAGGATAAGGCCTGTTCCATGTTAACAGTCTATAAAATTAACAATTTAGAAATTAAATACAAAAACTGCCTTTGAGTGTTACCAGAGAATTCTTAGTCTTTGCTAATTAAGACCCCTTCACTTGGTCATGATAGTGCCCAAGTTATCCCCTCACTTGAAAATTTGAGGCAGGATTGCCACAGATTTGAGGTCAGACTGGGCTACATAGTGAGACTCTGTCTCTAAAAAGCAAGAAAACTTAAGAGTTTCTATAAAGTCTAGGAAGCTAGAAAGGGATCATGAGATAGCAGAGAGATAGTAAAGAGTAGATAGTATTGTACATTCGATATAAAAGTACAGGGTAGAATTCCAGGGTTGGAGTGTGTGGAAACATTTAAGCAGGAGTAGAGACAGGAGGATTGAATAGACAAGGGAGTTGGGAAGGGTTAACCAAACCCAAAAATGTAAGCAGAGGTAAGCTGAATCACGGGATAATGCTGCTCTCAAGAGAATATATGGTTAATAAAAAAAAAATCCCAGTGCTAAATGCTGGATACCATCCTATGTTGGTCAAGTAGGTCCCAAGGACTCCCCAAACAACATAAGCTATTGCCATTGTTCTTGGTTGCCTAAAAGAACTAGATGATGAGATCTTATTACTAAAGACATTATACCCTTTATTTGTAAGACATTGAGAAATTAAGCAGGAATTGAGCTGGGCTTCTTCCCTGCTGGCTAGTTTCCATAGTACCTGAAGGAGACACAGAGGCCACTTTGGGAGAAAAGCCAACAACAATTCTAACCAACAGTAGATCCCATTTGCTACAATACTGAAAGGCAAAATAAACTTACTGGTGCAATAGTGGCATGACCCTTTTCATTGACATGTAGTAAAATAAATTTACATGTAGTAAAACTGCTTTGTAAATAAATATGCATATTCATAAACTGTGTTACTTTTAGTGCCATCAGAGAAACTTCTTTGTACAGGTGGAAACAGTTAGTGTATAGACTCATAACTGGTCAAAGTGCTGATAAGTGACTGTTGAACTCTTAGTCCTAAACAATATCCCTCTAAGTCTCAGGTAATATGGGAGAAGAGATGGTGAAAAGAATGTAAGAACTAGAAGGTAGTGAAAAGTGCAGTGAAATGATGTCTAGATATAACATGTCCATCATATTCATGAACTAATAGCAGTTGTGAGTACCTGCAAAAGTTCTTCAAAAAATTGGAACTCCCTTCATCACTCTAGCATTAATGGGAGAGATGCTCATGAGACCACCACCTCCCAGCTCAGGAGAAATTGACAGTTAATATCTTCTGAGGTTGGGAGGATCATTTTTCAATAGTATAGATATTGGTAAAAACCTTATCCCTGTGTTCATTCAACTAGCCCTAATTAAACTCAGTGTGTCACAGACAAGAAAGAAATGAACATCAGAGAGAGATGCATTGAGAATAAAAGGGGGTCCAGAAGGAGCAAGGAGGAGATAAGAGAGGATATATACATATACATACACATACATATACACATATACACATATATATATACATATTATATATACATGTATATACTTATATATGTGTATATATATGATATATATGTATATAATTATATGGTTGTGTATATGATATATAATATTATGTATACTATATAGTATATATTATATAGTATACATATATAGTATATATAATCTATACTATATGTAGTATAATATATACTATATAGTATAGATTATATACTATATACTATATAATATATGATTGATATATGATTAATGATATATGATATATGATATATGGTATATGATATAGGAGATATAAAAGATACAGGAGATATAGGAGATATAGGAGATATAGGAGATGGATATATAGGATATATAGGATATATAGGGTATATAAGATACATAGGATATATAGGATATATAGGATATATGATTGATATATGATATATGGTATATATATATACATATATATATATAATATTTCTCAGGGTTATCTTTTAAAAATCATATCTGACAGAGTAATGAGGCTTAAAACCTGAATACTAGCTCTGAGCTATCACTGACTCTGAACTAGTCATTTCACCACCAGAGATCTCTGTATTGTTACTTAAAATGTATTTTAATTTTTACTAAAAATGTATTTTTACTTAAAATGTAAAAATACCTTACATTAGTGTTTTATTGTTTATGAATGACTTTTGACTTCATTCAATCAACAAATATTTATAGTGATGAAGAAAATGATAACCCTTGAGAGACTTGGGGCCCCAGGGGAGTAGGGAGGTATGTGGCGGTGGGGGCATCCTCTTGGAGACTTGGGGAGAGGGAGGAGGTGCGGAATGTGGAACAGTTAGAAGGTGGACCAGGAGGGGAATAAAGTCTGGACAGTAAAAAAAGATTAAGGAATAAATATATTTTTAAAATTCTGAAAAAGAATAAATAAAGCAAATCTATATCCGAAAAAGAAAAATAATATTATAAAGTAGATTAACCCATTAATACTAATTAATATGATAATGTATCATGTTAATCCTAGTTAGGTACTCTGTTGAGACCATAATCCTAAGAGATTGAAAACCAGAAACAGAAGTTTTGTTGGAGCCAGACCTAGTAATGCAGACCTGTAATCATAGCTAGTTGGAAGGCTGACGAGGAAGGATTACAAGTTCAAGGGCTTCCTGGGCATCAAGGCCAACTTAGGAACTTGGTGAAGTATTGTCTCATAGTTAAAAATCACTTTTAAGAGCGCTAGGGATATAGCTCATTGATAGCAATCTTGCCCAGCATGTGGATAGCCCTAGGTTTAATTCTTTTCTTAATTCATCTTTTATTGGATATTTTATTTACATTTCAGATGTCATCCCCATCCCCATTTCCCCTCCCTAGAAAACCCCTATCACATGCTCCCTTCTCCTTTTTGCTTTTATACAATTTTTTAATGTTAATCACAGGCTTTACAAGTTTGGTAATGCTCAATATCAATCAGAAGTGTAACCCAATACCCAACCTAGATATATCAACTATCTTTGATTGGCAGAGACATGTGAACATCTGCCTCCATGCCTCGCCCTTCTCTCTCTCTCATCACCTAGCTCCTCTTCTGCTTCTCCTCCTCCTCTCCTAACTCCTCCTCTTCCCCTCTGTACTCCTCCCACCTTAGCTCCTACATATCACCCTTCCTGTTAAAATAAAACTTTTCTCTCAAAATACAATTAGAGCATAACTATACCAATTTATGTCAGTAAGGTGCAAGATAGGCCTAATACCCAGTCCATCATTTTGTTGACTGAACAAAACCTCTGTCATCTCTCCTAACTAAAAGACTGAGTTCTGAACCTGGCTTTTTTCTTGGCTTTAGAATGAATGTCATCTGAAAATCATCCTCTTAAATCTTTTCTCTCAAAGTAAATACCAGGATTGGCCATGAGACTATAAGTTTTCAACCCGGTCAGAAATCCAGAATGACTGAGTTAACTGAAATTATGGGAAGCACAAAGCAAAGTTTCTAAAACTTAGCCAGTGTATAGAGACCGCTGAACACCTGGACAGTCCCTATACTACAAAACGTTAAAGCATCGATCTTCAGCCTTCTGGCCCAGGATCATCTGACAGAACTAGTGATGCAGAATTATTAAGGGCTGATTACTCTGTCTTGGCAGATATAATCATTTGACTATTCTGCAAGTGTGTCCTTTTCTGGACAGTAATATGTCTGTAGATGGAAAGAGGCAATTTTTGCCTAGTGGCTGTCTCACCACAACTGGAGTAACTCCAAAGATGCTTAATTTCTTCTTAGAATCCAAGACAGGAAGCTGTCAGGAGCAGACAGGTCTCTAATCAAAATGAACATTAATATAGAAATGTTTGTAACATCAATTCTGTGGATTTCTGAAGTTTTGAAAACCAACTGTCCATGTAAGGTAATCTGGACTGTTGTCTGTTAACGCCTGTCAGCTATTTCTAAATAAAATATAGAAAGCACCCTAACAATAAACTCAGAGCCATGAATTTGCTATAGGCCCTTAACTCACAGGCTAACCATCTCAAATCAGTTTAAAAAGTTAGAGAAGGACTGGGTCTAAGGCTTGTATTCCTAAATGTGTTATTCACGTATAATGCCTATGAAAATAACAATATTCATCTCACTTTTATATCAATAAGAAGCTCATACCAATGAAAACCTTAAATTTGAAATCAAAGTAAATTTTGTACCATTTAAGAAATTATAACTTCATCTTAATAACAATTATACATATATCTACCATAGGTTATGACTATGCAATAAATCCTAGCTAATCCTCCCTGTTCCAACAAAACCACTACTTTTCCCTAGAAAGGCAGCCCAATATTAACCACCTCAGTCTCCAAGCCCAGGGAATAGGGGCGTCAACTCTTCATTAACTTCTTCAAGCTGATTACGAGTACATTGAGATATTAGAGGAGGATTGGGGAGAAGAGTAAATTGATAAGCCTCTGATGCTGTGTCTTCACTGCATCCAGCTGGAATTCCAGGATATCAGAGGTTTGAACAGGTCTGCTCAGCTTGCTTGATGAGTAGATACACCAAGGCTGTGTATTCTGCAATATACAATTCTCAAAACAAATTTTAGTATCAAAATAATTTTTTGTTTGTATTCTAGAATCTAGTCTTCTGGCAGCCTGCCTCTGTCATGTCTAATCCATATATTTCTGGGAGTTTCTATGAGGGTGTCTTCCCACCATCCTCTCATTCCCGCCTCCCTGCTCTCCAATTCCCCAACACTAGGGAATCCAAACTTTCAGGCACCAAGGACCCCACTTCCACTGATGCCTAATCCCTTTACCCTCCAATTTATCCTCCCTCCTCCAATTAATATGAGGGTGGGCTCCCACCATCCTCCCATGCCTGCCTCCCTGCTCTTGAAATTCCTTACACTAGGGAATTCAAACTTTCAGGTACCAAGGCCATCCACTTCCACTGATGCCTGGCAAGCCCACCCTCAACTGCCTACACGGGTGGAGCTATGAGTCCCTCCCTTTGTATTCTCAGGCTGAAGATTTTAGAATGGCTACTCCAATTTGTTTCTTAGGACCATTTGCTTGAAAAATTGTTTTCCAGCCTTTTACTCTAAGGTAGTCTCTGTCTTTGTCACTGAGGTGGGTTTCCTGTATGCAGCAAAATGCTGGGTCCTGTTTATGTATCCAGTTCATTAGCCTATATCTTTTAATTGGGGAATTGAGTCAATTGATGGTAAGAGATATTAAGGAACAGTGATTGTTGCTTCCTGTTATTTTTGTTATGAGAGATGAAATTATCTTTGTGCGTCTATCTTCTTTTGGATTTGTTGGAAGAGGATTACTTTCTTGCTCTTTCTAGGGTATACTTTCCCTCCTTGTATTGGAGCTTTCCTGCTATTATCCTTTGTAATGCTGGGTTTGTGGAAAGATATTGTGTGAATTTGGTTTTTTCGTGGAATATCTTGGTTTCTCCATCTATAGCAATTAAGCATTTGGCATTTGTGTTTTCTTAGGGCCTGTATGACATCTGTCCAACATCTGCTAGCTTTTATAGTATCTGGTGAGAAGTCTGGTGTAATTCTGATAGGTCTGCCTTTATATGTTACTTGGCCTTTTTCCCTTACTGCATTTAATATTCTTTCTTTGTTTTGTGCACTTGGTGTTTTGATTATTATGTGAAAGGAGGTATTTCTTTTCTGGTCTAGTCTATTTGGTGTTCTATAGGCTTCTTTGTATGTTTATGGGCATCTCATTCTTTCAGTTAGGGAAGTTTTCTTCTATAATTTTGTCGAAGATATTTATTGGCCCTTTAAGTTGGAAATCTTCACTCTCATCTATACCTATTATCAGGGTGTGTGTTACAAACCTAAGGAGGTTTGGTCTTCTCATTGTGTCCTGAATTTCCTGGATATTTTGTGTTAAGAACTTTTTGCATTTTGCATTTTCTTTGACAGTTGTGTCAATATTTTCTATGGTATCTTCTGCACCTGAGATTCTCTTCTATCTCTTGTATTCTGTTGGTGATGCTTGTGTCTATGACTCCTGATTTCTTTCTTAGGTTTTCTATCTCCAGGGTAATCTCCCTTTGTGATTTCTTTATTGTTTCTACTTCCATTTTTATGTCCTGGATGGTTTTGTTCAATTCTTTCACCTGTTTGGTTGTGTTCTCTTGTAATTCTTTAAGGGACTTTTGTGTTTCCTCTTCAAGGGCTTCTACCTGTTTACCTGTGTTCTCAAATTCTTTGAGAGTGGTATTTATGTCCTTCTTAAAGTCCTCTATCATCATCATTAGAAGTGATTTTAAAGCTGAATCTTGCTTTCCTAGTACTATGGAGAATTCAGGACTTTCTTGGGTGGGAGAACTAGGTTCTAATGATGCCAAGTACCCTGGGTTGCTGATGTTCATGTTCTTGTGCTTGCCTTTTGCCATCTGGATCTCCTTAGTGCTACCTGCCCTGTCTCTGACTGAAGCCTCTCTTTCCTATTATCTTGGCTGTATCAGAACTGTGTGGGGTGGGTGTTACTACTGGGCTAAGACCTGGGGCCCAAAATCTGCTCAGTGCTTAGGCACAGATAGGAAAGAACCAGTGCTCCTGTCCAGGAGTGACTTCCTGGGTCCTAGTGGATCCCAGCTACTCCCATTTTTTGTGTGTGGGGGGGGGGGCGTTTCTGTCTGCTTACCTAAGATACTGCCCAGGTTAGAGCTCCTGGGAGGCTTGCTTCCTCTGGGTTCTGTGAGATTGGGGGCAAAACTCCTGCCTGGGATCTTCTCAGTACTGGGGCCCAGACCGGAAGGAACCAGTGCTCCAGGTTGAGAGTGACCCCTAGGTTTAATTCTTAATAGTTCCTATAAGTCATCTTTATTTTCTAAGGTATTTTATTTTTGAATATGTATATATGTGTATCTACACATATATAGTGCATATGTGTATGTAAATAAGAACATGAGTGCCTGCAGACATCAGAAGAGTGTATTGAATTCTTTGGAAGTGTAGTTACAAATGACTGTGATTCTTGTGACCTGGGTGCTGAGAATGTGGTTAATCTGCACAGTGGAATACTATGCAGCTATTAAAAACAAGGGCATCATGAATTTTGAAGGCAAATGGATGAAACTAAAAAAATATTATTCCAAGTGAGGTAGACCCAGAAAGTACTCACTGATAAGTGGATATTATTTATAAAGTACAGAATAATCATGATATACCCTACAGACCCAAAGAAGTTCAGCAAGAAGGAAGGACCAAACAAGGGTGCTTGAATCACACTTAGAAGAAGAAACAAGATATTCATAGGAGGCAGAGGGCAGAGGGAACTTGGTTGGAATGGGAGAGGGAAATGGGCAGGCAAGATCAGATGATGGGAGAGACAGAAGAGAGGCTCAGAGGGCCGGGAGAGTAAATGGAAATCTACAACTACTGGGGTGGGGATTGAGGGGTGGGACGGGGCAGAGGAGACTCTCTAGGAAGTCCCAGAGACCTGGGATAGGGGAGGATCCCAGGAGTCAATGTAGGTGAATTTAGTCAAGATGCCTAACGGCTGGGACATGGAACCTGAAGCAGGGCCCCCAGTGGGATAAGGACAACAACCTACTTTCAACTCCAAATTTGTCTTATCTAAAAGAAATACAGAGATGAAGCAAAGACTGAAGAAAAGGCCAACCAATAGCTGACCCAACTCAAAACTCATCCCACAGGAAAGCACCAATCCCTGACATTATTATGATAGTGTTATGCTTACAGACAGGAGCCTAAGGTAACTGTCCTCTGAGAGGCTCTACCCAAAGGCTGACTGAAACGGATGCAGACACCCACAGCCTAACATTAAATGGAGGTCAGGGACATTTATGGAAGGGTTGGGGAAAAGATTGATGGTCCTGAAAGGGATAGGAACCCCACAGGAAGACTGAGTCAAACAAACCTGGGTCCTGGGTACTCTGAGAGTCTGAATTACCAAGCAAAGAACATACATGAGCTGAAATGAGGCATCTCAGTCTTCATGGCTGCCTTGTCTGACCTCAGTGGGAGAGAATGTGCTTAATCTGGCAGCGACTTAATGTGCCGTGGTTAGGGGATTCACAGGGACTGGGTGGAGAGACTTTGTGAGAGAGGGACTGGGAGAGCAAGCAGCATTGGGGATGTAAATAAATACATCAATAAATAAGTTTTTTTGGTTGTTTACAGAAGAATTCAAGTTTGCTGAACCATTTCTCTAGTTACCAGAAGTCATTTTAACTCCTCCTCATGCAAACTCAGAACCATATATAATTAATCTCTGTGCCAAATTGATTAAAATTCCCAAGTAGTGTTCATGTCTGCCTGTGGGGCAAATGAAGCATGCCACCAGACAAAAGAACTGGTAAGGTCATATCAGGTTCAGAAGCCCAGGTAAATTGCTGGTGGGTTTGCAAATTGGTATAACCATTCTGGAAATCAATCTGGAGGTTCCACAGAAAATTTGAAATAGATCTACCTGAAGACCCATCTATACCACTCTGGAGCATATAACCAATGTATAAAAATCATTGGTAGAAAAGAGTTGCTCATATTATGGTCCAGACTTGGAATAGCTGAAACACAAATAAATTATTTGAGGGATATTAAAACTTTTCTGTATCTCTTGAATGAAGCTAAGTTTGGTAAAAATGAAATATTTATTTGATATGATCTTGAATTCAGTTTGCAATATTTTAATGAAAAGTTTTGCATGTAAGATCTTACGGAAGATGGGCCTGTGGTTTTCTGTTTTTAGTTATATCTTTATCAGCTTTTGGTATCATGGTAATACTGGCTTTACAGAGAATTTGAAATCCTTACTTCTTTTTCTGTTTTACAGAAGAATTTGAAAAGTATTGGTGCTAGTTCTTTTTTTTTTTTTTTTTTTCTGGTGGAACTTCAGTGAATTCATCTGGTATTGGGTTTCTTTTAAATGGAAGATTTTTAATTAGAAATTCAACAATGTTGCTGAATGTAGCTTTAAAAAATACTATTTGATCTTGGTTTAATTTTTGTACATTCAATGCATCTAGAAATCCATTATTTCTCTTAACATTTCCAGTTTTTGGTTTTTTTTTTGGAGTAGTGGTTTTTAAGGGATGTCCCTATAATTTTTTGAATTTCATTGATATCAGTTGTCACTTTTCCCTTTTTTATTTCTAATTTTATTAACTTGGCTCTTCTCTCTTTTACTTTCTTGCCCCATTTGACCAAAAGTTTGCCAATCTTTTCAAAGAAACAACTCTTTGTATCACTGAATTTTGGGAGGCATATATATATATATATATATATATATATATATATATATATATATATTCAAGTCCTGCCCTTATAATGAGCTATTTCTCTTATTTTCTTCTCTGGCATTTGCTTCTTGTTTTACCAGTGCATTAATCCTACTCTGAGTAAATATTGTCAACATTTGTTCATCCATAATTGCTCATCATCTGTTAAGTTCTTGTCCTTGGGCATAACTAGAGTTAATCACACTGATTTCTAGCCCTAGTATTCATCTTTTCCTTTTCTAAATGTTTAAAGTGAGGTCTACTAATCAACAGTAAGCTGAAGTAATTAATCATGGCCTTCATCTTGGTTTTTGGATGCTAGAAATTTTAACAAGAAACAGACAAATGATTTGTTTGCCTCAGTTACTTAGAGAGCTAGGTTAGTAATTTTCTGCCTATTTCTCTTAAGTGGATATATAGAAAATAAGGGTTACACCTGGGCCATTAACTTCATAACTACTATCTGAATTCTTTTGAGATGTGAATGTACTTTGTAGAGTTAATTGTGACCTACTTGGAAGTACATGGCCCACAAACTAATACTCTGAGCTCATATGACATTCAGTATTCTTCGCTGGTAATCCAGCATTAATCATCACAAAGAAAAACTTGGGCAATGCTACAGTAAATGCAGTATAAATTTAATGGTTATTCAGAATTGCTTCTAGCTGTATATCTACTAGTCCAACACTGAGGAAATTAAACCTCAGAAATCACATAGGAGTTACAGCTTAGAAACAACAACAACAAATTATTTAAAACCATTCTCCCACACCTAAACATAAAGTAAAGCCCTTCTTTGTCCCATGTAGTATGGTTTTAGGGTTCATGTGTCCTAAATGTTACTTTCCATTATTCTATGAATATGGAGGCTGACTTTTCTTCTGAAAACCTGGTAGTTGCCCATGTTAAGTGAACTTCATGTGACTGTTTGATCTGAATATTTTCAAAGTAACTTATAATTGCTATTGTGGGGCTACAGGGAAAATATATTCCTGAATTTCTAATGTTAAAGTTCCCTGACATTGTCTACTCCATGTTGAAAGTGCAATTTGTGTGGCAGAGTCCAAGATGGCTACGGGCCTAGTGTAGCAGAACGTTGGTATCATCAAGAATACATTCAAGTTCCTCGGGTTTGAAGAACATCTAAATAAAATTTAGTTTCTTCAAGCTAATCTGGATTATATTAAAGCCCCTGAAAACAGGCAAGGATTTGTAGTCATCTTCCTGTATCTATGGGAATAAATTACAAGACCTCTGTAAATGAATAAAACCTTGGAGAGTGTGAAGTATTATTTTTATATATGTATATATCTATGACAATGTTTACTTTAAAAGGTAAACACAGGAAGAGAGTTAACAATGATAATAAAATAAAAATTATAACAATAGACTAAAATAAAACTATTTAAAACTTGGGATTCCTATATTTTTTTTGCTTTAAATTTTAACTGTATTAAATTTCAATCCAGTGAGCTAATAGAACAAAGTGTGTTAAAATAAGCTACTAACAATTATTTCCATATTTCTATTAAAGATGTGTCTATAACTGAAGTCCTAGTGCAAAACCAACACTAATATTTATATTATAATTAGTCATTATAAAAATTTGTTCAACAATGCTGGCTATTGCAATACAGTGCAATAATCATACTGCTGATGAGCTTTCAAATTTAGTATCAAATAATTTAACTGTAGTAATGATACCCAATGTAATATAAAAATTAGACTACATGAATTAACATGAATAAAAATTATAATGTATGTATATTTTTAGTGGCTTTCCACAGTTACTTTAAAATATGTGAACTAGAGTTAACGTTTTTACTTTGACCACGAGATTTATTAATGAGAAGGTTCATCAGTTTAAATAAATCCATTATCTCCTGTGGGAAACAAGCTTGGAAGCTATTTCATTCCAGAGTTGGGGTTAAAGAGATGAGAGGTGTGAAAGATCACTGTAGAAAAGGCACATTCAGAATGCTGTGCCATCAGGACTATTTAATAAGCAAGGATACTAAAAGTTTAATTCACAATTTAAAAACTACTAATTTAGCCCGAATACCATCTAGTTTTTCAAACAGAAAGCCCTGGAGATTCTGTTGTTATGTTTTTGGGGGGAGTAGGTGTTGTTTTTTGTTTTTTGTTTTTCTTTTTCCATCTCATTGCAGTTGCCAAGTCTATTTAATATTTTTTGTCCTCATTCTACATGATCTCCTTACAAACAATGTTAATCACTTTATTTAATTGTGTTCCTGACTTAACAATATTGCAGAAGCATCCATGCTATGTTCATAAGCATCACTGTATCTGTCATTAGCATCTTAGATGCCCCAAGTTGATATTTTGATATAGAAACAAAATGTTCACATTTGTATATTTGCCTTTAGAATTTCATACTTTAGCACAATGTACTTTGTTCAGTCCCACCCTCACCATCCTTCTCCAACTCCTCAGATGTCCTTCCAATTCTCTTTAAATTCACCTCAGTTTATTCATGTGTGTTTGTGTGTATAAATATACGTGCTCTCTCTCTCTCTCTCTCTCTCTCTCTCTCTCTCTCTCTCTCTCTCTCTCTCTCTCTGTGTGTGTGTGTGTGTGTGTGTGTGTGAGTGTGTGTATCTGTGTGTCTGTGTTTGTGAAGACTACTGAATACAATTAGCATTAACCATGTGCAAATAGGTTTGGGGCTGACTGTTGAGGCATAGGGAAATTATCATTGAGCTTGTCTCTGAAAAGAAAACATACCCTGCCTCAGAGCTCCCCTAACAATGCTGAAATGATGATGGCATAGTCTTATGGGAGTCTTGTGTAGACATCCAGAGCTGTTAAGAGTTACTGTGTGCAACATCTCTGTTTCGTCTTGAAGAAGCTATTCCCCACCATTATCCTCACTTTGGCCCATACATTCTTTTCTTTCCCCCTTTTTCTAGGATGTTGCAAAGCTTTTGGCATGTGGGTTGTATCATAAAAACTCTCATTTGGAAATGGACATATTACAGTCTTTGATTTTTGTTTGGTTTTTTGTTTGTTTGTTTGTTTGTTTGTTTTGCCTGTTGACCACAGAGTCCTTCAAACAAATTTATACCTCCCTGTTTTGGGGATCTGCATACTGTATCTTTTAACTGTTGACCTAAATGTTACTTCCTATATGTTGTTTTGTTTGTCTTCCATTCTTTTTTTTATATTGGATATTATATTTACAATTCAGATTTTATTCCCTTACCCCATTCCCCCCACCACCCAAGAACCCCCATCCCATCCCCCTTCTCCTGCTTTTATGAGGATGTGCCCCCACCTATACCCCAAATACCACCTCCCCACCCTCGAATTCCCCTCCATTTGGTGTTCAGCCATCATGGGACCAAGAATCTCCTCTCCCACAGTTTGGTCTTCCTTCTTCATGAGCTTCATGTGGTCTATGAGTTAAATCTTGGCTATTTCAAGCTTTTGGGCTAATATCCACTTATCAGTGAGTGAATACCATGTGTGTTCTTTTATGTTTGGGTTACCTCACTCAGGATGATATTTTCTAGTTTCATCCACTTGCCTAAGAATTTCTCGAATTCATTGTTTTTAACAGCTGAGTACTCCATTGTGTAAATGTATCACATTTTCTGTATCCATTCCTCTGTCGAAGGACATCTGGGTTCTTTCCAGCTTCTGGCTATTATAAATAAGGCTGCTATGAACATAGTGGAGCAAATGTCCTTGTTATATGTTGGAGCATCTTCTGGGTATATGCCCAGGAGAAGTATAGCTGAGTCCTCAGGTAATGCTATGTCCACTTTTCTGAGGAACCACCAGACTGATTTCCAGAGTGGTTATACCAGTTTGCAATCCCACCAACAATGGTGGAGTGTTCCTCTTTCTCTGAATCCTCACCAGCATCTACTCTCAGCTGAGTTTTTGATCTTAGCCATTCTGACTGGTGTGAGATGGTATCTCTGGGTTGTTTTGATTTACATTTCCCTGATGAATGAGGCTGTTGAGCATTTCTTAAGGTACTTCTTGGCCATTCGATATTCCTCAGTTGAGAATTCTTTGTTTAGCTCTGTACCCCATTTTTAATAGGCTTATTTGGTTGTCTGAAGTCTAATATCTTGAGTTTTTGTATATATTGGATATTAGTTTTTCTATATATTGGATGTAGGATTGGTAATGACCTTTTGGGATTCCTATTTTTAATTCCTGGCATTTGCAATTTAATATATTTAGAACACTATTAAGTATGAGTAAATAAAACTATGAAAAATCAAAACAGTGGATAAGGAAAGTCCACTGAATTGATTTGGATTTTTTCAAATTTTATTTATTTATTTATTTATTTATTTATTTATTTATTTATTTTACATCCCAATCACAGCTTCCCTTCCCTACTCTCCTACCAATCCCTCCCTTTCATCTTACCTCTTCTCCCACCCATCCTTCTTCTCTTTCTCCTCAGAAAAGGGGAGGCCTCCTGTTGATATCAACCGGGTATTGCTTATCAGGTTGCAGTAAGACTAAGTGCATCTTCTCATACTGAGGCTAGATCAGGCAGCCTAGTTAAGGGAAAGGGATGTAAAGACAGACAACAGAGTCAGAGATAGCCTTGGCTTCTGATGTTAGGAGTCCCACATGAAGACCAAGATATACAACTATTACATATGTGCAGAGGGTGTAGGTCCATCCCATATACAATCTCTGGTTTGTGGTTTAGTCTCTGTGAACTCCTATAAGCCCAAGTTAGTTGATTCTGTAGGTTTACATGTAATATACTTGACTCCTCTGGCTCCTTCAATCTTTCCTCTCTCTCTTCCACAAAATTTCCCAAGCTCAGTCTAATATGTGGCTGTGAGTCTCTGTATATGTTTTTATCAGTTTCTGGGTGATGCTTCTCTGATGACAGGTTTGCTAAGCTCCTGTCTCCAAGTATAGCAGAGTATCATTAATAGCATCAGGGGTGTATGGACTCTGTCTCATGGCATGGGTCTCAATCTGGACTAGTCATTAGTTGGCCATTACCTCAATTTCTGCTCCATCTTTACCCCTTTACATCTTCTAAGCAGGATAAATTGTAGATTGAAAGATTTGTGGCTGGGTTGGTGTTTCATTGGAAGTCTTGGCTGGTTATAGTAGATGGTTGGTTCAGATTCCTTATCCTCCATTGCTAGAAGTCTCAGCGAGGGTCACCCTCATAGATTCCTGGGACTTTTCATTGTCCTAGGTTTAAGATTGAAGTATAAATTTCTGGTTTCTTTGGAGAATCTTTTGTGTGATGTGATGTTTCTCTGGAAACTGTCTTATGAGAGGATGTTTTTGCTGAAGCAGACACATGATGTTTTTCTGGAAGCAGTTTAGAAATAGGGAATATGATGTTTTGCTAGAGAGAATGCTTGAGAAAAGATGTGATGTTTGGAAAGGATATAAATATAACCCAACAAACAATGGGTGAAATTATATGGTGTTAGTGTGCCTTATCATTTATTACTGGGCCATCATTTGTCATGACTTTATAGAAAAAAACTCCACCAACAAACTTGTGATTATGTTCCCCAGATTCTGGCTGACTGAAGGAACCTCTCAGTTTCTTCTGGATTGAACCGTGGTTGCTAATTCTTGAGTGGTGTTTGCCAGTGAATTGAGCTTCTGCTACTGATTCATGTGAACTGAACTGTTGACATCCTAACAACACAGATTGGATTCTCTCCAAAGAACTATTTCTAAACCAGTCCACATCTTCCTTTGTTCTATTAACCTTTGCTTTCTACTATCAGTGATGTATAATGGGCTAGAAGGGAGACTAAAGCATTTAAGAACCCTTATTAAAAATAATTTTTAAAATATCAAAGTCTACACTTGATCATGCCAAAGATGTTCCTCCATTCCAGGTGTCTACCCCAGTACTTTCTCTCTTGATACTCCCTCCATCCCATCCTCACCCCAACCCCAACCCAGTCCCTTCTTTCCATCTCACAGAAGGCTCATATCCAAAATATATGAATAACTCAAAAAAAAAACCTAGACAACAACAAACCAAATAATACAACTTAAAAATGGGGTACAGATCTAAACAGAGAATTCTCAACATAGGAATCTCTAATGACTGAAGTAATTTGTTGGTGGCATCTAAGAAAATTTATTATTCATTGATCTAGAATAAAACTTAGAACCAAAGTTTTCCCTTTTTCCTATGAATACTATGGTATGTAAATAACTATGAATACTATGGTAGATAAAATTATGGGTAGGAGTGGAGGGGAGAGGGAAACCTGATCTGGTATTGGGTAAGGGAAAAGGACTGAAGTCCTAAGGGTCAGCAGAAAGAATGGAAACAAGTAACTCCTGGAGGTAGAAGGTTGGTGGGGGGAGCCCTTCAGAATGCACTAGAGACCTAGGAGGTGAGAGACTCTCAGGACTCAAAGGAGGAACCTTAGATGAAATATCTGACAGTAGGGAGAGGGAACTTATAGAGCCCACGTTCAGCAGGAAGACGGCATCAAGTGAGGGGTGTGGTTGCCATCACACAGTTAAAACTCTGACCTATAATTGTTCCTGTCTGAAAGAACTGCAGGGATGGAAATGGAGAGGAGCCTAAGGAAAATAAGTCCAGCAACATCCCCAAAGCAGGATCCAACTCAAGGAGATACCCCAAGGCCTGACATTATTACTGAGCCTATGGATCACTCACAAAAAAGGGGACCTATCATGACTGTCCTCCAGAAGACCCAACAAGCGGCTGAAAGAGTCAGATGCAGATATTTGCACCCAACCAATGGACAGAAGCTGCCAACCCCTGTGGTTGAATTAGGGAAAGGCTGGAAGAAGCTGAGGAGGACAGCAACACTATAGGAGGATCAGCAGTCTCAATTAACCTGGACCCCTGAGATCTCTCAAACACTGCACCACCAACCAGGCAGCATACACCAGCTGATATGAGGCCTCCAACACATATACAGCAGAGGACTGAAGGTCTGGGTTCAGGAAAGATGCACCTAACCCTCAAGAGACTGGAGGCCCCAGGGAGTTTAAAGGTCTGCTTGGGTGAAGGTAGGGGTGGCGCCATCCTCATGAAGACAGGGGGTGGGGAGGAGGTATGGAATGTGGAACAGTTGGAGAGTGGACAGGAGGCCAGGGGGAATGAAATAAAATCTGGAGTGTAAAAAAATAAAAAATAATGAATAAAAAATAAAATTATATGGCAGTACGTAACTATCACAGTACTTTTTCTTATGATAAAACATAGGACATGGAAGAGAGAGAAAAAATATAACAGAATTATACAGGAATAAAGTTTTTGACACAAGATCAACCTGAAAGATTCACTCCCATTTCTAAGCTTCACTATGTGAACCAATTATTTTCATTATTGATTTGATTTTGTTTGGATCCCCTATCATCAGAAATGTTAAAATGATGAATGCTATGTGAAGGTTAAAATCCTATTCATGTGTATTTCCTCCCTACTCTAGCCAGACTCAGTTTGTTTTCATAATCAAAAGGAATGAGTGCTGAGCCTATTACATGTAAACCTTAGAGAGAAGTGAATGAAAACCAAAAACATTCAGCTTCTCATTTAGGAGCAAGGATTTTTCTTCATAAACATCTTGATCTATCATCTATAGAACACCGCCACTTATGATCATCACAGAAATGACTCTTTAAAAGTTAAGTCTGTAAGTACTAACTACTTAAGTTTTACACTCAAGATTGAAAAAGAATCATAATGCAGGAACAAACATGAATTGGGGTTTTCCTTTACAGATGGTTTTACCCTTGAGAACTAGAGACAATATTTCATAGTAATGTTCAGGCAGTATTTTTTTAAGTCAGTGTGGAATGATAACTGCATTACTCAGCGAGGCTCAGATAGAATGGTCTCATTTTTTTAATCAGTCTTGTCTTTCTACAAGAAAGAAAGTAGGAGAGCCAACTCAAAGACAATATCCAATTAGGTTCTATTCTCTTTTTTCTGACTCTGCAGAGCATGAGCCTCATGGAAACTTAGTATCTAAGGCAGCAAGACTATGATGAGAGGAAGCAAAGCAGTAAGTATCTTCCTTGTGAGACAGTGAACATGGAAAACCTAGGTTTGTTGGAACAAATAAGATTTTAAGAGTCCTGAGTCCTGTAACATTTGTAGTGATACACTGAAATTCTTCAGTCACTTGCCTAACTATTGCTAGAATAGAAATATATGAGGGCCTAAATCTAAATGAACTGTGAAACCACGACTCTTCCAAATTCTCCTTATCACTAGTTGAAAAAATGCTCAGATTCCCAGACAATTATACCACTTCTCTATTTCGTTTTTCTTTTCTTTTCTGATCTTCACAAAGTATTTGGCATTTACAAAAGCCAGATTGGGATGAATCACAAAGATGTATAAGTACGAAATTAGGCAGTAAATTACTAAAGTCAAACAATAAATCAATGCTGAAATAAGCACATAATCTGCTACAAACTCTTGGAACATTTGGAAACTCACCCAGTGCCAAATACCAGGATTCTGAGGATTCTATACAAATATCTAGGAGATATTTCCTATCTCCTGGGTACTAAGCAAACAAATCAAGACCGTACTCTAGATACAGTCAAGACTTCTGGCAGTCCTACATCTGGCAAAATGTCATTCCCAATGATCTCAGCACATTGTTTATATGACAGTAGAAAGAGAAAATAAAATAAAAACCATGGAAAGCCACACTGACTAGAAGCAATGTCCTATATTGTACACTGCATTTCTAACCCCTAGCTACCCCTCTACAATGATGACTGTTGTGATGGGAATTTTGACCACTCCCTCCATGCTAGCATGTTTAACAGTGAGGCTTCTACAGTCTATTCTTTCTCTAGTTAAGCAAAATGGTATGTCAGCAGAGCCTGTTGTTGATCAGGCTCTTTAAATTTTTGCTGTCATTGTGAGAAACACTGGAATATCAGAAAGGTTACTGCCTCATTTATAATTGGCACTGTGCCTGAGACCAATTATGTGGTTAGCTGGTTAGATCGGTCCTTGATGGCCTTCAATGAATGTCTCTCCTAACTTGTCCTCAGAGACCACTTAAATACATCAGCACATTACTTCCAGGTAAACTACATCCAAAGCTACACTATAAATAATGCCATGAAGTCATCTATTTTCTTTCCCACCTCCATCATGCTCATCTGTATTGTGCCAGATAAAATCATCAGCATAATCTAAAAGAATTAGTTCCAACAATATAAAATGCACCACCACCAATTTTTCACCTCAGCAATGTTTACATTTGGCATTGCAAATAACTCTTTACCACATTATTCTTTTACTAACATAAATTTAAATTCCCAGATGTAAAGCTGTAAGTTTCTCCCATACTTTCTTCTAAAACTTCTTAATCTTAAATGTCCCAAATCAGAAAATCTAGACTTAAATCCTTGTTTCTCAAAATGTCTTCAATATAGGTCCTGACTGGGACCTGTCTGCTGGTACCTCTTTTATATGCTGCTTTACTTGTTGGATTCCAGATATTCTTTTGGCATATGTAGCTGTGCTATTCTGTATCAATTCTGATGTGATAGAATGAGTTCCTAGGTACTTTGAGTGGCTTCATGGCCACTGTGAACTACCGACTGGAGGAAGGGCTGAACAGAGAGCAACTGAAAAGCTGAAGAGGGCATATCACCTTCCATATGGAGTGCACTGAAGTCAAGGATCTGTGCTGGGGCATGATAGTGCATGATGACCCCAGTCTATGCTAAATGTTTGATGCTAGAGCAGCAGTGTGCTGTTCAAAAAAACAGAGTACCAAAGGCTGCTTGTAAGTAATTAATAGAGATGCCCAGCAAAACTTGGGACTACTGGAACCAGTATCTGTCCACATTGTGAGGACCTTTTCTCATTAGTAGGTACATGGACACGTGAAGTCTTGGTACTAAAGCGGAAATGAGAAAAATAGGAAAATTTTGTCTTTGGGTCCTGAAGTGATCAGAGTTGACGCTACATTAAAATATTTATGTAGTATGTCTGGAACAGAAGTCCCTCTTAACTCATGAATGAATGAAAACTCCTGATGAATTTTCAGAGTTGGTCTTTTTTCTATACATGGGTATCTACAGCCTAGAAGTTGCAAGAGGGACATGTACAATATGTGAACACATGGCCAGACACAATCATCTTATTATATTTAATTTTACTTAGTTGAACCAAATGTGTATTTTGTAGGAAGTGGCTCATCTTTTTACCCTCTCTTTTCTGGGTTAGGGCTTTCCAATCAGGGAAGATTGTCTTCCCCTTATTCTACATAGACGTTCTCCAGATCCACCCCATTCCAAGACTTTAGGGGAAGAAAGGGAGTTCTGATCTCCTAGGGTAACTTCACCTTACCTGATTCTTCATTAAAGCAGGTGGATCCTGAAAGTGGGAGCATGCCCAAACCTTTCCCTTACTAATCCCTTCCTTTGCAACTTATCTAAAGAAGCAGAGTATGGCAAAGTCTTCTTAGACTCATTTTGGACCTGAAACCTCTGAATCTTAGTTCCTCTTCAAACTGTCTTTGTCTCTGTGGCATGCAGAATAGAACTGGTAGCTTATGTCTAGTGTTTTCTGTCAAATGGACACTCCCAATAAAGGAGGCTCATGGGGGAGCATTTAGATCCTTCAGTTATCTCAGCAGATATTGGCTGTACATCTACTAATTGGCCTGTATGGTAAAAGTCAGACAGAGCCATAGTTCTTTTACAACTGGATTCATCAATTATTTATAGTATCTTAAATATTTATAATTAAAATTTAGACATCTTCTGTATATTCAAAAGATTCTTAATGTTCTCTATATAAATTAATTATTTTTCAGGACAGAATATAAAATTGCAAAATATTAAGATAGCAAAATATATTAGACTAATACATTAACCAGCTAGTTTAAGTAATAACTTTGGGATATCTTTATGACTATCATATTCAGAGAATCATTGAACTTGGGAAGATGCAGAAGTAGATTTTAAGCCAAGACAGCATGTAGGCAACTCTACCATAGCCTGTATTAATCGGTGAAGGCAATTCATAATATTCAATGCTGAAGAAAAAAATTACAGAATGGCAAAACCATATTTAGCTTTAAATTCAATTGCCTCAAGTAGAGACTTTATATGAGTTATTGGTGAACTGTAAGTACTAGTCAAGTCTCCCTTATACATTCTAACTAGCCAGACCCTTCAAACATTTCTCTTTGTCATAGTTTCATATTTTGAGAATTAGATCAAAATCTGCATTTATTTCAGATTGTCCCACCCTTTCTAGATAGACTATTTCACATCACCTGATCTGTCCCAACAGTTCAAATCTTCTCACTATTTTCTTACAAATATGATTTCTAGAGTTAACAATAATGCTTTAGCCATTGGATTTGTGAATATTTTCTATTCCTTTGTGGCCCATAGAGATGATTCATTCCTCTTGAAATCCAAGTTCTGCTTTCTCTGTGGTGTGTGTGTGTGTGTGTGTGTGTGTGTGTGTGTGTGTGTGTGTGTAGGAGAGGAGGGAACCCCACTCACTCCTCTTAAACACTTGACACAAGATCAAGGCCAAATATCTTTTTTCTCCAGAGAATCTGAATATCACAAATACATGCTGAAACCTCCCATATTCATTATTAATAAAGAAAATGACTTCCAGACATTCCCACAGTCCAATCCAATAGAGACATTTTCTCATTTTAGGCTCCATCTTCCCAGGTGATGCTAGTTTGTGTTGAGAAAACCTAACAAGAGCACAACCTTTGTATGACAAGAAAGTACAAGAAGTACACAGAGATTAATTACTTTTCCTGAGGCCTAACCAGTAATGCCAAAACCTAGATTCCAATTGAGGTATCTGGTATTTTGGACTGTGTCTTTTATTCTTTGGCATACTGGCTTTGTCTGTACAGTCATTTGTCCTTGTCTGTCAAATAATGCATTCAAGGTTCTTTTTTCCAGCCTCTCATTTTCTGACTGTACCAACAAAAACTAGCTTCTTAAGCACATTTGATGAAATAACATCTTACTCATGGGAGTCAATAAAACCTTTTCTGATTGACTTCTGGTTTGACATCACCCAGAGACAGGAGAATAGCAATAGGGAGGCAGAGAAGATGCCAATGATTAACAAAGGAGAGGCATCATTAGAATAAAACTGGCACCTTACACCTACTTGTGCTTATTCAAGCAAAGGAGCATGCTACAACCAAAACTCCCAAACAATCTTGCATTATATAAACTTAGGATAGGCAGATAATATATAAATGACCTTACTCATTAGCACACCTCAATCCTCTTTTCTCAATTCTTTTTTCCTTTCACTTTCCTGAACACCTCTTAGCATGACAGAAGCAGGAGACCTACATGGGACTCTAACACAAACATTGTAGCAGTCCATTTCATCTTCTGCTAAACACGTTAGTGAAAAACAGAGTCAGCAGTATGCATCAGTATCACATTAAAAAAGGAGTCATAGCACTTACCCTTGGGGTAGTTTAACCAAGAGAAAGCTATAGTTTGAATTCTCAACTTTTTTCCATGTGTTTTCCATCTGTTTCCTGTCTGTTGTATGGGCTCCAATCTGTGTCTCTATGTCTACCAGAATGTTGTCTATGTCTGTTCCTGTCCCTGTGTTCATCCCTCACAAAGGGCTTTAGATTCTTATTTGTTGAACAGAACAGAAAGCACCAGATAAGGAAGAAATAAGGGATACTTTACAGAAAACTTTAACAGTTTTACAAGGGATTAAGTCAGGGACTCTAACTGACCCCAACCAACCCAGATAACGAACAAATACTATCAAGCAGTGTTACTTTCAGCATTTATAGTGGATATTTGTTTTTGTCCCGTTTAATATTCTTAGTAAATGATTATCTTAACAGACAAATACATATTGCTCTTTTGGTCAGGGTCACAGAATACAGTTCTTAAGATAAAAGCTCTGCATTAGCTCAAGTTGCTAAAGTTACTTACATGTGAAATCCAAGGCAAGCAAGTTTAGTTGTTATGTTGTTCCCTACAATTTTTTTAATACTTGCTTGGCCATGTTCACTGCTCCTCCATACATTATGCTCGCTCTCTTTATTGAAAATTCATATAATATATTCTAATCACAGTTTCCCCTCCCCCATCTCATCTCCACCTTCTATACCATACTCTATACATTCTATCTCTCCCTTTTTAAAAAACAAGCAGGCAAATAAAAAAGCAAAGAAAGCAGGATTAAAACTAACAAAAATACCCCAAAACATCGAAAAAACACAGGAAACTCATACACAAAAACAAAATCCATAAAAACACAAAATCAGAAACTGTAATATAAAAACAAAAGACCAGTAAGATTAACATAAACTCAAATGAAGCAAATGATTATTCTCTTAAAGACAGGTTAAACAATCAGGCTAAGTACACAGTAGGATGTAAGTTTAAGTTTTAACTGACCCCAAGGTGTGTATGATTATTGTGAAGTCAGCAAAAGTTGCAGGCTCTTATAATGTAAGAGGTAGTTTCATAATGATGTATTTACCACATTTTCCTACTCTCAACCTGAGACAAGGCCAACAGAAACCTGTCCCTGCTTAGATGTTTCAGAGGTTGGTGGTGGAGGGTTAAAGAAAATCTTGACTACATTCCCTCCAGTATCTTACTGCCCATGTCTGAATGCGGATGTCTTCCAGTGCCTCCCAGTTTACATTTCTTTTCTTCATGGGGAAAAGAATTCCTTAATGGGGACAATAATTTGAATTTTGTAGTCCAAGCATACAGGATCCTAAGGCTAAATTGTAAGACACTACAAAGGCACAGTCTGAGATGACAAAAGCCAGTGCTCTGTCTGAAGGCTAAACTAACCCACCCCTCCTGAAATTCAAGTCAGGTAAAAACAATACATTTCCTTTTCTTTTCAAATATAGTAAGTAGTTATCCTGTCTACTTTACTAACTTCTGCTCTATTATATACTAATTGTTCTCAATTTCTTGCTGTTCATTTACTGTAGACAATTCTATTCCCATGGGTAGGGAGATAATTCTACAAGTAGTAAGACATTTTCCTTGTTTATTATGTCCAAAGGAATAAAAACTATCCACTTGTATTTTTCATAATAATAATAATAATAATTTTATTATTAATATTAATAAAATATTAATATTATACATGTTGATATTTTCATGTTAATATTAATGTTAATAATTAATAATTAACAATTAATTCATATTAGTTAAAATTAATTAATTTTTCATATTAATTGTATTTTTCATACTAATAATTAATTTTGTTTTAAAACAGCCCAGGGGCTGCAGAGGTGTATCAGCAGTTAAGAGCATTGAATGCTAGTCCAGAGGACCCGGATTCAATTCCAAGCATCCACATGTCAGCTCACAACTATAACTTCAAGATCTGACATCCTCACAGAGACATATGTGAGGGCAAAACACCAATGCACATAAAATAAAAATAAATTGAAAAAAAAAACCAGGCCAAACCATTCATATAAGCAAATAGTTTCTTGTCCAAAAAGCTAACTGATTTAGGCATTATGCAGGGTTTGGGGTTTTTTGCTTTTGCTTTTCTTTCTTTCCTTCTTTCTTCCTTCCTTCCTTCCTTCCTTCCTTCCTTCCTTCCTTCCTTCCTTCTTATCTATCTATCCATCTATCTCTATTTTCCTTCCTTTCTTCTCCTGATTTAGCTTCTTAGGATAGAGACAAGGAAACATTACAAAAATGCTTGTAGAAGTACTTGAACTTTTGTGCAGTGTTTCAGTGTTTAACTAAGGAAGAGTAGTGGATGACAGATCTTTAAACCCTTGCTGGAAGAATAGTAAAATTCAAGAGCATCTAGAGCATAAGCCAGTGTTTCTAATTGTTTTGTAGATACAGAGCACTCCCATGTATTTTGAGGGTAGAATATGAAAATGGAAGGGCCTTTAGTAGGCATAAGTGTATGGCTTCTTCCATACCAGGGGCTCTAGTACTTCATCTCTCTTATTTGAACTATCATGGGAAATCTGCCTTAAGTTTCCTTAGGCTCCTACTATGATGTATCTTTAAGAATTTGGTGTAGAATTTCACCAAAATATTGTCTGGCTTCAGCTTAAGCTGATGGATGGTAAATTTTGCCCAGGGGATGAAGGCTTAAATTACAATACCACTTTACAGTGGTATTCTAATTCTGTAGGATCTTATTGTGTAGAGATCAAGGAAAATGAGCTAAAATGCCTTATGTTCAAGGTGTGTGAGAAACCTGGGATATTTTAGGTGATTCCTGTCTATGTATAAACTGCCCATGTTAAACAACAAATGTCATGCAGTGAGGCTCACTTTTCCACCACTGAAGGGACCTGAGTACTGGGCACTTCCTACTGCAGGGTGCTTCCCTCTAGACTCTGGATTAGGCTAAGACCACACCCAAGTACAAATTTCCAAGCACAAACCAAACACAAAGAGACCCTTAATAAGCAAAGAAATGAGACAATGTGGCAGAATACGAGTCGGGCAGAAACAGCAGCAAATAGCTATGTAAGTATTAATTTTAAGAGAGAAAAAAGGTCTGTGAATTGTATCTTGGGTATTCTGAGCTTTTGGACTAATATCCACTTATCAGTGAGTTAATACCATATGTGTTCTTTTGTGATTGGGTTACCTCACTCAGGATGATATTTTCTAATTCCATCCATTTGCCTAAGAATTTCATGAATTCGTTGTTTTTAATAGCTGAGTAGTACTCCATTAGGTAAATGTACCTCATTTTCTGTATTCATTCCTCTGTTGAAAGACATCTGGCTTCTTTCCAGCTTCTAGGTATTATAAATAAGGCTGCTATGAACATAGTGGAGCATATGTCCTTGTTATATGTTGGAATATCTTTTGGGTATATGCCCAGGAGGGGTATGGCTGGGTCCTCAGGTAATGCTATGTCCAATTTTCTGAGGAACCACCAGACTGATTTCCAGAGTGGTTTACCAGCTTGCAATTCCACCAACAATGGAGAAGTGTTCCTCTTTCTCCACATCCTCGCCAGAATCGGCTGTCACCTGAGTTTTTGATCTTGGCCATTCTTACTGCTGTGAGGTGGAATCTCAAGGTTGTTTTGATTTGCATTTCCCTGATGACTCAAGATATTGAACATTTCTTTAGGTACTCCTCAGACATTCGATATTCCTCAGTTGAGAATTCTTTGTTTAGCTCTGTACCCCATTCTTATTAGGGTTATTTGCTTCTCTGAAGTCTAACTTCTTGAGTTCTTCGCATATATTGGATATTAGCCCTCTATCGGATGCAGGAATGGTAAAGATCTTTTCCCAATCTGTTGGTTGCCATTTTGTCCTATTGACAGTGTCCTTTGCCTTACAGAAGCTTTGCAATTTTATGAGGTCCCATTTGTCTATTGTCTAACTTAGAGCATGAGCCATTGGTGTTCTGTTCAGGAAATTTTCCCCTATGCCAATGTGTTCAAGGCTCTTCCCCACTTTCTCTTCTATTAGTTTCACTGACCACATGAAGCTCAAGAAGAAGGAAGACCAAACTGTGGATGCTTCAGTCCTTCTTAATAGGGGGAACAAAATACTCATGGGTACAGTATAGTCTCATTACAAATGATTTCCCCTATGCTGCCAGGTGTATTGATGCTATGTAGTGCTTGAAGTAAATGTTTTAAATGGAAGGAAATGCTTCAGTTTGGAGGGACATGTAGTACAACAGAGCTTCCCTCTCCATACACAACATGCTAGAAATTTTGTGAAGGCTAACCTTGGTTGTCAACTCGACTACATCTGGAATCAACTAAAATCCATGCAGCAGGGCATGTGTTTGTGTGGAAGTTTCTTAATTTGATCATTTGAAGTGGGAAGAACCACCCTAAATCTGAGCTACACCTTCTGGTGGCAACACACATAGAGGACGTGGAAGAAGAAAAGCTTTTCATTTTTGCCTGCCTACCCTTACTCTAGCTAGTAAGATCATTTATCTTGCTGCTGAAGTAGTCCTTCACTGCGCACTGGGCTACTTCTTTGGGATTCCAATGTAAACGAAAGACAAACAGTTAGCTAAGTGTCATCTTGGACTCCAGCGCCGGATTGTGACTTCTGAGACATTCAGTCTCATAGACAGCCTTTACTGGAAGGTAGCCAAAGCCTAAATCAGCTGGTGGACATTATCTTTGAAGTCAGGTTGGTACCACCATGCCACTTTACATTTCAACTGGTTTTATAACTTCAACTAGCCCCACTGAGTTCAGTAAAATGAGGAAATGGACAGGGCCCCATGAGAGTAACCCAGAATGGAGCAGCCAGATAACTGATAGGAATAGTTGGAATAGACCTTGCTAATGATTTGCTTTAATATCTTTTTAATTTTGAACTTCTGAAAGCCCATGATACTTGTGGGTGTAGGAGCCATGGATGTGCAAACAATGAAGACAAGCCAATGGAAAAAATTAAACCAAAAGCAACTTTATTCATTGCAGGATGCATTTCTAGCCATCTAAGGCCGTGGCCTGACTCTGGAACTGACCATGGACTCAAGGAGAGGGAGTGGGTATCTTCTAAAGCATAAAACCATAGGCAGATGTTCAGAGGGTGATAAAGAAGGAATCCATTAATCAGGGTTCAGTCCTTGAGTAATTTGAGTAAGGGCCTGTCCCAGGATGTGGCTGATAGCAGGATGTCTGTACAGGCTCAAGGCTACTCTAACACAGCAGTGATCTTATCTTAATTTTGTGGGGCTGATTCAGGCCAGATGGCTTTTTACTGTAACTAAAAAAAATGTAGGGCATGCAGTAAAATAGGGGGTGGAGATGGACCAGTGTTTGGAAGGGTGGACCAATGTTTGGAGTTGCTCTGTTCTCTGGGCTCATCGAGATTGTCTACACACTCCCATTATTCACTATGGAATGATGGCACAGGACTTTGCATCTTTTTTCATCCTCCTTATAAAGATGCTGTTGTAAATAAAGAATACAATTTTAGCCTTTGAGTGTTTTATGGATTTTGAGACTCATTTATGAAATACCTGAGTGCACCAAAAAAACAAACATAGGAAATTAGTTTACAGAGTGTACAAAGACCAAGTGTTGCTATGGAGTTCTTGGGAGCTTTATGGTTGTGTAAAGCATAAATGATACCTGCCAAAAGATTAGGGAAAGTCTGCAACAGGCTGTTCCAGTAACTGTTAAAGAACATACAGAAGGCAGAAACAGATACTCTTAGGAGCTGTAGGGTGATTAATTGAAAATATCAGTGCTAGGATAGGGTTATCTCCTAGGAGTTGTAAACCACAGAAATCTTAATGTCTTTCAAACAATAAATTTTAGGCCTATTGCTGTGATTTTTAGCTGCATTCCAGAACTGATTAGTAGGACCCACTTGCTGAAGACTTTGCATGGTTTGATTGCAGGTCTTGGAGAAATAAAGGTAGGACTGGGTTAAGATGTATTCCCTCCCTGAAAATTAGCTCCCGATATACCAGAAGATGCTGTTAAGGAGTCTGGGAAGAATTGTGGCCAAATGTAGCACTCAGTTTTAAATTCTGCATATTTCAAAATGGAATTTCCATGCAAGATGTGTTAGCTAGTGCAGTAGTGGTGAAGTGGGTATCAATAGACTCGATGTTCTGGCTGGAATTAAGGCTTGCTTCAAAAGGGAAATTCACATCTGGTACTAAGAACTTAGAGGGAAAAAAATGCTACCAAGTGCTGCTCCGTGTCTGTTTCTCCCACAAGGCTGGGCTAGAGGAAGAGAAGCTTAGCCAGGGGATGTGGGTGCAATGGAGGGCCTCTGTCAGCAGTGAGTAAGCTGGAAAATACACACACACACACACACACACACACACACACACACACACACACACA
>JANHMN010000005.1:73574710-73597542 GCA_030674055.1 Rhabdomys pumilio | reverse complement strand
ACACACACACACACACACACACACACACACACACACACACACACACAACTGAGGGCTTCCATGGAGTCCCTTTGGTCAACAAGTCAATTAGATTTCTGCTATGTGAGGTTTCATTTGATGGCCAGAAGTGATTTAGTGATTTGTTATGGTTCTGTCTCTGCTGTTATTTGGTGATTCCATTTAGATTACGTTCATATATATATATATATATATATATATATATATATATATATATATTTTTTTTTTTTTAAGAAGATTCTGCTGTAGTAAATTTCCATACGACTTCTCAAATGGTCCTTAGTTTTATCTGCTCCTCTTTCCATTTTTCTTCCAATTCCTCGATCTTTCTTCTGCCTCTCCGCTTAGCTCTCTCATCCAAGTCTCACCCTGTATCTGTACATAACTATTATATTTCTCCATCCTCAGGAGATCCTTTCCTCTCATCTAGTCCCTTACTCTCTATCTAATCTCTATGGTTATAGGAATTGTAGCCTGCATATTAGAGACTAAACAGTTAACATCCACATAGAAGTGAACACATACCATATTAGTTTTTTGAGGTCTGTGTTACTTCAATCAGGATTTTTCTTTTCTAGGTCCACTCATTTACATGCAAATTTCATAATCTCATTCTGTTTAGAGCTAAGTAATATTCCATTTTGTAAATATACCTTATTTTCTTTATAAATTCATTCATTTACAGGCATCTAGGTTGTTTCCAATTTCTGGCTATTTTAAATAGAGCAGCACTGAACATGAGTGAACAAATGTCTGTGTAGTAGCATGTAGAGATGTTTGGGTATATATCCAAGAGTGGTATACCTGGAATTTGAGGTAGATCTATTCCTAGCATCCTGAGGAATTGTTACACTGATTTCCACAGTGGTGGTACCAGTTTTCAGTCCCATTGCAATGGATGAATATTCCTTTTACCTCATATCCTCACCAGAATAAACTCTCATTTGTTTTATTGGTCTTGGCCATTCTTACAGGTATAAGATAAAAATCTTGAAGTATTTTTGATTTTGTATTTCCCTGATGATTAAGGATGCTGAACATTTCTTTAAATGTTCTCAGCCATTTGACTTTCATCATTTGAAAACTCTTTAAGTCTGCACTCCAGTTTTAGTTGGGATATTTGTTTTCTTGATGTCCAGTAGTTTTAGTTCTTTATGTGTTTTAGGTACTAGCCTTTTATTGGATGTGTAGCTAGTAAAAACCTTTTCACATTCTTTATCCTTCCACTTTGTCTGAATGGTGGTGCCTATCAATGCTTTCCAGTTTCCTAGTTATTGTTCTTAGTACCTGTGCTATTGGTATTCCGTTCATATTTTTTTCCTGTGCTAGTGAGATTAAGAATATTTCCCACTTTCTATCATATTCAAGGTACTTGGCCTTGTGTTGAGGCATTTGGTCCATTTGGAATTGGATATTTTGCAGGATGCTAAGTATGGATCGATTTGCATCTTTCTATATATAGCCATCCAGTTTGATAAGCATCATTTGTTGAAAATACTTTTTTCAGTCTATATTTCTGGCTTCTTTGTAAAAATTCACATGTCCAAAAGGTAGATTTTTGCCTGAGTCTTCAATTAGATTCCATTGATCAATGTGTCTGTCTCTATGCCAGTATGGACTTGTGCCTGGGTCTCTACTGATCAACATGTCTGTTTTAATGCTAGTACCATGCTGTTTTATTACAATAACTCTGTAGTACAATTTAAGACTGGGGATGGTAACACTTCAAGCAGCTATTTTAATATTCAGGATTGTTTCAGCTATTCTGTGTTTTTTGCTCCTTTCAAGTTCTATAAAGATTTATGTTTAAAGTTTGATGGGTATTTTGTTGGATATGTAGATTGCATTTGGTAGCATGGCCATTTTTACTGTAATCTTCTGATTTATTCTTCTTCAATTTCCCCCTTAAAGTGTCTTAAGGCTTTCACTGTATAAGTTCTTCACTTGCTTGGTTATACTTACCCCAAAATACATTTTTGAGGCTATCATGAAAGGTATTGCTTTCCTAATTTCTTTTTCAATCTATTTGTCAGCTGTATATAGGACACTACTTTGAAAAAAATGTTCATCATCCATAGATAGGTGAGGTTTTAGAATAGTTTCTATATACAATTATATCTGCAAATAAATAAAATACCATCTGTAGAAATGTAAATAGATAATGCTTAAATTTTACTTTATTATGGAATGTTCTTCTTTCTCCATGTACTGTCATTAGACATTTTGCTGGGTATATTGGTCTTTGCTGGCATCTGTGGTCTCTTTGCACTTGTAGGAAACCCATCCAGGTCCTTTTGGCTTTTAGAGTCTTCATGGAGCTGAAATCAGGTTTTATTTACATACTACTTGTTCTTATTCCATTGTAGTGTTTAAAATTTTCTTTGTTCTGTACATTTAGTGTTTTGATTTTTATGTGTCAGTGGAATTCATTTTCTTGCCCAGTCCGTTTGGTGTTCTATATGCTTATTGTTCCTTGGTAAGCACCTCCTTCTTTAGGTTAAAATTTTTTCTTCTATGATTTTGTTGAAAATATTTTCTGTGCCTTTGATGTAAGTTCCTTCTCCCTCTTCTATTCCTATAATTCATTGATTTGGTCTTTTCATAGTTTCCAAGATTTCTTGGATGTTTTATATCTGAATTTATTTTAACAGCTTTTTTGTCTGTGTTATGTATTTTTTTTCTATCTTGTTTTCAATGCTTGAGATTCTCTTTTCCATCTCCTGTATTGTACTGGGTAAAGCTTACCTCTCAGATTTTTTACTTCCTAAATTTTTCATTTCCAGGTTACTTAGGTCTGGATTTTGTTTAGTGGTTTTGTTATTTTAATTTTTTATTGGTTATTTTATTTATTTACATTTCAAATGTTATCCTCCTTCCCAGTTTCCCCTCCGTAAACCACCTATCTCACCCCACTCCCCTGCTTCTATGAGGGTGCTCCACCACCCACCCACCCACTCCAGCCTCACTGCCTTAGCATTCCCCTATGCTGGGGCATCAAGCCTTCTAGTGCTTTTATTTCTATTTTCATGTTTTGAACTATTTTATCATTTCATTCCACTGCTTGTTTGTATTTTCACAGACTTCATTAGTGAATCTATTTATATCTTTTCAAAGGTCATTGAACATATTCATAATAGCTATTGTGTAGTCCTTGTCTTGTGCTTCAGATATATTACATTTCTTATGGCCTATTGTAGTAGAGTTACTGGGTCATGGTAGGGACATATTGTATTGGGTGTTAATAATTGTTTTTATGCTGATGTCTTGGCATCTTGATTTGGTGCAATTGTGATTATAGCTGGTCATGATCAGGTGAATACTCTGTTCTTTGATTTCCATTGTCCTCTCTGGATCTTAGGAATGTGTGGTAACTGTGGGTTGTTTGGTAGGGAGTACTTCTGAGTTCCTATAAGGTACATCCACTGGAGATGCCAGGTAAAACATGATTCTAGGATTTGGAGTTGGATAAAAAGGAATATGGATGGGCTAGGAGAGGGGAGCCTAAGAAGGTCTACAGGAAGGAGGGAAGCTGGGTCTAGGAAAGTTCTATAATAAATGGAATAAAAAAGAGAAGACAGAACCCTGTACTTAGTCTGCTACAGGACTGAGGATCAGGCTGGGGAATTATAAATAGAGGTCTGGAAGGAGATTAAAGATTTTCTTACTGATTCCTAGGCCAGTGTGGCAAGTGTGTTCCCAGGAAGAAAGTATCTCCAGGTATTGATGGCTGACACAAAAGGGTGGGGTGAGGGAGAAAGGTTAGGCCTACTTCATCTTTAGAGTCCTCAGGTTTTGGAGGAAGAAAAGGTGGACAAGCCACTACAAGTGGTCTGCTATGGGATTTGGGTTGAAACTGGGGAATTTGAAATGAAGAGCAGGAAGGAGTGCCATTCCTGTTATTCATGGTAAGTTTGGTGTTTTCCCCTATCAGGATATTAGATTTGATTGTCATATAGGGCCTGTATTATACTGAGGTATGACCCCCTTCATCTTTAATCTCCTCATGACGTTTATCAAGACAGGGTATTGCATGTTTTTCTTTATATGTTGAGATGACATTGGGATTTATGTACTTTAGTCCACTGGTGTGATAAACTACATTTGTTGAGTTATGTATATTGAGCCATCCTTGCATTCTTGGAATACAACCAATTTGGTTATGATAAATGATCTCTTTAATATGCACCTGGATTCAATTTGCCAGTAACTTATTGAGAATTTTTGTATCTCAATTAATCATGTAAGTTAGTCTATATTATTTGTTTTGTGCCTTTATCTTGTTTTGGAATCATGATTAATACTGGCATTATAAAATGTGTTTTGAAGCCTTATTTCTTTTACTATTTCATATAATCCTTTAAGTAGTATTGGTGGTGTTAGTTCTTTAGAGTTTTGGCAGAATTCTCTAGTTAGTTCATCTGGTTCTGGGCTTTTAATAGTTGAGGGATTTTTTTCTGCTTCAATCTCATTGCTGTTTGTGAATCTGTTTATTTATTTCATTTTGGTTTAATTTGTTATGTTGTGTGCACTGGAAGTTCATCCATTTTTGAAAGCTTTTCCAATCTGTTGGAATAGAGATTTCTACAATATGTCCAAGTGATTTTTTTTAATTTTTCATTAGTGTCTGTTGTGGCTTTTCTATTTTTACTTCTAATTTTATTAAGTTTTCACTTCTATTTCTTTTGGTTAACTGGATAAGGGCTTTTCAGACTTTCCATGGACTAGCTCTTCGTTTCATGGATTTTTTTTTTGTATTGGGTATTTACTTGCTTTAATTTCATCAAAATCTGCCATGATTTTAATTATATCTTCCTAGCAACTGGTAGTTTACTGTGAACAGGTTTCTCAAGGCCTTAAGATGCATCATTATGTTTTTAATTTGAAAGCTGTCAAATTTTTGACATCTGCACTAAGCACTATAAGATGTTCTCATAGGACTTCTGTAATTAGTTCCTATAGATTTTGGTATGTTTTATTTTTACTTTCATTCAAATCTAGAAGTTTTTAAATTATCTCCTTGATTTCTTCCTTAACTGTCAATAGCATGTTATGTAGTCTCCATGAGTTTGTGTACCTGTGGTTTCTAGTGTTATAGGTATCTATCTTTCTTCATTATAGTCAGATAAAATGTAGGATGCTACAGTGAATGGGATTGTTTCCCTGACTTCTTTCTCAGTATATTTCATATTAGTATATAGGAAGGCTACTGATTTCTGTATGTTAATTTGATGTCTTGCCACTTTGCTGAAAGTTTTGATCATCTTTTGGGGTTTTCTGATGCAGTCTTTAAAGTTTCATATTGTATAGAATCATGTCATCTGCAAATAGAGATACTTTGATCCCCACAGTATTTTATCTGAATATATTTTACTTCCATCTTTTGTGCTCTTCTTGATCTTAGTGAGGATGCATTGAGGTTTTTCTTCATTTGTCATGAAAGTGACTAAGCATGTCATCTTTGTTCATAGCCTCTCTAAGGCATTTATAGTGAATGGGTGGTGGATTCTGTCAAAGTCCTTTTACTGCATTTATGACATGAATTACTTTCATTGATTGATATATATGCTGAACTACTTGTAGCTGGCCAGGTTTACAAAACCCAGGCATGATTTCTCTTCTTTTAAGCAGGTTTTGAATACAATTAATAAAATTTGCCCATTTACCACAAAGATATAAGTGCCACCAATAAATTTTTAGGGATATCTTCTCAGGTTTGTCATTGTTGTGGTTCACAGATGTAACATCTGGGTAAGACTATAGATGCTTTTCTCCCTTAGCCACTTCATATCAACTTTTGGAACTATGAAAGCTAGTCTTCGGGAAAGAGACTTTCAGATCAGGCCCAGCTATAATTCTGAGTCCTATAACCAAAATGCATCATGTCCTCAGCAGCAGGGATTTACTTTCAACATCTAGGAGGTAACCAAGAACAATAGCAAAAGCCTATGTTGTTTTGGTTATCTCTTGGAAGCCCCTGATCAATAAGCCAAAAGAAGGTTTCTGATGCCTGGGACTGAGGTATTTGTTAGTCTATGGCTCTTAGAAGAGTATTATCAACCATAGAGGTGCGCTTCCATCTATCTATCTATCTATCTATCTATCTATCTATCTATCTATCTATAACTTAAGTAAATATAAAATAATCCCCTTTGAGTTTTTCAAACATCCTTAATATTATTTAATATAATTATAATATTATTATTCCTCTTCCCTCCTCCTTCTGTATTTTCCTTCCTCTTTGTTCCCCAATGTGACCCCCGTCCCATTTTATATTTCTCCTTTTACAGCACCTGTACCCTGCTATTATTACCTGTCCTGAAAATTCCCTTAACCCCCAGCCTCCTACCATTCGTTCCTTTTGCTGGTTTCTGTGGTTACTCCAGGTTACATACCCATGTCTGAAGATTTGGAAATAGGAACCACAGATTGGTGACTATGTTGTGAGAGCATGTGGTGTTTTGTCCTTCTAGATATAGATTATTTCACTCAGTATAATATCTAGTCCTATTTATTTACCCACAACTTTCATGATTTCATTTTTCTTTACAGATGAAGAGTGTGTCATTGTATATATGTACCACATTTTCTTTATCCATGAAGGACATTTAAGCTGTTTCAACTTTCTAGCTATCATAACTAGAGCAGCAATGAGCATGGTTGAGCAAGTATTATGGAGTAGATTGTTAAGTCCTTTGGGAAAATGTTAACAACTGGTATTCCTTGGTCATATTGATTTATTCTTAGCTTTCTGAGAATTCGCCTTACTGAGTGGATACTCCAGTTTGTAACCCCACCAACACCTCACCAACATCTGTTTCAGTTGTTTTCTATGCAAATTTGGGTGAGATGAAATCTCAAATCACAATTTTATGTCTTTATGACTTAGGATTCCTCATTCTTGTCCCTCAGTGCCTGTACAGTTTCTGTTGAGAAATATGCCAATCATTTAAAAGGGGTACTATTAAATGTAACCTGTGGGTTTTCTTTAAAGGCTTACAAACTTTTTGACGAATATATGCTATAGAGAAAAATCCTCTCTAATCATAATTTTAATAGTTTTGCAAGACTTCTTTATATTCGTGTCAATATCTTTCCAGAGATTAGAAGAATATTCTGTTACTATTTCATTGATATTTTTTCTGCAATTAGCTTTTGTTCCAGATGTTTGCATTGTCTTTGTTCTTCCTGGTTTTGTTCTGGAGTCACAAGGAGACTACCTTCACTCCATTATGTGTTTCCACTGTTTTCTACTGTATAATGTCAGGGTACGAAGTAGTGGAATCAACTATTCATGGACGGAAACTTCCAAAATAGAGGGAAAAAGTAAACCTCCTTCTCTTTACAAGTAGATTGTTTCAGTTGTTTTGTAATAACAAGGAGTAAATGTAGATAATCATTACCAACAGCAAGGACTTTTACCACATGTAATGTGGAGTTTATTCATATGGGAAGTTTGTAAAAGTTTAGAGGAATAGGCTACAAAAATTTAGAACATGTAAATGAGCTTTAACTGACAATTTCGGGAACAGCTCAAAAATCCAAAATGTTGACAGAAATAGGAGTGATAAAAGTTATTGCTAGTGAGATTTTTAGGTAGAAATAAGGACTCTTATTGAGAGTGTAAGAGAAGTCATTATCCTTAGGTTGTAGTAAAGAATTTAGAAGCATTTACCTTACGTCATCGGTCATTTTCAGTGTGGACCTTGAAGGTCGTGGACTAACTTACTTTTCACATGAATTTCCAATATAACACAGCATTCAAACTCTATCATAAATATTACTCACTACTTTTTGTCAAATTTATAGAGAGAAACAGAAGTACAATGTTAAGCAGAAAGATTTGAAGTTTTTGAAGTTTGACCAAAAAAAAAAAAAAAAAAAAAGCATGTAAAAGTCTGGCTAAAAAGAGTGCATTGCTATACTTTGAAGTTTCAAAATATACCATTTTCATTGTGCCTCCCTGCTTCCTGTTTGTAAATAGAAATATGGCCTCTCAACTGCTGCTCCAGCACCATACCAACTTATAGAAGGCCATGGTTCCAAAGGAATATCACCATCTATTGTCATTATGACTGTAGGTCACAGAGAGAAGCTCAGGTTTGGCACTGAAAGGCCAGGACAGTTCACTGTCAAATGTGCAGCCTCAGTTGAAGTAGAAGCTCCAGGACTGAAGAAATCTTGGGGTGAAGTTGAGGCTTGGCCCATGTGGAAGAGCAGTACGTGTAGGAAGGCCCTGAGAGGGCAAGAAACCTTGAGAGAACATTACATTAAAGTGAAAGTGAAGCCTGAAATGTTTTGGAAACTTCAAGGTGTTAAAGGTGCCAGAACTGTGGGATACACATCAAGGAGAGCTGCACATAGGAGTGCAACCAGAAAAGAGAAAGAAATGGGTTGCAGGTAGCAAAGCTGGAAGGACAGAGGGATCTAAGCCCTTTAGCATCAGACATAAAGCTACAGAGTTTAGAGTTTGCCCTGGTGGGTTTCAGTCGTGATTTGGTACAGTATAGCCTCAATATGAATGATATCCCCTTTTGGAATGGTAATGTATATTCTGTACTATTGTACATTAGAAAAATATGTAAGGTGCTTTGCATTTTATAGGAAGTTATATATACCCAAAAGAAGCCCCAACATATAACAAGTACACATGCTTCACTATATTCATAGCAGCCTTATTTATAATAGCCAGAAGCTGGAATTCTTAGGCAAATGGATGGAACTAGAAAATATCATCCTGAATGAAGTAACCCAATCACAAAAGTACACACATGGTATGTACTGACTGATAAGTGGATGTTAATCCAAAAGCTTGCAATACCCAAGATACAATTCACAGACCACATGAAGATCAAGAAGAAGGAAGACAAAAGTGTGGATGCTTCAGTCCTTCTTAGAAGGGGGAACAAAATACTCATGAGAGAAAATATAGAGAAAAAGTGTGGAGCAGAGACTGAAGAAAAGGTCATCCAGAAACTGCCCCACCTGGGGACCCATCCCATATACAGTCTCCAAACCCAGACACTATTGTGGATGCAAAGAAGTACCTGCTAACAGGAGCCTGATATAGCTGTCTCTTGAGAGGCTCTGCCAGAGCCTGACATATACAGAGGCGGATGCTTGAAGCCAACCATTGGACTGAGCATGGGGACCCCAATGGAGGAGTTAGAGAAAGGACTGAAGGAGCTGAAGGGGTCTGCAACCCCACAGGAAGAACAACAATATGAACCAACCAGATCCCCTAGAGCTCCCCGGGACTAAACCACCAACAAAAGAGTACACATGGAAGGACCAATGGCTCCAGCCGAATATGTAGCAGAGGATGACCTTGCTGGGCATCAGTGGGAGGAGAGGCTCTTGGTCCTGTGAAGGCTGGATGCCCTAGTGTAGGGGAATGTCAGGGCAGGGAGGCAGAAGTGGTGGGTGGGTGGGGGAACACCGGCATAGAAGCAGGGGGAGGGGAATGGGATAGGGAGATTGGGGGGGAGCCAGGAAAGGAGATAACATTTGAAATGTAAACAAAGAAAATATCTAATAATTAAAAAAACAGTAAGAAAGAAAGAAAGAAAGAAAGAAAGAAAGAAAGAGAGAAAGAACAAAAGAAAGAAATCCAAGATAGTTCTGACACTCTGAGGACCCTAGGGAGATACAAAGAGCTTTGATATTATATTTTCTAGCTTTAGGTTGGTACCAAAAAGTGCAAACAGAGGTATTCCATGGGAATTTATGTTTCATTATAAAAATATGCATTTTGCAACAATTTTAGTAGTTCTTGTTATGTTATGTTGACATATAATTTGTTCGACTTTATTGTAAAAAAAAGTGTGGTTTGTAGGCATTATAGCTGGGTGGTAGGACTATTGGTTTGTTTGTTCTGCCTTGGAATCTTGCATGGCACCTCCTGGTACCATGAAAGCTAGTGGAGTCTTTCAAGTCAGTTCCATCTTCAATCCTCCAGGTCCTATGCCCAGAGTGTTACTTTCAGCAATAGGGACTTCAACGTTTGGGAGGTAATCAAGGGGAACAGCAATAGCCTATAATGTTAGAAGAGCCTTGGACTTCCTTAAAAAACAAACAGAAAAGAGGCTTCTCTTGGTCTGTTTTTTGTTTGTTTGCTTGTTTGTTTGTTTATAGGGAGAGCATTATCAGCCTAGGAGAGAAGGCTTCATTTAAATTATATGTATAAATTATATTATAATTTTATGTAAATACCATTGAGACCATTTCCATTTTTTTATAATTGAAATGGGTATGATTTCTAAAGTTCTTTTCTTAGGTTTTATTGCTAGTTTGGTCACAGTTGTTCATTTCGTTTACCTGTTAGCTTTAGGGATTTTGCTCACTTATTGTGTTGGATAAGATGAATTCTTTTGTACTTATTCTTGTTTATTCTTCTAATAAAGTTTACCTTTTTCCTATAGGTTTATAATCGATACTATGCTACTTCTTTTGTGTACAGTATTGTTTTACTGCAGTAGTGGCTTTGTGGTTCTAAATTGCCTTAGTGTATGTTTGCCTTGAGACTTTCTTATTTCCTCAAGTAAATTAAAACCATAGTTTTGGTACATATGACAATCTTCATTGGCAGTTATTTACATACAAGGCTTGAAATATACAATCTCAGGTTCCTGGATCTTATGAGAGATCTAACATTATTCTGATATCTTCACCTTTGTAGGTGAAGCTTTTTATTTTTTTTATATTTTAAATTAAAATATAATTACACCACTTACCTTCTTCCCTTTTCTTCCTCCAGTCCCTTCTATGTCCCCTCCATCCAACTTCTCTGATGTTCCCCTCACTTTCAAATTGATAGCATCTTTTACTTTGATTATTGCTACACATGGTTTAAACCATTTTTCTCTGGTTCATTCAACAGGTCATCTACAATTTTTGGCTGGTTTAGCTCAGTTCAAACACCTCCTATACTGGTCTAATATAAGGAAGACCAGATTGACACATCAGAAATACAAACAAAGAAAGCAGTCTACATGTCTGGGTCAAATCACAAAAACAAAATAGCACGAATGCCAAAACATCATGTCTCTCTTCAGACCTACCAGCCCTGAGGAAGTGCTCTACAATGGGAACTACACAGATGAGAGAACTACATGAATTCCAGAACAGAGGCTTTAAAAACTTTATCAAAGAATTTAAGGAATTTAAAGAAGACATGACCAAATACTTCCTTTAACTCCAAGAGGTTAACAAAAACTCTGGAGTGATGTCCAAGAACATATACATACACACTTGAATGAGACAGTGAAGAGAATCCACAATTAGAAAACTAAATTCAATAAAGACTTAGAAACACTGAAGAGAACACAAGTTCAAATGAAGATTGAATGGAAAAACTCAGTATCCCAGTTAGAAAACCCAGGAGCAAGCCTCATAAGCAGAATGAATCAAGCAGAACATGAAGTATCAGTACTTAAGGATCAAGTAGAGGATATAGATGAAATAAGCAAAGAAAAGGAAAAAATGAAAAAAAAAAAACAAAACAAGATAGGAGCATGCAGGAAATGTGAGACAATGTCAAAGTATTGAATCTTTCAATTATAGGCATAGAAGTAGGGAAAACCCCAAGCCAACAGTGTAGACCAGATCTTTATCAAGTTAATAGAAGAAAATTTCCACAAACTAAGGAAAGACATACCCATACAGATAAAAGAAACACATAGAACCCTAACTAGATAAAATCAAAAAGGAAATACCCCATAACATATCATAGTCAAAACACTAAATATATAGAACAAAGAAAAATTATTGAAATTTTAGAGAGAAATAAACATGAATCACACATAAAGGAAAACACATCAAAATAATACCTGATTTCTTCATGGAAACTCTGAAAGCCAGAAGAGCTTGGAACAATGAACTCTAAGTTCTAAAAGACCATGGGTGGGAACCTAGATTACTGTACCCAGGTGAACTATGTGCCACAGTTGAAAGAAAACAAAAACTTTCCATAATCCAACAGCCTTTTTAAAAAGGCATATGAAATAAAACAGAAAAACTGCTACATAGAATACTAGAAGTGGTACTTTGAATTGAAGAGAAGAATGTACACATCGAAGAGACTCTAGAAGGAACACAAATGAAGCTATATTTTAATGAAAATATAAACCACAACTAAGAACATCAGTCAGCAAAAACAAGGAAAGAAGAAAAAGAAACATCATAATGACTGCAATCTAAACACACTTTTCTTTTTCTTTTTTCTTTTCTTTTTTTCTTTTTTCTTTTATTCTTTTTTTTTGTTTTGTTTTGTTTTGGTTTTTTCGAGACAGGGTTTCTCTGTGCAGTCCTGGCAATCCTGGAACTCACTCTGTAGACCAGGCTGGCCTCAAACTCAGAAATCCGCCTGTCTCTGCCTCCCAAGTGCTGGGATTAAAGGCGTGCGCCACCACCACCCAGCCTAAACATACTTTTCAATAATACCTCTAAATGTTAATGGTTTCAACTCTCCAATAAAAAGAAACTGGCTAGTCAAATGGATCTAGAAAAGAAACTTCATCTATCCTTTGTCTACAAGAAACATATCAGATTTAAAGATGGGTACAATCTTAAAAGTAAAAGGATAGGAAAATGGAATCAAGAATGGTACCACCTGAGGACCCAGCTATACCACTCCTGGGCACATACTCAAAAGATGCTCTAACATATAACAAGGACAAATGCTCCACTATGTTTATAGCAGCCTTATTTATAATAGCCAGAAGCTGGAAAGAACCCAGGTGTCCTTCAACAGAGGAATGGATACAAAAAAAGTGGTACATTTACACAACAGAATACTACTCAGCTATTAATGAATTCATGAAATTCTTAGGCAAATGGATGGAACTAGAAAATATTATCCTGAGTGAGGTAACCCAATCAATTACAAAAGAACACACATGGTAGGCACTCACTGATAAGTGGATATTAGTCCAAAAACTCTGAATACCCAAGATACAATTCACAGACCACATGAGGCTCAAGAAGGAAGACCAAAGTGTGGATGCTTTGGTCCTTCATAGAAGGGCAAACGAAATACTCACAGGAGGCAGAGGGTGGAACGGACTTGGGAGGAAGAAAGGGGAGAGTGGGGGAAAGGAGGAGCAGGATCAGGTATGGGAGGAGACTGGGATGTTATACAGAGGGTCAGGAATTTGAACAGAGGTGTTGAGCAGTGGGGGATGGGGAACTGGGGGTAGCTACCAAGTCCCAGATGCCAGGAAAATAAGAGTCTCCCAGGACACAACAGGGATGAGATTAGCTGAAATGCCCAACAAATGGGAGGGAGAACCTGTAGTGACCATATCCAGAGGTTAGGCACAGCCATTGGTTGGGGGATGGAGCCACCCACTCATCTCCAACTTTTTAAACCAGAACTGCTCTCATCTAAAGAAAATGTGTGGAGCAGAGACTGAAGGAAATGCCATCCAGAGACTACACCATCTGAGGATCCATCCCATATACAGTCACCAAACCCAGACACTATTGTAGATGCCAAGACGTGCTTGCTGACAGGAGCCTGATATAGCTGTCTCCTGAGAGGATCTGCCAGAGGCTGACAAATAAAGAGGCAGATGCTCGAAGCCCACCATTGGACTGAGCATAGGATCCCCAGTGGAGGAGTTGAGAAAGGACTGAAGGAGCTGAAGGGGTTTGCAACCCCATAGGAAGAACAACAATATCAACCAACCAGATCTTCCAGAACTGCCAGGGACTAAACCACCAACCAAAGAGTATACATGGAGGGACCCATGGCTCCAGCTGCATATGTAGCAGATGATGGCCTTGTTGAACATCCAACAGGAGAGGATACCCTTGGAACTGTGAAGGCTCAATGCTCCAGTGTAGGGGAATGCCAGGGCGGTGAGGTGGGAGTGAGTAGGTGGATGGGGGAGCACCCTCATAGAAGCAGGAGGAGGGAAAATGGGATAGGGGGTGTCTGGAGGGGAAAACAGGAAAGGGGATAACATTTGAAATGTAAATAAATAAAATATTTAATAATAATAATAAATAATTAAACTAGTGTTCTCATCCTAGTTTCTGACAAAATAGAGTATAAACTAAAATTAGATAGAATTTTGGCCCAACTAAGCAAAAGAAAAAAAAAGATGACACAGAATAACAGAATCAGAAATGAACAGAAAAAGCATAAATGACACTAGAGAAATACAGAACATTATAAGGGAATATTTTAAATTCCTGTACTTTATTAAGTTGGAAATCATAAGGGAAGGGGGTAAATTTCTCGATTCATAAAAACTATGAAAGTTAAACCAAGAAAGGACCAACAACTTAAACAGATCCATAACAAAGAAGGGGATTGAAACATTACTAAAAAGCCTTGGAACTAAAACAAACAAACAACAAGAACAAAACAGGGTCCAATGGAAACACAGCAAAATTCTACCAGACTGTGAAATAACGACAATTAATCCTTAAAACCTTAAAAAAATAGAAGAGAAGGATCATTTTCACATTCATTCTCTCAAGTCACTATTACTCTAATACCCAAAGCAGGTAAAGACACAACAAAACCCCAAAACTATAGCCCCAAATCCCTGTTGCTCATAGATGCAAAAGTTCTCAATAAAATACTAGCAAACTAAATACAAATATATATCAAGATCATCCACCAATATCAAGTTGGCTTTATCCTGGAAATGCAGGGTGATTACAAATATTTAAGTCAATAAGTATTAAAAATCATACTAATGAACTTACAGGCAAAAGTCACATGATCATCTTATTAGATGCAGAAAAATGGCCTCTGACAAAATTCAACATGTTTTCATGATAAAAGTCTTAAAGTAGTACTGGAGGGAACACATCCAAAGGCTATATATGACAAACCCACAGCTAACTCAAAGCAATCTCACTAAAATCAGGAATGAGACAGAGCTGCCCACTAGCCACACGCCTTTTCAATATGGTGCTGGAAGTGCTAACCATATCATTAAGGTAATTCAAGAAAATTAAAAGGATACAAACAAGAAAAGAAGTCACATTAGTATTATTTACAGATGATACAATGTTATACATAAGAAAGCTCCAAACTTCCACCAGAAAACTTGTAGAAACAATCAACAGTTTCATCAAAATGACACAAAGACACTGAGACTGATATCATAGACAGGTCTCCAACTACAATAGCACTAAACACAACAAAATATCTTAGAATAAACTTAAGCAAGGAGATGAAAGACCTCTACAGTGAAAACCTCAACTCTCTGAAGGGACTAAGACAATAGAAAATAGAAAGATATCTTGTATTTATGAATTGGTAGAATTAACACTGAGGAAATGATCAGCCTACTGAAAGCAATTTATGCATTCACTGCAATCCCAATCAAATACCCACAAGATTCTCCACAGAAATGGAAACAAACACCCTAAAATGTATATGAAACAGAAATTTTATATGGAATCCCAAAATAGCCAAAACAATCTTGAGTAAAAAGAATGCTGGAAGGATAGCTCCAGACTTTAATATCTTGTAGATTTATAGTAATAAATACAATATGATACTGGCACAGCTAGACCAACGAAATAAAGTGTAAGACCCAAATATGAGTACTCACAACTACAGCCATATTTGACAAAGAGGTAAAAAAGAAGCAGTTGAGAAAGATAATATCTTCAAGGTCTTGGAGGAACTGGATGTCCACATGCAGAAGAATGAAACTAGACTCACATTTATCTTCTTACTCAAAAATTAGATCCAGGTAGATCACAGACCACAATTTGATGTATGAAACACTCAAACTGCTAAAAGAAAATACAGGGAGTACCCTGCACAATATAATTGTAAAAAAAAATATTTTCTGAACAGGATTCCATTTGCCAAGAAATGGAGGCCAATGATTGACAAGTAGGACCTCAAAAAACTAAAAAGTTTCTATACAGCTAAGGCAACAATCAATTGAGTGAATGAACCAACAGAATAGGAGAGAATCTTTGCCCAATTGCCTATTTGGCAGAGGGTAAATACCCAGAATATATAAAAAACAAAAACTCAAAAAAAAAAAAAATAAGAGTCAAAGAAACAAATGAACTCATTAGAAATACGCTAGATATGGGAATCCAGCTCAAGGAGAAGCTCCAAGGCCTGACACTGTTACAGATGCTGTGGTATGCTTACAGACAGGAGCCTAGTGTGTCTGTCCTCTGAGAGGCCCAACAAGTAGCTGACTGAGACAGAAGCAGATACTTACAACCCAACCATTGGGCTGAAGTTGGAGACTCCTGTGGTTGAATTAGGGAAAGGCTGGAGAAGCTGAGGAGGAGGGTGACCCTATAGGAAGACCAGCAGTCTCAACAAACCTAGACCCCAGACATCTCTGACACTGAAACACCAACCAGGCAGCATACATGAGCTGGTCTGAGGCCCCAGACACATATACAGCAGAGGACTGCCTGGTCTGGACCCTCAAGAGACTTGAGGCCCCAGGGAGTGGGGAGGCCTGGCAGGGTGGGGACATCCTCTTGCAGACAGGGGAGGAGGAATAGGATGAGGAACTGTCAGAGGGCGGACTGGGATGGGGGCAATGACTAGACTGTAAAAACAAAATTAAAGATAATTTTAATAAAAGAAAGAAATAGGCTAGTTGAGGCTGGAGAGATGGTTCAGCATTTGAGAGCACTGGCTGCTCTTCCAGAGGACCCAGGTTCAATCCCAGCAACCTCATGGCAGCTCACAACTGTCTGTAACTCCTGTTCCAGGGGATTCAACAGCCTCACACACATACATGTAATCAAATCGCCAATGTACATAAAATAAAAGTAAATAAATTATTTTAAAAAGGAAGATACAGGCTAGAGATAAAAAACAGAGTTCTCAATAGAAGAAATAAAAATGACTATAAAATATTTCAAAAAGGGTTCATCATACTTAGCAATTGGAACTTCAAATTAATATAATTCAGATTTCTCCTCACCCCACTCAGAATGACTAATATTAACAAAGCAATTGACAAGTTCTGGGGAGGTTCTACAGAAAGAGGGAAATCTCAGTGTCACCGAGAATGCAAATTGCGACAGCCACTTAGGAAATCTATGACGAATCCTCAAAAACCTAAAAATTAATCTACCATATGACCTAGCTATATCATTTGGTCTGTGACATATGACCAAAGGACTAGACATGATACTCCACAGATTGCTACTCTACTCACAATACTCAGTAAACTGAAACAACCTAAGTGTCCATCAACAGATGAATAGATAAGAAAAGTGTTGTAAATATAGAAAACATACTACTCAGCTATAGAGAAATATGAAATCATAGAATTTGCAGGCAAATGAAATGACCTAGAAACCAGAAAGCCTCATGTTTTCTCTCATCTGTGGTTCCTAGCTCCAAATCCTCTTATGTGAGTATACAACATGTAGTAGCCACAGAAACCAGGAAAGGATAAAGGAACAGTAGGTGAGTGTGGAGAAGAATAGCAGAATACATGTAATATTAAGTGATGGGAAACAGAATAATGATGAGGACCTCCAACTGGAGAGATGATAGGGAGGTCATCAATACAGAAAAAGGAGGAACAAGAGACAAATAACACCAAGGTTGTTTAACATAAAGCTTCAAAGAATCATTATTTTATATTTACCTAAAACTATACAACATGCATCTAAGCATATGTATGCACACATGCACACACATACACACACATTAAAGAACGTTAAGCTACTTGAGCTGTAAATACTCTTTACAAGAACCATAGGCTACCAAAGACTCCTCTTTTAATTCCCAAAACGATCTAGATTATCAAAATAGTCCTTGTTTGCCTCTCAGAAGTTCAGAGTGAGCCCCTATTACTAAAAACATCACACACATAGGACACAGACCTCGGATGATTAAAACTGGATCTGCCCCGAAAGCCTCTTCCCTGCTGTCTAGCTTCAATGATTCTAGAAAATACCATACAAGTTTCCAAGACGAAAGCAATTAAAAATTTCTACCCAGCTGTAACACCTATGAATCATGACAATTGCCAACATGGCAAGACATGCATGCATAAATGTGCAAATAGTGGCAATCACACGTTGCTGGCAACCAAAAACTCTCTAATTGGACTTAAGGACCACTCACCAGTAGGAAAATCATGCCTGGTCCTGGAAACCCAGCCAGCTTCCTGGGTCTAATGAGTTTATGAATTTCAGAAAAGAATCAATTATCACCACTTTAGTAGAGCAGCATAATTTCTTATGACATTCCCAATCCTTCTAGCCACAGATCAGTGTAGTTACTATAACCCATCCACAAAGTCTCTCTTTACATCAAATGGAGACATCACAGAAAACAGCTGAACAGAATGCACTAATCACTGGATCATGGGGAGTCTGCACCGACAGAAACATCTATATCACAGTTCCTACACTTACGGAAAATTGCGGAAGATGGGGTACCGGATACCAGGAAATATGCAGTGTAACCATCTGCCCTAGAAATAGCTGCATAAATAAGACTGGAACAGTAAAAATATCAGTGGACATGTTAACATGGATGCAGAAAAGTGTTGTGGGGGTTCTACCCATAGACAAAGAACTACACGCAGTTACTGCTGGGGGAACGAGCCTAGCATAAGACATATTATTAGCTGTCCCATGCCAAGTGGCCAGCTTGAAATCATATATATATACAACTGACAAAATATAACCAGCAGGTTGTGTTTATACATTTTTGTGCATACACACACACACACACACACACACACACACACACACACACACGAACAACAGTAATCAAAGAAAGGGAGATTATCAACTGGAGAGTAAAGGTAACATGGGAAAGGTTTGAAAGACAGGAGCTGAGAGGAGCTGGAGGGAGGAAAGGAGGGGAATGGATATTATTCTATTTCAATTAAAAACATCTTTCAGCCACTAGGCAAAAATTGCTTCTTTCCATCTACAGACAAATACTGTCCAGAAAAGGACACACTTGCAGAATAGGTGACTGATTTTATCTGCCAAGACAGAGTAATCAGCCCTTAATAATTCTGTATCACTAGGTCTGTCAGATGATCCTGGGCCAGAAGGCTGAAGATCAGATGCTCCAACGTTTTGTAGTATAGGGACTGTCCAGGTATTCAGGGGTCTCTATAAATTGGCTAAGTTTTAGAAATTATGCTTTGTGCTTCCCATAAATTCAGTTAACTCAGTCATTCTGGATTTCTGACAGGGTTGAAAACTTATAATCTCATAGCCAATCCTGGCTATTTACTTTGAGAGAAAAGATTTGAGAGGATGGTTTTCAACTGACATTCATTCTAAAGACAAGAAAAAAGCCAAGTTCAGAACTAAGTTTTTAGTTAGGAGAGATGACAGAGATTCTGTTTAGTCAACAAGATGATGGACTGGGTATTAGGTCTATCTTGTACCTTACTTACACAAATTGGTATAGTTATGCTCTAATTGTATTTTGAGAGAAAAGTTTTATTTTAACAGGAAGGGTGATATGTAGGAGGAGCTAAGGTGGGAGGAGCACAGAGAGGAAGAGGAGAAGGAGAGGAGGAGCTAGGTGATGAAAGAGAGAAAGAGAGGGGTGAGGGGACATGGAGACGGATGTTCAAATGTCTCTACCAGTCAAAGATAGTTGATATATCTAGGTTGGGTATTAGGTTACACTTCTGATTGATATTGAGCATTACCAAACTTACAGAGCCTTTGGTTAACATTTAAAAAATTGTGTAAAAGCAAAAAGGAGAAGGGGGCATATGATAGGCGTTTTCTAGGGAGGGGAAATGGGGAAAGGGGATGGCATCTGAAATGTAACTAAAATATCCAATAAAAAATAAATTAAAAATTAAAAAAAAATCTTTTTACAAGGAAAAAGTTAAGTTCTTCAATTACATCCCCCAATAAAGTTTAAAGATTAGGAGTGCCAGGGTTGTGTTGAGGAAATGTAGCTTATTTTTATTTTTTAATTTTTAACTTTTTAAGAACCAAGGGTATTGATAACTGTGTTTTTTAAAAAGTATGGATGGAGAAAGAAAGAGGGATCAAAGCATGATTGGCAAGGAAAGTATATTGATCATAGGTATAACACAACAAAGAAAATATTACAAAATTAGTACTGAAAGAAAGTTACTCATAAAAAAAATCTGTCAGTCACCAGGTAGTGGTGGAGCATGTCTTTAAATTCCAGCATTCAGGAGGCAGAAGCTGATAGATCTCAGTGAGTTCGAGGCCAGACTGGTCTACAGAGTAAGTTCTAGGAGAGCCAGAGCTGCACAGAGAAACCTTGTCTCAAAAAACTTAAAAAAAAAAACCCACACTAGGAACAAATGAAGAAAAAGCTGCTATTTTTAGTAATTCAAACAAGTTAGACCAGTATGTTTTCCCTGCCTGCTACAGCCTTCTCTGGTGTGCTGGTGACCAAACTTTCTAAGCTTGACTTTCAGCTTATGAGGATTTTAGGGGTGTATGAAATGGTCAGTCTTTCATGTTTTATGTACCTTTCTTGTTGAGTGTTCTCATCCTGCAGAGATCTTGGCTGCTTTTATGTCAATGCTCTAGAGTTCTTGCCTTTAAAAATTGCTTTGGTCTGCCTTTACCATACTCCTATGATTTCATTCACTTAGGTAGTAGCAGAGATACAATTCTCCCTGTATTCTTAACTGGCCACACTAAGAAAATCAGAGTGAGTCTCAGCGTTGGGGGCCTGCTCTTGGCCTGCATTTCCACTAGAGCCACTGCAGCTTACAATACCCCAGCCTCCTATCTACCTCTCCCCACCACAGTGGTTCCAGCTCCTGGTCACATCCCTGTAGCCCATTCAGTCTTCCTCATTCTCCTCTTTCTATTATTATTGTTGTTGTTGTTGTTGCTGCTGCTGCTGCTGCTGCTGCTGTTATTGTCATTGTCGTCATCATTGTCCAGTACACAGAATGCACCCAGTTTAGCATTTATTCCAACAAATGAACATTTATTTAAAAGGATTTATGAATTCATAACAGTTTTACTTTCAAAATGCAGAGGAATCATTGATGTTTTGAACATACAATATGGTAACAAAATCAAAAGTTAAAGAAAAAATAGGATAAATATCTCCCTCTTCTCCCCAGCCAGGGATAGAGATCTGGAGGTAATTCTTTTTCATCAGTCAGCCCTAGACTTCATCCTGTAGATCTAAGACATGACTAGGAGGCTTAGCTTTGATAAAGGAATGAGCTGAGGGGCTTGAAGAGCTTAAGTGTTTTTTTTTGGGGGGGATAGAAAGGTCACCTACAGAACCCACAGAAAAGGAGTGACCAATTGTCCTTAACTGAAGCTACCTCATAGAAGACAAAAGGAGGAAAGAATAGAAAAGCAAAAGTCCTACCCACTTGTATGTATAAAATGATTGGCATTCATATAACACTATATCCTCACAATGATACACCATTGAACAGGTAATGTTTTTGAACAAAATCCAAAGCTAAAGTCAGCTTAGGGTTCCTCAGTCCACAACAATTCCTATACCACAGCAATAAGACCTAATATTTTAGGCAGTGAACTCGGTGACTCTTGTAGCATGGGTCTCGGTCTCTAGGAAATGTCTACTGGTTTGCAAAGATTAGCAGTATGGGGGAAAAACCCACAGATCTTGTGAATCTGAAGATGCCCTGTCTGGTATGTAAGAACTTCTGTATAACTGGAAGACTTAAATGGAATGCTAGAATAACACCAGGGCCTCACAAATTTATGTAAAAGGAACACTTGTCTAAGTTACCCCTGGATTTTAATGATGACCCGAATATTGGATGAGATATATGCATTTGGCCCATTGGGAAGTTCAGCAAAAATAAAGAGTTTGTCCCTTCAGAACCTAAGGCAAAAGTAGAGAGAAGGAAGTCACTGAAGCCTTTTTCCAAAGCAAGGCATGGAGCTCCTCCAGTCCTTACATCCTACAGCTCATTAGGCTCCAGTCCTCAGGGACAAAAGAAAGAATCAACTAGGGCCTTTACTCTTCATTCAGTTCCAAACTGGGGCAGTAACAGAAATGTGAATGGGAGAGAAGGGGTCATGAGACCCAGTGATTAGCACCCAAAGCACAGCTGTTCTTAAACCACAAATTCCAAGAGTAGAAAGAAATAAGAGCAAAGAGAAAGAGGTTATTCTTCCAGCAAATTAAATAGAAGACTCAGTAGGGATAATGAAGGGATATTAAAAAAAATCAGAACATCTATCACTCTGACCAAAGAGAGGGTTTCCGATCAACAGAGGACTACTCCTTCACCTCTCTTCATTCATCTTGCTTCCGTTTTGGCTTTTTGGGATTCCGCGACCGACTCTTGGCTTTGCAAAGAGGGCATATAGGTGCATTTCGATGAATCTGTTGGTGACATGACAAACAGGCCTGGTGGGGGAAGACAGGATAAATAAAGTCAGTAGTCAGATTCTTCTAAGCAATGGTTCAGATGGCTGAAACTCATGGGAGCAGAAAACAATAATATTCCATTGATATGAAACAGTTATCAGTAATATTTAAGTAGAGATCAGTGTTCTTGGAGGCCAGAGACTTAGGAGTGAAAGATATAACACAGACAGGAGTGCAGAAAAATGTATGTAAAACTTGGAAATAAATAAGAACTACATATCCATGCAGTATTATATCAGAAGATTATCTCTAACAGGCTCACTCATGCACTATTGATTTTTTTGGATGTGATGAATAGCAAAAATTATCTATAATAACCAAGAGAGAGTGAATATTTAGACTTCAAAAATATTTTTTAATTAAAATCAATCTCTCTCTCTCTCTCTCTCTCTCTCTCTCTCTCTCTCTCTCTGTGTGTGTGTGTGTGTGTGTGTGTGTGTGTGTGTGTGTGTGTGTGTGT
>JANHMN010000005.1:73555832-73571780 GCA_030674055.1 Rhabdomys pumilio | reverse complement strand
ACACACACACACACACACACACACACACACACACACACACACACACACAGAGCTGCTACTGCAGCATTAGCATTTAGGAACTAAGAATTTTAAATTCTCAAGCCCTCTTTAAATTTGTAACATTTAACTAGAAACTCTGGAGTAAAGTTTAACAATTTGTGTTCAAATAGACTCTCCAGTTGACCCTGGTACTCTTCTCTGAGATGTACTGGTCTAGACTCTCAGCTCCTCTGTTGAAAACACATTATTCATTGTATTGGTTCTATATCATCAGTTAGTTTGCAGCAAAGTCTACAGTCCCCACGGGAGACCCAAAATCCTGTGCTAACACATTAAACTACAAGGGTCTATTATGCAAGTCTCATTATACATACATACACACACACACACACACACACACACACACACACACATATACATACATTCTAGGCCTGACCATATTCTGGAAATGAGTAACTCCACAGAAATGAGTTTCCAAGGAATAGAAACTAAACTCCATCAAAGATGAAAAAAAGATACTGTCATAAGCTCTAAGGACTAAAAAGGACCTGACTGACAGGTAAACACTTTCCACTTCTTGGTAAAGGAATAACCAGTACAGAAGCCCAGACTCTTAAGGAATAATTTCAAACAAGGGAAGTTTTTCAACTCAACAATAATTCCCAAATATTCCAAGAGTTTCCAAATGGCAGTTTAATGAGAGAGTCCCACTTTGGTAAACATTCAGGGATGATTTTTTGGTTCTGGTTGGACACTTTAAAGAATTTTAAGCTATCCTCAAGAGGCAGGAATCTAGTCCACCTTTCCTTGGCTACTTCTTAAGTTGAAGTCTTCCAGAGTGTGAACAATGCAGAACTGAATGAAGCCTTGAAGGTAAACTAGCCTATTTCATAATACAGGGAGAAAAAACAGTGCTCAGAAATAAAGGACTTGTCCATCATGGTTAGTCAGTGACATAACAAGAGCTGACCTCAGAACTCCTGAGATCTTTCTACATCACAGTAGCTCCACACCTTCTCCTCTGAGGTAGCTGCAGTCATGTGTAAATAAAAAGTAACAAGATTCTCTACTTCCTCATCCTCAGTGGTTCCCAGAGATAGGCTCCAGGCAACTAGCCACATACCACATTGATATCAGCATGGATCAGTCGGAGTTCCTCCACATGAGCCATCTTCTCCTGTAGCAGGAGATCCATCTCCTGTTTGTATTCTTTCAGGTGCCTTTCTTCAGACTCCAGAGCCTCGAACTCAGCCTTCAAACGAGCCTTAATCTTTTCCATCTGCAGAGTCTTGTTCCTGAAATTTCTCAAGAGGAGGAAACAGGCCAATAGAATGGAGAATGGAGAAAGAAAGGGAAAAAAAGAAAGAAAGAAATGGAAAGCAGAATTAGGCTTTTCCTTCTGAGTCATTTTTCTAACCCTTCCTCTCACATTCAGAGACAGCCAATGCACACAAATGCTGCAACTATAACTAATGGGCTGAGTGAAATCTTGTATTTAATTTTAATGAATTTAACTTTAAACTTCTGGCTAGTGGCTCTCATAATACATAGCACAGCTGGCTAATATAAAAATTCCCCTTTGTGTTGCTTATGTCAGGAACATTGACATAATGTTGCAAAAGTGACTACAATACCTGCATATTACACTACTCTGCGTTACCCTTGAGACAAGTTACCAGGCAAACGCAGAATTCTTGCTGTAGCTGCCGACCTGCCTTACAGGTGAACAACATTTAGTTTTATTGGAAAGTTGTTTATTTAGACCACTTCCTGTTTAGACTTCTATTCTCAGCCTCTTCAAGGTTACAAACAGAATATCTGGAACTGTCTACTTCTACCGCAGTTTTAGAGATGAGAAACTGATATTCAGAGTGGCATCTTTTTTTATTGGATATTTTATTTATTTACATTTCAGATGATATCCTCTTTCTCCATTCCCTCTCCCCGTAAATCCCCTATCCCATCCCTCCTCATCCTTTTTGACTTTTTGGACCTATGAGACCCTGAAACCCTCACTCTCAGGGAGTCTCTAGGCAGCCCATATAGAGGGATGACACAGGTAACCTGTGTGCATTCCCCAGCACAGCCCCTCCCAACTCAGGTAGCCCTGAAGCTGCTTGGCAAGGATCATGACTTTCTCCTTGCCCTTTTCCTCCTTTTAGAACTCACCAGATAACTTTCACTTGGCTCTCTTTATCATTTTAGGACTCAACAAATCCAAGACCACTCCCTGCCAAGAATTCTTTAGGCTGTCTATGTGCTGTAGAAACACAGGTAGCATACATAGGCTTGCAGGCACAACCCCTTCCAGTTCCAGATGCCTCTATGGATATTTGTTCCAGAGCCATATGTCAGGGTTAGACAGGCTCATACATCCTATGCTCTAGCTTAGCCTGGTAAGTATGCCTCACACTATCCTGCCTGAACTTTGCTCAGTTAACAGACCTAACTCAGTGCCCACAACCACGGACCAGATTCAGCTTGGTGAGACCCACCTGCATAAATTGCCAGCTTGTACTGGATGGCAAATGCTGTGTACCAGACAAACGTGCTGTGTCCACGTCAAACACAAGAAGTCTATGTACCCAGTTCTTAGTGCAAAACAATATGTAAGAACAATTACTTGGGTTAATCCCAAGAAACAGAACTTAACAATCATAAACTTCAATAAAGAAGTCAAGAAGTTTAAAGAAAAGAGAAACAAATAGCTCAGTGAACCTAAAGAGAATTAACTCAAAAAGAACATAAGGCTGAATACAACGACAAAGATAATGCAGGATTTGAAAATGCAATTCAATAAAGAGAAAGACTGAAGGGCACTTAAGATGATAGGAAGATGGAATTTAAAAATTCAACAACATAACTAGAAAACTCACAGGAAAGCATTACAAGTAGAATGGTAACCAAAACAATCATGAGGAATGCTGGAGGATTACCACTCCAGATCTCAATACATCGGTATCAGAGCCAAAACAATAATAATTTCTAAAAACTACATGGTAGTATCACAAAATAGACATGTATACCACTGGGACAAAATGAAGATGTGAACATAAGTACATATAACTACAGTCATAACTATACATGACTACAGTTGAATTTAATACTCAATAAAAATGCCAAAATGATACAATGAAGAAAATACAGCGTGCTGCCTCAGTCTCTGTCAGTTCATATGTGCATCAGTCCTTTTGTGTTTTGACGGCTTTGTTTCCTGGTGGCCTCTCTCTCTCTTCTGGTTCTTACACTCTTTCTGTCCACAGGGTTCCATGAGTGCTGAGAAGAGGGATTTGATGGAGACATCCTGTTTAGAGAGAGCTGCATGCCCCTGAAGTTTCTTCCTCTTTGCATAATGTCTGGCTGTAGGTCCCTGTCTTTGTTCCCATCTACTGCAGGATGAAGTTTCTCTGTTGTTAGATGAGCAAAATACTGATGTATGAGTCTAACAGGATGTCATTAGTTGTTCTATTGTTACACTCCTTTAGCAGGAAGGTGATATTTCATTTTAGCCTTAGTTCCTGGGAGTCTTAGGTTCTTCACCATCTGAGCAGCATTGAGTGTGAGCTCTATTTCGGAGAGTGAGCCTTAAGTCAACTTGGTTACTCCCAAAAGCTATGTGCCACTATTGCATTAGAATATCTTGCAAGCAGGACAACATTGTAGATCAGTGGGTTTATACCTGCCTGGGTTGGTGTTTATGTTTCTCTATTGGTAGCATGCAGAGAAACTTTCGGTGCCATAAACACTAGCCCATGGGGGTGAAGGCTCTAGCTAGGAACTAGAGTATGAATTAGCTCAACTTCTCCATATTCAGTGAGTTGTCTAGGCATTGCCTTCAGCAATACAGCCTTGTCAGTTTGTAGAGAACATATAGCCTTGGCAACAGCCTGGGTTGGTTGTTTGGGAGTTCCCATGGGACCTCTTTGGCCAGCAACTCAATTAAATGTAACTAATTCCTGGTACTGGAAGCTTCATTTAGTGACAAGAGACATCGAGTTGGGGCTCTGAGCCCCCTGTTATTTGGTAATTTCATTTAGATTGACCACAGCAACTCTCATAAAAGGATGCATTTAATTGGAAGCTTGCTTACAGTTTCAGAGGGTTAGTCCATTACTATCATGGCTATCATGGCAAAAAGCAGACAGGCACTGGAGGAATAGCTAAGAATTTCAGATCTACTGGTAGCAGGAAGAGAGAGAAAGAGACAGAGAGAGAGAGAGAGAGAGAGAGAGACCAAGATGGAGACAGAGACTAGGCCTGGACTGAGTTTTTGAAAGCTGAAACCCACCCCCAGTGACACACCTCCTCCAACAAGGGCACACCTCCTAATCCTTCACTAAACTCTATCAACTAGGGACTAGACATTCAAATATATGATGAGCCCATGGGATGCACTCTCACTCAATCACCAAACCAGGAAAGTAAAAAGCAAGCACTGCAAGCTGGAAGCAGTAAAGAGTACGAAAGCAGGATACAAGGGACCTGCTGGGGAAAGCAGAAAAATGGGGAGGGAGAGAGAGGGAGAAAAAAGAGAGTAAAATAAAACTAAGGATTCTAAAAGAAATATCATAAAACTCATATTACTACCTACATAAAATACCTATAATACAGATAAATCTGTATCAATACATACATACTTTAAAAGGAATTTTCCCATCTGGGCTGACAATGCTACCCCCAAAACCACAGACTAACAAAAACCCCACACCAAGGATGATAAACCCTCTTTAGAGTTGTTGATCAAGGTCTTCCAAAAGACTCACAAAACATGATAGGTTATTTCTGTTGCCCTTGGTTACCCACAGAGGTAGAAGGTAGCTCCCTATTGCTGAAGACACAATACAAGTTGGGCACTTGAGCCAGAGAATCCAAGCTGAATATGACCTGAAAGCCTCCTCCTTGATGACTAGCTTTCATGATATCAGAAGGCATCATACAAAGTTCCAAAAGAGGGAACAACCAACAGTCCTACCCAGCTATAATGCTTATGAATCACAACAATCAGCATGATAAATAAATAACCCTAAGGCTGCAACAGTGGCATGCACAACTTAGTAGTAACCAATATCTCTCTAAATTGGACTTAGGGGCCACTCAACAAGAAGGAAAACATGCCTCTTGTTTCTCATGATACTGAAAATCTAGTTAACTAGTCCATGCTAGTGAAGCCATAGTCATTGGAGGAGCATAATCTCTAACTACATTCTAAATATTTATTCTTATACACATGCGTGAGTGTAGTTCTTATCATTCATCAAGGATCTTTCTCTTTTCAATAGACAAAGAGCTTTACAGAAAACCACAACTGATCAAAACTCAAGATGTAGAGCCCAGTCCTATTCACAACACAACTCCTGCGCTGAAGGCTCAAGGATCATGTCAGATAATTTGGAGGAAGGGGTGGTAACAGCCAAAGGAATAGGAAGTTTACTGTCAAATTGTGTCTTCTAGAAATGTTATGCTACAAACACAAAGTTGTTGCAGGATATTTGATCACACTGTGAACTCTGAGGTTGTGTTGTTTACTGAAAAATTCCTCTTTCTAGTTGTGGTGTGGCTCACCTTAGCACAAGCTAGATATTGAGGAAGACAACGATCTAGAGAATGAGAGGGAGCCAGATTCAATCAGATTGCCAGAAATAGTATGAGACCAAGCAGAGTAATTCAGTCAGATGCTGAGAGAAGCCAGATTGAATAAGTTAGCTTTGAGAGGAGTATGAGCAAGAACAGCTGGATTGAACCAGCCAGCCAGAGCTCAGAAAGAACAAGAAAGGAGGAACTTATTCAGCAGTAAGTCTCAGAGGCTGAAAACATTCTAGACCTAGATAAGATTGTACAGAGGCTAGGAGCTTCCAGGAATAGGCCTAGGTTAGCAGAGGGAGGTAGTAAGCCCCAGAGATGACAATTACATTAGGAGAATAAAAGTTACTCTCACATGAAGTCTCACAAACATGGTTGCTGAAACATGACCTGAACAAAGAGGACACCAATAGACATGCTACATGGATAGGAGAAAGCTTACAATTCCTTAACCCTAGACAAAGCACTGCAGGCAGTGAAGAGATATTGAGAAGGGGAGAAATAATCCTCCACAAGGAAGAGCTCCCCAGTGAATTATCCAATAACAAATAGGCACCCCTGAAATCATATACATAAAAGTAACATACAAACTGAGAAAGTTGTAGTTATATGTTTAGAAATATATAAATGTACACATATAAACACACACACACACACATATATATATGTATATATATGTGTGTGTGTGTATATATATATATATATATATATATATATATATATCACATTTATAAAATGTAACAACAATTAAAGAAAATGGGCCTTGAATTTGAGAGCAAGTGTAGGATATACGAGAGGGGTTAGGATAAGGATAAGGAATGGGGAGACAATGTAATACTATAATCTCAAAAATATATGAAAAAAGATACTTCGTTTTAATCAAGGAAGTAATTGATCAAGAAGATAGTACATATATGAGCCAAACTATTGTGTAGCCAGTTTCATAAAAAGATGACTATTGTACTTGGAAACAAACATTAACTTCAACTCAGGAATAGTACTTTCATGCCCATTAACTCCAATAGACAGATAAGACAAAATATAAACAGAAACACACCAGAATTCAGTGGCATTATATATCAAATAGGCCTAACAGACTGCTACAGATTATTCCACACAAATACCAAAGAATATACACTTTACTTAATAGCCCATGGAAGCTTCCCCAAAATAGACCACATACTGGGAAACAAACGAGATCTTAACAAGAAAAAAAATGAATAATTCTGTAGAGCCTATGACTTCAATGCAATAAAGCTCGAAATCAATGGCAAACAAATGAGTAATATTTACACAACCTCATGTAGATTAAATAACACTTTATTGAATGATCAATGGGCCAACGGGGGGAAAATCAAGAATTTTTTTTTAATTTCCAGGAATTAAACAAAAATGAAAGCATAACACAAATAAAATGGCAGAAATGTGTTGTGTTAGAAAGAAACATGTGTTAAGAAACTTATTGCTAAACTTAGCGGTAGTGTTTGCCTAATATATATGAGCCCCAGGGTTCTATTCCCAGCACCATAAAATGTGTTATTTTATAACAGCATTGATTAATTTTAATAGGTATCATATTTGTGGAACCTACTCCATTCTGGCAACTGCTCTAGGAACTTTATATGCTATGAAATGCCATGCTCACAACACCCTCACACATAGGTATGTTGTTTCATTTTTAAAGACAAAATTTTAAGAGTGAAATAAGTAAAATGAGTTGCCAGGTCATATATGAAGGAACCCAGTCATCTTCTCATGTGTAAGCTCCTGGAACATGACCCAGTGGGGTGAGTTCTGGTCCTGGCTGACCCACCAATTTTCAAGGTGAAATAAGGAATATCATGGGACTTTTTGGAATCTTGACTATTTTATATGAAAAAGGCTCAGATGAGTTCTGGTTCTGACTGACTCACCAATTTTCAAGGTAAAATAAAAAATATCATGAAACATTTTGGAATCTTAATATTCTATATAAAAAGTAAGAGTCAGTATAGCCTGTACAGAGACCTAGAGGACTACATGAGATGTCTTTGGACTAGTTAGCCCTACAGTTGAGGAAACCAAGTCCTTAAAGGAATCCTCTAAAGAGATTCTCTCAAAAGACTAAAGGACAGCTGGTAAGGCCAGTGCATGCCAGGAAAACAGCAGTGTACTCCCTTGAGGAATTTATACAGTACCAGGAAACACAATCTAACACAAAACTATTAAAATTAGATTCTTCATCTTCCTAAACTATACCTTCCTCAGATATAAATTCAGAAAGAAATGCTTTCCAAGGAAGGAAGGAAGGAAGGAAGGAAGGAAGGAAGGAAGGAAGGAAGGAAGGAAGGAAGGAAGGAAGGAAGAGCGAGCTAGCAAGCATTTGTTAGGGATATGGGTTATCCATTACTTGCAGAAATTTTGTGGGCTCCCCTGTGACCAATTTCATACCAACTCAAAACCAGTGCTCACTCAAAAAGCAGGGTAGGACATCTGGAACCTATAGGACATGATAGATGGGATAACCAACTAAATAGTCGAAATAATACTTAGATCATATGTTAATGGTATAATGTGAGGCATTCATTCTCTCTTTACTTGCTCTCTCTCTGTTTCTCTCTCTGACTCTGCCTTTCTCTTCCTCTTCCTCACCTTCTCTCTTATCACCCTTCAGCTAGTGTTCTAGCAATCTCAATACTTAATTTGATAACTGTTTCAGCCCCAAGGTTCAGACAAGATGGTATGTGGTATAATGGACCTTATTAACATAGTAGCTCTTCAAGAACTGGACAAAAACAACAGCAACATTTAGGAACCTGTTAGAAATATTCATTCTCAGTCTTGGGTCAATATCTAAGTCAAATACTTTGCAGATGACTCTGAGCAGCCTATAACTAAGCAGTCCCCTGGGTATAACATTATGCATTATTTGAGTTTGAGACCAGTATGGTAAAGATCTGGATGTGAGTTATTGCAGAGTCAAGAGCAATAACGGACTTCCAGATTGGTAGTGGCATTTGCTGAGATAGGGGAAACAAAGAAAAGAGGATGCTTGACAAAGAATTCTGTCAGTGCTTGCATGAGAAGCAAAAGGGTTAGTTAAGTTTTCTGTAGGATATTTAAGTCTAAAACGGAAAAGAGAGGAAATGGCAATTGGTAGATCCCTCAGGTTCGATCTAATTCTATCTAAGTGAAAAGCCTCCTCTCAGTATCCCAGCTCTGTGTATATGGCTCAATGCACACGTTCTATGAATGACGCTGGGTGAATAAAAAAAGTCAGCTTTCCTTGCTTCTTCCAGTCAGGTAAGAGTATTCTTCAAATACCAAGGGAGGGTTAAAGCTAATTGGATTATCTGGGAAAAAAAAAAAAAACAGTTACTAAGAGAAAAGCAAAGTGGCATAATTTAAAGACTGTTGCAGCTCAATACCAAATTCCAGCTTCTTTCTGTTCTTTGGTCACCTGTGGTCACCACTGTTAGGCTTGATTTTAAGACTCAGAGGACCAAGCTGTCTTGGACTTGGTCTTGTCTGAACCTTAGGGCTGAAACAGGTATCAAATTGAGTATTGTGGTTTCTAGAGCACTAGCTGAAAGGTAGTAAGAGAGAGGGTGGGGAAGAGAGGAAGAGAAAGGCAGAGTCACAGAGAGACACAGAGAGAGCAATCAAACAGAGATAGAGAATTTGCATGCTCTCTAGGGCGACCCCTGGACCGTTGGTTTCAAGTATTGGAAAAAAGCAGTTTCAATAGTCCATGAGAGAAATACAGTAAACAGCACCCCTCCATGGTCTCCCCAGTTCCTGCCCCCAGGTTCCTACCCTGTTTGAGGTCCTGCCCTGACTGACATCAGTGATGGACTGTTACCTGTAAGTGTGGGCAAAATCAAACATTTCCCACGTTGCTTTTGGTCATGGTGTTTTATCACAGCAATAGTAATCCTAATTAGGACAGAACACATGTAAACAAAAGTTGCATCATAAAGCAGGCTATCTTGAACACCATAATAGATCTCCCTTGTAGCTTAGGCAGACTGATTCCTTTTATCTAGCACATTAGAGAAAGTTTGGGGCATAGGTGAAAGAGGAGATTCTTGGTCCCATGAAGGATGAACACCGAGGGGGGGGATGTGAGGGTGAGGAGGGGGGGGGGGGTAGGTGGGGGCACATCCTCATAGAAGCAGGAAGAGGGGGGATGGGATAGGACGTTCCTGGGTGGTGGGGGGAAGTGGGGTAAGGGGATAAAATCTGAAATGTAAATATAATACCCAATAAAAATAAATTTTAAAAAAAGGTAGCATTTCATTTAGGTCTTCCTTGAAAAAGGATGAACAGAATTCACAGGCTCAGAATGAGAAAAGAGCAGTCTAGCTTGAAAGATCTATATGGGCAAAATACTAGAGGATGGAAATGTATGAACTAAAAACAAATGTCTATATTGCTAAGGGATAGAGTGGAAGTGAGGAGTAGTCATAGGTAAGATGTGAATGGTGAACCTGGATGTGGTAATATAGTGCAGTTATGAATGTCATAGTACCAATGACAGGCAAATGTATGTCCAACAAATAGACAGCATAAAATGATTGTTTCTTAGGAAACAATGAATTTCACATCATGACCAAACACACACACACACACACACACACACACACACACACACTCACAGAGAGGGGGCGGCAAACAAACAAAAAGCAATGCTTTCCCAAAGGTATGTCTACCACCTATTAAGTAATGTATATTGGTAATCTATCTTTTAAATAAAAATAAAAAACACTATTAGCAACTGATTAAAGTTATATGCAAGCCAAGCCATAAGTGGACAATGGCCTGTGATTTCAAAATACTACTATCTAGAAAGGAAAATTACTGGGGCGTTTGAGGCAAAAAGATCATGCATATTTTAGGCAGGTTGTTCTCATAGCAATATGTATTGAATTAAAGACAGAGGAAAGACTAGAGACAGGGGAAAATTCTGTAGATCAAAATGAACACAAATATTCAGGGTAATGATGATGAAGGTCTGAAATGGGCAGTAAGTGTGGAGGTGGAGAATTGGACAGGAATTTGAGTGAAATGTTGAAGGCAGAAATTGAAAGTCAATGCTGACTTTCAGATTTCAGTCTGAGGCAACTATAACAAGAATGACAACATTAAAATGAGTTTTCAAGAGAGTTGCTCAATAGCAGTGGGGAGCCATGAAGTTATAAAGAGTTGGCCAAGATTAACTTAATTTGTAGACCATCCAGATGTGCAAGGTCAGCAGACTGTGGTGTACATAGAGTGCTAAAGTTTGCAAAGGGATGCTATGTAGAGCCTAAAGGTTTGGGAGATGATATATGGAGCCATTGATCTATGAAGTTATGAAGTATACATGATGAGAAAATGAGGGGGAGTTTTTCAGCACAGAAAATTTCATAACAGTAGCATGTGTTATTTCTAAAATGGGGTTTTCTTTTTACAAAGAAAGCTCTCTCTCCCTCTCCCTCCCTCCCTTCCTACCCTCCTCCTCCTCTCCTCCTCCTCCTCTTTCTTCTTCTTCTCTCTCTCTCTTTTTCTCTCTCCCTCTCCCTCTCCCTCTCCCTCTCCCTCTCCCTCTCCCTCTCCCTCTCCCTCTCCCTCTCCCTCTCCCTCTCCCTCTCCCCCCCTCTCTCTCTCTGTGTGTGTGTGTGTGTGTGTGTGTGTGTGTGTGTTAGTTTGGCTTCATTAGGGAAAAATGCCATCATCATTGCTATTATAGTTCAAGAACATTAATGCTTTAATAAAATGCATTGTTCTTTTAATGAGACTTTTAAAATAATGGTAATCATAACTGAAAACAGTTGAAAATTGTGATTAGGCCAGGCAGTGGTGGTGTACACCTTTAATCCCAGCACTTGGGAGACAGAGGCAGGCAGATTTCTGAGTTCAAGGCCAGCCTGGTCTACAGAGTGAGTTCTACAGGGGGAAAAAGAAAACTGTGATTAATGGAATGCTAGTTGGGTTGTCAGCATTTTTAAAGACACTTGATAATGATACTGCATGCATGTACCATGTGAATGGAGGCTATGTAACCATCTATAGGTAGCCTAATCTCTCTGAATCTGTATCTTTAAGCACAACTAAATGAACCAAGAACTTTTAAATTACTACATTCTTAACAAATGCCTTTCTCCAGCTCTTTTTCCATCTTTGCTGGTTCTTTCCTTGTAGCTCCCATACATAGTTACCTATAAAAATGCAGACATCAAGCATATATTGATAGAATTTTCTCAATTTAAAATGAATAAACTACATGAATTAACCTCTGCATTCTTGAAATTCATCATATAAATCTCTTTTTAGTTGCATTTTACCTAATGAAGCCAAAACTAAACTAACACACACACACACACACACACACACACACACACACGTGCATGTAGACAAAACACCAATATACACAAAATAATAAAACAAAATAGTTTTAAATTATGTATATGTGCATACTGTGTGAGTTCAGTCTGTTGTAGGCATGCAGATGTCTATGAAGGCCAGACAGGAACACTGGAACTGGAATTAGAGGCAGTTGTGAGCTGCAAACAAACCCAGGTCCTCTGTAAGAATAATTAGCAGGGCTGGAGAGATGGCTCAGCGGTTAAGAGCACTGACTGCTCTTCCAGAGGTCCTGAGCTCAATTCCCAGCAACCACATGGTGGCTCACAACCATCTGTAACGGGATCTGATGCCCTCTTCTGGTGTGTCTGAACACAGAGACAGTGTACCCACATACACAAAATAATAATAATAAAAAAAGAATTAGCACTCTTAACGCCTAAGGTATCTTTCCAGCCCTATATTATCTATAACAGATTTATTTAAATGCAAAAACTACATCTGCCTTTTAAATTTTGTATATCCTTTTTATTTTCTGCTCAGGGGTTTGTTTGGTTGCTTGCTTGCTGTTTTTGTTGGGGGTGGTGGTGGTTAGGTGGGTTTTGTTTTTTCAAGCACATCTCTTTGTATATTATTAGTGTTTGCTTTAAGTAATACCTTATATATACAGAATTTATCAGTATCTCCTAATATCATGCTACCAACTTTAATGAAATATGTATTATCTGTTTTATGTCTTTTATATTCCCCTATATATAAAATATCATAAATTTTCATGTACATACACTGAGATTATGTTATAATTATGCTAGAAAGTTTCCTTCAAGAGGTCTGATGAGGAAGAAGGAAAGAACCAGGAGATATGGAGCAAGAGAGTATAAGAGAGGTCTATATGATCAAAGTAATATATATAAATATTAATATTAATATATTAATATAGATAATTATATCTAATTAATATTATATATTATATATATTATATATAAATAATAATAATATTGATATATGATAATAAATAAAAAACAAAAATTTCCTTTGATCACCAAACACAGTTAAGAAAACTCAGAAGAAAAAGTAAAGTAAATTCTATCATGTTTTTGCTTGGTACTTCTGTCTCCCTGGTGTTGCAAAGTTGGGTTTTTCCCCTGTTTTAAATATTTTTATCACCCTTCTACACTATCTCTGCTGATAATTCCATCATTTGAGAATGTCTTCTATCATGAAATATAATACCATCACTGCACATAGGATTCTACATTGGCAGTTCTTTTTCTTCAGCACTTGAACATGTTGTACCTCTTTCTACTAAGTCCTTGATATTTTTTTCTGTTAAAGAAATTGCCTTTCTATTTTTTTCTCCTGCATGTACATAATTAGAAGATTGCTACTTGTCAAATGCTTTCCTTAAAAGATTTTTTTCTTTTTCCTACTTTTCCTGAAGTCTGATTATAATATGCATTGGAGTAGATTTAGTTGAATCTACTATGATTTGATTAGTTTCTTGAATCTGGAAGTTATTTTTCTTCAATAAGGAATGATATTAGTCCCTATTTTTCCAACTGTTAATTCCTCCTGTCCTGTTTCTCCTCTCCTGTGACAATTTTTAAACTTTGGTAATAATCTCACAGTGATTTCTCTTGCTTTAGTATTAAGCTGACTCATTTTTTTCTGTCTTCACTGTCTTACTGTTGAACCTATCTGTTGAATTTTTAGGTTTTGTAAAGACCCTTTGGCATCTTCATTTGTTTTTCTTGCTGTTGGTACTTGTCTATTTGCTGTGATTTTGTATTTTCTTTTTAACTTAAGGAAGCGTTTATTTGGATTTATGGTTTCAGAAGGAAAGTCCATAACGGCAGGAAAGAGATAGCGGCAGACAGCAAGAACAGGAAGGTAAGAAGCATCTTCAACCTCAAAGAGGAAGCAGAGAGAGCAGTTGGCAATGCCTAGTCCCTGAACCTGCTACTCCAGCAAAGCACTTCCTCTAGCAACACTATACTATCTCTCCAAACAGCACCACTAACTGAAACCAAGAATCAAATGCCCAAGCCTATTGAGAACCTCCTCATTGAAACCAACACATTGTACTCCCTGGCTCTCATAGATTCGTGACAATAACAATACAAATTGGTATTTACTCCAACTCCAACAGTTTCTGTTGTCCTTAACATTTCCAACACTGTTTAAAAGTCCAAGGCTTCTCTACATTGTGATTTTTGTATGTTCATATGCTCCCAGGGTGTTGCAGTTGCTTACAGAGGCATTTTCATGATGTATATTTTAAAACTCCTGTTATATTATTCTGAATCTGTGGTTTATAAATATTGATATCTGTGTATTTTTATATTCACATAGAGTTATTGCTACAGTGAGAAATTCTTCAATAAAAGTTGGATATTCTGGATCTTACTTAAATATTTTGTCTTAGTAGGCCTTCTGATACTCTCAGCAGAAATCTAGGTTTTACACTGGATCTTTCTTGACAACAAAGTGGTATGCTGGTATGCCCAGGTTATTGGAGTGAAACTTCAGCCTTCTCTCTAAATCTCTCCTTCTACTATCTAGCCTGGTTGAGAAAAAAGTAATGGCTCCTGACTTGCTCTCCACTGAAAGGGGTCTATTTTCATTGGTGATTAATGACTTTGATCCCAAATAGTCCATTTCTGGGGATAAGATAAGCTTATTTTAAAGTCCATGAAAGAAGACTTAAGTTAGAAACTTTCTATTCAAAGGCCTAAGCTTTTCATTAGCTTTACCCTTGGCATTCTCCTGCACCCAAGAATCTCATTTCCTATCTCCTGATGTCTTTGTAGAAAAAGACAGCAGCAGACCTTCAATGGGAAATAGAAGAACAGAGCCTTTGTAGGCAGACTCCATTCCTGTCAAAATATAGCATTGTTAAGCTTCATGAATATAAGAACTCACTCAAATTCTCTGAACCCCCATTTTTCCACTTATGACAAAGGTCACAGGGCACTTGCAAAAATGAGTTGAAAATAGGGAAGGGGCTGGCATAACAGGGGCTCAATAATTGATCATTTCCTTACTTTGCAAAAAGAAATAAAACCACAATCCCTCCAAGAGGAAGAACAAATCAAGAGCTGGGCAGTGGTGGCGCACACCTTTAATCCCAGCACTTGGGAGGCAGAGGCAGGCGGATTTCTGAGTTCGAGGCCAGCCTGGTCTACAGAGTGAGTTCCAGGACAACCAGGGCTACACAGAGAAACCCTGTCTTGAAAAACCAAAAAAACAAACAAACAAACAGAAAAAAGAACAAATCAAGATTCGTCACTATCATCAACATGTGTAGATCCCACAGAGATACCAGAGAGGTTGGATTTCTCTTGTCAAATTTGTCAGGGTTAAATTACACAGCCTAATTTCTCAGAAAAGATACACTCTATGTCCCTTTTTCTTTTTTTCTCCATATGTCTGAAAAATACTACAGATTCGGGGAGTTAGGCAGAGCAGGGTAGATCAACATAGTCAGCATTTGAGTTACTATTGTTTTCTTGGTGGGAATAACACTGCAATATCAAAACTTGTTTGCTGAGTAACCTATTGGAGGTGTGACAATTCTCAGTTTGCCAGATCTCCAGCTCTTGTTCACATCCTCATAGTTCACAACCTCCTTCCAACCCCAGGATAGGAAAAAAAGTGGTGAAAGAGTTACAGGAAAACAAGAACAGCCCACTCCCCAGGTTCATCAGCGGCCCCAGACTTCAGCCACAGCAAAGTTGCAAACTGGATGAACTGGCCAGCTAAACCTGGCTTTCAAAGGCTTTCTCACGCTCAGGGTCATGAAGCTGAAGGAAAAATCATTCTCAACTTTTATGAAGCAAGAAGCAAAAGGCGACGTGTTCTAAACAAAAAGAATAACAAAAAGAATACAGTTGTTTGATGACCAGCTCCTCGTCTCTCCCTCTACTTCTATCTCAGCTACATCTGGAAAGACATCGCCATCTCCGCTTTTTCTCTTCTGCCTCGTACATAACACACACACACACACACACACACACACACACACACACACACACACACACACAC
>JANHMN010000005.1:73517356-73546821 GCA_030674055.1 Rhabdomys pumilio | reverse complement strand
ATATATATATATATATATATATATATATATATATATATATATATGTAAATATAACCTGCTGAGTTCATTTAGTTTTGCTCAAATGTAGATGTGATTCATATGTAGGGATGACTGCTTGATATAGGTTAACTAATCAGGGAGTTCATCCCTGAAAATAACTGATTCTCTCTCTCTCTTAATAGCTATTAATTGCCAATAGCTCTTCATCTAGGGATGAGGCCTTTTGAGAGTTCCCTCTTTGCCAACGGAATTATAAGTAGGGTTATCATTCTGCTCTGTGCCCTTCCCAGTCTTGAGCAGTCTGAGCAGACTGCTTGCCACACAGGACCTTAACACCTAGGTGAATCCTGCTGCTTTGTTTACACTTGCAACTTCCTACAGGACTTTAACACCTACGTGAAGCCAGCAGCATTGTTTACACTTGCGACTTCCTGCAAGAACTTAGAAGAAGAAACTGCCTGCTGAGCCTGCTTCACAACATTATCCAGCTGAAACAAAGGATGGGTTCAGTGGGGCTTCCACTATATAACCACTGTGCTGATTATAAAACTTTGAGCCTTGATCAAAGAACTGTCTTGGCTCCATGTTTCTCTCGCCCCATCTCCTTTTCATTTCCAGCCCTCCTTTCAGGTAAACCCAGTTCCTCCATGGCCGCTGGACGGCCACACTGCTAGTCTTGTTTAGGCAAAAAGATTGTTGATACTTTGTAAGCACAGTTTCCTATTATATATAATAGTCACCATCTTACAGCAAATGACCTGATCCTCTGGCTCTTACAATGTTTCCATTCCATCTTCCATTTTCCTCCCTGAGCCTTGTGTAGGATGTGGGTCCCTTGTTCTGGTGTCCTACGACCATCTCCCGACTGAGGACAGGGTGAGAACAGGGAGGGCTCGTGCTGCCTCCTGCCTGCGTCTCCACTGTCCATAGGTCTCCAGCCCAGCCTGATGTGGGAGGTCGAGGCCAAAGGACACAGAGTGCAAGCAGGAGGGGAGATTGCCTGCCCCTGCCACTGCCTCTGGCACCCTGTCGCTGACCGGTCTCTCCCAGGTGTTGCCCTGGTCTCTCCGAGCTGAACCGGTCTAGGCCCCGGCTGGGCCGATAAGGAGCCGGCTAGCTGGCAAGGAGGCAGCTTGGCGTCCCAGGCAGGTTCCAGGAGAGCAGAGCTCTCCCCAAGTGTTACAGCTCTTGTGACAAAAACTCTCAGACACCAGGATGATTCTTGAGCACGTGCCTTTTACTTCCCCTAAATAGAGCCCTTATATACAGTTTTGGGGTGGGTTATGGTCTGACAGCAGATAATGTCTATTGGCTTGACTTGAGAGCTTGGGGATACCTCATCTGCATGTGGGAGAGCCTGAGGGACCGTTCCTCCTGACTGATGGTCATAAACCTCTCTGTGGGAGGGGTGGTTGGAGGACTGAAGCTAAATGAAAAGAACCAGGGCCTGGGAGCAGAGCTGAACTCCTGCTGTCCAATAAAGGTTCTGAGGTTCGAAACTCATGCTCAACCAAACACCCAACTGCTTCTCACATCCCACTGCCCTACGGTAGGAGATGTTTCATAATGTGTCAATTGAAATGGGTACTCCCAAGGTCAGTTTCTCCCTCCATTTTCAAACCAGTTGTGGATTTATGCAATGGTTTCCAAATCCAAAAGGAAGTATCTTTGATGAATGTGAAAAAAAACACTTATATGTGGACATAAGGGTAGAAATTTAGGATGCAGTTAGGAATTATACTGGTTTGGGAAAATGGCAGGAGTGGGTTCTTTTCTAGGACCAATGGCTTTATCAGCCACGAAGTTGGCTAAGTATACAGTACTAATCATAAATTGCCTCCTATTCAGAAAGTTTTAAAGTCCAGTTATACAACACTATTGGTTACCACCAGCATGTAAGTGCCACTATTGCACCTTTGAGTTTATCTTCCTATTCTGAACGTTGTTGTGGTCCATAGGCTTTATAACTAGATAAAAGTATTAATCACTTTTCTCCATTGCCAGATTGCATAGCATCTTCCCATATTATTAAAGTAATACTCAAGGAGGAGGCTTACAGACCAGTTCTACTCTGATTCTTCCAAGTCCTATATCTGAAGTGTGGTATCTAAAGCAATAGGATCTTACCTTTAAGTTTGCGGAGGCAACCAAGGGCAACAGGAATAGCCTATATTGTTTTTTGGGAAGAACTCTCTTAGAATCCTTTGACCAACAAACTGAAGGGAGGCTTCTTATGCCTGGCACTCGGGTTTTGTTGAGAATCTAGGAAAAACATTGATTTATTTATATACGAATACACTTATATGTTATTTTTGGTAAAAAACACTTTTAATTTTTTTGCTATATTTAATTTAGAAATTCTTTCATACAATATATTTTGATCATATTCTTTACCCTCCATTAACTCCACCTAGATCCTGCCCACATTGCTACCCACTCAACACCATGTTCATGTTTCTCTATTCCCCCCCACAGAAAAATAAAAACAAATAAACAAAACCAATAAGGTAAAAAAAAAAAAAAACTAAAACGAAACCCCAAAAAGCATGTACTGTGCGCTCACAAAAAAATAAATAAATAAAAAACAAACAAACAAACCATAGTTAGCATTCTATCATGTTAGAGGATTGCTATATCATGTAGCATCCCCATTGATGTGTTTATAAAAAGATAAAGAGATAAAGAGAATATGTTCTGTGGGTGTGTGGGAAGGGGATGTGTGTGGAGGGGCATGCATCTCTTCCCCCTGAAGGACCAGCCACACTGGTATAGTATAGAACAGAGTTTATTCAGGGCATGGGGAGGGGAGCCAGGAGGGTAGTAGAGGCAGAGAGAGAGAGAGAGAGAGAGAGAGAGAGAGAGAGAGAGAGAGAGAAGAAGGAGGAGGAGGAGGAGGAGGAGGAGAAGAAGAAGAAGAAGAAGAAGAAGAAGAAGAAGAAGAAGAAGAAGAAGAAGAAGAAGAAGAAGAAGAAGAAGAAGAAGAAGAAGAAGAGAAGAAGTAGAGGCCGGCCATGACCACGTGGAGAGAAGTGGAAGGGAAGGGGAAGGGGTGAGGGGACAGAGAGAAGCAAGAGACAAGAGAGGGGCAAGAGATCAAGAGATCAAGAGCAAGAAGAGGGGGCAAGCCACCCCCTTTATAGTATACCAGGCCTACCTAGCTGTTGCCAGGTAACTGTGGGGAGGAGCATACCTGTCTGTTGCCAGGTAACTGTGGGGGTGGAGTTTAAACAGAATGCTAACACCCATCATATAGCAGAAGATGGCCTTATCTTGCATCAATGGGAGGGAAGCCACTTGGTCCTGTGGAGGCTTGATGTCCCAGCATAGGGGAATGCTAAGGTGATGAGGCAGGAGTGGGTGGGTCGGGAGCACCCTCATAGACGCAAGGGGGAGGGGCATGGGATGGGGACTTGTGGAGGGGAAACCAGAAAGGGCGATAACATTTGAAATGTAAATAAATAAAATAATTAAAAAAAAAAAAACCAAGAAGTCCTTTTTCTTTGCAAAGCTACTCATGGGTATGGTGCCTGACCTGTAGTGTGACTGATAGAGCCAGTGTCAGCAAGTATCAGTTGAAATAATTTCTTAGCTACATGTGTCTACTTTCTCTTCTCAGTTCTGTGATTTTGTCTGTCTTGAACCTGTGCATGTCTTGTGCAGATTGTCATGGTCTCTGAATTCATTATGTACATCAGTCCTGCTGTGTCTAGAATATGCAATTTCCTTGGAGTCACTTCTGGCTCTTATAATCTTTCTACCTCCTCTTCTTCCTAGATTCCTGTGAGGGGTCTCTTCAATTACCATGGCTAACAATGTAATGATCTATATAAGTCAAAAGGGAAGTCCAGTTTAACAGTACCCTGTAGCCCGTGTTAGTTCAAACTTCTATAGAGTCTGACACCAGGCAGTTTATTTTAGGTATATTTATAGTATATTTACGTATTTGTAGGCATAAGTACAGTATATTTTAGAAAAAAGTTTCCTGGTGTGACACAATCTGGTATAAACAATAAGGCCTAATTACATTGAAACTCTTCAAAATTCCTATCACTTCTTCCATGAAGACCAATTCTACAGATAGGCTATACATGTTATCTTAAGGGCCTAGGGGAGAATCTTGTGTGGTGTTTGGTCTTAAAGATAGCACAGAGGTCACCTAGGCTATTAACCACCTGGTCCAGTTTATGGGAGGGAGCCCCTGGGCATACAGATAGCATAAAATTCACCTAGGCTATTAACTATTTTGAGGTACTGCTGTGGGAGCCTAGAGAAGACAGGTGACCTGATCCTACAGATAACATAAAGGTTACCTAACCACCTCCATTCCCAGCCTTCTGGGCAAAAAACAGGTTATACATCTCTTCATTGTAAGACAGCCCTACATGTTTAACATTCCTCAGTGCTTATCTGTGAGTACAAGGACCTCTGTGCTCCCAAAAAATTCTCAAGGCTGAGGGCAGGGATTTGATAAAGACATCTCATTTAATACTAAGTGCTCCAAACTCCCAATTCTCTACACATTCTCCCAGTTGTAGGTCCCTGGATTAATTCATTCACATTTACTGACAGAAAAAGCTTCTTTGATTAAGCTTGAATGAGGCACTAGTCTATGGGTGTATCATTAGAAGTCATTTTATTGTTATGTTCTTTTAACAGAATAATAGAAATGGGTTTTCCTCTAAGCCATGACCTATCTGCTCTCAGGGTCTTTACCATTTTAACAGTATCAGGTATGGATCCTATCTCATGAAGTGGTCCTTAAATCCAATCAAAAAGTAGTTGGTTATTCCTATAAAGTTTACGATACTGTTAAACCAGTACATTTCACAAGTGGGTCACTGTTATAGGTCACAGAGTTTGATATGTGATATTATAATGATTACCTTTCCCCTCCTATAATGTGCAGAGTACCTTTTAGCACAATGAAAGCTAATCAGTAAGTTAACGCTTCTAGTTGGATATCAGCTTTACCTCTCTTTGCAATTGACACCCACTGAAAAAGGAAAAATCAGTTTTCTTCAGTGGTGTATTACATGTCAACCACACTCCATGGCAGGTCTCATACCCAAACAACATGAACTCCATGTTTTTTGTTGTCTTTTGTTCCATTTCATTTTGTTTTGGCATATTTGTTTGCCTTATTGGCTTGGTGTGTGTGTCTCTGTGTGTATGTTAGTGGTTGTTGTTGTAGGCTATTTGATCACACTGTGAACCCCATGATTGTGTGATTTACTGAAAAACCTGTTTCTAGTTGTGGTGTGGCTCAGCCCTTAGCACATACCTTTAATCCCTCTGACTGGAATACAGAGTCTCTCTCAGTACACATCTTTAATCCCAAACAATGAAGGTAAAGTTAGCTTGTAGAAGGGAGCACCTATGTTTGAAAGTGATGTTTAAGTGAGTGGCAGACAAACTGACCAATCAGAGAAATATTTGACAGAATAGAGTACGCCCAATGTTCCTGAGAACAGAGAGGAAAGGGAAGCTACTTAAGGGGCAGTGCAGAGAGAAAGAGAGGAGGCAACGTTGCAAAAACAGTTAGTTGTACAGAGACAGGTTGCAGAGACAGAGACAGAGACAGAACAAGCTAGACACAAATAAAGTCAGGGCAAGCCAGAGAATGAGAAGGAGTCAAAAGATTAAAACATATTGCCAAAGTTACTACGAGGCCAAGGGGAGCAATTCAGGAGAGTCCAAGAGAGAGGGGAGCCAGATTGAATCAGTCAGCTTGGAGAGGAGTTTTGAGCCATAACAGCTGAGTTGAACCAGCCAGTCAGAGATCAGAAAGAACAAGAAAGGATGGGCTTATTCAGCAGTAACTCTCAGAGACTGAAAACACTCTAGGCCTAGATAAAATTGAATGGAGGCTAGAAGCTTCCAGGACTAGGCCTAGGTTTGCAGACAGTAAACCTCGAAGACAACAATTACATTAGATAAATAAAAGTTACTTTTACAGTTTTTTTTTTCCAGAGAGAGAACATAAAGTTAAATGGGTAAAGAGATGGGGAAAAACTATGAGGAACTAAAGAAGAGAATATAGTCAAGTATATTGTATGAAAATAACCTTTTAAATGAAAGGTCGGGAGGTATCCAAATCACTTCAGTGGCCAGCTACAGTTTCTTGTATGATAGCTTCCCCCAGAGAGCTTAAGGCAGCTTGAGTCTTTTAAGGTAGCCATCATCAGAATAGAAGGCCTACCTTTCTTTTTAAGGATGTCAAGTCATCTCTTTCAGTAGTTTTTCTATGTAGAGGAGTTAATGTAGAATGCTATAGAATGAAGTTCTTTTCTGATGCTCTGCTTACCCAGAGCTATGGTAAGTTTTATAAAGTTATGTTCAATCTGTTTTTGTTTGTATGTTTCCAGTATTACCTTGACATATTACATACATGTATTACTTGAGGATCATGCTCATAAGTGGCAATTACATCTGTACATCAGCTTGGGTTGTAAAAGCTAATTACATGAAAAATCCAAGGCAAAAAGGGTTGTTTGTTGCACTGTTCTCTTCAAGAAACAATAAACAAACAGGTGAATATGAAAGACCCCCAAAGGGAGACCCTCACTCAAATCCGGATCATCTCGTACCCAAGGACACACGAGAGACCTTGTTGATGCAATAGCAAAAGGTAGCTTAATGGCAAGGGCCCTCGGGTCGAAGCGTATCTCACGCAAGAGATAGAGGATTCGACAAAGACCCCAAGAAATTTGGGATATTTATAGATAGAAGTTGGAGAGAGCGGGAAAATTTGGCGTGGTTACATATGATTGGATATTTTAAACATCAGCAATTTCCGTAAGTAATCATTTGAGCTGGCAGGATGACTAGTTATTTTTTGACCATGAAACCTCCCAGACAGGGGCGTGAGAAAAGTAAACACCAGATAGCCCATTACTCACTTGGGCTTGTTTGGACTTGTCTGGGCACGTCTTTTCATGCCTTTTCATTTCTTGGTCACCCTGCCCCTGGAGGGACTTAATATTTTTATCATGGCTATATTTAACAAGTTATCGGTGGTCTTTACTGACAATGAATTTTTGTTATGTGTTTCAAGCTGTTTTCAAATTTTATTCTCACAAATACACAGGAGGATATGTGTGTAAGTCTTCAGTGATCTCAAAACATACTAATAACTCTGACTCTTTAGTTCAACGAAAGTTCCAGTCTCTTTTAATGTAAGAGATATTTTTCAGAATACTGTATCATTACACCTTTTATTTCCTGGTATCAGTGATACACTCAGATCTGACTATTTGGAGCTAGGATCCATTGATGTTAGAAAACATGAAGCATTTGATTTTCTGGGTCTGGGTGACTTCACTCTGCATAGTATTTTCTAGTTCTATCTTTTGACTTGCACCTTTTATTACTATTTTTAAAGCTAACAGTACTCTATTGTGTTTATGTGCCAAATTCTCACTATCTAGTCATCATCTGAAGAACATTTAGCGTGTTTCCATTTCATAACTATTGTGGATAGATTGACAATGAACATGGCAGAACAAGTATCTCCATAATAGGAATCTAGTGATTTGGGCATTTGCCTAGGAATTGTATAGATGATGCATATGACAGATCCATTTTTAGCCTTTTGAGAATTCAGATTGATTTACGAAGTGGTTGTACCAGTTTAAAATGTGACCAACAGTGAGTAAGAGTTCCCCTTTCTCCGATGGCTCATCAGTGTTTGTTGTCAATTGTTTTGTTGATCTTAACCACCATGACTGTGATAAGATGAAATCTCAGAGTAATTTTAATTTGTGTTACCCTAAGTGCTAAACATGTTGAAGAACACTATCCCTGAGACACTTTTATATCTTCTTTTGAGAACTCTGTTCAGGTCCCTAGCCCAATTTATACATGGGAAACCTGTTTTCTTGACTCATTTTTGAGTTGTTTATATAGTATTGATATTAATCTTCTATCAGATGTACATCTGCCAAAGATTGCCTCCAATACTGTGGGATTCCTCCTCACTTGACTGATTATTTCCCTTTCTGTACAGAAACATTTTAGTATTATGGGATTCCGTTTGCCAGGTTTCAGCAAATGGAGTCTATGGTGGTTTGAATGAGAATGGTCCCATAGATTAATATGTTAGAATATTTTACCCCCAATTTCTGAAGCTATTTAGAAAGGATTAGAAAATGTGGCCTTGTTAGAAGAGGTATAGTACTAGAGATCAGTTTCGAGGTTTCAAAAGGTTTGTGCCATTCCCTTCCTTCCTCCCTTCTTCCATCCCTCCCTCCCTCTATCCCTCCCTCACTTCCTTTCTCTCTTTCTCTTTCTGATCCACAGATGAGTCTTTTGTGACCTCACAACTACTGCTCCAGAACCATGCCTGCCTGCCTACTATTGTGTTCCCTGTCATAGTAGTCATGTACTGGTAACCTGCTGAAACCATAAGTCTCTCTCTATATATTTTTTATAATTTGCTTTGTCCTTGTGTTTTATCACAGCGGTAAAAATGTAACTTAAGCTGAATCCTTTTCAAAAAGTAGTTTATATACATTTATCTTGTAAGGAACTGTCTATGTTTCCTTCTAGCTGTTTCACACTGTGGCCTTTGATTCATTTGGAATTGCTTTTTGTGATAGATATGACTCTATTTTCATTTTTCTATTGGTGGACATCTGGTTTTCCCAGAACTGTTTTTGAAGATGCTGTCTTTTTTTTAAGTTTATACTTTTGGCTGTTTTATCAAATATCAGATGGATGTACTACGTGTACTCATGTTTGGGTCTTTTATTTTATTCAATTGGTTTATATGTCTACTTTGTTGACATTGTTGTTTGCTTTGGTTTGGTTTGTCAATGCCAAACTACTTTTATTACTATAGTTCTGTAATATATCTTGAAGTCTGCAATTGTAATTTATACAGGATTGTGCTTTTTGTTCAGGATTGCTTTGGCTATCTGGGACCTTTTCTCATTCCATAGAGAATTTATGGAGTTTTTCCTCTTGTATTTTGTGAAGAATGAGATAGGGATTTTGTTTAGGATTTCATTAAATCTGTAAATCAATTTGTCAGGATACTAAATTCCACAATATTAATTTTACCAATCCATGATCATGAGATTGTGAACATCTTCCATTTTCAGTGTTGTTCTTAGTCTATTTCTTCAGAGAAGTAATGTTTTCCTCATAAAGGCTTTGGTTAGGTTTGTTCCAAGATATTTTTTGTTTTGAGGCTATTGAGAACATTTCTTTCTTTTACTTAATTGGGCCAAGAACATGTTAATCTTGATTATTTTCTCAAAGAACAAGCTCTTAGATTTATTGATTCTATGTATTCTTTTCTTAAGTTTCAGCTGTGAACGTATCATTTCTTGCCATCTTTTGAGTTTGCTTTTGCTTTTTCAAACTCTTGAGTTGCATAATTAATTTGTTTATTTGTATTTCTGACTTTTAAATATAGATTACATCTATAAATTTACCTCATAAAGCTGATTTATGTGTCCCAGAGGCTTTATTGTGTTTTCATTTTCATTTAGTTTCAGCCATTTTTAAATTTATTTCTTGATTTCTTCAACCCATCCATCTTTCAGTAATGTATTATTTAATCACTATGATTTTGTGTTGCTGTGGGTTGATTTGCTGTTAATTTTAAGTTTTATTACACTGCAGTCAAATAGAATACACAGATTATTCAACTTTCTTAAATTGTTAAGACTTTTTTCTTGTATTACAGTACTTTAGAGAAGCGTCCATGGGCTGCTTAGTATAATGTATAGTATTTGATGTTTCAGTGGAATATTCTGTTAGGTCCATTTAACATACGATGTCATTTAATTCTGATGATCCTCTGTTTATTGTTTGTCCAGATCACTTGTATATTAGAGAAAGTAGGGTATTGCAATTACCTATTATTTTTGAGTTGGAGTTATTCTGTGTCTTTAAGCCTAATATTTTTTTTTGGAAACTGGATACATCAGAATTTAGTACATATATGTTTATGGTATGTTCTTGGGTAATTGTTGCCTTTATTATAATGAAGTGTTTCTTATTAATCTTTTATGATTTTGTTTTTAGTTTTAAGTCTATTTTGTTAAATATTAGGGTAGTAACACCTCTCTGTGTTTCTGAGTCCCATTTGTATGCAACAGTTTTTGGCATTTTTTACTTTTAGGTGGCTCATATTTTTAAAGTTAAAATGAATTTCTTATAAATAAAAGATGTGCATTTTTGTTTCTTAATCCACTCAACTAATCTTTGTCTTTTACTGAGGATTTGAGGCCATTAATATTTAAAGTAATTGCTAAAAATATGTGTCATTTTTTTTCTGTGTTCTTAGTGTTATTTTGTGTTTTAATGATTACAGTTTCATTTGTTTTCTTTATGTAGACTTTTTCTACATTTTTCCACTCTTCAATCTGAAGTATTGTTTACAATATTCTCTGTAGGTCTGGTTTGGTGAATATAAATTTGCTTACCCTGTTTATATCATGAGAACTTTCTCCTTAAACCACGTAGTTTTGCTGGGCACCATAATCTAGGTTTGAGTCCATAGCCTTTTGAACTTAAGGTGCATTGCTCTATGCTCTCTTCTGGCTGTTAAATTTTGCATTTAATGATCAGCTGTAATTCTGATGAGCTTTTCTTTAGCTGAATTGTGGTTTTCACTTGCTGCTTTCAGTGCCTTCTCTTTGCTCTGTGTATTTAATATTTTAATTTAAAATGTGGTAAGTATTGTTTTTCTGGTTCTGTCTATTTGATATTCTAGGTATTTCACATATTTGCATGAGTATGTCCTTTCTTAATTGAGGATGTTGTCTTCTATGAGCTTGCTGAAGATCTACTTTATGGCACTGATTTGTTGTTTTTCTTTGCCTCTGGTTATATTTTGATAATCTCAGGGGTTTGGGTGGTATTCAACAGTTTTTACATTTTCTTTCATGTTGTTTTAATTTTTCATAGTAGCTGTATTCTATTACTTTTCTTACTTTTTATTATTTTTTTTTAAAATCCTGGTATCTTCTACTTGATTCATTCTACTTGTAAACTTTTCTTTGAGCTTTTAATTGAGATATTGAATTCTCTAATTCCATCTTAATTTCATCTTTCTTTCTTTCTTTTTGTTTTTTTTTTTGTTTGTTTGTTTTGTTTTTTAGTTTTTTGAGACAAGGTTTCTCTGTGTAGTCCTGGCTGTCCTGGCACTCACTCTGTAGACCAGGCTGGCCTCAAACTCAGAAATCCGGCTGCCTCTGCCTCCCAAGTGCTGGGATTAAAGGCATGCGCCACCACCGCCTGGCTTAATTTCATCTTTAATTCTCTTCAGTATTTCTATGTCTTTAGCAAATTCAGTTTTCAACTCCTGAATTGTCTTTAATTCAGTGGTATATTTGCAGAGTTTTGGACAACATTCAGGCTCTTTAAGTTTTATGAGCCGTTTGACTATATTTTCTTTGAATGCTTTGAATTTTTTCATAAAACTTATGATTGCTATTTAAATTCTGTGTCCTTGGCTTTATATAGGTAATTTTATCAAAGAACATGTCTACAAGACTAGTAGGCTTGTGGAATGAATATACTGTCTTGATATTTTAATATTTTTTGTGCTTTGATGATGAGTCCTGGACATTTGGAATTGTTTCTTTTGTTGTATGTTTGATGTGAGAGTATAGTCTGTTTTAGGTTACACCGGCACATGATCCATATAATTGGAACTAGACCTGGAAGTGTCAGTCCTTGCTATACCTGCAAGTTTGGAAGTGCCATGGAGCAGATGGAGATCCGAGGCACTGAGTAGGTGAAAGCAGTGCACAAGCTGTAAATTGAGAGCCACATTTTCAAGTGTGATGCAAATGCTAAAGATACAGGTAGAGGTCGGATGAACCCACTGAGCAAAGGCAATATGTAAGCTTCAATTTAGCTTCCAAAGCTAGGTCTTTGAGTGTAAAGATAGTGTAGGGATGGATGGAATTCCATAGGACAGGGTGGTACTTGAGCTGTACTTTTGGATCTATGCCTGTGGGTGTGAGAAGATGGTGTGGAGGTGATTCAAAACTGATTTTATTAAAACAAAACAAAAAACCTTCACATTTCTTAATTTGGGCCTATAAGACAACCAAAGCAGGGTAAAAAATAAAAAAGGTCACCGTTCCATGCATTATATTTCAGAAAAAGAAGAGTCTGGCAAACCACCCCCTCCCAGGTGAAGATAAATATCCAATTAGTGCAAATCTAAACACTGCGGGGAAAGCATTATCTCCTAAGAAACAATTCATTCTTTCAAATAGGGGCTTCTTTGCGCCATCTTGTGGAATGAATTGAGAAAACAGTCAATCAGGTAACAATTCAAACAAGACTGTCAAATTACACCTAATAGTTGTCTTCCATTTTAATTTACCTTCTGTATTTAAAATTAAACCATATCTCAGTACTCTAAAGATAGACCTAAGGCCATCAGGTTCGTCTATCCCCACCATCATCTACCCCACTAGCGTGCCCACATTAATTCTATATCCTCTCTCAGACCTTCACGGATACTTTATGTTTTTATGTGACATACTGGGATATGCCAAGCTTAGCATGCCAGGGATGCTGTACTTGTTGATATTGTCTTAAAATTTCAGTTATGAACTAAAAGAAAGTTGAACTAGTTGAACAGTTTAAGTGTACATGAGCACTCATTTACAAAAATTGCTTTTGTAATACAAACTCTTATACAAACCTATTTCTTTTTGTAGTACAGAAAAATTATTTTAGGGAAACCGTGTTTTAGACATAGAAAAGTAGATTTAGTTTTATATTGGTAAACTAATTTTGGGTGAGTTAACTTTTTTTTTTTTTTTTACTTTTCATTGATTCCTTGTGAATTTCACATCATGCATCCTAATCCCACTCATCTCCTCATCCCTCCATATCTGCCTCTGCCCTTGCAACACCCCCTCAACGGAAAGCAGAAAAAAAATTAAATTAAACAAAAAAGTTAAAAATAGTATGTTTTACTGTAGAAACTGTGGTATATGATGGTGCACTGATTTTTTTAATCTTAAGATATCTTAGGAAAAATAATGTGCATCTTGAAACTTTTTTAGCAAAAATTTCAAATAGCATAAATGATCATGATATATGAATACATGAATACAGTGGCAAGAACATGGCTGAGCAAATACTTGTAGAATCAGATGTCAACTTCTTTGGCTGTATGCAAAAGAATAGTTCTGCATATTCTGAATATTAATCTTAGATATGTGGCTAGCAAAGACTCTGTCTCCATCCTTTGGACTGCTTGGTATATGTCTCACATATATATTTCATAACCCTAATTAAATAGAACTATAAAATGGCTATTAAAAATTTTTAGATGATGTAAAAATTTAAAGAAGACTCAATTTTGTTAAAAAGCCTGACAAAATTAATTGGAAATATAAAGTATTACATTCTTGTATTTTAAAGTCAGCTCTTTAAAAATGTTATTAAAAATAGATCTGTATTTACCTGTAGTTCTTTGTGTAATGTTGAGACTTTGTGATCTTTCTTCTATCCATGTTTAAATACCTATTAGTGTCATCCTTGTTTAGGTTATACTTAAACAGTTATGTTGATAAGATTTTATTGATGCAGCTTCTGATGACATTTCTAGGAGACAAATCTCACAGGAAATCCCCTGATCTTCTGGATCTTGCAATCTTTCTGCTCTATTTTCCACAATGATCCCTGATCCTTAGGTGCTACAGACAGCTAAACAATGGTGAGAGTGGAAGAAATTCTCTTCCCCAGGGAAGAACACACAAATTGGCTATCCCACACCAAATGATCAGCTCCAGAAACATAGGCATACAAAGTAACATTACATAGACTAAGCAGGATATATTTATGTATATAAGAATATATATGTGTATATATATTCTCAACATTGTGTTTTTTACTAAGGGGGTGGCAAGAGGGTTTAGAGAGAGGACAGAAAAGGAGGAAATGATGTAATTATATTGTGATCAGAAAAATGAAAATTTATTTTTTAAAATTAACTTCACTTATTTCAAAGGTCTAATTGTATTTGATATATAAAGCAAAAAACCTCCACATATAAGTAGCATTGGCTATATCAATCTAATTTCTTCTAATTTCTTATAAGATTTATTTTTATAAACCTCAGTTTATATTTATACTACAGACCAATTAAGGAAGGAATTTATAGATATAATCATCTCTACATTCATTTTAAACACCCCAAACCATAAAAAATAAGTGAAATTCTTGCTAAGATTTTTATGTTGTATCTCAAAGTAGGTTTAATTTGCACTTTCCTAATTCCTAAGAATTTTGAATTCTTTAAAGATATTTTAAGTCATTTTCATACCTTCTTTTTAGAACTACCTGTTAAGATCTGTCTTTTGATTGAGCTGTTTGCTCAACACTTTGATTGTTTTTAGTTCTTTGAGATTTATCTTACCTCAATCAGAATGGCTAAGAATACACTGACAAGTGCTGGAGACAATGTGGAGGAAGGAAATTTCTCATTTGTTATTAGTGAAATTGCAAACTGGTGCAGCCTCTATGGATATCAAAAAGCTAAAAATCAATCAAAACGCTAAATAGAATTCTCAAAAAGTTAAAGAGAGATTGTCTAAGTTAGGAATTTACTGCTGTGACCCAACACCAGGACCAAGGCACCTCTTTTAAGGGAAAACATTTACTTGGGGCTTGCTTAGGGGTTCAATCCATTATCATCAAGGCAGGAGTATGGTAGCATCAGGGCAGGCATGGTGCAGGAGAAGCTGAGAGTTTCCATCTTCATCTGAAGGCTGCTAGAAGACCACTGACTCCCACATAGTAAGGAGGAGGGTCTTAAAGCCCACCCCCACTGTGACACTCTTCCTCTGACAAGGCTGCACCTACTCCAACAAGGCCACACCTCCTAATAAGATCAAACATATTCAAACCACCACAGAGATCTACCATATGAACCCAAAACATTCCACCATAAAACTTCTAGAAATGATCCACTTTTTCAGCAAAGTGTCAACATAAAAAAACTTACAAAAATTAATAGCCTTTCTACATAACAATAATAAGCATGTGGAAAAAGAGATCACATAAATACTCATTCAGAGTAGTTTAAACAGTCCTAGAAAATCAAGGAATAAACCGAATCATTTTAAATCTCTGAAGGCAGAAATTTGCTAAGTCACTAGAAAGTGGAAAGACCTCCCATAATCATGGTAAAACTAGTATTTTGAAAATGACCATCCTACCATGATATACAGAATTAATGCAATCCTTACCCCTTAAAAATTATATACAGAATAAGTTTATCCTGTTCCCGAATGTCGTTATTCATAAAAATTAGATTCTCTTGTAGTTTATAATATGTAAGTGAAAAATCAACAGAAAGATATTTGACAAACATATATTACTTTATCATATTATAGAAATTTTATATTGTTAATAAAAATCTTACATTATTGGTATATTCAGAATAGTAAAACAAAATCATTTCATTCTACATTACTTAGAGGTATTTTGAGTTATATAAAGCAATTTCTATCTACTTTTCTTTCTTTGCCCTTGATAATTCAAAATAGAAATAAAATTGAATTTTTCTAGAGTTTGTTTGGAAGAAAATTCTTTTTTTTAAATTTAAAACACTTTATTTATCAATATCTGTATAAACATATATACTTATACATGTATACATATATACATACATATATAAATGATAATTAAATAATAAAATGTATTTAAAAAGTACGGGGGTTGGGAAGAGTGGGAGAAAGGAGAGAAAGGGGAAAGTTAGGTAAATACAGTGTTCATATATGAAATTCTCAAAAAGGAATCCGGTTTTTAAAAATGTTCAACAGATTAGCTAGCATTTTACAATATGAAAATAAATATGACCTATAATTATGTTGAAGGACATTTTAACTCACTACAAACTTTGAAGTTTAAAATAAGATCAATGAAAATTATTTTACCCAGCATACTAACACGAACCACAATAACGTTTTATAATTCAAAGTATTTCTGAGAACAAGAAAATAGATTGTCAGGAACTAAGTCAGCAGAACCAGGGGTACACTGTGTGTTAATTTTTTTGTTTGTTTGTTTGTTTTTTATCAAATCATAATTTTTACTTTTTAACACAGGGGTTATAAACACAAAAATGCAGAATGTGGGGAAGGGGATGACATAGGAGCATAGATGTTCAGGGGGAGTACAGATATCTTTCAGAACAAGGTATCATCTGGGTGAAGGTTCAGGGGTCAGGTCACTATGACTTTTCCTATGATTCCCTTGTCATAATCTAATTTGGTACTATCCGCAAGTCTGCCTTATTACAAGGTCTATGACTACTCAGGCTGGTAGATTTCAACAAAAGCTGCCTGTTTACAATAGTTTATAGCCCTCTGTTTCAGTGTTTTTCCTCAGAGACCCAAGTCTTTGTGTTAGCAGGCATATATGTCAGGCCTATTGCTGATTTTAGGCTTATGGCTGATTTTAGGCCTTCAGGGATAAACAGGGCTGCCCCTGACATCTCCTCCCTTCTCCAAGTATAGAAGGGCTGTGGCGATTCTAATCTTGCCAAGGCAGGGATAGAGGCCTGACCTCCAGTAATTAAAGGGGACATTGTAATGGCTCCAGTCCTCCTGTCGTTGTCCAGTGAGGCATAAGGGCCATACCCATCCCGATGTCTTTTTCCTGGAGAGGGGATACTTTTGACATCTACCCCTATGCAGTCAGGCTTGTCCCTCAGGGAACCCAGAAACATATTTTTAACTTTTATTTATATTCCCTTGCAGTGCTTAGCCTCGCAGCCTCAGCAAGAATTCAGATCGCCAGACAGAGGGGGTTCTGGGTGGCCCCTCTCTGCTTGGTCTAGGGGTGAAAGCCCCTTCTTTTAGGATGGGTGGAGATGGGACTTAGGAACACCCTGGATAGAGTAACAACCTCATCTAGAGTCTCGTGGTCCTCCAAAGCTAACATATGATAATGTATCTGAATAGATTTTGCTATCAGATTATCTGTCTGTTGTTTCACAAAGTTAGTCAGCCTATTTAAGGCCCAGGGACCAAAGAAAATAAGCAAAAATAACCCAATTAATAATCCCAAGGTGGAAGGAAGTAGGGTTAACAATCATGGAGAGGTTGAAGACCAATTCTTGTACAAACTCTCCTTTTTCTCTTTCTCTCTCTGTCTTTTCTTAAGACCTTCTCTAGCCTTTTCATGCTTTCTTTAATCATCCCTGTTTTGTCTATGTAAAAGCAGCATTCTTCTTTAAGGGCTGTACACAGTCTAGAGCTGTACACAGTCTTTTCTATTGTAAAAGAGAAAATCAGGTCCAATAAAGGCCTTTGGTATTTTTGAGGATTGCATCAGACAGCGAAACGAGGGATTTCTTCAGATTAGTGATGTCCATCTATAGCTGTTTGATGTCCTTGTCAAAGGCCCATTGGAGGTCTGAGTAGTATAAGTCCAGAGGCCAGCATCAGGATTAGAACTCCTAATAGCAGACATCACAGGTGATTAATTTTTACCTGGAAGAGAAAAAAGAAAGGAATTCTCAGGGAAACTTTTCTTCCCTGGATGACAATTGTTATTCATCTTATTTATAATTGGGCCTGGTTTTGGGGAGGTATCTATTTAATTCATTAATCTTTTTGGTGACCATTTAGTTGTGCCTTCTGTGGTATTAAACAGTCATATCAATCCTCGGCCCCATATAGGAACTGGGTCCTGGCCATTCCATTTAAGGGTAAGAGGGTCCTTCCACATAGTTTTGGCATAGTTTTTATTGGTCTCAGCGATGCCAAAGGCAATCAGCGGCAGATTTGCTGTGAGCTTTCAGTTTTAGAAAGTTAAGAGTAAACAAGGCAAGCTCCTTCCACCCTCAAAGAGTCATAAAGACACTATTTAAAGATATATAATTCATTATTAATAATCTCTTTTATCAAAGGACTAGTACAAAACAGCCAACAATTAATCAATCTATATAATATATCAATTAGTGAGAGATTCTTCTACTTTTTTAAAGTTACTCCTCTTTTGTCAATTAATTGTTGAGGGAAATTAAGATTTGCATCTCTCTTAAGATTATTAAACAGAGACATAAATTCTTTTGTGAAGAGCTTAAAATAAGACCTTAACCAATAAGCATCTCCTGGAAACTTTTGAAAATCGTTTGAAATAAGTAAACTATCTTTCTTTCTTTATTTTTTTTGCCAGACCAATTATCTGTTATTTTTTATTGGATATTTTATGTATTTACCTTTCACTATTATCTCCTCTTCCTTTCTCCCCCAAAACCCTTTCTCACACACACTCTTCCAATTTATATGAGGATGTGCTCCCATCATTCTCCCAATCCCACCTCCCTGTTCTCACATTCCCCAACACTAGGGATTCAAACTTTCGGGGACCATGGCCCTCCACTTTCACTGTTGCCTAACGAGGCTAACCTCAGTTACCTATACAAGTGGAGCCATTTGTTCCTCCCTTTATGTTCTTAGACTGGAGTTTTAGCCCCTGGGAGCTCTGGTTGAGTATTTTGCTACTCCTTCTAAAATAAAACCAAAGCACCCACATGTGTCTATGCATTGTGTCTTAGGTACTGTGAGCTTTTGGGCTAATATCCACTTATCAGTGAGTGCATGCCATGTATGTTCTTTTGTGATTGGGTTATCTCACTCAGGATGATATTCTCAAGCTCCATCCATTTGCCTAAAAATTTCATGAACTCATTGTTTTTAATAGCTGAGTAGTACTCCATTGTGTAAATATACCACATTTTCTGTATCCATTCTTCTGTTGAAGGACATATGGGTTCTTTCCAACTTCTGGCTATTATAAATAAGGCTGCTATGAACATAGTGGAGCATAATGTCCCTGTTGTATGTTGAAATATATCTTTTGGGTATATGCCCAGGAGTGGTATAGCTGGATCCTCAGGTAATACTATGTTCAATTTTCTGAGGTACCGCCAGACTGATTTCCATAGTGGTTGTTCCAGCTTACAACCCCACCAACAATGGAGGAGTGTTCCTCTTTCTCCACATCCTCGCCAGCATCTGCTGTCACCTGTGTTTTCAATCTTAGCCATTCTGACTGGTGTGAGGTGAAATCTCAGTGTTGTTTTCATTTGCATTTCCCTGATGGCTAGGGATGTTGAACACTTCTTTAGGTGCTTCTCAACCATTCGAGATTGGAAGAAAATTCTTATCAAACTTGAGCTGCCATAAAATTTTGTGTTTTCAGAAAAGTTTTAATTTGTCACTACACTGAATGCTATTTTGAGTAACCTAGCTTTTGTAATTTAGATGCTTATTATGTTTTAAATGCTTGTTTTACAATATCAGACATCTATTAATGTTGTGTTTAAAGCATTTCAATGTTTTATGAAACACTTGTAGATACCAAAATGGTATTTTAATAAATGTTAAAAAGTTTTTAAAGTACTTAATATTAGAATATTATATAGATTTATTTGGTATTAAAATACATAGGTAAGTCCAAAATATATTTATAAATTAATATGATGTTTTTGTTTCAAGTTTTTGTTGTATTGTCATTTGGTAAACATTTAGTTATAAGTGAGATAAAGTACTTATGGAACCAAATATTCTTTAGTCATAAATTCTATAGAAAACTATTAAACTCCTCTATTTTAGCTATGCACATCCTTTAAGAGAAAGAGAAGAGGAAGCAAAAAAAAGAGACAATAGTTTTTCTGAATTTATGTAGTCAAAAATTATCACAGAAGTACCCACACATATATTGACAGACATATTTTCAATGAGAAATGCTACAGTAGTAACTATGGTGCACAAGGAATAAAAATGTAAAACTTAAATTGGCCCCAGGTTTTTGTTTTATCCCATGTTGATTTATATAAAGTGATGCTTGTGGCATGTATACACATGCCACAATTAACATGCCACAATTACATTAAATCAGAGTGTGTAGTCTTAGTAAAAAGCAATGTGGAAAGTTTATATCTCTATTTCTTTGAGATGTAAGAAAGCTAGCAAAAGAAAAAAGATCAAAAGTTAAAACTAGTTATCTACATTTAAGATAATATTCTTTCCAATTTTAAGAGCTAAACAGCAGTGGGGAGATACACTTAGAAATAAAATTTCTTACTTGATGTCATTTTAGGCCAACATTTTTACTTTTATATGTAAATTATAAAGGCAGGCTAAACAATATTCCTTTTGTTTGCTTATATATTTAAAAGGAAAAAAAAGTTAAAAGAGTTACAGAGTTTGAATAGTCATTGCAGTTTTCAGTTCCCAACATAGAATAGATAAACATCACTGGATGCTACATGTTTTCAAGACTAAACATCAAATGGCTTGTCATGTACTTAAACTTGTGATATTCTACCAAGCATGTAAAATCCATAGCCGATGTATGCACCTTATAATAAGTGTCGCTACAGCTCAAGCAAAAATATGAACTTACTTAAAGCTTTATGAGAGAGCACCCTAATTTCTCTCTCTCTCTTCTCCCTAATCTTGCTGTCACCTTTGCCCTTATCTCCTGAATAAACCCCACGTGGATTTCTTGAAAAACAAAAACAAAATCTTTACGAGATTAGGTGGGCAGTAGTGGAGCAGGCCTTTAATCCCAGCATTCAGAAGGCAGAGGCAGGTAGATCTCTATGAGTTAGAGGACAGTCTGTTAACAAAAATCAAACCACCACCACCCCCCAAAAAACAAAAAGCCATTGTGAGATTTAAAAAAAAATACTGGGCGAGGGGCTATGGTAGGGATTCAAGAGATCAGGCATTATAATGATGTCTTCCAGAGTAAGTTATTTACTGTTGCATCTGACTCAAGATCGGTATACGGAAATATCTATCGAGTACCCTACTTTTGGTACCAATGACATTTATTAAGTGATTCATAGTTTTCTGGTCAGAAAACAAAAGTTTAGAGATATGAAAAAAGTATGAGCCAAAATAGTGAGACTGAGCATTTAATAAGGCAATCAAGAAAATTACCAAGAATGCTTCACAGGGTTCTTGAATGAGTCACCCAAAAAATGTCAGAAGCAATATAGCAGAAGACTTAATCCAGCTGTGCTGTTAGAAGCCTGAGAAATTCCCTATTCTTTAGGAATCTCCACTCAAGATTTTAAAGTGCAGTTAATAAAAAAGAAATACAACCAGGGAAAGAATAAAGCACATTTGAGAGCATCACTGAGGACTTTGCAAAAAAAAAAAAAATCAGACTTAAGTGTCTTTCCACGTATGATTTTTTTGATAACTATCAAATTATAGCTCAAAACATTCTTTCTTCTTTTATATGAGTGAGGTTATAGAGATGCCTTGAGTGAGTTTTGTGCTGGCCAATTTTATGCTAACTTGACACAAGTTGGATTTATTTTAGAAGAGGGAACCTCAATTGAGAAAATGCCCCCAACAGATCAGCCTGTGAAGAAGATTGTAGTGCATTTTCTTGATGAAGATTGAAGTATGTTGAACCACAGGAGGTGGTACCATTCATAAGAAGGTGATCTTGGACGATATAAGAAAGCAGGCTGAGTAGTTATGAGGGACAAGTCAGTAAGATGCACTTCTCCATGGCCTCTGCTATAGTTCCTGCCTTGGTTTCCTTCTCTGACTTCTTGTTGAAATGAAATAAATCCTTTCTTCTTCAAATTGTTTTTAGCAATGGTATTTTGTTATTTTTTTTAAAAAAAATAGAAATCATAAGTAAAATAAAAATACAATGTTGCAAGAAAGATCATGGGCCTCAAGAGTTTCACAGGCAACTATACCTGTTTTTTACTGTAAAAAAGGTTTTGGTACATTTCTAGAAATTTTCATTATTGCAGATAAGGAATGAGAATGGCTGCATACACTTAAGCTTCAAGTACTGCAATTTTAACATTTCCATTTCACATATTTATCTATAAAAGGTATTTTCTCTGTTGGCAACCTTTACAATAAATATTAATTATGTGTGAATTCTTGACATTTTGCTATAAGAGGCTTCATAATAGAGAGCTCTTATCCCTACCTTTGCCACCATAATTGTCCCTGTCTTTCTATCATGCCTAAAGAACCAGGCTAGCAATGAAAGGAAGAAAGAAAAAAGAATGAATACCTCTTTGTTCTTTCTGAAGCAATAAGTAATATTAACTTGTAGTCAATTTAGTATATTTCTACACAGTGTATGTTCAGTTGTCAAGTTATCAGAAGCATGTAATAAATGAAACAATGGTTAGAAATATGCTATCAATGAATTCTACCATATGTTATAAGTACTGATTAATTTGAGGCCTTAGAAATAGAAAATCTTACCTCTATAAGGGACAATATTATTGTTATTACTAGTAAACATGTAAGGAAGACAGAGTGTGCTAGAATAAATACAATTAAAATATAAGAAACTAGTAAAAGAGAAGCCAATCAATGGTTGGTATGTGTATACTTTTATGGAATGGATCATAAATGCAAACCAGGATGTTTGAATACACAGTTCTGTTCTATACTTGAACAGTGAACTGAACAAAAAGAAAATAAGACAGTAGAGGAACAATATCCCTGACTATGAATTAGCATTTGAAAAGCAGTATGACTGCCTTGAATTCTAAGAGATTTCATGCATTTATAAAAAAATGAGACAAAAGCCTTCAGTATACAGTCAAAATATTTATTGTGTGAATATTATGCATTACATACAATCATTGGCAGTGAATCTCCCATAGTATATACTACAAACATAAAACGCTGCTCTCACCAAGCTTTGACTTAACGTCAGAAACCAAGCACTATAAAGACTAAACCAAACACTATAAAGTGTTGTATTGAGAAAATATAGCTTGGAAGCAGAAATCTAAGTTTGTAAGAGCATTCATTAGAGAAAACCAACTTAACTCAGAGAAGTAAGAAAATAGTAATGATGATAATTATGAAAAGTCTTTCTAAAGGAAGGAAACAATAGAAAATTATAATCATGGGAGGAAAGGAGCAGGATTCATCAATGATTTACTAATACATTTGGCCAACAAATACTACTGGGAAAGTACAATGTGACAGACAGTCTCTTAGGTTTGAGGATATAGTACATTGTTAGCTTAATCTTAACTCTACTACTCTAGTACTGTCTTAGTCAGGGTTACTATTGCTGTGATGAAACACCATGACCAAAAAGCAAGTTGTGGAGGAAAAGAACTTATTTGGCTTATACTTCCATATCACTGTTTATCATTGAAGAAAGTCAAGGCAAGAACTCAACCAGGACAAGAAGCTGGAGTCAGGAACTGATGCAGAGGCCATAATGGGGTGCTACCCATGGCTTGCTCAGTCTGTTTTCTTTTTGTTTGTTTGTTTGTTTTTTATTATTGGATAATTCATTTATCTACATTTCAGATATTTCCCTTTCCCCTCCCCAGAAACCCCTTATCCCATCCTCCCTCCTACTTCTATGAGGGTGTGCCTCCTCCCTTGAACCCACTCCCACCTCCTTGTCCTAGAATTCCCCCACACTGGAGCATCCAACCTTCACAGACCAAGGCCCTCCTCTCCCACTGATACCCAAAAAGGCCATCCTCCACTACACATACAGCTGGAGCCATGGGTCCCTCCATGTGTGTTCCCAGGCTGTCAGCCTACTTTCTTAAAGAACCTGGTATCACCAGCCCAAAACAGGCATCACTCAGAGTAGATTGGGCCCTCCTCTATCACTCACAAATTTAATTTTTTTCTATATCTAGATCCTATAGAGGTATTTTCTTAATTGAGGCTTGATCCTTTCTCTACTGAGTCTAGCTTCTGTCGAGTTAACATAAAACTAGCCAGCACAATGACATATGAACATTGTTATTATTTTCAGGAAAAGGAAGCTGAGCAACAAAATGTTAATCAACACCCAAGTTTCACATAGCTATTCAATGGTAGAAAATAAATTTGAATTTAGAATCTGGCTCCAAAAGCCACTGTGGTTTTAGCCACTATGTTGTCTCACTTCCATAAGATCGCTAATGTCATGAAATTTCACTTTGGTAGAGGGAGTAGTCAGACAACAATCACAGAAAAGATTTTTTTAAACCCACAAAAATATAGTAGTACCTCTGTGGCAATAAGACATAAGAACTGTCCTTGTCCCAAGTTGTGTACTAGAAATCTCTAACAACTGCACAGAGATGAGACCAATTTTATTTTCTTGCTGTGAAGAGACACCATGAACAAAATAACTCTTATATTTAATTGGGCCTGACTTACAGTTCAGAGATTTAGTCCATTAATGTCATGGCAGGAAGCATGGTGGCATGCAAGCAGACATGATACAGGAGAGGTAGCTGAGAATTCTACATCTGAATTAGCAGGCAGCAGAAAGAGACAGTAGGCCACTAGGCCTGGTTTGAGCTTCTGAAACCTCAAAGCCCACCCCCCAGTGTCATACTCCCTATGACAAGGCCACACCTATTTCAATAACGCCACACCTCAAATAATGCCACTTCCTATGAGTCTATAGGGGTCATTTTCATTCTACTCCCTTGCCCCCATAGGCTTGTAGCCATATCATATTGCAAAATACATTCAGTCCAATTTCAAAAGTCTCCATAGTCAGTAACAGTCTCAAAACTTTAAAATTCCAAAGTTTGATGTCTCTTCTGAGATTCATGGACTCTCTTAAATGTCATCCCCTGTAAAATCAAAATGAAAAGCAGATCACATATATGTCCAAAATACAATGATAGATGATATACATTACCATTCCAAATTGGAGAAAAGGGAGCATAATGTGAAAATACTGGACCAAAACAAGACTGAAAAACATCTGGGCAAACTCCAAACTCCAAACTCCATGTCTGATGCTGAAGCACTTTTCAGATCTCCAACTTCTTTCAGCTTTGTTGACTGCAACACACTTTCTCTTGGGCTGGTTCCACTCTGTTAGCAGGTTTTGTTGGCAGGTATCCCACAACTCTGGCATCTCCAACATCTTGGGCTCTTTAAGGCATTCCAGACTTTGCCTTCACAGCTTCACACAATGGCTTCTCTAGGCCCTGACACACGCCTGGTCTCAGTAGCTTTCTTTAACCCTGTATAATTAGATATAAACTATTATACTACTGCTACTGAATGCTACACAATTTACTATACTAATTACTATACACTCTCCCAAGCTTTTATTATTTATTATATTTATTAATTTGGGAAAATGACTGTATTCATTAAACATTTGAGAAATGATCTTGAAAGGATTGCAGCACAAACCCAGAGACCAACCCCAATTTTCCAAATTTTGTATTATTTCATTGTGCAGTAGCTTGACTCTATCAGAGTTCACAACTTGGGGTTGGTTCACTAGCATATCAATACCACCTTGGGGTTTGTTCATTAGCATAGCAAGGCTTGTCCTAGACTAGGTTCCTATCTGAGCTGCCAGAAGCTTGCTTCTGAGCTCTTAATCACAGCTAAATTTAGGAATTATACTGTTTTAAGTCACATAAAATGGCTTTTGAGTTACAAAAAATGATTTTTTACTTTAAAATCTGAACTGTATCCCAAATTAGATATACTTATTACACTAGTTCTACTGAAACTATACAAATATTTATTAAAACATCTTTGCCATCTTAAAATTTAGATTTGTTTTCTGGGAAGTGATTTAAACGATTTGGCTTTCTTGTATGTAGAAGAAATACAAGAAATTATGTCAGTTTAGCTAATATTTGACATAAGTATATTCCTTGTTTTGAATGCTATTCTGGGGGATAGAGACCTGGAGAAATAGGAACAGTTATTGTTTTTATGATATTCATGGGCTGGTTGGAAATGGGCCAGTAAATAAACAATGAAAGTACAATGTGAGCTGTGTTACAATGGAGACATGAAGAGCATGCTCTGGGATTATATAGTAGCCTTACTTTTCAAGGGTTTTGTTCTGTGCACCCAGAAGCCAAAGCAATGGCAACAGACATTTACAAAATTACATTTGAATGTTGTTGACATGCAAGGAATTAATGGGTCAAATTTGCCTCCTGAATCAGTTGATTGTAGATGAATGTAGGTTTACCTGGAAGGTTATTCCAGTCTCCTGTGGCCTCCATGGTGTAGTTTGGGGGGCAGAGGTTTGGGCACCATCAGTCTTTGGCCACCAGGCCCAGAAGATGAGAGGTTTTTTTTCTATGGAAGAGGAACATTTCGAACTGACCTTACTTTTTTTTTAGGCAAAGTGAAACAATCAAATCTCCAGTGTCCTACTTGTCCACAGTTTGAGCTGGGTCCTCATGGCAATCAAGGCATTGGGGCAGTGTTTCCCAGTGGTTAGCTTTACCACAATTCAGGTGGAATCATCATCTTGCCCCAAGTCATCTTCTTGAAGACCTTGGGAGGTCACTGCTAGGATCTGAGGTCTCTGTCATATTAAGTGTTTGGTTTCAGACCAAGGACAAGGGACTGAGGTGCATATTTTACATATCAAAGCAGACCTGGCTTCCAGGTTCTCCCTGCATCCTTCAGTTTCTACTTGGCATACTCTGCCCCCAACCCTGAACTTTCCAGCCCAGGGCTGCCCTTCTCCCAGAACATAATCTAAACATTTGGTCTTTCTCTCTTCTCCTTCCCTACCTTCTCTCTCTTTGGATGCCCTCTTTCTCTCTCTCCCCACCCACTTCCCAAGGTGACTTCCCTGTCCTAGGTCCTTGGGGCCAATGAACTCTCCCAAGAGCAGCTTCCCCAAAAGCACGCCTTTAATATATTCTAATTTGGCTTGAATTGGCCTATTTCACCAGTGGTGGAGAAATAACCTATCAGTAAGTTTAAATACCTTAAATGCCATATTTAACTGATGATCTCTGACAAGTTTGAGAACCATTATCTATTAAGTATATTTAAGTTAAACAAACTTTGCTTGTCTTTAGTTACTTGCTTTAGGCTTAACCTTGAAAACATATACAGAAAGATAAATCAAGTGTTTTTAATGTAATTAATTACTTTAGTACATAGAATGACTACAAATATAGTTCTGAATATATTAAAGCTTAATCATCTTTAATAATAATTTTACAACAAAAAGTAACAATTTCTGAACTGAACACCTCCTTCTGTAAGACTCTCATGAAGGGAGGACCTCACTCAAGCCTCAGGAATTCACAGCCACCCAATAACTCACAAGATACCGATCTTGATGTAATCAGCAAGAGGTATATTTTGGGATCAACCGGCTGATGGTCAACTCATAACTCTCACAGGAGCAGAAGAATTGACAAGATAGCCTGGTTAGAGGCAGCCTTATATAGGGGAACCCACAAACAGGGGTGTGTGTGTGTGAAGGGGTAACCAAGGAAACATAACATAAAAACAGTAGAAAGTCCCCAAAAGTCCCAACCCATAATTCAGTCACGGTCATGCAGAAACATCTTGTACACTCATCTTTCTCAAGAACTAACCTTGCCCAACCATCGTGCTTTGGGCCTTCCCTACTCATATGTGGGTTCTCTTCTGAGGTCTGAGGATTGTTAATCAGCCTCTCCCTTCCTCTCCTGAATGTTAATCCAGCAAGTGTCCTCTGACTCAGGGATAATGTACCCCTCCCAGAATGTAGAATGTATCTTGGGGCAGTGAAAACCTAAAATCTCACATTTAGCTCTGCTTTCTTGGTGGAACTAGTGAACCGACTAGCCTGCATTCTTTTGCTCAGGTGTAGGAGTCATAAAAACTTTCTATACTTTTCATAAGTTTTTCTATAACTTTCATTTTTACTACCAAAATAAAAAATTTAAATCATGAATATAGGAGCTTGGCAACTTTCCTTTCCTTGTCCTTATATATTATATCATTACAGAATATCACAGTTACTTATATGACTCAGTTTATCAAAATAACTAAAGCTTAACAAAGTTAAAGGAGTTTAGACATTCACTCTTAAATCAGTCTGTTAGATTGAATAAACCTTGGGTAAGGCAAGACCCTCTCCAGACTACTTAGATAATTGTCTTGTGTCTGGGACCACTCTGCCAGATGTTGGAACCTGCACTGCCCCAAGCTTTGGGGGCTAAATTGTCCCATTTCATACTGCTGCTCCGGTCCGGTCTGAGGGTCAGGGTTCAGCAAGAGAGAGAGTGAGGGCAGACACGAAGAATGGAGACCAGACAGAGTGTGATTAAGTCCCATTTATTCTCAAGTCTCTCTTCTTCTCTCTTTCCAAGTTTCTTGTTCCTAGTTCAAGTCCCAAGTCTCGAGTTCCTAGTCCCTAGTTCCTAGTCCCTAGTGCCTCTAAGTTCCAAGTTTTTCCACCCCTCTCTCCTGTCTGCCTCTCGCCTTTTATGAGTCTGACTTCTCAAGTCACACCTTTAAGTCACACACACCCAAGGGAAAATCCTGGGTATATAAAAACAAGATGTTATCAGAGTGTGCTCAGCTGTTGTAGGCTATTGAAAACAAGTCTCTTGTCAGAGTATATGGCTCAAGATGGCTGCAAGGATGATAGCCGCCTTCTGTCACTCCCCACAGTCTTGCTGCATCATAAGATAGGAATACCCCATCTCTGGCAGTTAGCATTTGGTGTTCATGACTATGGTCCTAATGTTTTAACTTTTTATCTATTTATTACAATTACATATTAATAACTCATAGTAAAATTATCATAATAAAATATCATTTAAAATGTCCCATAATCTTTAAATAATTTTGAAGCTTTTCCTTAAAATTATTCAGGTTTTTTTTTATTTAAATATTCTGTAAAACTCCAATTTTTTCTCTAAAAGGGATTTAAAATCTTTCAACTGCATGTTCTTATAATATCAACAAAAATAAAAAAATTTAAAAAAAAATTTGAAGAGTGAAGATATAGGGCACAACCATAATTTGCACCAGGAAAAAAGAAGCTCCAACATTGCAGACAATTCAATGCTCAGTATCTGTAATTCCTCTGGGGCTTAGGTCACCTCTCTGGCCCCAATCTTGCCAGTGTACATAGCCTGTTGTCTAGACTCCAGTGAGCTTTATAGCCACTATCTTTCTAACCTGCAAATCCTACCTTTCATAAAAATGTATTCTAACAGGTAAAAGATACTGAGTAATGGGGATTATAAGAGAGTTCATGTTTGGCAAGGTGCACTGAGAAAAGATCTCCCTTCACCAGATTTAAATAGTTTTTTAAATGAAAGCAATGGAGAAAGGGGGACAGACTGTTGAGCGTGAATGAAAAAAAAATGAGGACATGATTGCACTTAGGTATGGTTTACTGTAGATATGAGGGAGAAAACCGCCAGAGACATCTGGAAGGGTCCACACTAAACACAGCCAGCAGACTGAACCAGTGGAAGTGAAAGAGAAAGAGAGGAGAGAAGGGGGGCAAGGCAAAAGAGGAACCAAGAACCAAAGAACAAGAGTGCAAGTGGCACACGCCTTTAATCTCAGCACTAAGGCAGAGGGAGAGGCAGAGGTGTAGGTGTAGGTGTAGGTGTAGGTGTAGGTGTAGGTGTAGGTGTAGGTGTAGGTGTAGGTGTAGGTAGGTGGAGGTGGAGGTGGAGGTGGAGGTGGAGGTGGAGGTGGAGGTGGAGG
>JANHMN010000005.1:73453102-73517346 GCA_030674055.1 Rhabdomys pumilio | reverse complement strand
TGAGTGTGTGTGTGTGTGTGTGTGTGTGTGTGTGTGTGTGTGTGTGTGTGTAATATTAAAGTAGAAGGAAAACTATGTGGGAGTATAAAGAAGATCAAAAAGAGAAAGGAACAAGGAGAATAATAGCTCTGGACAATAAAGACAAACTAATTGCAGGTTTTCTCTCACATACGAATCTATATGTGAATGTATGTATGTTTATACATGACATGAAAGTAGAAAGAGGACTATTTAGGGGATGGAAGGGTCATAATGAAACCTATTGTTTTATATACCACATAAAGATATTAATAAAAACAAGATAAAATGGAAGACCTATCTGCTTGTGTCTGCTTGAAGACTATGTAGCAGCCATATTTTTAGCAGCAACAAATAAGAAAGCTAACTATATGGAGTCTTCTCATTTTGCTGTTGCTAAAATAAGTCATAGAATAAGTTATACCAGGGTCAGATGCAGTAACATTACCCACATGCTTACACTATGGCTGTTTGAACTCTAACCATAAAAGCCACAGTTATGGTAGAAAACTAAAGCATTCTCAGAAATGCTTATCAAATTTTTTTACATTTAATGACAAGGACTGATCATATGGCCATCTCCTGAGCTTCAAAGGGAGCAAAGACACTCATCTAGATGTATCGCTGCCTTGAATAAAATCAAATACATTCTAGTAAGGAAAAATAAAAAGATAGACTCTACATGAGAAGCTAAAAGTGTCTTCCACATGTCATCTCAGGCTACCACATGTAACTTAGAATTTGTATAGTTCAATACAAGGCATTGAAAGCCTATCTCTTTGAGGATGTGCCAGGTATAACTTCAAGAAGTATTAAAGGATCTAGGTTAGTAGCTAGACTAACCTGCTTGCTAGTATTCACTTCTTTGTGTAATCACATACAATTTAATTTGGATTAGACTTAATAATTTACTTCTACAAATGTGAAAGTAATGGGAAATAATAACTAAGATTAGGTTACCAAAGATCACAACTTCCCTTTGCTACTAGAATCTCTCTGATCACTTTCTAGATCTTAGGCTTAGATGAAATTCATTTCAATTTGGGTTTGTTTGGCAGAGAACAGAGGACAGAGGACATCCTTTGCTGAACAACATGCAGAGATCTGAGGCAGCCTAGCCAAACAGTCTGTGAGTGGTTGAACCATGCTAACAACAATATGGACTTGGAAGCAAAATTTGGCAAAAATTGAGCCTCAAAATGTGTATAGCCCAACCAATACAAAAGACAGATATGTGTCTCTGCCTGAAAGTTACAGTAACAATGGACCTAAGCTGTGTCTAGATTTCTGACCTAGATAACAAATGTGAGCTGTTTGCAGTTGTTAGATTTCAAGGATAATTTGTTACACACTAAAAATAACATTCCTGAAGTAAATGATGGACTTGCTCAAAAAATCATGTAAACTTTCTGCAATTTGAACTGACAAGCTGTAATTTAGGTATTTTCGCATCTATGCTCCCTTCCTCCAACTCTAGAGGAAGAGTTTTCTAATATTCAGGTTAAAGCAGTCTAAAAATAAAACTCAATCCTTCCTTCACAGGTGAATGAGCTCCCAATCTCTGAAGGCATTAAAGCAGAAACAATGTAAACATCTGTTAGATAGTTTTTGTGGTAAAGTTCCAGACATCAAATGACCAGATTAATTAGATCAGTGCTCTTCACTCACATGAAATAACATCTGTGCAATAGAATGGAAGTAAATAACAAGGCTATTACAAACCAAAATGACCAGTTTATATAGGTTCTACCCAATCATTCTTAGGTCACTAAGTATCTATAATTCATCTGTGGCACAACAGTGAGCCTTGTTCCCCAATGTAGAATGCTCAACATGAAGTGGCTTAAGATTTTTTCATACTTAGATTTCTGGAAGCAATAGTTTTGGCAGTATGATTGCCAGAACAGCAATATCAGCATAATCAAACACTGGTAAAATACAAACTTTCAACTCCATTCTATACATATTGCATTAGAAACTCTGAAAGAATCTGGAAATCTTTGTTCTATATAATAAAATTGAACCTAAACATTTACATTTGTATTTAATGGTTAGAATGTAGGGAAAATAATTCTTTCTCTCTGAAGTTTGGCTCCATAACCTATAAAAGAAACTGCTAGAGTGCTCCAGAGTGTAATGAGACATTGACACAGTCTTTGTGGTATATAACACAGAGTAGGCAATCAATTACTGATAATTCTATTCTTATCAATAAAAGTGATCCGGAGAATAAAGAAATTACAGCTTTCAAGTTGGATAAAATTATAGAGTAAATACTATAATTTCACCTCATAGATATTCTCAATGTATTACACTGTTTATGATTTTAGTCTATTTTTATTCTTGATAAAATAATGAATAAATAACGAGTTAAACAGCTTCTAATCGTAAATAACGGTTATATACTGCCAACTCGTGATTATATGCTTGAGTATCTACTTTGTCGATAATTGTCAGCAAATTAAAATTTCCATATAGTTTGTCTCTGTTACATGTGTCTGTTCTGCCTTGCCCTGCTATCAATGAATATTTTAGTGGGAATAAAATTTCATTTTTATATTGTCCCAAAGGAAAAAATGCCAAGAATTCAGTTGTTACATTCTAGGAAACACTAGAAATAGGGCTTAGATAATCTAGGGGTTTATCCCTTTTCATTAAGACAGGGCTTAGAAAAATGAACCTGTGTTTAAAGGCATTACTTAAGAAAAAGGTGAATCACATGAACCCTTACAAGGAAGTACAATTTACAAAGGGATTTAATATATGTATACTGAAGATTACAGAACAGGTCTGGTCAGTTTGATTCATTTTAACAAGTTACTACATAATACATACTAAATTCAAGACATTTGAAAATGTTGGAATGCAATAATGAATAAGATGCCAGCCTAATATACAGTGAGTTTATCTTCACTTGGTAAGAATAAGCAAAGCATAATAACGGTATTGACAGAAGTAGTCTTACATCTCAAAGATCTTGACTTCTGAATAAGATGGCAGACTAGGGACTGACCCTTTTGTGAGCTAGTAAGGAACAACCAGACCAAGAAAAAAATATATATGCTATATTCCAAAAGAGAGAAATAGCAAAATAGCTTCAGATCTTCATGGAAGAAGTGAAGAAGTATTGCAAATAAGTAGGAAAAAAAGATGAAAGTTGCAGAGAAGTAGTAAGCTGAACACAGTGTAGCTGAACAGTTCACTGGCATAGGGCGGGGGAAGCAGAAGGCCCTTCCAAGAGATAAGCCAGAAAAAAGATGAGTAGTCTTACATCAGGATAAGTCCACAACCCTATCAATCCTCAAATTCAGCTGTGGATTTTGATGGAGCAGTCCAGAGGACAGGTCACATTGGCAAGGTGCATCATTTTGCCACATTATATGACTTAGAGCAGCAGCTGGGCACTGTCTGGAGGGAGAACCTATTGTTCAAAATTGAGGTACCTCAGAGGCCTGAAATCAGGAAATACCTATAGCTGAAGAAGCCACAGCTGTTGTGTGAGCAATGGCCCAGAGAGGAAGCCTCAATTTGGTATTCCACAGTCTTCAGGTGAGGGGTGTCTCAGAGGTGTAGCTGTGTATAGCAAGAACAACAAATGTAGATTAGCCAAAGGGTATAGATGACAAGCTGTATTCACCTAAGAAGTGTTAGACAGAGGTGGCCTAGCTTTCCATTTATATGAACAGATCAATGAAAGTTTGACGATAGCTCTGAGCCTGAAGCCAATAGATGATTCCACTCTGGAACTTCCTATCTTCTTTTACTGCTATAGAGCTCAACAACTCTGAAGTTCCAGAAATGGACATGGCATGCACATCTGAATCCCTCAAACAGGGTAATTAATACACAGGATGTGTTAAAAGTATGAAGACAAGTTCTCTGCCTGTACCCATCTTATTGCTGTGGTTTCTTGCTACACATTCGATGTATCTGAGAGACATCAATGAGCTAAAACAGGAGTACCATCTGGAAAGTCATGGAACTTGAAGGAAGAACCTGTCTACTATACACAATGCAAATATTAAGTGTGGCCAGTAGAGGCCCCTAGTACACAAAGAAAAACAACTACAGAGAAAAACATTGCAGAAAGGAGATACTTGTCTAATGTAGACTGCAACGCAAGAGTCCATAAATGCAATCGATCCCATTCTCACAAACAGAATGGGTCATCTTTACTACTTTTATGATTTTTAAGTGTATGAGTCTTCTGCCTGAGTGCATATTTGTTCACCATGGGATACTAGAGTAACAATGGCTGTGAGGTGGCATATGGGGGCGGGCAATTGAGCCTGAGTCCTTTGGAAAGCACTGTCTGTGCTTTTAACTGTCAAATCATCTCTCCAGGCCCCATCTTCAATTCTGAAGAAACTGTTCCAGTACATTATCTGTTTAATGTTCTTTTAATTCCCAACTCCTTTACATGTTTAGCAGGATTTTTATTTCATTGTATTCTTTTTCTTTTGAAGATCACTGATTTTATTAAATCTAAAAATCTTTATAAGGACAGTGACTGCCCTGCTCCCAAGATGGAGCCAACGGGCATTCAACAGATCTTGAAATGAGGGAGAAAAGGGCTAAGAATCCATTCATGAAAGCTGATAACTATTGTTGTAGAACTGCAGGGGGCTACACAAGGGCTAGACATGCAAGGACAAGAATTCCAAAAAGGTTGAAATGCTGAGGGGAGAAAACTCCCAAAACACCTCAGAGGAGGTGAGTGTGAATCTTTTCCTTCATCAAGTATAGGCAGGAGCACCACCTGTCTGTGGACTCTGGAGACTCGTTGCTGTGGCTGGGAGGACTGAAGAGGGGTCCTCAGAGAATGTTACAAGAAGGCATCATGCCATTCTTGAAGGCATTTAAAGCAAAGCAGTCCTGGGACTGCTTGGCATTGGCAACACATGTGTCTTTTAGTCTTCATCTTTCTTTAGCACCAGAAACTGACCAAGGACCACATAATCATTGTTGAAGCTCCTTTCATCCAGCTTCTTGCCCAGGGCTTCACCAATCCCAGCTAGGCTCCCCACTGACTTTCCTCCCATCAGCTCTTGCCCGTGAAGTCTTAGTGCTACATCTTGATAAGCACTAAGGGAGGTTGTCATCTTGATAAGGCTGATCCAGCAGTTGTAGCTCTGGTTATACTCCCAGAGCTACTTGGCTTCTCCTACCCATACCTCAAGCTAGTAGAACATTCTTTGACTTCCTAATGTTTTCTGAAACAGATGCAGAAACACTTCAGCCAAACATTAGATGGAGCTCAGGATCTCTTACAGAAGAGTTGGGGGAAGGATTGGGGGCCCTAAAGGGGATAGGAACTCCACAGGATAGCCAACAGAGTCAACTAACCTGAACCATTGGGACTCTCAGAGACTGAGGCACCAACCAAAGAGCATACATGGGCTGGACAGAGGCCCCTGACACATATGTAGAAGATATGGAGCTCAGTCTCCATGTGGATCCCAAACAACTGGAGCAGGCTCTGTTCCTAAAGCTATTGCTTGTCTATGGAATCCGTTCCCCAACTGGGCTGCCTTGTCTGACCTCAGTGGGAGAGGATGAGCCTAACCCTGTAGAGACTTGATGCATCAGGGTGGGAGGGATACCTGAGGGGGATCCTTTCAGAGAAGAGGAGGAGGATGAAGGAAGGGACTCTGTGAGGGAGTATTGAGAGGGCAACAGTGATTGAGGTGTAAAATGAATAAATAAATAATTCAATGGGAAAATGTTATTTACTTATTATTACATAATTCTTTCATTATTGGGCAATATTATTCTTACAATTACCTAATTGTGTTTTAGCCATTTTGCACTATTTGTAAACCCCTTTTTCCATTTAATCTTTTGACCCTAATGTCTCACTGTTTTCTCCTCCTCTCTAATCTTATTTTTCCTTTTGTTCATTAAATTGTGTATATCCTCTATTCTTTCCCTTTCTCCATCTCCTTCCATTATTATTGAATTCATTTACTATTTTTGTACCCTAAATAATTTTAACTTTATAAAGTACCTTGCCATTTTCAGTTTTATGATCACTAGAGAAAGAAAGGTAAAAAAAAAAAAAAACCCAAACCATAAAAATCAAAAGGATAAACTATGAACTATGTGCCAGCACTGAAGAAAAATTTCAACACAAAAATTAAAGTGCTGAATTTAAAAATTACAGAAAAGTTGTCATTGAAAATCTTGATGAACCCAATAAAAACCAGAGTAATAAATGCCAATAGAAGAACAGAGCAAAGAGTTGAAAGGATATCACTGTTGGAGGACAAAGCTGATTACATCCCAATAGAAATATGGGAGATATATGAGATGCCCACAATGTTCACTAACTGTGGGAGATGATGAAGGGATTGGAGATGTTGCAATAAGAGATTTATCCCTTTACCGGTCAATGGTATTTGAAGTATTTCATCTACACAGTTACATTTTATTCTAAGGCATCTATTTGCAACAATCCTTGCCCACGGTCTAAATTGTATTGAAGAGAAAGCTCAGCATGAACCGTATGTTTTCTCATCATTTCCCTTCTGCTCCTGTGTCTTTTCCTAGTTCTCATCTGCCTAGATTGACCCTATGATTAGAAACATTATCCCTGGGAAATATGCAGGAGAATTTTGTCCCTTGCTTCCACCTTGTTTATTTCTAATGTCTCAAGGTACTTAGACAATTATAGGCCTTACACTTTTTAATGTTTTTAATTAATTATTTTATTTATTTACATCTGAAATGTTGCCTCCTTCTGGTTCCCCTTTCCACAGTTCTTCACCCCTTCTCCTCCCCTTAACCTCTGAGAAAGTGCTCCCATACATACATCACCCTTTGGGGCATGAAGCTTCTATAGGATTAGGCAATCCTCTCCCACTGAGACCAGACAAGGTAGTCCTCTGCTACACATATACCAGGGGCCTCTAACCAGCCTATGTATGCTCTTTGATTGGTAGCTTGGTCACTGGGAGGTTCCAGAGGTCTGGGTTAATTGAGACCGTTGGTCTTCCTATGGGGTCACCATCTCCTTCAGCTCCTTCAGCCCTTCCCCTAAATCTTCCATAGGGGTTCCCAGCTTCAATCCAATGCTTGGCTGAGTCTGCATTTGTCTTGGTCAACTTCTGGTAGAGCCTCTCAGAGGACAGCCATGCTAGTCACAGCATCAGTAATAGTGTCAGGGTTTGGTGCCCACCCATGGGATGAATCCCAATTTGGGACAGTCACTGGATAGCTTTTCCTTCAGTCTCTGCTCCATTTTTGTCCCTGAATTTCTTTTAGACAGGAACAATTCTAGGTCAAAAAATTTGAAGTTGTATAGGTGGCCCCGTGCCTCAACTGGAGGCCATGTTTATCTACAGGAATTGGCCTCTTCAGGTTCTATCTCCCTGAACATTTCGGCTAGTGTCATCCCTATTGAGTCCTGGGAGCCTCTCAAATCCCAGGTCTTTGGAACTTTCTAAAGGCTCCCTACCCCAGACCTCAGGCAGCTGCATATTTTTATTTATTATATTTATTTATTTATTCTATTCTATTTATTATTATTATTATTATTATTATTATTATTATTTATTTCTATTTATTTTATTTATTCTCCTGGTCCTCCTCTCCCCGCATACCTGATCTTGTCCCCCTTTTCCACTCCCCTCTTCTCCTACTCAGGTCCCTCCCTCCCTTTGCCTCCTGTGATTATTTTGTTCCCTCTTCTAAATGGGTTTGAAATATTTACACTTGAGCCTTCCTTTTTGTTAAGCTTCCTATGGTTTGCAAATTGTATCATGGGCATTCTGAACTTTTTGGCTAATACCCACTTATCGGTGACTACATACTATGCATGTCCTTTTGGGTCTGAGTTACCTCACTCACAATGATATTTTCTAGGATCCATCTTAATGGCAGGATTCATTTGCCTGCAAAATTCATGATTTCCTTGTTTTTAATAGCTGAATGGTATTCTGTTGTGTAAATGAACACATTTTCTGTATCTATTCTTCTTTTGAGGGATATCTGGGTTGTTTCCAGCTTTTGGCTATTACAAATAAGGCCATTATAAACATAGCGGAACACATGTCCTTGTGGGATGGGGAAGCATCTTTTGGGTATATGCCCAGAAGTGGTATAGCTGGGTCCTCAGGTTAAACTATTTCCAATTTTCTGAGGAACTGCCAGATTGATTTCCAGAATGGTTCTAGCAGCTTACAATACCACCAGCAATGGAGGAGTGTTCCTCTTTCTCCATATTCTTGCCAACATGTACTGTCACCTGCATTTTGATCTTAGCCATTCTGATTGGTATAAGGTGGAATCTCAGGGTTGTTTTGATTTGCATTTCCCTGTGACTAAGGATGTTGAACATTTATTTAGGTACTTCTCAGCCATTCGAGATTCCTCTGTTGAGAATTCTCTGTTTAGCACTGGACCTAAATTTTAATTGGGTTATTTGCTTTTTTGGAGTCTGACTTCTTGAGTTCTTTGTATATTTTGGACACTCCCGTGTTACACTTTTGGTTTTCCATATATATAGTTACATCTCCAAGCTATCCAAATTCCTGATCATTTTCTCACCCACTCCCTCAAAATTCTTCACTTACATTTTTTTCTTTCTGTAGTGATGTGATATACTGTGCTTACACTATATGAGACTGGAACTGGGACCTCACAGCCAAAGTTAATTATACTCCTTAAAGTTACTTAAGATTTAAAACTACTACTCTACTATGTACTCAAACTGTTAGCTTGCCTTTAAGAGAACAATGTAACAGCTGATCTTACTTTCCTTGTATTTCCCATGTAAACCAGATTTACAACCTAAGATAATGTCTAACTGCAATCTTAACTTATGCACTCTTCCATGCTTCTGACTCAGTGTAATTAATGTTTGCATATCATTTGCTGAAATCAGTAAATACAGAAGTTGAAAGCAAATCCCTATATTTCCCATAAAGGCTGAACGCAACAATTTATGGATATTGGTTGATTTTAAAATGATGATTGTTGTCTGGGTTAGTTGGGATCAGACAGATCTAGTGACTTAATCTGTTGTAACATTCTATTCAAGATTTCTGTAATATATCCCATTCTTTCTCCATGTGATACTATCCATGCTGTTCTTTAAGACAGAGTAAAGCCCTTTGTTAGGGACAGACACCACTCACACACAGTGACACATACAGTTCATACAATAGACACAGAGGTGCCTTATGTAGACAGACACAAAGGGACAGCGACACAGGGATACACAGATTCACAATGTAGCCTTCACGTAGGCCCCAGATTCATAGTCATACAACAGAAGACAGTGGACAAAAAACAAAGGGAGCATGAAGTAGAGAATTCAAATCTAGACATGCTCTTGGTTAAATGACCTCAAGAGAAGTGCTTTTATTTCTTTCCTTAATGTGAAAAAATGCATAATTGGTAACTTGTAGTTAATCACTAACATGCACCTTTTTCTTCACTATGCTTCACTTCACAGTTCTCCCTTTCAACCCAACCATTCTCCAAGCTTATAACCATGCTCAATGCAAATAAGGTCATTTAAATTAATTGATTATTTTATTTATTTACATTTCAAATGTTGTTCCCCTTCCTGGTCTCCCCTTCACAAACCCCATATCCCATCCCCTCTCCCATTTGCCTCTAAGAGAATGCTTCCCACCTACCCACCTACTCCCAAATCACCCCTCTAGCATCCTCCTATGCTGGGGCAACAAGCCTCCACAGGACCAAGGACCTCCTCTCCCATTGATAAGGCAATAATTCAATTAAAAATAAATAAAGAAAAAAATTCCTGCCTATTTTATTGTTTTTTAAAGCTAAAGAATGAAATTTCGTGGTGGGGTTGAAAGAAAGCTAATAAAGTCACACATTTACAGTGAAGAATGATCAAGGTTTAGAATGATAGCTAAGGAATATTTCTTGGGCAGGGACTTCCAAGGAAAACGTAAAAAAATTAGAAAGTGACACTGAAAAAGGAAACTAAATATTTGGGGACATAATTTTGGATTCAAAGGTCAGAGTGAGTTTCCTCAGAAGAGCTGGAATAAAAACAATCAACAGATATGATAAACTATTGAAAACCCAGGGCTTAAATGATTGGGATTCCAGGAATTACCCAATTTTGGAGACCCTTCACTTCACCCATCAAAATAATGTACACATTAGGATGACCCCAAATATCTGGTCAGATTTGTCTTTGATATCTTATCATTCTAGTCTTCAAAAGCTCTGTTGAGTAGCTATAAACAAGTATCCTCATAGTCTTGATGTTTTATCTTAGTCATTTTCCATCCACTTACCTCCGTCTTGCTTCTTGGTTATATATCCTCATTTGGTCATGTCAGAATTGAGTCCATATCTCTGCCCCACTGTAATCTTCTACTGAAGTAGTAGTCTTTCTTGAATAATTTCTCTTTTGTTGTTGCATTTTACCATTTTAAATGAGTAGAATGATTTTTTTCTTTAAAACTATAAAACTATAATTATCCCTCAGATACAATTTTTTTTCCAAAATCTTTAATATGGTACACAGACATTGCACAATCTGTTTCAAATCTAGCTTGTCTGTACTCAACTCTATTACACAATTATTCTGTTCTGATCATTATATAGACAGAATATATTTAAGTCAAAACCTCTATGACACTTTGAGTGAGAATGTTCCTGCATGTTTGTGTATGGTGATACTGTTTGGGGAAATATAGGAGGTGTAGTCTTTATGGAGGAAGTAGTCACTGGAGGCGAGCATTGAGAAATTAAAAGACTCTATGGCACTTACTCTTTCTCTGCTTAGTGACTGTAGTCCAACATGTGAACTCTCAGATTGCTCCTCCAGCAGCCATGCCTGCAGCTTGCTCTCATGCTTTCCCATCATCATAGATTCTAAACCCCGGAACTGAACGCCCAAATGAACAAAATAAACTCCTTCCCCTCATAAATTGTCTTGGTTATGGTGTTTTATCACACCAATAGAAAAGTAATTAAAACACTCTCCTACTTTTCACTGCCCACATCCTTTAGTTTCACTTTCACATACCTTTTAGTTTGCATGGAATTATCAGTTTTGACAATCTCCTATTTATCTGTCAATATGTAGAACAATGTTACATCTAGCATGAATTTATATGTTTATGAAGAATTTCTTCTTAGTATACTTTATACATCTACTGTGTCAACCTGGAGTTTGTATATAAAAAGGGGTTATTGATTTGCAGTTGTAAAGATGAGTAAAAGAGAAAGATGACTATTACTGCTTAGTTCTGTAGAGTATCTCATTAATGGTCATAATGAGCCTTTATACTTTCTATAATTTTTAAATTGTGGATAAATGTCTGCAGGTATTACAAACTCCCATTTTCTAGCATATTTATTCTTAAAATGTAAACATGTATCTTCAAAGTTTCGATAGCACCTCATATTAAGCTGCAACCATTCAGGAATATGTGTGGTATGATTCTGGAGATGTTTTACTATTCTTTTAGAATAAGTCAACAAATTAAGTGAACAACTACCTCAAATCCCATCTAAAGCTCATCTTAAATTTGCAGTGCCTTTAAGGCCACTTATCCAGATGTACTTTTTTTGTGTTTACTCAATAAATCAAGCCCTCTTTCTTTACAAACTTGTATAGGCACTTCTGTTTGTTCATAGGAGTTACTTCTTTATCAATATAATAGAAGCAGATATATCATGTGACCAAAGGAATGCAATTTAGTGTTTAAACATCACTGAAAATACAGTTTCTTTAATATTTACTGGTTATCTGGATACCACAAATTTTTATTTTAAATTTATAGTCCACTTGAAATTTATATTTTATTAACACTTTTAGAGCTTTGCAAAGTTTTACATGGCCTAGATTTTTAAACAGTACATAAAATGTATCTTTCATTAGATTATCATTCAGTAGAGTGCATTTTGTGAATATGCACATATTATTTACACATTGTATTGTGTTAAGAATTAATTACATTTTTGTCTTATAATTACACATTACAGAAAAGTTGAGTCTGATTTTAATAAGTTCAATAGCCAACAGAAAATGACACAAAATGTTTTATGTATAACCACTGTTTATATGTCAGTTTTAAGTATCAGTATTTTAACACTAATGAGTAGTTTGGGAAAGATCAACAGATGTTCATTAGTTCATGGGTACACATAGATTTCTTTTCCAGATGAAAATAAAAAATGTATGTAGGCATTTTGTGCATTTCAATCTGAGAAAGGGTAAAACCTATTACAGCTGGATGTTTAATGGCTGGAATTAGAATGAAATCAGACTACACTTGGAGGACTTTATTAAGCTAGAATGTTCAACTAAGAGAGCATGTACTTTGTCTTGTATTGTACATGGTGATAAGCCATTGACAAATACCTCCTTTTTTATTGAGTGCTTACTCTGTGTCACAGTAGGTTATGTATGTTAAGTGCTTTACATCCTTTCTCTTCATCCTTGTAAGTATTCTGAGTAGCTTGTTTCTCATTTACAGTTGAAGAAACAGATTTAGAGAGGTTAGAAAAAGAACAGAAATACAAATTAGGCTGTAATTCCATTCTCCTGACCCGAGGCAAGTGAGACTTGGGAGTTTTATAAAGATCACTCTGATAAAGTAAGAAAAAAGACTGCAGGAAAACAAACCGAAAACCATCCATAGTTTTCACATGCCTACTCAGTGTTGGATCTCATCCTAAGTCTCCAGGTCTCTCCATTTCAGAACATCTTGGACCTCTTCTCATGATTCTTTTACTCTGACGTTAGGGCCTGCCTAGGGAATGGGATTTTGTTCACTTTTTCTAGGTCGCAAACCAACTGGTCCGAGATCAGACCGCGGCTCCAGTGGTCCCTGGCGGGGGTGGGGCGCATGCGCGCGGTTGCTAAGAAACGGCGATCAAGGCACCGCGGTGGTAACTGCGCCGGGGCTGTGTGTGTAGGCAGCAGCGCCAGAGGAAGAGGAGCACGAGGATGCAGCTGCGACCGCGGCCCCAAGAGGGAGCAGCCACTGTTCTGTGGTCGCGGGGCCAGAGAAATTGGAATTAAGCCTGGGGGGTCCTGTTGCTGAGGGGACCGGGGCAGACGGTCCTGCCAGAAGCTCAGGCCTAGTATCCGGGAAGAGTTCGGTCTGCTGGGCGAAGGCCTGCCGCCTTTGCTTCCTCCTGGCCCTCCAAGTCGATGCTGGTGAAGTTGGTGGCCGCCAGGGGCACAAGCACCAGGCTGGTTTTCTTGCACCCAGCGCCTTTCTGGCCCTGCATGAACAGCTGCGACGCCGCCTCCTCTCGTCCGCGGATCCCACCCTCAGCGGCGGGGGAGGGGGAAAGTTTTCCCCTCCGCAGGGGCTGCGTGGTGCAAGGCGACAACAAGACCTTAGGAGAGTAGGGGTGAGTAGAGGCACCACAGTCTCCTGGTGCTCAAGCTGTTTTCTTGTCTCCGGGTCTCTGGGGCCCCAGCAGGCCAATAAAGCTCTGTGCTCTCATTCAGAAGCTTCTGACACCCTTCCTGCATCTGCTCACGGGTAATTTCTTTCAGTTAGTTTTCCTTCTGAAAGCCATCACTTTGTGATCTCAACGCTGGCTTCCAGAAACATAGTGTCAGCGATTAAGGCCTGGGTTGCTTCTTAGATGCTGATGATTCTAAGTGCAGTTATGCACCTTAGTCTCGGGTCTAGAAACATTCTCCTAGTGCCCTGTTCACATATTTCTCCTTGCTCTAAGTGTGGCTCTGACTCTTGATCTTAGGAGACAGCCCGACCTGACCTCAGGCTTGTCAAGAGCCCATCCTCCGCATTGCTGTTGCTTCATGACTGAAGAATTGACCAGATAGCTTGAGTGGTGCCTTCCTTTGCAGTATTGTTTATACTCATGTGCACTAGGCTTCTGCAAACCATATGTCTAGCCCTTGATTCGTAGACTGTAAATCTAGGCAGATACTAGTTATCTTAAATAATAGTGATAATAAGACAAAACTAGTGATATGTTCTATTTGAAAATCAAAGTACCACCAAACTTGAGAAGTGGACAAAGCAAAAATATTGACAATAGGGGAAACATTTTAGAAAGTATTCTTCATCAAGAATGGCTCACATCTTCATTTAAAAATGTGCTGATGAAACTTACGATGCTCTTAATAAAAATAAGGATAGTTGTGATTTATTTGTTCTTTTTAAAGTAGGATATAGTTTAAAATATTCAACTTCCCCCTAAAAAATTTGGCAGGAGACACCCGAAGTGAGACTTTGGATACCATGATTAGATAAGATTCTAAACTTGCAAGGTGTTTTTGACAATTATTTTGAGGTGTGAGACTGTTTCTTTAAAAGTAGAAAATTTACAGTTCCCAGCTGACCCTTTTCAAAAGTGAATTCAATTGGAATTGATGTATAATTTTAATTGCAAGGCACGCCTGTGGGCTGACAACAAAAGGTGGGTTCTTTTATTTCACTCTCTTTCATCCTGATATTTTTAAGCCATTTCAGGTCTCTTATCTAAAAAGAAGTGGAGAAAAAGAAGCATATTGGTAGCAAATCTAAATTTATTTTTCGGTAACCCTTTTTAAGCTAAAGCACTTTAAAAAGTATATAGATGCCGTATGTGGTTAGGTAGCTTTGGCTAGTGAATCTGTTAACAGACAGTTTCCTGATAGTTCTAGAAGAAATGTCTTATATTGTTTGCTTTTGTGTTTGAGATGTTCTTGTGTTTAAAGTACAATTGCAGGGGGAAATAGTTTTGTATTTCAATGTGAATTATCTGTTGTGCATTGGCAAACAGGCATGCTTCAAGAGCCTAGATTTCAAACTTAGAGATGGTTTCTGTTTGGAAAAGATCTTGATGAATTCTACTCGTGATTATTTGAAATACTATTAAATCTAAAGGAAAAGAATTTAGCATTAATGAATATGACCAAGAAGGTACCACATATCCCAGAGCATTCACACAGACTGTCATAATCATATGGGAAATTGATGTTTTGTTTTGCAAGTGCTGTTAAGGAACTTGATCATTAAATTCTGGAATAAAGTTTCCTTTTGCTTGTTTTCTTTATTTCATTTTCAGAGATTTTTAATAAGCTTTCGCTTTCTAGATTTTACTCAGTGCACATCACTATCGTGGGCAAGGAGAAGAGTAGATTAAAAACAGGTTTCAGGGTCTGCTGGTGTTGCTCGAGGCAGAATATCTAGCATGCTCTAGAAGCATGAGACACTGGATCTGGTTGCCAGTAACCAGTAATAGAAAAAATTTTAAAAAGCCAACTGAAAGAGTTTTGAGGAATTCATTTGTGAGAGAAGCATACAGATAACCTATATTAATCAGAACAAAATAAGAGCTAAGAAAAATTAAGAGTACAGAGAGATTATTGAAGTCTAGGGATTCCCTGAGAAGGCTTCATAGAAAAGTCATACTTTTCCTTGAAATTGTAGGCTTTGTTGGAAGGAGGGAACATTTATGATAAATCTATTAGATTAACTAAAGGAGAAAAGGATTATTTATAGCAGTTAACTTTCTTGATGTGAGCAAACTTTTCTATGCTATATTATAATTTAATAATGAATTAAATACTAATAACTTTTTAATGTACATGTCATACAAGTTAGTTTAAAATGATCATCCTATCCTGGGGCACATAAGAATGTTTTCTAAGAAGATACAAATAATTAAGTTCCCATATTTTATAAATGTACATTTTTTCACTGAATAGTAAATCACAGCTATAGTCAAAGTGTTTTATACAAAACTGATACAATAAACACAACCTTATATTATTAGTATTCTCCAAAGGCTACTTCCAGATACATTCTATGAGCAACATGAATTTTTATTAAGTTATATCATATACTACTTGGTTTATCATATACTACTGTGTACAATAAAGGGAAGGGCTGTATTAGAGTCTTAAAATTAATACTGGTCAGAGTTCTAATATGTTAATGTGTGTGTTAATATTTAGCAAGTAACATGTTTAAACTTCAATCATAAATCTTTGTAAAACTTATTTTAGTGCATTTCTAAATTTTTGCTATATTAAAAATTGGTTAACTTGTTAACAGTCTCTAGGTTTTGGTCAGCCACTGTAAGTTAATATTTTATGCAGAAAAATAGCAAATCATACTGCAGTCAGAGAATATCACTGATTTACTATAATTTCTTTCACAAATTTTATTGCATTTGTCAAAATGCAATCTGAATTCAGTAAAAACTATTTTCTTTATTAAAATACTATTTATTTTATTTTTTGTCTTTTGTTACTTCATCAGATCATCACCATTACTACATCCTATCACAATAGAGCACACATACGTAACACCAAGTAAAACACTGTTCAGGTTCTATCACTACATATGTGTTGTCCATTTAAAACAGATAGGCCAGATAGCAACTGCTGTAGAAATGAGGTAAAGTGGAACATTTCAAGCTCTTTAAACCATGTTCTTAAGGAGACCTTCTCCAATGGCAGATCTTGGATAGCCTCCTGGTCAGTCATCTGGAAGCAATTCTTCACAGAATTGATAAACTTGGCTTCTACTTTGGAAAGAGAACCACTTTTTCCTCTATATGCTTGCAGTCTTGCTTTAATGTTTACTGTAGAACTAAGTCCCTTTGGTACTTTAGGAAGAATTTTCTCCTCCTCTCTCTCTCTCTCCCTCCTCTACCTCTTCCTCCTCCTCCTCCTCCTTATCGTGGTGTTGATAGTTTTAAGTCTTTTCCATGCTGGTTTGAGTTTTCTGCATTTTTAGTTGTCATATCTTTTTGTGGAGGTGTTTTGAGACAGAGTCTGTGCAACCCTGACTGTCCTGGGACTCACTCTATAGACCAGATTGACCTGGAACTTAAGAGATCCACCTTCCTGCTCTGCCTCTTGAGTGCTGGGCTTAAAGGCTTGTGCTCTCAATGACAGGCTTAGTTGTAGAATCTTGTACAGATTTCTTCTCTGGAACTTTGACTTTCCTCCTTGTACTAGTTTGGTTTTGTCAACGTGGCACAAACTAGAGTAATTTTTAAAGAGGGAACCTCAACTGAGAAAATGTCCCCACCAGATGAGCCTGTGGAGAGGCCTGTGGTGCATTTTCCTGACTGAAGATTGATATGGGAGGACCCAGCCCATTGTGGGTGGTACTATCCCTGGGCTGGTAGTTCTGAGTAGTATAAGAAATCAGGCTGAGCGAGACATGGGAAGCAAGCCAGTAGGCAGCATTCCTCCATGATCTCTCTGCATCAATTCCTGCCTCCAAGTTCTGCCTGTGTACCTTCCCCAACTTTGCTGCACGATAGACTACAAGCTATTAGATGAAAGATACCCTTCCCTCAAAACTTGGTTTTGGTCATTGTATTTTGACACAGTACTAGAAATTCTAACTAAGACACTCCTCATTGTTGTCTCATTTATCAACAACATTTTTTCTGACCTGTGCAATCTTCCTACCATTGCAAGGAGCCAGGTCACTGTCCAGTTAGACTTAAGAATTTTCCATACTCTTCATCTTCATCTTCTGACTTTGGATCCTCCTCTACAGCTGCTATGTGTTTCGCACTAGTATGCACAGGCCCTGACTTGAAGAGCAGGGTAGTGTAATTTCAAAGTCCCTAAGAGAAACTGTCAGTTTTAAAGACATTTTCAAAGTTGCCAGTGTTATTTTAATGTGACTGCCCTCATAATACAGTTATACATTCTCTAGCAATGCTGGACACTTGGAATAATCTGTAGCTGTCAGTCATCTATATGATCATGAGAAAAAAATACTCTCCATTTTACTGTGTTGCTACATTGTGAGGTTTAGTGGGTTATGTGTGTTCAGTTCAGTTTTTATTCATGAGTTTTTAACTTTTGATTAAGTTATTGAGATGTAACCACATCACACACAAGTAGAGGACCATTTGTATCATATTAAAAAAACGTTTTATGTCCCCCAGCATAAACTCACATTTTAGAATGTGCACATTCACTCCAAGAAGCAAAATACTCAATCTTCAAATTTCATCTGTTATTTTTTGCTGCCCACAGAATTCTTACTTGGTAAATATGTTACTAACAAACAATAATTCACTGTCTCTAGTCTCAGCAAATAATTGCTGTTTCATAAAATTATCGTTTCATTGTTATTGATGGTTGGAGTTTGGATGGAGTGTTTCCAGTTTCTTGGTTTCTTATTTAAAGAGTTGAAATGCACTGATTGCAAAGTAGCAGAGGATCCATTCAAAGCAAAGTCAGGAGTGACTGCAAGTCATATGAATGAGTGAAAGGGTACTCAAGAGTTCTGATTATGGCTTGAAGTTTCCTTTGGTATGCAGATTTAAAGTGATCCTATTCTAAGTATGATCTTTAGTATATCAGTGGACTGAAATTTTTCTACTTAAGCACATCTTTAAAATTTTGTGATAGAAGCTTATTGGAATCATGATTTTTTTTTATCCAGAAATTCCATTTGGATCAAATTGTCCTAGAACATAAACTTCTTCACTAAACAAAAGATGATGAAAGCCATTTCAGTATGGAGGGATAAAAGCAAAGAGTGGAATTCAAATATTTTAGCGACTAATCAAACAAAAAGTTTCACATATAAATTGTAAATGGATCTTCATAAGGAACTGTTGTTACACAGAGTTCTCATTATATTAATCTTGTATCTCATATTATGAGTTATTAGTGATCTTTGAACTGTTGTTATCCAAAATGTAACAATTCATACTAATTTCCTAGTTACAAGTGCATCACTGAAATTAATTTTATTCTGTGATAGAATTTTGTAACTTTGCAACATGCCATAAGTATTACTTGAAATCTGAAACTTATTTTCACAGGATAATGAGAAAATGGACATTTTTATAATAAAGTTTGTTAAAAACTACTATATAGGAAGTGTTAGTGTCTTTGTAGCCTTTTATAACCCTAAATTGTTGAACTAATAATTAAACTCAATTACTGTAGATATTTGTATTCACTCTTACTTTTGAGCTAAGCATATTTTATTAAAAATATACACGATATAATATAGATTGTATTAGTTATTTAGAATATGTTCCTAATAGTCTGAAAAGCTGTGTGCATATAAGATAAGCTATTTTTACAACTAAGTAACTTGACTGAAAGTTGTGTGGACAAACATTACTAGCTATGCATGATTAAAAAATACTTTAACTCAGGAGATTGAATCCCTAACTTGGTTATTTATTTATTTGTTTTCCAAGACAGTTTTTCTGTGTAACAGCGATGGCTATCCTGGAATTCACTTTATAGACCAGGTTGGCCATGAACTCACAGAAATTCACCTGCCTCTGCCTCCCAAATGCTGAGATAAAGGCATGTGCTGCCACCACCTGGCTAATTATGTTTTTATTTTGAAAACAAAATCTTTTCTTTGTTGAATAAAGAAAATAGTAGAAATTCAAAACTTCTGTGATGCCATAAGGCTTCTTTCATCCACATCAATTCAAAGTTCATTATAAACTTCATATCTTCATATAGTTACACTTCAGAGTTTCAAAAAAATTTTATAATAAAAATACTGTTTTCTGTCCTTCCATTCTGCCTATTGTCACTATTCTATATTGTCTTCAGAAATTTTTTTCATTTTATGGTATTTCTTGACATCTACCTGAAACTACTGTAACATATATTAAATATGTATAACTTAATATACAGTAATATATAATACAAATATTTTACACACACGGAAGCTTTTTAAAAAATACTGGTCTTCATATAGTTTTTTCAAACATGATTAGTGTTCTTTATCTCTTTGCCTACCCTTCTTCAAATGCCCCTCCACACTTTAAACCCCACTTTATCCCACTTTCTCAAACTGGAAACTAGTTCACATATGAACTCTGATATAAGATATTTAATTTGCCAGGACATATATAATTACATATTTGGATTTTTTGTTTGTTTCTTTTGTGTTTTATTTTGTTTGAGACAAAGTCTTGTGTAGCCCAAGCTACTAGATAAGGATGACCCTACAGCCTACACATCCCAAGGGCAAAGATAGGTGTATACTATCACACCTGGCTTCATGTGTTGTATACTATTATATTTAATGTTTGTTGTTGAATTTATTAAACCAATGACTGTGTTTATATACATTCAAGGCTAATATTATTAGATTATCTTATTTCAGTTCACATGATTTTAAAGTATTATGTTATTATTGCCGCTAATTAGTCTAAATATCTGTGATTCTATAGAAACATAAAAATTGAGGCATAAAAATAAGCATTAGATTTTATACTTCAGTTTTTCTTAATTTGCAATAATTTTGGAAGAAAAAGTCTAAAATGGTTGAAAATTTAAATTTTTATGAACTGGTATGTCTTATGATTTCCTTATACTTGGAGCATTCAGAACTGGATTAATGTTTAGAGACATTATCTTAATAAATGGATGAGAATCATTTGTAGTTAATACATCAGCGGATAGTATATGAAGATTTCTAAAGCACTTAAAGACACCTTTAAGTAATTTAAATATCTCTTCTCCTATCTTGTTTATTGATTTATTTAACACATCTTTATGTAACAAATTGCAAAGTTAATTTAATTTTAGTAATTTTTGGAATTATATATTTTAACATTAGTGTGTTTCAAATTACAAGACAAAATTTTACTAATTTGCACTCTACTAATCAAGAATTTGTTAAGGTTTGGGTAAATGTAGCAGTCACACTATTTTTTTCCTAGATTATCCGTCCTGTGTTAATTATGGATTATGCTGGACAGAAAAAATTGCCATAGCCATATTAGAGGTTAGGAAAATTTGAAGTTCCTTGTTGTCATCAGAAACTTGATATTAAATCCAAGTAAATGATAAGAATTAAAGTAGGGACACCTAGATTCAGCATATTTTAAAACACTGTCTAAGCATTCTATCAGTAGTTAGGATACTATATGCCTAGTGCTGTGAAAGGGGCTTGAGCAGTAGTTAATAAAATTTGAGATCCCTTATTAGAAATGCTTGGGACAGAAATGTTTCAGATTTTGGAGTTTTCCAGAAATTGGAATATTTGCATACAATTATGAGTTGATTATCTCTATTCTAAAATCAGAATATGTTATCATATATCTAAGATCAAGCATTACTGTCATGGTATGAAACTATTTGAATTTTGAAGCATTTCAAGTTTGTGTTAATCAGTGGTGAAAAAAATTAAGGCATTATTCGTTGGAAACTGTTTCAGATATAGAAAGTGCAGTGGAAATATAGCTGGAATGTAAACTCTTATACGTTTGTAAACACATACAGTTTTATTGATACATCAGAAGAAGAAAATAAAGTGTTCATTAAACATTGCAACCCAGAATCTTAATATACTTATAGTACTGTCAAACATCTAAAAATAACAAAACTTGGCGACTTTCTTTCTTAGTTCTAAAGTAACAAATTGAATGAATCAATCAAGTATGGTGGTGTATACTTGTAAATCTTTATACTAAGAAAGTTGAGTCAAGTAGATTCCTCCAAGTTCAAGGCAAGCTTGACCTACATAATAAATTATAGATTAGCCTGGGCTACACAGTAAGTACTATCTCAAAAACCAAAAATACAAATACTAGTAGTGATTTCTTCTCCTTGTGTTATGATGCAATAAGTCCTAAAACTCAACATTTCTGATGTTCTTGGATTAAACCCCTTTGACAAGAAAGGTAACTTCTACTCCACTTAACTTTGACAAGTTAAGGTTAGCACAGCATAGTCAGGTACACATGATAATAGTTGTTGGGAGATTAGCATTTATCATTGATACTTTTCCAAGAGGGGATACAGCTAGTTCTTTATTTTTCTGACTTCTATAGTAATACTTTGTTTCTACTGTGTAACTCAGTGCTCTTATTTTACAGGTTTTAGATCTTATGTTGTAACAGCAGGGGAAGCAGTAGCATGGGCTAATTTCTGTAAGAATAGAAGTTTAGCTCATTTTTTAAAAAAATAATTATCATTCTTTCTCTTTCACTTCAGCTTTGCCATTCCTGTGACATGTTTGATGAAACTTTGCTGTATGTTTACTTGTGGAAGAGAGAGACTTAAAACATTTTACAGAGCTAACAATCCAATGCACAGTAGGAAATTTATTTAATTCTTAGTAGTCTTCATGAACATAGGGGAGTAGAGAATTAGAAAAAGTATTTGGAAGATAATTTTGTGTTTAAATTGAATATGGGAGCTGGATAGATGGTTCTGGGGTTAAATGCACTTCCAGAGGACCCAGGTTCAATTCCCAGCACCCACATGGTAGCTCTCAAGCGTGTATAATTCCAGTTCCAGGGGATCTGATGCCCTCTTCCGGCCTCTTCAGGCACCAGGCACACATGCAGTACACAAAAAAATATAAACACCCACACACATAAAATAAGATGAAAGGAATTTTTAAAATTCATTTTATGCTTGAGTATGAGTACATCTTATTTCAGTATATCTAGAGAATTAGTTAACTAAAGAATATGGAATTGATAATGAATTTACTCATTAAGAAATAATTTAAGCAGATGATAAAGATGTGACTAGAATGCTTTATATAAAATATTGGAACTTTAAGTTATGAATAATTTGCTTATCCCTCTCCCGTAATTAAGGTGTTTTATAAAGTCAGGAGTAGTTGTATGTTTCTAGTCCCAGATACTCAGTAGACTGCTTGAGTCTACAAGTTTGAGACCAGCCTGGATAAAGTAGGTAGATGTGACCATATTGAATAAATCTCCTTTATTTGCTTTTCACTCATCTAAAAAATACTTATTTTGGGTAATTAATAAAGATGTATTTAAACTAAATTAAAGCAAAATGATATGTATGTATTTGTGTATGTATTTTTATTAGTAATAGAGGATTCTTAAGGAAACAAAGAAAAGGAAGGCATATGTGGAACTTAAACTAGGAAGGAAAGTAATTTCTAAGGAAACTTGTTTGAGATCATATACACACAAGTAACAGTATATGTACTGAACAGGTTATATTTATGAATATGCATATAGGTAATAACAAAAAAAAGAGGCCATGAGTTTGAGGGAGAGCAAAGGAGTTGCATGAGAGGGGCTGGAGAGAAGAAGGGTAAAATTAGTATTTATATTATCTTTTCAAATATTAAAAATTATACACAAAATGATACTTGTCTCTCTCAATCTATCAGACTATTGATACAATGGACCCCAAATAAATGGCAATTTCCTAAGGAATATCATGCTGAGAGAAGAAAAATACTTTAGACAGAGGGGAAATTTGTCTAAAAAATGGTCAGAACAGGATAAAACTGAATCCCAGATAATGATGGGTCAACAGTGGGTAGAACCACACCTTGACCAAGACTGTTTAGATATTTATAGCCTTGGCCCCCTATTTAAACTTTAATTCCATGTCAGGACCCTGAAGGCTAAGCTAGAGGTCTTGTTTGATCTCTTCATCCCTCTTTCCATTGTGACCATATTAAATACTTTATCTTATTTCCACTATTATTATTATTTGAGGATGAGTGGCCTAAGTTGGCACATAGGTTGTGACCCCTTAAGATTGATCACATGTACATAAAATATATGAACAGTGAGTACTGTATTGCTATGTTTTCAATGAAAAATCACAGGAACTTGAAAAATATAAAGAAGCAGCCATATTGATGATGCGTGCTTGAGTGGAGCTTCTCTAACCTTTCTAGATGATACTTCACAGCCAACTTCCTGGTCTCTGTTCTTCTGGTTCTTATAAATTTTCCACCTTCTCTCTTGCTATAATCCCTGAACCTTAAGCCATGAATTTGAAAGAGGGCAACAGAGTGGTGTGTGGGAAGAGTTGGAGGGAGGAAAGAGAAGGAAGAAACAACAATTTCAGAAAATTTAAAAAAATATAAAGAAATCTTGTGTAAACTTCAAATAGCCTCTTTCCGTGTTACTTTGTACAAACATACAATGTCATCAACTGAGATGTTGGCCTTATCTAAAGTTCCCATTTTTATAAGCAATTGTTTGTGGTTATATACATTTTCACATGTGTAGCTTCCTATAATCCAACACCACATAGAGATATTTGATTATACCATCACCACCGAGCTCTCATTTCAGTTTTTTATAAAGCCTTATCTACCCCCTCAATGCCATTCTTAGGCCTCTAACTTCTAATCTTTTCTCTTTCTCAGTAATTACATATTTTTTACATCATGGATATTATGAAATATTATTTCTCTTTGGTAATTTACTTTTTCCTTTGATATTTATTTTATCTGATCCATCTATCTATCTATCCATCCATCCATCCATCCATCCATCCATCCATCCATCCATCCATCTATCTATCTATCTATCTATCTATCTATCTATCTATCTATCTATCTACAGTGCTTTTTAAAAACCCTATATTTTAGCCTATTATGTGAGCATGTGCTTGAAATCTCAGCACTTGAGAGACAAAGGCAGCAGGACAGAGGATTCTCAGCTATTTCAGCCTATTTGGCAAGACCCTGACTCAAAACCCTTGCTAGTTCATTGGCGTATGTTTTCCATCCATTTACTTTCAGTACAGCCAGGTTTCTTTTTTAAAGTCAGTGTCCTGTACATAGCATTTATTTATGTCTGTTATTCTTTTTTAATCTCGTAGGATTGCTGAATCTTATAGTAAGTCTATTTTTAACTTGATAAGGAAATAAAATATCTTTTGTGGTATATACACCATTTTATTGTTCAGTAATGACTACAGGTCTAATTATTAATATTGAATGTATAATTAGATCCATTATTTTATACTCCAATCTAAAAAGTCTTATTTTGAATCAAGTGTAGAAAATGTACATTGAGGTATATATAAGTTGGTAGTTACTATGGTAAAATAAATTAGCATAGCCATCATATCAGTTGGTTACTCATATCCCCTGTTTAAAAAGAAACAGCTATAAATCTAGTTATTAGCAAAAAACCCACCACAAATATAATATACTATCATTAAGTATATTTTTCACATTGTAAGAGATAGGAACAATAGTTATTTTCTGTTTGTCTTTTTTTTTTACTTTTTAAAAACAATGAGCACATTAAAAGCATGAAATGATAACACTTGCATTTCTCTGATGACTAGTAAAGTTGGGATCTTTTCATACACCCATTAGCCATTTGATCTTGGAAGAATTGTCTAAGTTATTTGTGTGTACTATAGTGGGTTTGTATTTCTATTCATTTCAATGAGTTTTTATTTTGCATACTACTCTCTTATCTGAAATATAGGTTTTACATTTTTCCCAGTCTGTAGGTTGCCTCTTAATTATGTTGGTAGATTTACACCTCCCCAACCCCTGTCCTGAAACAGGGTCTCTGTATAGCCCTGTCTGTCCTGAAACTCACTCTTTAGAGCAGGCTGGCCTTGAAGTGAAAGAGATCCACTTTCTTCTGTTTCCCAAGTGCTGGAATTAAAGGTGTGTACCACCACACCAGAAATGTTGATAGATTTGCTACACAGAAGCTTTTTAGTTGAATAGAGTTCCACTTGTTTACTTTTTACTTGTCTTTCTTGTGCTTTTGGTGTCACAGCCAAGATTTTGTTGCCAAGACAGATGTTGTAAAGCTTGGCTCCTGTATTTCATTTATAGGAGATTTTACAGTATCAGGTCTTAAAGTTGGGTCTTAATCTATTTAATCTATGTTAATAGATTTAGAGTTTAGTTTTATGTATTGTGAGAGATGAGCATACAATTTAATTCTTTTGTATATATATCCATTTTTTTCAGAACCATCTATTGAAGATTCTATCTCTATTATGCAGCTTTGGTATTGTTGTGAGAGATAATTTGACTATATGAGTGTCCTTTTATTCCTAGGTTCAGTATTCTTCTCCAAATTACTGTGTAAGTCTGCCTTTATATGTCAGTTTCATATTGTTTTATTTCTTTCTATTTGTCATATATTCTGGGAGTAGAGAGTGTGAGGTCTCTAGCTTCATTATACTTTTCTCAGAATTGTCTGAGCAGTTGGGTATTGGTAGATGAGCTATATAAATTTTAGAATTCTTTCTGTGTTTGGAGAAAAATGTCAATTTTAAATGCAAATTCCACCAAATCTGTATATTGCTTTGGGTAACAGGGACACTTTAATACTATGTAGTCTTTCAGTCTATTAGTACAGTATATCTTTTAATATGTTTCTTCATTAATTTATCTCATGTGTTCTTTGTTGTGTTCAGTGTACAAATCTTTCATCACTTTTGTTGCTGTTTCTACATATTCTAAAAATTTGAAGCTTCATTTTAAATTGCTTGTTTCCAGTGTATGAAAACAGTTTTTTTTCCATGTTTACTAAGTACCCTGCTATTTTATTAATCTCATTTGTTAGTTTTTAGACCGTCATGAAGTTTTCAGGAATTTCTATATATAAGATCATTTCACTGTGAACAGATAGAATTTTACTCTCCCCTTTCTGATTTACATGACATTAATTCTTTTTCTTGCCTGATGTCTTTGGATAACCTTTTAATGCTATATTAAGTAGATGTGAAAATAATGAGCATTTTTGCTTTCACTTTATTTTAAATGAAAATCTTTTATTTTTTCATCGTGTGATCTTAGTTATAATCTCTTCATATGTGGCCTTTATTTTGTTGATGTATTTGCTTTCTGTTCCTACTTTGTTGAATGCTTTTATTAGGAAAGCTTTGAATTTTGGCAAATGAGTTTTCAGTAGTATTGAGATGCTCGTGTGGGTTTTATTCTATTTGTTCTTGATGTGGCATATCATATTAACTATTTTCACATATTCACTTACTGCAGGGACGAATCTCACCTCGTCATGTTATAACCACAGTAATATGAAGGTCAGCTTGGCTTACTAGCTTTTGTTGAGAATTGCTGCATTTGTGCTCAGTAGCAGTATTGGCCTGTTGCCTTTAGTTAAGCCTCTAGCTCTGTTGGATGGTTTTGGACTACTACTCCAGTCTCCTTACTAATCATAAATTTGTATAGACTTCTTCAAAATTTTTGCATTGTTCTGTGTTGTTATGCTGAGAATTTCTAGAATATTGGCATATTTTATGCCAACCAATTTGTTGATATATTATTGTTTAAGTTTCTTATAATCCTGTTATTTCTATGACATCAGTAGTGGTAGTTTTATATGTGTGTGTGTGTGTGTGTGTGTGTGTGTGTGTGTGTATATTTATATATCTAAATATTTATACATATATTTATATATTTTATACATACATATATTTATACATATATTAATTATACACACACACACACATATATATATATACTTTTTGAAATTATAATTACATCATTCCACCTTCCTGTTCTAGCCTCTAGCCTTTCTCATGTGAAACCCATGCTCTCTCTCAAATTCATGGAAACATCTTTAAAAATTGTTACATATATATGTATATATTACTAAATATATAAATATAGCCTGCTCAGCCCATATAATGTTGCTTGTATGTATATGCTTTCAGAAGTGACCATTTGGTACTAGATAACCAATTGGTGTGTTCATGGGGGGGGTGAACAATTTTCCCACTCTCAGCATTATTTAGTTACTTGTAGTTTTTTGTCTAAGGTTAATACCTCCTGAGTTTTGTCTCTCTCATGTAAGCATGTCTATTGATGTCATCCTTGTTCAGGTCATGTTTAGGAAGCCATGTTCTTACTTCTGAGTTTCTTATAATACACAGTCTAGCAGCAAACATCCTATTCTTCTCTCTCTTAAAATCTCTCTGCCCTCCTATTCTGCAGTGACCCCTGAGCGTTAGGTGCAGAGGTTGTGTTATAGATGTATCATTTGGTACTGAGCTCTAAAACTCTGCATTTTGGTTGGGGTTTTCTGTAATGATCTCCACCTGTTGCAAAGAGAGAAGTGAATGACACTTTTCTGTATGTATGAGGACAAATATTTGGAATGTACCTAGGGATTACACTCTGAAGTGTAAAGTGGCACATGTGAGTTTTATTCCCAATATCAGTGACTTCACTAGTCATTGTAGTTGGCTATGTTTCCAATACCTGGAATGATTTCCCACTTGTTGAATAAGCCTTAAGCCCAATTTAAGACTGTTGGTTATCACCAAAGTATGCATGTCACTATTGTATCCTTAGGGTTAATACTATACTTATTATTGTTGTGATTAATAGACATCATACCTGGCTACTTTCCTCCTTTAGAAACTTACATGACTCTTTTATAACACAAATGCTAGCCCTTAGGGTGGAGACTTTCAGGTTCCAGCTTAGGGGGCATCTGGGCTCTATGTTTGAAACACAATGTGTCTTTGGCCCTAGAGATTTGCCTTCCACCTCTTGAAGAGCAGTCAAAGGCAATAGCAGTAGTCTATAATGTTTTGGAAGTCTTGGCCATCTCTGACCAACAACTCAAAAGAGGGCTTCTCATGTGCAGGAGTTTTTATTAGATGGCCTTTGGTTCTTGCAGGGAGCATTGTCAGTCAGATGGGAAATTTATGTGTATGTGTGTGTGTGTGTGTGTGTGTGTGTGTGTGTGTGTGTGTGTGCGTGTGCACATGCGTGTGTTTGTAGATAGATAGGTAGACTGTGTTGTAGGTTTATTTAGATAGTTACTGTTATTTTACTCCCTTCTTCAGTATTTATCTCCCCCCCAACAATGAAAGCCTCCATTTTTCCAACTTCTCCCTTAAAACTCACTTGTACCATGGTATTTTCCTTTCTGTTGCTCCCTGCTCTGCACTGGACCCTCCTTTTTACTTTTTTGCTTTCTGCGGTTACTTTAGGTTGTATACGCACATCTGAAGACTTGGAGCTAGTAACTGCAGATGAGAGTGAACATCTGACATGTTTCTTTCTACTTCTGGATTACCTCATTCAGTGTGCTCTTTTGTTGTTGTTGTTCCATCTCTTTACTAGGAAATTTTATGATTTTGGTTTTCTTTACAGCTGAATAGTGTTCTGTAGTTTTTATGGTCTGCATTGTCATTATATATTAGTCAACTGAAGGACATTTAAGTTGTTTCCACTTCTTAGCTCTTGTGACTAGAGCACTAGTGAACAGTGCTGAGCAAGTATCTGTGGAAATAGAGAGTCCATTATTTTGGCTATTCTGAAGTGGCATAGCTGGGTCACATGGTACATTTATGAACTGTTTGAGGACTCTCCACGCTCATTTCCAGAGTACCTGCATCGGTTTGCAATTCCACTGCCAAGTGACTGATGGTTCCTTTTCTCCAGCTCCTTCTCAGTATTTCTTCTTAATCTTTCAAGAAACCAACTGTGTTTTGTTGATGTGGTCTAGTCTTTATTTTGTTTCCCTCTTGCTAGTTTTAGTTCGTCTTTTATCTAGTTCCTAGAGGGTTTAAAGTTAGGTGGTTAAGAGAATTCTTCTGTTTTAAAAAATAATTAGCTATTTATCACTACAAACTTCCTGCTTGATTCTCATTTTCCCAAAACCCCTAATTTTGGCATGATGTATTTTGCTTTCCACAAGATATTTTTATTTTTTTGTTTGATTTATTCCTTGACCTTTTGTATGTTCAAAAGCATGTTGTGCAGTTCTGTACTCCCATCACTCAGGAAGATGGAAGGGGGATGACCGTGAGTATCATGTTAGCTTGGGCTATAGAATTAGACCCTGTTTCAGAAACAAAGCAAAACTATATTGTATAATCCACATGTTTTGAGTTTTCTAATATTTCTTCAGCTACTCATTTCTAATGTTATTGTGTTATTGTTGGAAGCTAGATGTGGTGGTATATACCTATAAATCTCTGTAATCTAGGGAATCACTCAAGAACTTGAGGCTAGCCTGAGCTATGCCATGAGTTTGAAGCCAGCATGGGACACATAGCAAGATTTTGTCTCAAAACAAAAACAAAATAAACAAATGAACAACAATAAAAAACTATCTGAAGTATTATAATTGGAAAGATAGCTTGATATGATTTTATTCTCTTCTCCTGTTTGTTAAGACCCTTATGATTCAGTGAGATTTATCTAGAGGTTGTTCTAAGTATATTTGAGAAAAAGGTGTACTCTGATGTTGGGTGGAATATTGTATACATATTTATTAGGCTCAATTAGTTTATGCTATTTTTCAAGACCCCCGTCTGTGTTTGTTCTTGAGGAGAATAACTGTCTTACTACAGGGGGCATTATATATACATCTTTTAGTTTCGGTTAGTTCAACGTGCTATTCAAACCCTCTGTTCTCTTTTTAATTTACTATTAGTTTATATAATTCCTTTGAAGAGTAGTTGTGAATTTTCCCTTTCTGATATTATAATGTATTTTCATGTGGTTTATATATGTTATGCTTCATTCTCAGGTGCATATATCTTTATAATTATTATTTATTCCTTTAGAAGTAACGCAGTTTTTATTAGTCTGGAATGTTCCTTTCTCGTCTGACATTTTTGGCCTTAAATATTATTTTATATGAAGTGTAATCACTCCTATTCATCTCTGATAGCCATTTGGTGAGTATGTTTTATTTCACATATTGTTAAACCTTATTTTGTCATTTGCTTATCCATTCAGTCCCTGTATACATTTTGATTAGGGATCTTAATTTATTTTCATTTAATAAAATTGTTGGAAAGGTAGGACTATAACTGTTTTGTTGTTTTCTTTCTAACAGACAGCCCCTTGTTATTTTCTTTCATATTTCACTCTCATTTTTTGGCAGAGATATTTTGATTTCTTTTTCATTTTCTTTGGTGTACCTTTCATACATATATATGTATATATATATATATATTATATATATATATATATATACATATATACATACACATATATACATATATACATATATACATACATATATATACATATATATACATATATACATACATATATTTTATATGTATAAAATTTTTTTATTGGATATTTTATTTACATTTCAGATGTAATCCCCTTTCCCCATTTTCCCCCACCCAAGAACCCCCTATCCCATCCCCCCACCTCCTGCTTCTATGAAGATATGCCCCCCCACCCTCCCACTCCCACATCCCCACCCATGATTTCCCCTACACTGGGGTGTCAGCCTTCACTGAACCAAGCTCTTCCTCACCCACCTATGCCTGACAATGTCATCCTCCCCTACAAATACAGCTAGGGCAATGGGTGCCTCCCTATGTGCTCCCAGGATGGTGGTTTAGACCCTGGGAGCTCTGGTTGGTTGGTACTGTTGCTCTCCCAATGGGGCCTGCAAACCTTTTCAGCTCCTTCAGTCTTCTCTCTCACTCCTCCATTGGAAATGCCATGATCAGGTCAATGGTTAGCTGTGGGCATCTGCCTCTGTATATCTCAGGCTCTGGCAGACCTCTAAGAAGACAGCTATATCAAGCTCCTGTCAGCATGCACTTCCTGGCATCCACATCAGCGTCTACCTTTGGTCACTGTACAAGGGATGGATACCCAGGTGGGGCAGACTCTGAACATCCCCTCCTTCAGTTTCTGTCCCACACTTTGTCACCATATTTGCTCCCATGAGTATGTTGTTACCCCTTCTAAGAAAGGCCAAAGCACCCACACTTTGGTCTTCCCTCTTCATGAGCTTCATGTGGTCTGTGAGTTGCATCTTGGATATTGCAAGCTTTTGGGATAATATCCAATTATCAGTGAGTACATAACATGTGTGTTCTTTTGTGATTGGGTTACCTCACTCAGGATGACATTTTCTAGTTCCATTCATTTACCTAAAAATTTCTTGAATTCATTGTTTTTAATAGCTGAGTAATACTCCATTGTGTAAATGTACCACATATTTTTGTATCCATTCTTCTGTTGAAGGACATCTGGGTTCTTTCCAGCTTCTGGCTATTATAAATAAGGCTGCTATGAACATAGTGGAACAAGTGTTCTTGTTACATGTTGGAGCATCTTCTGGGTATATTTTTTTCAATATATAAGTCCTTTATTGTCCTTAGAGAGCCCAAATTGTACTTGTGATCAGGATCTTGTTTCTGTAGCTAGGAAACTGAGGCCTCACTCGTCAGCCTGCTGCACAGTTCCCTTCTCAGACACATAGATGCCATCAAAAAACTTTCTGATATCTTTGTTTTTAACTGTTGTAGCTTGCTGAATCAGAGCCACTGAATTTGAAACAAATTCAATATTATTTCCTCCAAGGATTAATTCATCCTTCTGGGCTTGAGAGACAGAACAAGCAATGCCTGTCCTCATCTGAACCCTGCAGATGTATTTTTCACCCAAGAAATTTCGGGTTTTCAACCAAAGACCCATTCTCCTGAATGACAACATTGATGGGGAAGTGAGCACACACAGACCTCATCTTGTAACAGAAGCCCAGTGTAACACCCTTATCATGTTCTGTACGTGACTGCAGATGGTTCTGACAGTGGCCAGGTCCTTTCTGTTACCCCACCATTTGTCAACCCGGAGCCTTTTCTTTTTCTTTCCAAGAACACTCAGCTCTACATTGATGTGATTGAAGTCCCTCTGCAGAGTTTCCCTGGAGCCCTTCACAGTGACCATGCACCCCTTTAGAGTGATGTCAACATTTTCTAGAATGTCGACAGTCTGATTGCTGAGAATGGTCTTCATTCTTGCAATAGATCGGTCAAAGCAACAATTTCTTTTCTTTTAACCCTTTGAAGTTTTCATTTCACCAACTGAAAATTATTCCTGATAATCAAATGGAACTTCCTTATACATGATTAGGCATCTTTCTCATCCTTTGATTTTCTTACCCTCTCTCTTTTATTGAAAATAGATTTTTCTTCTCATATATAGTATACCCTGATTATATTTCCCCTCTTTCTATGTTTCTCAGTTTCCCCCACCTCTCATCCCATCTGGATTCAGATCCACTCCCTTTTTTTAATCTCATTAGACAAAACTTTTAAGAGATAACAACAAAACATAAAAAAATTATAAGGTAAAATAAACACCATCACATTGATGTTGGACAAGGTAAACTAACAAAAGAAAAAGAGCTTCAAGAGAACACACATGAATCAGACACTCATTCACACACAGGATTCCCATGAAAACATTGGCTTAATTAGGGTTTTACTGCTGTGAACAGACACCATGACCAAGGCACTCTTATAAGGACAACATTTAATTGGGGCTGGCTTACAGGTTCAGAGGTTCAGTTCATTATCATCAAGGTGAGAACATGACAGCATCCAGGCAGGCATGGCACAGGAGGAGCTGAGAGTTCTACATCTTCATCTGAAGGACACTAGAAGACTAGCTTCCAGGCAGTTAGGGCAAGGGTCTTAAAGCTCACACCCACAGTGACACACCTACTCCAACAAGGCCACACCTACTCCAAGAAGGTCACACCTTCTAATAGTGCCACTCCCTGGGCCAAACATACTCAAATCACCACCGTCAGGTATTGGTTGTGTCTAGTGGAGTGGGGCATAAGTCAAATCAGACATTGGTTGGTTACTCCCATAGCTTTGTACCACCATTGCCCTAGCATATTTTGCAGGCAGAACAGCATTCTAGATCTAAGGTTTATAACTGGGTTGGTATTTATGTTTCTCTTTGATAACCTTCAGAGTACCTTCCTACACCAAAGACACTAGAATGTAGGAATTAGGATTCTATGTAGACACTAGCTCAACCTTTCCATGTTCAATGAGTTGTATAGGCATTGTCTTCAGCACTTGATCAGTTTTTAGAGAGAATTTTCTTGGCAACAGCCTAGGTTGTTTGGGGATTTACTGTGGGACCTCTTTGGCCAACAAATCAATTGGATATAACCCAGCCTCAGTATTGGAATCTTGGGACAAGATGGTTAATTTGAACTCTGTTTCCCTAATTACTTGGAGACTACATTAGGATCTCCTTCATATGTTTTAGGAAGTTTCCATACCACCCCTCAAATGCCCCTCAATTCTATCTTTATCTCACTACATTCCTCCCTCAACCCTGTTTCCCCTCTTCTACCCATCCCACATGATCCTCCCATTCCTGTCCCACCCTAGACCCTAACCCACGTATAAAATTCATTCTATATCACCCTCCTAGGGAGATCCATGTATTTTCCCTAGTCCACTTCTGTATATTTAGCCTCTCTAGGTCTATAGATTATAGCTTGGTTAGTATTTATTTAATGGCCTATATCCACATATAAGCTAATGCATAACATATTTATCTTTCTGGGTCTAGTTTACCTCACTCAGGATGATTTTTTTCTAGTTACAACAATTTTCCTGAAAGTGTCATAATATATATATGTGTGTATATATATATATATATATATATATATATATATATATATATATATATATATGTGTGTGTGTGTGTGTGTATGTATGTATGCATAACATTACATATACATAATTAATATATATTATGAGTTATACATTTTTTCCCATTTCATACCTGTTTGAGAAAATATTCTCCTCTATACATTTTTACTGATCGGCTTTTTTACTGGTTGGAAGATAACTTTTACAAGTTATCCAGAGGTTAGATATTTTGGAGGCTTCTTGGGGACCTCTCAGATTTTTGGATTGGGTATGTGGAAAATTTGCTAATTTTTTTTCCTAATTTTTACAACATTTTGCTCCCTCTGGTGTCTCTCTGTGGTATTACACTTTTGAAGCTGCTGTTTTTGTGTTTTTACAGTAAATTTTATTTTTTTATTTAAGTTTTTACTTATTCACTTCACATCCCTTTCACTGCCCCATCCTGATCACCCTCTTCTACAACCTTTCCCCCACTTTCTCTCCCTTTTCCTTTGAATAAGTGGCTCCCCCTCAGGAATCCCTCCCCCATCCTGGCACATCAAATCTCTGTGAGGCTATCTAGGCTTATCCTCTCCCACTGACCCCAGACAAGGTAGCCCAGATAGAAGAACATATCCCACATACAGGCAACAGTTTTTGGAATAGCCCCTGCTCCAGTTGTTCAGGACCCACACGAAGACCAAGCTGCACATCTGCTACATATGAGCAGGGAGGCCTAGGTCCATGTCTTGGTCCAGCCTGTGTATGTTCTCTGGTTGGTGGTTCAGCCTCTAAGAACCCCAAGAGTCCAGGTTAGTTAACTCTGTTGGTCTTCCTGTGTAATTCCTATTCCCTTTGGGGCCCTAAATCTTCCATAAGAGTTCCTAAGTTCCATCCACTGTTTGGCTGTGGGTGTCTGCATCTGTCTGAGTCAGCTGCTGGGTGGAGCCTCTCAGAGGACAGCTATGCTAGACTCCTGTCTGCAAGCATAACAGAGTATCATTAATAATGTCAGGGATTGGTGTTTACCCATGGGATGGATCTCTAGTTGGGCTAATTATTGGTTGACCATCATTTCTTCTGTCTCTGCTCCATATCCCAGTCCCTGGATTTCTTGTAAACAGGATAATTTTTGGGTCAAAAGTTTTGTAGGTGAGTTGGTGTCCCTATCGCTCCACTGGGGTTCCTGTCTGGCTATTGGAGGTGGCCTCTTCAGGTTCTATAATCCCAATGCTGAGAATTATAGCTAAGGTTACCCCCTTTGACTCTTGGGTGCCTCCCTTATCCCAGTTCTCTGTCGTGTCCTAGAGATGCCCCCACCACCCCATCCCTATCAGGTGCAGATTTCCACTCATTCTTATGACCATCTGGCCATCTCTCCTGTCCCTCCCCACACCTGATCCTGAACTCCCCATACCCCTCCCTCATGCCCTCTCCAACCCAGGTTCCTCCCTCCATATGTTTCCTAGGACTATTTTACTCCCCCTTCTAAGTGAAATTCAAGCATCCTCACTTGGACCTTCCATCTTGTTTAGCTTCTTTGGGTCTGTGAGTGTAGCATGAGTATCCTGTATTTTATGGCTAATGACCACTTATCAGTGAGTACATACCATGCATGTCTTTTGGGGTCTGGGTTACCTCACTCGGGATGATATTCTCAAGTTCCATTCATTTGCCTGCAAAATTCATGATGTCTTTGTTTTTAATAGCTGAATCAATATTCCACTGTGTAGATGCACCACATTTTCTATATCCATTCTTCAATTGAGGGACATCTAGGTTGTTTCCAGTTTCTGGCTGTTATGAATAAAGCTGCTATGATTCTCAGACTTTGGATTGGGTATGTGGGCTCCTCATCCAAAAATTTATTCATTTTTCCCTCTGATTTTTACAGTGTTTGCTATCTTTGCTGTCTCTCTTTAGTATTGCACTTTTAAAGCTGCTGGGTTTTTTAATTTGTTTTTTTTGTATTCATTTTATATCATGTTCCCTGCCCCCTCTCCCACAATCCTTCCTCTATCTCTGATCCTCCTCCCCTTCTCCTCTGAGGGAGTGAGGACCCCTGGGTATCCCCATCACCCTTGCACTTCAAGTCTATTCGAGGTTAGGTGCTTCCTCTCCTACTGAGGCCAGACAAGGCAGCCCAGCTAGAAGAACATATTCCATGAATAGTGCTGTATTTTTTAATATCAAATTATATATATATATATAATTATATAATTATATATATATATACACTGAATATATATATATATATATATATATATATATATATATATATTCAGTCATTCCTGAAAATGGATATTAAAAATCTTGTACATATAAGTACAATGTAATACTATTTAACTGTAAAGAAAAATGAAACCAGTATTTCTATAAACACACACATATGTATGTATACAGAGAGAGAGAGAGAGAGAGAGAGAGAGAGAGAGAGAGAGAGAGAGAGAGAGAGAAGCAGTGGTGGTGGTGGAAATTATGCTACCTGAGCTGTCAGTGTTCCCCACAGGAATCATAGACTGACAACATCAACAACAACGAATACCTCCAGTACTATGCATGTCAAAGTTCCTTTTGCATAGTTGGGCAGAGTAGACCAATCGACTCCTAAAACAATATAAATCATTGATATTGTCTTTGGTTGATTTTTGGTGTATTGCTAAACACACTGAACACTTAGGATACAGGGCTTGGATGATTTGAGCTGGTTCTAACCTGAAAGCTTCCTTCTTGTAGTGTAGCTTCAATGGTACCAGAAAATACTATCCAAACTGCCAATGGAGGGAAGAAATTAATATTCATATCCTGCTGCATTACATATGAATCACAACAATGTCCAGCATGCCAAGATATCCATCACATATGGCACACATGTTGGTGGTATCCAACAGCTGTCTAGTTAGATTCAAGTCTCATCATCAGGAAGGAAATCATACTTTGTACTGAAAATCTATCTTCTCAGGGCTAGTGAGACTATGGATCTTAGAAAAGAATCTATTACCACTGATTTGCTAGACCAGCATTCCTTAGTACATTATTGTTTCCTTATACCGACATATAAGTATAGCACTACCCGCATCAAAGAAGCTTTTCTTTTCAGCAAATGGAATTCATCACAGAGATAACTGGTCACAATGAGGATATCATGGGATTGTGGGCTGCTCAGCCCTATTAGATCACCTACATTCCTGTTCCTGCATTTATGGCTCAGGGAAAATCAATGAAGAGGGGCAGGAAAAAAAAACTCTTAAGAACCAGAATATCTAGAAGAGAGCTGTAAAACAGTCTTTTCTAGAAATGACTGCTTAGACAAGCAGAATAACAGTAGTATTAGTAGATACACTAATGTGTAAGAGGCAAAATTTCATAGGGTTCTACCCTTAGACAAAGAACTATAGGCAATTAGTAACTGCTGAGAGATGGAAAATTAGCTTCTCCCAGGGATGAGGCCCCTTATTGATTATCCAGTATAAAGTGGTTAGACCAGAAACCGTATACACACAGAAAACAAAACTGGACTTAACATGTTGTATTTATATATTTGTGCATATATACATATGAATGTATGTAACAATAATAATCAAAGAATAAAAGACTATCATTTTGAGAGTAGGGGTCCTGGGAAATACTAGAGGGAGAATACCTGGGAGGAGCTGATGGGAGGAACAGGAAGGAGTAAAGTGATATAATTCTATTTTAATTAACAATGCATTGCAACAATGTGAGTTTACTAGTGAAACAAATCATTTCTATGGGAAGTAGCCTTAAAAAATAAAAATTTGAACACTTCCCCTACTCTGTTTTTCCCTTTCCATTAAAATAGAAACCACTAAGTTGTATTAAACTCTGTTCTACTACATTTCAAATGGAGCAGCAGCAAGTCATAGAAATCCGTTTTATTCTCGCTTGTCTTTGAGACAAGGTGAGCATTCTGGTTCTTAGAGTGTTCATAGAGTGGTATTCCTAGTGTGGTGGTATTTGAGCCTCTACCTTAGGTAACTATCTGAAAAGACAGCATTTAGACATATGTTCCAATTCTTTTCCTTCTCAAGGAGAATTTTAGAGTTGGAATTTTTTCTCTGTTGTTCCATACTTTGTGGGGGTGGGGATTTTGCCTAAATATTTGTGTTATTTTCAATGGCCCCTCCTCTTGGGACCCTTTAATACCAGTGCTTCTACACAGGGAAGATGTAACTTACTTCCACATACACAGACCCACCCCCAACCCCTATAAGTTCCTATGTTCAACATACGTTTAGTCTTTTATTTTTTCCCTCACCAGGAAGAAGCCAACAATTGAGTTTTCTCAAATTATACTGTGTTGAGCTGGACAGAGAGATAATGGCAAGTAAGTACCATAGCCTTTCATCTTGACTTTAGTACGGTTGGATTCATGCTTGCCTGAGCTGCAGGAACCTATTAGCTGATTTCTCGATTTCTCTTGGAGGAAATCAGTCTACGGATTGTTGTTGAATTTTGCTTCCCCACTGTAGAAAGGAAAGTCTCAAGATTTTCTTTTCAACCAGTTTCTTCTTGTAAGCAGACTCTATTTTATTGTTTTCTTTTTATCCCCCTGTTTTTTCTTTTAAAGCTCTAGATCTGTGACAATACAGACAAATTTTTGATCATTTGTTATGTTCCACAGATGCCTAAGAGCCTGTGTTTCCCCTGTTTTTTTCTTGTTAAGACCAGGTAAATTATACCTAAATTCTGCCTTAGATTTTGATAACTCTGTTTTATCTGCACTCTACTGTTGAGTGCAGATAGCTATTTAAAAGACATTTGCTATTGTGTTTTATTAGTCATACAATTTGCATTTAGGTTTTTAAATCGAAACTGACTCATTTCTTTGCTGATATTTTCCAATATTTTTGCATTTGTCTCAAGATTATTTTAAATTGCTTGTTGAAGAATTGTATGTGGCTTTTTTCAGTAAACACGTTTTTATTTTAATTAAAATATATTTATTTAACATCTCTTTAGTAACTCTCATGACCTCTCCCTTTTAAATACTTGAAGTCATCTTGGTAGTTTTGTTCAGTTAATTATCTTTTCTCATTCAGTTTAGGGCCTCCATAGCTCTTGATACAAAGAGTAATTTTTCATTACATCTTAGACATTTTGGCTACTGTTTAGGAAATTCTTAATCCTATTTAAGTTATTGGTTTTATCAGGATATCGTTCTTTTAGTTAATAGTAAGGCCATGGAATACTTCATTTTTTATTTAATTTTTTAGATGGTATGCTTTGATTATATTCTTTCTCTTCATCCAACTCCTCCAAGATCCTCCCAACTTTCATTTGCACCAAAGTTTATACTCCCTTCACCCTTTCTCAAAACAACAATAACAAAACAAAAACAAACCCCAAAATGGACAAAAAACAAACAAAAACCCAATAAGACAAAATACCAAAGCAAAAACAAAAAGCACACACAAAAATCATGGAGTCTTGTGATACCATGTCTTGTGATACCCAAGTACTTATGGGACCGGCCCTGGGGCATGTAGTTATTCCCATGACACTCCATAGAAGAAAACTGATTTTCCCTTTCCCAGCAAGTATCAATTGCAAATAGCTTTTTGATTAATGGTGGGATTGTCTGGCTTGAATTTGTTCTGTTTTATTTTCTTTTATTTTTATTTCTGTGTGATGTCACAGTCTCTATGAGTTGTGTGTATCAGGATGATGTTGTTTCCTTAATGTCACTATCCACTTCTGATACTTAAAATACTTCTACCTCTTCTTCCACATAGATTCCTGAGCCTTGAGGGAAGGAATTTGATAAAGACATCCCATTTAGGACTGGGTGCTCCAAAGTCTCCTGCTATATATATTGTCCAGCTGTAGGTCTCTGTTAATTAAAACCAATAGGTTTTAAGCAAGAAGCTTCTCTGATGAGGATTGACTGAGGAACTGGTCTGTGGTGTAGCAATATGTCATTAGGATTCATTTTATTGCTATGGCTCTTTAGCAGAATAATAGTAGTAGGTTTTCCTGTGACCTGTCTAGTCTGAGGTCCTTGGCCACTTTATCAGTGTGAGGTGTAGGTTCTATCTGGAATGGGTCTTAAATCTAATTTTAAAAGGTAGCTGATCCTCCCACAAGCTTTGTGCCAGTATTGCATTCATAAATTTTGCAGGCAGGTCTCTGTTGTAGATTACAGGATTTCATTCAGCTATGTGAAATTGATTCTTACTTTACTCCTCTGATAATATGCAAAGTACCTTCCAGAACTATAAATGCTAGCAAGTAGGGATGAAGCTTCAAATTAGGAACTAGCTTGATTTTTTTTTCTTATTTGATGATGTAAGTTGTGTGCTTGGAAGTATGGCCCTCTGACAGATGCCTTGATTTTTAAGTTAAGTTTTGAAATTTCATAATAGGTATTTTTCTTTCATTATAGATACCCTTCCTAGCTATGTTCTCTGAACTCTGACTCACAAGTGATGTACTATAAATTCATTTTCACCTTGCAGGCCACTGATACTCCATAAAAAGCTACCATAGCTACCCTCCTGTACTCTGGACACCTTCCATGCCTTTGCATTATGTTTTCTGAATTGTTTGAAAAATTTAATGAGTTAATTTGATTTAGCTAGTTTTGGCTATTTTCCAAGGAAAAGATTTCCAGGCAGCTGAAGATATATAGAATGGATAATTATAAAGATTTTCATATATATTAATATATACGAAAGGATATAAAAGGATGATGGAGTGAAAGGTATGAGATGAACATATGATTAGTGAAGTTTGCTAGTTTCTAGAGAGTTACTAAAGGTCACATTGAATGCATGAAAGCGAGATTTGGAAGCCTGTTAGTTGGCTCAGTCAGCAAAGGCATTACTAATAACTCACCAAGCATGATGTCCTGAATTTGATCTCTGAAAGTCTCGTGGTAAAGGGAAGGAGAGAGGCAACTCCCACAAGTCATCCTCTGACCTCCACAACATGGCATGCATGCATGTGCATACACATGTAGTTATATAAGTCAAACTAATAAATGCATAACATTTCAAGTCTTTGACTGTGATGTAAATAAAAGTCTAACTATGGGACTGGGTAACTGACATAATATGAAAGATCATAATGAGTCAAGATGATCAGGGAACTGGACAGAAAGCTTCTATTTTTGTCAGCATAAAACCAGAAATGCTTTAGAAACAACAAGCAAAAAGTGGTCTTAGCTCAAGCATTTTAAAATATAAGTTGAAACTCATTGATTAAATTATGAATTCAATCTCATGAGTTCTGATCAATGGTATTTCACAAGTTAATGTGATATTAAAAATACCACAGTTCATTGGACACCGTGAAGATATATATTTATGAAATACTTTTGCACTTAGCAATGATGTAAAACGTATACGATTATGAGTCATGGCCTTGTTTCCTAGGTTTCTTCCGTCCTCACTGGCTCTTAAAATCTTTCTGCCTCTTCTTCCACAGAGTTCCTTGAGAGGAGGGATTTAATAAAAATCCTTCTATTTAGAACTGAGTGTTTAAGGTCATTTACTTTCTGTACATTGCCCAGTTGTGAGTCTCTGTATTTGCTTCCATCTACTGCAGGAGGCAACTCTTCTGATGAAGGCTGAGCAAAACACTAATCTATGAGTATAGCAGAATGTCATTAGCAGTCATTTTATTGCTGTGCTCCTTTGGCAGAAAAGTAGTATTTGGTTTTAACCTGGGTCCATGGCCTAGCCAGTGGGTTCTTGAGCTCAAGCATGGGTTCCATCTCATGGGGTGGGCCTTAAATCTGAACATACAACTGTTGATTACTCATAAGCTTGTGCCACTATTGCATCAGCATATCTTGCAGGCAGGTCTCCATTGTAGATCAAAGGATTTGTAGCTGGGTTGGCATTTATCTTTCTGTTCTGGTAGTGGGCAGAGTACCATGAACACATCAGTAGGGGTGAAGGCTCTAGGTAGGCACCAGTTTGTCTTTAACAATAGAACCTTACCATCAGTTTGTGGGAAACAATCAGTAGCCTTGGTAATATCTTGAGGGTTTTTTTGCAGGGATAGGGTATGAGGGTGGTGGTGGTGGGTGTTTCCATGGAGCCCATTTGGTTAACAATATGATTAGATTCAACCTATTTCCAGCACCGGAAGTTTCATTTGATGGTAAGAGATATGTATAGTTGGGGCGTTATTTCTCTCCTTTTATTTGGTGATTGCATTTAGGTTTTTTTCATATATGTATATATTTTAAGTAGCTGAAATAGAGAGTTGGAGGGAAAGGGTGTTGGGGGGAATACATGGAGGGATAGCTAAAACTAAGGGCTATTTGAGAAGTCCATATTATGATGGTTACTTTGTCAGTTTGATGTAATTTAGAATCACATGGAAAGAGAATCTCATAGGGGGACTGTTTAGATTAGGTTTACCTGTGGTCAGGTCTGGGGGAACTATCTTGATTACATGAATTGATGTGGGAAGATTTAGTCTAGTGTGGATGGCCCTATTCCTTATGTAAGGGTTTCCTGCACAGTGTAAGAATATTAAGAAAGGGGAGCACAAGTAGGCATGCCTGTATTCTTTTATCTCTATTCTTGAGTGTGAATGTGATGTGACTATCTGTTTTCAGTTCCTGCCACCTGACTCTCTACTGTAATAGACTGTATCTTGGAATTTGGGGCTAAAGTACACTTTTCCTCCCAAGTTGTTTTATTTTTTTTTTTCTAAAATACTTTTTGATAGCAACTAAAATGAAACTAGGACAGGTTTGCTCCCCTTTTCTGTTTTTATTTGGATTTTTAGGATGTGTCATGGCATCAGATGCATGTTAGTAGCATACAATTTAATAAAGCAGATTATGTAGAAATGCCTTTCTAATGAAGAAAAGGATAGTTAGCAAGTATTTTGATTTGTCAAGTTGTACCTAGGCAGTTCTAACATGAGCCTTTAACAGCTATACAGATAGTTCTGCCCTGCCCTGCCTACATGCCTATTTAGTTTACCTCAAGAGTGATATGTAGTCCTTAGCTCTCCATCTAGATTTTAGAACATTTAAAAAAGTTACTTGTTCATCTGCCTTCTGCTCAATTTCCATTGATGGAAGATTCACACTTGTAGAGCAGATTCATAATGTGTAATGATAACTTCAAATGATATAATTTGCAGCCAATATTCTTGGTCTAGTTTTAAATAATGATACAGAATATATACCTCTTCTATGTGATAATTTAGTAACTTAAGGATATTCTTTTTTACCTCCTGAATGTATCACCCATTTCCTAATGTCCTATAAAGATACCATAGTAGCTGTTAGGTGCTCCAGAGCAAGATTGCCTTTGTTTGAATTTGACCTGACAGTATCCTAGAATCTGTGATTCTGAATGGGTTACTTAATTTGTACTTTACTTATTCTCCTGGAAAATGTTGATAATTAACACATAATCTCTTCATGATAAAGTTATAAGAAACAAATGAGCTAAGGTATGTAACATTGACACAACGGTCAAAGAAAATGCAAAATGCAAAAAGCTCCTAACACAAAACATCCAGGAAATCCAGGACACAATGAGAAGACCAAACCTAAGAGTAATAGGTATAGATGAGGGTGAAGACTCCCAACTTAAAGGGCCAGTAAATATCTTCAACAAAATTATAGAGGAAAACTTCCCTAACCTAAAGAAAGAGATGTCCTTAAATATACAAGAAGCCTACAGAACCCCAAGTAGACTAGACCAAAAAAGAAATACCTCCCATCACATAATAATCAAAACATCAAATATGCAAAACAAAAAGAAGATATTAAAAGCAGTAAGGGAAAAAGGCAAAGTAACATATAAAAGCAGACCTATAAGAATTACACCAGACTTCTCACCAGAGACTATAAAAGCCAGAAGATCCTGGACTGATATTATACAGACCCTAAGAGATCACAAATGCCAGCCCAGACTACTATACCCAGCAAAACTCTCAATCACTATTGATGGAGAAACCAAGATATTCCATGACAAGACCAAATTTACACAATATCTTCCCACAAATCCAGCTCTTCAAAGGATAATGGATGGAAAACTCCAACACAAGGAGGGAAACTACAACCAAGAAAAAGCAAGAAAATAGTCTTCCAACAACCCCAAAAGAAGATAGTTACAGAAACATAATTCCACCTCTAATAACAAAAATAACAGGAAGCAACAATCATTTTTCCTTAATATCTCTTAAAATCAATGGACTCAATTCTCCAATAAAAAGACGTAGACTGTCAGACTGGATACATAAATAGGACCCAGCATTTTGCTGCATACAGGAAATTCACCTCTGTGACAAAGACAGACACTACCTCAGAGTAAAAGGATGGAAAACAATCTTCCAAGAAAATGGACCCAAAAAACAAGCTGGAGTAGCCATTCTAATATCAATTAAAATTGATTTTTAACCAGAAGTAATCAAAAAAGATAAGGAAGGACACTACATACTTATCAAAGGAAAAATGCACCAAGAAGAACTCTCAATTCTGAACATCTATGCCCCAAATGCAAGGGCACCCACTTACATAAAAGAAACTTTACTAAAGCTCAAAGCATACATTGCATCTCACACAATAATAGTGGGGGATTTCAACACCCCACTCTCAGCAATGGACAGATCATGGAAACAAAAACTAAACCGAGACACAATGAAACTAACAGAAGTTATGAACCAATTGGACTTAACTGCTATCTATAGAACATTTTATCCTAAAACAAAAGAATATACCTTTTTCTCAGCACCTCATGGTATCTTCTCCAAAATAGACCATATAGTTGGTCACAAAACAGGCCTCAACAGATACAAAAAGATCAAAATAATCCCATGTACACCATCAGACCACCATGGACTAAGGCTGGTCTTTAATAACAACAAAAACAACGGAAAGCCCACATACATGTGGAAACTGAATGATGACTTGGTCAAAGAAGAAGTAAAGAAAGAGATTAAAGACTTTTTAGAATTTAATAAAAAGGAGGACACATCATACCAAACCTTGTGGGAATCCATGAAAGCAGTACTAAGAAGAAAACTCATAGCTCTAAGTGTTTACAAAAAAAAAAAATACAAAAAAACCAAAAACTGGAGAGAGCATACACTAACAACTTGACAGCACACCTGAAAGCTTTAGAACAAAAAGAAGCTAATATTCCCAAGAGGAGTAGACAGCAGGAAATAATCAAACTCAGAGCTGAAATCAACCAAGTAGAAACAGAAAGAAATATACAAAATATCAACAAAATGAAGAGCTGGTTCTTTGAGAAAATCAACAAGATAGATAAACCCTTAGCTAGACTAATCAAAGGGCACAGAGACAGTATCCAAATTAATAAAATAAGAACTGAAAAGGGAGACATAACAACAGAAACTGAAGAAATTAAAAAAATCATCAGATCCTACTACAAAGGCCTATACTCAACAAAATTGGAAAATCTGGATGAAATGGACAATTTTCTAGATAGATACCAGGTACCAAAGTTAAACGAAGAGCATAGAAACCATCTAAACAGTCCCATAACCCCTAAAGAAATGGAAGCAATCATTAAAAGTTTCCCCACCAAAAAAAATCCGGGACCAGATGGTTTTAGTGCAGAATTCTATCAGACATTCAAGGAAGACCTAATACCAATTCTCTTCAAACTATTCCACAGAATAGAAACAGAAGGAACAATACATAATTTGTTCTATGAAGCTACAATTACCCCCATACCTAAACCTCACAAAGACCCAACAAAGAAAGAGAACTACAGACTAATCTCACTTATGAATATTGATGCAAAAATACTCAATAAAATTCTCACAAACCGAATCCAAGAACACATCAAAACAATCATCCATCATGATCAAGTAGGCTTTATCCCAGGGATGCAGGGATGGTTCAATATTCGAAAATCCATCAATGTAATCCACTACATAAATAAACTCAAAGAAAAAAAAAACCACATGATCATCTCACTAGATGCCGAGAAAGCATTTGCTAAAATTCAACATCCCTTCATGTTAAAAGTCTTGGAAAGCTCCTGAATTCAAGGCACATATCTAAACATAGTAAAAGCAATATACAGCAAGCCAGTAGCCAACATCAAACTAAATGGAGAGAACCTTGAAGCAATCCTACTATTACCAGGGACTAGACAAGGTTGCCCACTCACTCCCTACCTATTCAATATAGTACTAGAAGTCCTAGCCAGAGCAATTAGACAACAAAAGGAAGTCAAAGAGATACAGATAGGAAAAGAAGAAGTCAAAATATCACTATTTGCAGATGATATGATAGTATACTTAAGTTACCCTAAAACTTCCACCAGAGAACTCCTAAACCTGATAAACAACTTCAGCAAAGTGGCTGGATATAAAATCAACTCAAACAAATCATTAGCCTTCCTCTACTCAAAGGATAAACAGGCTGAGAAAGAAATTAGGGAAATGACACCCTTCACAATAGTCACAAATATTATAAAATGTCCTATTGACAGTGTCCTTTGTCTTGTAGAAGCTTTTCAGTTTCATGAGGTCCCATTTATCAATTGCTGATCTTAGAGCCTGATCCATTTCAGAAAGTTGTCGCCTGTACCAATGCATTCAAGGCTATTCCCCACTTTTTATTCTGTGAGATTCAGTGCATCTGGTTTTATGTTGATGTCCTTAATCCACTTAGACTTGAGTTTTGTGCAGGGTTATAAATGTGAATCTATTTGCATTCTTCTACATGCAGACATCCAGTGAGACCAGCACCATTTGTTGAAGATGTTTTCTTTTTTCCATTGTATGGTTTGGGCTTATTTATCAAAAATCAAGTGTGCATAGGTGTGTGGGTTTATTTCTGGGTCTTTGATTGAATTCCATTGATCAACGTGTCTGTTTTAGTACCAATACCATGCAGTTTTTATCACTATTGCTCTGTAGTACAGCCTGAGGTCCGGAATGGTGATTCCTCCACAAGTTCATTTATTGTTTGGCTATCCTGGGTTTTGTTTTTTCATAAGAAGTTAAGAATTGCTCTTTCAAGGTCAATATAAAAATTGTGTTGGAATTTTGCTGAGGATTGCATTTGCTTTTGGTAAGATGGCCATTTTCACCTATGTTTATGCTATTGATCCATGGGCATTGGAGGTCTTTTCATTTTCTGATCTTTCTCAATTTCTTTCTTGTGGAGCTTGAAATTCTTGTCATATAGGTCTTTCAGTTTCTTGGTTAGAGTGACACCAAGATACTTTATATTCTTTTGGCTATTGTGAAAGGTATTGTTTCCCTAATTTCTTTTTCTGCTCGTTTATCATTTGTATAAAGAAAGGCTACTGATTTCTTTGAGTTAATTTTGTATCCAGCCATTTTGTTGAAGGTGTTTATTAGCTGTAGGAGTTCTCTGTAGAATTTTTGGGGTCTCTTATGGTGATACTATCATATTTGTAAAAGTGATACTTGGACTTTTTCCTTTACAATTTGTATTTCCTTTATATCTTTTAGGTTTTTTATTGCTCTATATAGAACCTTAAGTACCGTATTGAATAGATTGAGAGAAAGTGGGCATTCTGGTCTTGTCTCTGATTTTAGTGGAATTGTTTCAAATTTTTCTCCACTTAATTTGATGTTGGCCATTGGCTTGCTGTATATTGCTTTTATTATGTTTAGGTAGGTGCCTTGAATCCCTGATCTCTCCAAGACATTTAACATGAAGGGGTATTAGATTTTGTCAGATGTTTCTTTTTAGCTTCTAATGTGATGATCATGTGATTTTTTTTAAGTTTGTTTATATAGTAGACTTTGTTGATAAATTTTCATATATTGAACCACCCCTACATCCCTGGGATGAAGCCTACTTGATCATAGTGATCAAGTTTTTTGATGTGTTCCTGGGTTTGGTTTGTGAGAATTTTATTGAGTATTTTTGTGTCAATGTTCATAAGTGAAATTGGTCTCAAGTTCTCTTTCTTTGTTGAGTCTTTTTGTGGGTTAGGTATTGGGGTGATTGTGGCCTCATAGAATTAATTAGGTAGTGTTCCATATGTTTCTATTTTATGGAATAGTTTGATATTTGCTCATCTTTGAAAGTCTGGTAGGACTCTGAGAGAGTTTTAATGACTGCTTCTATTTCCTTAGGGGTTGTGGGACTGTTATTAGTTTACCTAGTATTGACTTAACTTTGGTAAGTGTTATCTGTCTTAAAAATCATTCATTTTGTTTAGATTTTTCAGTTTTGTAGAGTATAAGCTTTTGAAATATGACCTAATACTTTTTTAAAAATTTCCTCAGTTTCTGTTGTTATATCTCCTTTTGCATTTCTGATTTTGTTAATTTGAATACTGTCTCTGCACTCTTTAGTGTCTTAATAAATAGCTATGTATATGATTTTGATGGCTGTTGAAGTTACATTGTTTAAATGTTTTAAAGTTAAGTTAATTTTTGGAATACTTTTCCCTACTCTCTATCCATACTAGACTGATTAAATGATTTTAAATTTATCAAATTTTCATACCTAGAATCTACACATATTATATGATACTGGAAAGAGAACTCTGAAAATGTTCAGTTATAGATCATGAGATATGATGATCCTAGATTATTTTGGTATTACCATAAATGTCATTATATGAGCCAGACAGACGACACTGGGCCTGAAAAGAAGACAATGTAACTGTTATTGGAGCTTTTAGAGTGAAAGATTGACCCTAACAGCTCCAACAAGCAAGACTCAGTCTTCCTTCCACTCATCCGATTAAACAAGACAAGTAATAGGAAAAGTAGAGAAAGGAAGTTTAGTCTAGGTGGTTATATTGGGAAGAGGAACAAATAAAGGAGTTCAGTGAACCTCAAGTCAGTCTTCAGGGTATTAGAATGAGGTTTTACTTAGGGGTAAAATGTATGCATGTTTAGACAGTCGCGGTCAAAATGCGGCCCCTTTCAGTTACTGACTTTTGGTCTCCAGTGTCTTACAAAGTACTTTAGTAAGTTGTCAGAATTTCATCTTATCTCCTCCTGGGAGTCAAGTGACTTCTCTTGCTGTCACCAGAGCTTCCCTTTTCCCTGCATGAATTTATTGAGGAAATTTTAATTCACTGAAGTCCATTGTTTCAGTAGCCTGATACCCAAAATGAGGAGCAAAAGTATCTCTCTTTAGAGTATCTTCTCTTCTACTGGTTAAATGATGGCTAAATGATTAAACTGGTTAAATGATGACGTAAACATTACACTGATGTCTTTGAAAGTGAATAAGAGGCTACAAGGTAAGAAATGCAGCTTCAAACCTTGAAATTGTGGAGCAAATATGACCCTGCTGATACATTGATTTTTTTTTCCTAAGTGAAATTGATTTTTTTAAAGCTTCAAACCTCCACAGAAGTAAGAGAATATTTGTTATTTTAAGCCACCAACTCTGTGGTAACTTATTTTAGAAGCCACAGGAAAATAATATGTAGCAGACTGTTAACTGGAGTTAGGATCAGAGCATGTACTTAACAAGTCAAAGATCTGTCCTTGATAGTCCAGTTAACAAAGCCAAATTAACAATGGGGAGGGGGGAAAGGGAAAGTGTACTGACTGGGTTTGTGTGTCAACTTGACACAAGCTGGAGTTATCACAGAGAAAGGAGTCTCCTTTGAGGAAATGCCTCCATGATATCCATCTGTAAGGCATTTTCTCAATTAGTGATCAAAGGGGGAGGGCCCATCCCTGGGCTGGTAGTCCTGGGTTCTATAAGAAAGCAAGCTGAGCAAGCCAGGGAAAGCAAGCTGTAAGTAACATCCCTCCATGACCTCTGCATCAGCTCTTGCTTCCTGCCCTGCTTGAGTTCCTGTCCTGACTTCCTGTGGTGATGAACAGCAATGTGGAAGCTGTATGAATTATTTCATCCCCAGCTTCTTGGTCATGATGTTTCTGCAGGAATAGAAACCCTGGACTAAGACAGAAGGGGAGGGGGAAAGGGAAGGGTGAGGAAGAGAGAGAGAGAGAAAGAGAGAGAGAGAGAGAGAAAGAGAGAGAGAGAGAAGAGAGAGAGAGGAGGGATGGAGGAAGAGAGAGAGAGACAGAGAGAGACAGACAGAGAGACAGAGACAGAGAGACAGAGAGAGATTGATTGATTGTTCATTCTGCAGGCTATACTGAGAAAAGGGACAGAGGTCCACTGATTCCTACAAGTCTGTCTTCAGGATCCCAACATGAGTGTAAAGCTTAAACAGAAGATGAGATAAATGCATAAGTAAATAGTCCCCCCAAGGTGCGGATCTCCTGACCACCACTGTCTCAGCTCCAATGTCCTACTAGGTCAGTCTGTCCTTCAATGCCATCTAACTAGTTGTAAATCTTCCATCCTCTGTTAGCCTTTTTCTCTTCTTGTCATGAGAATCCTAAGGAAACTGTAATTTCTTAGGTCCATTGTTTCAATAATTTGATGGTCAAAGGGAGAGCCAGGAGTCTTTCTTTAGAATATGCTTCTTCATTTCAGCCTGGCAGGCAGGAACATAATTATCTTTCATCTTGCTAACTTTAGCCATTATTATACCCTGTCAAAATTATAGAGGAAAAAATGAAATAACATTGATTTAGGAAATGTAAAATACAGTTGTATCTTTGTTTGCATTCTATTGCTGTGATAAAGACCATGACTGAAAATAACTTGGGTAGAAAGGGCTCATTTTGCCTTACAATTTACATTTCGTCATTTAGGGAAGTCAGGGGAGGAATCTGGAGATGACAGGAACTGAAGCAGAGACCATGGAGGAATACTTTTTACTAGCTTGTTTTTCATGGATTGCCCAGCCTGCTTTTCCATAAAAGCCAGAGGTACCATCACCTACAGTGTGTTGTGGCCTCCCATATTAGTCATTTGTCAATAAAAGGTCCCCCACAGATTTGCATGTGGACCAATCTAATGGAGACATTTTTCTCAGTTCAAGTTTTCTCTTTTCCAGATCATGCTGGCTCATGTCAGGGCAACAAAAAACTTAACTAGTTAGAAGTTGAGAGGCCGTGTAAATCAGATTCAGCAGGTAGAACCTTAAAGTGAGACTGCAGATATAATCATCCTGAGTGTGTATCAACTTTTGAAAAACTGTTTACTTTTGCTGTGAATAGATTTATGAAGTATAGTAGACTTTTTTCCCAGAAACTACGTGAAGTTTGAGGTTACACCTTACATATGAAAAGTCACTGAGATGCTCCCATTTAACTGTTGCTAACATTGAGCAGTTGAGACTTTTTGTCAACAATTTATTGTGGGGATTTCATATAATCCTCAAGGACAAGGCATTGTGGAAGAGGCCCATGGAACTTTAAAAAGATTGGTGAGACATACTGTTGCCGAGATAAAGAATGATGCCGACCTGTGAGCTTACTGAGTGCCCTGACAAGGGAGACTGGGGAGCTGTATTGGACATATGTTCTTGACCCACTTTTGCTTGACTATATCCCAGATGGGACAAGCTGCCTTAACTCAAGTTTTTAGACCTTGTGGGATAGAGAATTGAAAAGAGAAATTATGTCTCTTGTATTCTTCTTAAAGGTGCCCAGCTATTAGGACTCAATCATGTACTGATCTGATATTGGAAATAACAGTCTACTTTTGGAAGACTGGATCTGGACTTTGTCAGAGACATACTTGGAAGCTAACTGTAGCTATGATGTTATGATAGCAAGAGATAAAGTTGGGACAGGAACTGGATTTCAAACAAAAGTTTGTGCATGTTTTAAGACTTTTAATTGTCAAGCTAAAATTGGTTTTGTCTCTTCTACAGTATTTATTGTAAGTTGCATTGACTGTATAATTTCCAATTATGTTAGTGTGTTGAAACCTGGCATGTCTGTTTACAGGGGTCTATCAACCAGCTTTCATCTCACTGCCCTGAGTATTAGAAAATCTTGCTTCCCTGAAAAAAGCTTCAAAGTGCTGAAAGAAGTGAGTTAGGCTTTAAGCAGAAGCAAGAGGGTAGCAGGCTTGATTATTGCTGGTATAACAGCTTTAATTACATTAATTGCTAGCACCACTGCTTCTGCAATAGCATTGACACAAGGAGTTAAGACAACTATTTTTGTTAACCATCTAGCAAAAAAATGTTACTAATGTATTGAGTATACAAAAAGATTTATATAGGTATCTGGAACAACGAATGATGCTCTATAACCTATTCAAATTATCTGAAGGAGGCTCAGGGTTCAAGAGTTAAGAGCCATCCCAAGTGTCATGACAAATATCATTGGAGTAGTGTTACTTTTGAAATTCACAATTATTGTCATTATAATTAGAAAAAGTTTAAAGACATCTGTAGAATATTTGGCATAATCCTAACACCTCTCTGAGTGTGTTAACTTTGCATAGTAAGATTATGAATTTAAAGAATGCTGCTCTGTTGAGCTTTGGTGCTGCAGATAATGCCGATAAAATTATCCATGGCCTGAGGTCAGTATTTCCATTTTGGTCAAACCTCACAAATGGCATATATAGCTTGATAAGGCTAGCCCTTCTTGTCCTGGGAATACTTTTATTCCTGCCCATCATGTTAAAGCTTGTCTTTAACAACATCAACATGTTGCCAAACAAAGTACATGGCTTGAACCTGAAAATGGATCCCCAGACAGAGTTATTAAATTAACAGGCTGGCAAGACAAGGACTGATAAGATTCTGCACAGAGCCTTACCAACCTAAGGCTTTTGATAATGCATATTCCATGATTGGTAAAGAAGGCATTCTTGTCAGAACAACCTAAGACAGGCTCAGTCTTGTTAATGAAATAAAAAGGGGGGAGAGGTGGAGAGCCGTTGGTGCTGCTTAGCAAGAAGCTGACATGGGCCAAGGACAAGGAAATGGGCTGGTTGGCAGGAATACGACATTGGCCAAAGCCAAGGAAGTAGGCTTCAAGCAAAAATCTGACATTAGACTAGAACAAAGAAGTAATTTCAGGTAGGAAACTAAATTGTAGGTTACAACAAAGAAGTAATCTCAGGGAGGAATCTAAATATTAGGCTAGAACAAAAAAGTGATTCCAGACAGGAATCTAAATTTTAGGCTAGAACAAGGAAGTAGGCTTTAGACATGAAAATGACCTTGGGCTAGGATAGGGAAATAGACTCAGATACTTGGGTCATCCTGATTAGCCTTTAGAAACAGTGATCACCAGAGTGTTCACGTAATTGTGTTTAGTGCCTTGCTTTTTCTTTGACTATTTGTGTTTATTGTACAGCTTGTTCCTCAACTGCATCCATTGTATTGCTAGACCCTCAAACTAGATCTGACCTTAATACATGCATGTAATCAAAATGGTATAAAAGAATAAAGGAAGAGGGGGTATAGGATAGGATGTCCTAGGGAGGGGAATTGGGGAAAGTTTATGACATCTGTATTGTAAATAATACAATATTCAATAAAAAATAGCTGTTGCTAACAAGCAAAAGAAACTTGTCCTAAGTATTGCCATTTTGTTTTCAGATTCCATTTAATCATAGGGAGAAACTAAGTTCAAGGTCCCAGGCCCCTAGAGGAGCTGGGGACTTCCCAATAGCTGAACAGAGTCTGTTACTCATCTTCTGTTCCATAATCTAATGACTGTTGCTAACCACAGTTCCCATTATTCATCCTTTGTTCCTCCAAACATAATAACTGTTTCTAACTACAAAAGAACAAATGGATTTGATTGGATGGACTCTAAAACCTACATTCTGTATCAGTTGACATATATCAACCACATAAGGAAAGCCCTTATCCCTAAATCCTGATTGGTGGGGAAATGTAATTATAACTTGGTGCAGATGTTTGAGGTTTTCAAGCTTAAATATTCTGTAATATTCTGGCTCATGGTTCCAGTTCAGCTCCTGAGTCTGTTCTGCAGCCCTGATCTACCAGTAGCAGCTTGATTAAAATAAAGTTTATCATCCTAATTGACCTGATGTTTGAATTGTACTGGATCCAAATGGACCCCGTAACACAACAATTTGGTTTCCAGGTGTTTGTGCTGTTTTTGGAAGGTTGGGGGAACTTTAGGAGGCATAACATTGCTAAATGGGTTTCTGGGGTTGAAACTTGAGGTTTTATGGCCTGATCATACTTCTTATCTGTTTTCTGCTTCTAACTTCAGATGCAACGTGACCAAATGTCTCATAATCCTGCTGCCATATATTCACTGCCATGATGGACTGTATCCATTCAAACTGTAAGCAAAGATAAACTCTCTCTTATAAGATATTTTGTCACAGAGATAAGAAAAGTAATTAATATATATCCTGAGTTCCCTTTACTCCCTTCCTCTCTCCCTGCCTCACTCCTTCCTTTCCTCTCTCCCTCCCTTCCTTTTTTCCCCTTCCTTCCTTTCCAGACAGACTTGAAATTTATGACCTAGTTCAAGATGATCTTAAACTTGACTTAGTGTACTGGAATTATAGTCACATGAATGTTGTTTATTGTATGTGGCCCAGATGAGGAAGGCTTTCTAGCCTTTCTCTGGAATTGATCTTTTAAAATATATGTTCTTGAGGCTGGAAAGATGGCTCAGTGGTTAAGAACAATAGCTGCTTTTCCAGAGATCTCGAGTTCAATTCCTAGCAACCACATGATGGCTCACAACCATCTATAACAGGATCTGATGCCCTCTTCTGTCATGTAGGCATACATGCAAGTAGGGTACTCATATACATAAATAAGTAAATCTTAATAATAATAATAATAGTTATTACAAGGTAGTTTAATTTTTTTGTCAGCCCAATCAGTTTCTGAATAACAGATGATACAATTACCAACATTCTTGCCGTTTAAAGCTATAAGTACCAGTTCCATTTTTATATAACCCGAAAGCACATTTTCAGCAATCCTTTGACTGTAATTACTCACAGTCTCATGTGGCTTCAAATAAGTATGCATTTTCTTTTTCCTTTACTAGACTGAGTTAATTCTAGGTCATCTGCATTGTTTTGTTTTGATTTTTCATTTTTAAATATTGAGAACTAACATCCAAAATGTACCAGGTCATCTTACTTAGAGTATGTTTACCTTTTATAATACTTTTCAAATAATCCCATTTTATAGATGAGAAACTGAGATTCAGAGTAATTGAATTCTATAAGATCAAATAATTGACATCCAAGCAGCCTCTAAATATAATGTTTGTTGCTTAGAAATTGGAGTGGAGCTGGAATTGAAGATGTACATTCTAAGAAATATGTCTTTAGTCAATATTATTGTTTGAATGTCATGTAGCATACTTATACAAACCAAGCTGGTATGTATCAATTCAACTAAGAAGCACAGAAAACACTAAGTGTATGAAACAACTGATTTTTGTTATTTATTTTTACTCTGTAGCTATCTTTTTTATTGATTGTTTTATTTATTTACATTTCAAATGCTGTCCCCATTCCCAGTCTCCCCTCTGCAACCTCCCCATCCCATCCCCCATCCTCTGTGCCTCTAAGAGAGTGTTCCTCCACCCACCCATCCACCTACTCCCACCTCACTGCCCTAGCATCCTCCTACACTGAGGCATAGAGCCTTCACAGGACCAAGGGCCTCTCTTTCCATTGATGCCAGATAAGGCAATCCTTGATACATATGTAGCAGAAGCCATGGATCCCTCCATGTGTACTTTGTTTGGTGGTTTTAGTCTCTAAGAGTTCTGTGGGAGTAGGTCTGGTTGGTTGATATTATTGTTTTTCCTATGGGGTTGCAATCCTCTTCAGCTCCTTCAGTCCTTTCCCTAACTCTTCCATTGGGGTCCCCTGGCTCAGTCAATGGTTGACTGTAAGTATCTACAACTATATTTGTCAGGTGCTAGCAGACTCTCTCAGGGGACAGCTATACAAGGCTCCTGTCAGCAAGCATGAAGCAGCTGTCTGAGTACAACACAGCATACTGCTTCATAGTGATTGTTTTATGGAAGTAGTGAGAGTATACTCTAAAATAGCAAGTAATAATATATAAATCACTAATGTCTCTGTTTTCATTTTAAGCATTATATACTGTACACAATTGTATATGCTATATTTTATAGGTTTTTCCAACACAGCAGTTGTATGGATATCAATTAAAAAGTCAGTTTTACTTTAAAATGTCCATCAAGAAATGATTAAAATTATAATTTGATAAATCTTGCCCATAAATTTGATCATTTGATGCTCTTGGCAGCATAAAAAAATATGATGGTTGCTATATGTTTTAATTGTGAGCCAAACTAGCTATTTTTTCATGGAATATCATTTTTATAAAAAGGAGCAATGAACAAAGCAACATTGGTGATTCTACACCAATAGACCTCATCTACATCTTATAGACCTCTTTCTGAAAACTTAATGAGATGAACCATTTCTTTCATCACAAACAGTTGAGAATATGTGTGACCAAAGTTGAAATTAAGCTTGCAGATTAAAATTAGAATTTTAGAAAATTTGTTCCCCAGGGAGGAATAGCTAGGATTTATTGCACAGCCATAACCTACTGGTAGAAATATGTATAATTGTTATTAAGATGAAGTTATAATTTCTTAAATGGTACAGAAATTACTTTGATTTCAAATTTAAGGTTTTCATTGGTACGAGTTTCTTATTGATATAAAAATGAGGTTAATATTGCTAGTCTCATAGGCATTGTGCCTATATAACACATTTAAGAATACAAGGCTTAGACCCAGTTCTTTTTTAACTTTTCTAACTAATTTGAAATGGTTAGCCTGTAATTTAAGGGCCTATAGCAAATTCATGGCTCTGAGTTTATTTCTAGGGTGTTTTCTATATTTTATTTAGAAATAGCTGAGAGGGATTAACAAACAACAGTCCAGGTTACCTTACATGGATAGTTGGTTCTCAAAACATCTGAAGTCCACAGAATTGATGTTACAAACATTTCTGTATTAATGTTCATTTCAATTAGAGACCTGTCAGCTTCCTGTCTTGGATTCTAAGAATAAATTGAGCATCTTTGGAGTTACTCCAGTTGTGGTGAGACAGCCACTAGGCAAGAATTGCCTCTTTTCATCTACAGACAAATCACTGTCCAGAAATTACACACTTGTGGAATAGTCGACTGATTATATTTGCCAAGACAGAGTAATCAGCCCTTAATAATTTTGCATCTCTATGGTCTGACAGATGATCCTGGGCCAGAAGGCTGAAGATCAGATGCTCCAACGTTTTGAAGTGTAGGGACTGTCCAGGTGTTCAGCGGTCTCTATAAATTGGCTAAGCTTTAGAAGCTATGCTTTGTGCTTCCCATAATTTCAGTTAACTCTCATTCTGAATTTCTGATGGGGTTGAAGACTTATAGTCTCATAGCCAATCCCGGCTATTTACCTTTAGAGAAAGGATTTGAGAGGATGGTTTTTTAGCTGACATTCATTCGAAAGCCAAGAAAAAAAGCCAGGTTCAGAACTAAGTGTTTTAGTTAGGAGAGATGACAGAGGTTCTATTTAATCAACAAAGTGATGGACTGGGTATTAGGTCTATCTTGTTTGTACCTTACTGACACAAATTGGTATAGTTATGCTCTAATTATATTTTAAGAGAAAAGTTTTATTTTAACAGGAAGGGTGATATGTAGGAGGAGCTAAGATGGGAGGAGTAAGGAGAGGAGGAGCTAGGTGGGGGATACATGGAGGCAGATATTCGCGTGTCTCTGCCAGTCAAAAATAGTTGATATATCTAGGTTGGGTATTAGGTTACACTTCTGATTGGTATTGAGCATTACCAAACTTATAAATCCTTTGATTAACATTTAAAAAATTGTATAAAAGCAAAAAAGAGAAGGGGGGATGGAATATGGGTTTTCTAGGGTGGGGAATTGGGGAAAGGTGATGGCATCTGAAATGTAAATAAAATATCCAATAAAAAATTTTAAAAAAAGAAAAAAGAAAACTTAATTCAGTGGCTAAGTTTTAGAAGCTATGCTTAGTGCTTCCCATAACTTCACTTAACTCAGTCATTCTGGATTTCTGACAGGGTTGAAGACCTATAGTCTCATAGCCAATCCTGGCTATTTACTTTGAGAGAAAAGATCTGAGTGGATGGTTTTCAGCTGACATTCATTCTAAAGCCAAGAAAAAAGCCAGGTTCAAAACTAAGTGTTTTAGTCAAGAGAGATGACAGAGGTTCTAGTTAGTCAACAAAATGATGTACTGGGTATTAAGACTATCTTGTACCTAACTGGTACAAATAGGAATAATTATGCTCTAATTGTATTTTAAGAGAAAAGTTTTATTTTAACAGGAAAGGTGATATGCAGGAGGAGCTAAGGGGGAAGGAGCACTGAGAGGAAGAGATGGAGTAAGGAGAGGAGAAGATGAAGTAGAGGAGAAGCTAGGTGATGAGAGACAGAAAGAGAGAGAAAGAGAGAGGGGGCATGGAGGCAGATGTTCATGTGTCTCCATCAGTCAAAGATAGTTTATATATCTAGGTTGGGTATTGGGTTACACTTCTGATTGAGCATTACCATACTTATAAAGCCTTTGATTAACATTTTAAAAATTGTATAAAAGCAAAAAGGAAAGGGGAGCATGGGATAGGGGTTTTCTAGGGAGGGGAAATGGGGAAAGGGAATGGCATCTGAAATGTAAATAAAATATCCAATAAAAAAAATAAATAAATAAAACAGAAAACTTAATTCAGGAAGGAAAACAATAAATCAGCAATATGACATAATAAAAAAAAAGAAAATTTGTTCCCATTAGCCATAACTACATAGCTTCTTGATGAAATAATTCAGTAATATTTAATGAAGCTTGTATTTTTAGGTTATGCAATGGAATGGGAAGATCTGCATAACTCAGTGTGTTAACACATCAAAACATAATGTCGCAGAATTATGCATGTGTAAAATTGGTATTCAAAGTGGAAGACAGGACTTCAGGTTTCTGTCTTGGGCATGTAATTAGCGTAGGATTCATAATCCCATTCTAAACAATTAACCAAACTGAAAAACAGCAATCTTTTTTAAATATAACAGAAAACTGACATGCTGTTGAAAACCACTGAGCCTTAAATTGAATTAACGGGGCAAATACAGAGAATCACATCTTAGCAGGTAAGAGACTTTTAAGCAGAACATTTGTAGAAACCTGTCCTTATGAGGAAAATCTGAACCATGTGTCTGTAATGAAGATCAGAAGTGGACAAGATAAGAGCTTAATCTTGAGTATATGTTAGTAGAAACTTCCAGAAGTAGAAAGCAAAAGGACAGCAAGCAAAACAAAAATAAAGTAAAAACAAGAATCCCCAAGCCTGAAAACTTTGTAATGTAGAAAGAAAATCCAAGAACTTGGGGCAACTAAAAACTTGTAATGTATGCCAAGTGTGAGTGTTAAAGGTGAAATAAGGAACAAAAGAAATATTTGAAGCAAAAATGACTAAGAATTTATTCAAGTTAATATCAGATACCAAATCATAGATGTGGGAAGCTCGCCTAATATCCAAACAGATGGTAGAACACCAGATGAACCAAATCAAAAGTTATTCTTTAAATGTAAAGGAGACAAGAAGAAATTAAGGAGGTTTGTTACTAGTAGTCCTGACCTGCTAGAAATAGTAGAAGTTTCTTTAGAGAACTGGACAATTAACTAAATAAAGGCAAGATAGCTATACCAAGAAACTACAAATGTCACAACTCTAGATAACCAGACCTATGTGCAAAATCATGAACAACCAAGACATGTCTCCTGAGAAGCCAGCAACTCTACTGTAATATGCTCTGAGAAAGCAATTTCACTGAAGCACCAGTTGAGGACTTCAAAACAGCAATTATGAATATTTTCAAGGACTTTAAAGAGGATATAAAATAATGCCTCATTTAAGACCATGAAAAACAAACAAATTAAATAAGGTAAACAATTTTAAGATTTGAACGTGGAATTCAAAAAGAAATAAAATTTAGGCTGGGAGATGGCATACACCTTTAATCCAGCACTTGGGAGGCATGGGCAGGCAGAGTTTTATGAATTTGAGGCCAGCCTGGTCTATAAAATGAGTTCCAGGACAGCCAGTGGCACACAGAGAAAACATGTCTCAAACAAAATGAAACAACAAAAACAACAATAGCAAATAAACAAAATAAAAATAGAATTCATAAGATAAGCCAAATTGAAATAAACTCAAAATGAAAAGCTTAGGAAATCAAACAAAAAACTCTTATGTAAGCCTCACCAACAGATTAAAAGACACAGAAGAGAGAATTTTAGATCCTGAACATAAAATAGAAGAAATGTATAACTCAACCAAAGAAAATGTTATATCTTAAAAAATTAGGAACAAAATATTCAGGAAATCTGGGACATTTTGAATAGACAAAAACAAACAAAATAAACCTACAAATAATATGAGGAGGAGGAGAAGGAAGAGGAGGAGGAGGAGGAGGATGAAGGAGAAGAAGGAGGAGGAGGAAGAGGAGGAGGAGGAGGAAGAGGAGGAGGAGAAGAAGAAGAAGAAGAAATAAATCAAAGGCACAGAACAGATATTATTATTATTTTTAAATTTAATTTTGGGATTATAATATAATTGGTGCATTTCTCCCTTTCCTTTCCTTCTTCCAAACCATGCTATCAAACTAACCCACCAAGTAAAATCCTAAGTGCTAGGAACGAGTTACATCTTGCTGAGTTTTTGGCCAAAGGTTTCCTAGAGAAAAGGAAACACTCATCCATCATTGGTGAGAATATAAACTTGTACAGTTACTATGCAAATAATTGTGGAGAATCCTCAAACTGTAAGAAGTAGATCTACCAAAAAATGTATCTATTCAGTGCTTGGGCATATACCTAAAGGTCTCTACTACAGAGACACTTACTCATCCATATTCATTGCTGTTCTACTCATAATGGCCAGAAATTTGAAACAGGCTAGTTGTCCATCAACTAATGAATGGATAATGAAAATGTGGTGCATTTATACAATGGAATATTCTTTAGCTGTTAAGAGAATGAAATTATTAAATTCACAGGTAAGTGGATGAATGTAGAGAAGAGTATATTCAGTGAGGTAACAGAGATTCAGAAAGAAAAATATTTGCATATTTTCTTTTATATGTGGGTGTTAATATTTAAGCTTTAGATTTCATTTAGAGTTGCCACACAGGTTAGAAAGCTTGTAAGGGACCATTGGGAAAAAGAAGGCAATCTTTTAAGGAAATGGAAGTAGAATGCAGTGTTATAAAGAGATAAAGGGAAAACTAGAACAGGTATATTAAATGAAGAGGGGTGGGCAAGTAGGCTTAAGTGAGGGATGTGGCGAGGAACAATTAATACTAAAGGCCTTTTGAAACAACATATGGGAACATACTTTAGAAGCTTCTTAAATAGATACATATATGACTGTAACTTAAATGTAGTTACCATATAATGGGGGATGCTTGCTCCAAATATCCATTTAATTCTACCAAGTAAAATCATCAGTGCTTGGAATGAGTTACACCTTGCTGAATTTTTCATCAAAGGGTTCTTAGAGAACCTTCCAGATATTACAGGCTATTATCTTATAGTAAAACCCTATTGTTGATGCTAACATTTATGTCATTGGACATAGAGATGTTCAGCTGGTGCCTAACTAGAAGTTTCACTCCTACTGACTAGAGTTCATGGTGCTTGAAGGTATTATGGATGCTACCAGAAGAGAATGGTAATCATCAAAATCTCCCAGCTCTAAAACCTGTGACCTACACTAGTGACCTGCCCACAAGATATATTGTTGTAATAGTGACACAAATGTTATGGGAGTAACCAACTGGTTTTTAAAAATTTGAATTTAAGGCTTATTCCATGAGATAAAACCTGTATCTGACACTGGTAAAGTAGCCAAGAACCTGAGACCAGTTAAACCACAGGCCTTGAGGAAAACCTGCTACTGTTATTTTGCTATAGAATCATAGCAACAAAATAACTCCTTATGACATAATTTCTGTATGTGTAAGTGCAGCACTAAAACGTCAATATAGAGAAGCTTCTTCTTGCAATAGATGATAATGTTTCCTTTTTATTTTTATTTATATTTCAGATGTCATCCTCTTTCTCCATTCCCCCTCCCTAGAACCCCCTATCCAATCCCCCTCCTCCTTTTTGCTTTTAGACTATTTGAATTACATGCAAGTATTCAGATCAGTTCTAGGTTGAGGGACTAGCAATACAATAGATGCAAATAGTCAAGGAACAAGCAATACAATAAACACAAATAGTCAAAGAACAAGCAAGGCAAAAAACAGAATTCCGTGAACACTCCCATGATCACTGTTTCCAAGGGCTTATCAGGACAACCAAAATATCTGAGTCCACTTCCTTGTCCTAGTCCAAAGTCATTTTCATGTCTGAAGTGTACTTCTTTGTTCTAGCCTAAAATTTAGATTCCTGGCTGAAATTACTTCTTTGTTCTAGCTTAATATTTAGATTCTTGCCTGAAATTACTTCTTTGTTCTGGCCTAAGATTTAGATTCCTACCTGAAATTACTTCTTTATTCTAATCTAATGTCAGATTCCTGCCTGAAGCCTACTTTTTTGTACTTGGCCCAAGTCAGAGTCTTGATGAGCAACCCCAAAGGCTCTCTACCTCTCCCCCTTTTTTATTTCATTAACAAGACTGAGCCTGTCTTAGGTTGTTCTGACAAGAATGCCTTCCTTACCAATCATGGAATATGCATTATCAAAAGCAATGCATTTCTGCCTTAGGATGGTAAGGCTCTGTGCAGAATCTTATCTGTCCTTGTCTTGCCAGCCTGTTAATTTAATAACTCTGTCTGGGGGGGTCCATTTTCAGGTTCAAGCCATGTACTTTGGCTGGCAATATGTTGATGTTGTCAAAGACAAGCTTTAACATGATGGGCAGGAATAAAAGTATTCCCAGGACAAGAAAGGCTAGCATGATCAAGCTATATATGCCATTCTTTAAAGGTTGACCAAAATAGAAATACTGACTTTAGGCCATGGGTAATTTTATCAGCAGTATCTACCACATCAACACCCAGCAGAACAGCATTCTTTAAATTCATAAGCTCACTATATAAAGTTAAAGCATCCAGAGAGGTGTTAGAATTATGCCAAATACACTGCAAGTATCTTTAAACTTTTTCCTAATTATAGTGACTACCACTCTAAATTTTAGAACTAACATGAATCCAATGGTTTGGCATGACATTCAAGATGGCTCGTTACTCTTAAATTCTGAACCTCTTTCTGATAATTTGAATAGGATAAAGAGCATCAATCTCTTCTTCCAAATGCCTATCTAAATCCTCTGGTATATTCAACACATTAGTAACATTTTTTGCTAAATGATTCACAAAAATGTCTGTCTCAACTCCTTGTGTCAGTGCTATTGCAGAAGCAGTGGTGCTAGCAATTAATGTAATTAAAGCTGTTATACCAGCAATAATCAAGCCTGCTACTCTCTTGCTTCTGCTTAAAGCCTAACTCATTTCTTCCAGTACTTGCAGGCTATTTTTAGAATACCAAGGTTCTGTGATACTCAGGGCACTAAAACAAAAGCTGGTTGATAGACCTTGGTAACTGACATACCAGATTTCAAAACACAAACACAATTAAAAGGTGTACAATCAATGCAACTTACATTAAATACTGTAGAAGAAAAAAAAGTGATTTTAACTTGACAATTGAAAGAGCCCTAACACATGTGCTAACACCTGTTTGAAATCCAGATCCTGCCCCAACTTCATCTCTTGCTAACATAACATCTTAGAGAACTGCAGCTAACTTCCAAATATGTCTCTGAAAATGTCCAGAACCGGACTTCCAAATGAAGACTGTTATTTCCAATATTGGATTGATTTCTAGGCCAGTCCATGATTGAGTCTGAATAACTGGTCACATTTAAGAACAATACAAGAGTCACGAATTCTCTTTTTGAGTCTCTGTTCCACACGTTCTAAAAACTTGAGGCAAGGCAGCTTGTCCCTTCAGAGGTATAGGTAAGCAATGGTGGGTCGGGAACATATGTCCACTACAGCTTCCATAGCTCACACGTCAGTATCATTCTTTTTCCTGCCATCAGCATGTCTCACTCATTGCTCTGGCAGCCACCATGCTCCTTCAGCATCCTACACTCCTGGACATGTTAGAGCTCCTGGGAGTTTAGCCTTCTCTGGGTTTTGGGAGGCATTAGGTGCAGAGCTGACACCTTAAGACTGCGCCAGGGGCAGGCAGGTGCAGGTGCAGGTGCAGGTGCAGGTGCAGGTGCAGGTGCAGG
>JANHMN010000005.1:73439241-73453092 GCA_030674055.1 Rhabdomys pumilio | reverse complement strand
GCAGGTGCAGGTGCAGGTGCAGGTGCAGGTGCAGGTGCAGGTGCAGGCGCAGACTGGAAGGGCAATAGATGATAATTAACACAAATACCCACAGCTAAACAATGTGTAGAGAGTGAGAGACTTTAGAGTACTGAGTCCTAAATGGTATGTCTTTATCAAATCCTTCCCTCAAGCCTCAGGGATCTATGAGGCAGAAAGATTGTAAGAGCCAGAGGTAGTAGATGATTTACAGAAACAGTATCTTACAGACACAGCAGAACGGATACACATATTAACTCACAGAGACTGTGACACCATGCATAAGACCTGTACAGGTTCAAACTAAACAAAATCTCAGTGTTAAGAAGGGGAAGTGGACACAAAAATCCCACCCCTAACCAAGAAACTTTTTGCAATCGATAACTTTTAAGAGAGGGAAAAATCAGTTTTCTCCAAGTGAGTGACATTGTATATATCAACTCTATATATACTCTAAAGCATTCCTCCTGCTCAGGAGTACTTGTCAAACACAAAACAGACTCCAAGTTTCAGTGGTTTTGTTTTTTTGTTTTGTTTTTTCTCATTTCAGTTTTTGTTTTGACTTTTAAATACTTTTTAGAGATATAGAAAGAACATGAGGTTTGGTAGTTAGTGAGATGGGGAGTATTTGGAGGTGATAAATATGATAAAATGTACTGTCAAAAACATTTTTTAAATCCAATAAATGGACCCCTGGGGGCTAACAGAGATACCCATTAACCAAAGATCATTCAAGGGTTTATTTGTAATAGCCAGAAGCTGGAAACGACCCTCAGCCGAAAAATGGGTACAGAAAATGTGGTTCATTTACACAACAGAATACTACTCAACTATTAAAAATGAGGACATCATGAATATTACAGACAAATGGATAGAACTAGAAAATAGCATCCTGAGTGAGGTAACCCAGACCTGAAGGACATACATGCTATGTACTCACTGATAAGTGGATATTAGCCCCAAAGTTCAGAATACCCATGATACAACTCACAGACCGTATGAAGCTTAACAAGAAGGAAGGCCCAGGTGTGGATACTTCTATTCTACTTAGAATGTGGAACAAAACAATCATGAGAGGCAGAGGGAGGGAGGGACCTGGGTGGGATAGAGGAGGGAGAGGGAAAAGAGGACAGGATCAGGTTTTGGGGGAGACAGGAGAGAAGCCCAGAGGGCCAGGAGGATGAATAGAAATATGTAGCACTGTGGGGTGGTGTTGTAACGGGCAATATTTAGAAAAGCCGCTGCACGGGCTGGCTATCTAATTTATCTAATCAGCGGGGTGGCTCTGTTTAGCTCTGGCTGCCTTGTTCCTCACTATAAGTAGCCAGAAGCCATTCGTGCCACAGCTAGAAGCGGCCAGAGGCCAAGCATGCCACAAGTAGACCCACGAGATGCCAGCATAGTGGATGGCTCTGCCAATCCACCAAGCTGCATCCACAAAGCTTGACTGAACCCCAGACAATATCTGCCATCCTTGTGGTACCTGGTAGAATGAAGACTCTTAATGCTTAAAGATTATCCAATGGATTTCCATATTTAGAAATGCTCAATTAATAAGATGCCCACACAATTATAATAGTTATCCAATATCTAACCTTAGATAAAAGTTGCTACCCAGGACTGCTTTTGACTCATTGATCTTTCTTCATGGTCAGTAGCTTATCTTCCTCCCCCCTTCCTCTCCTTCTCTCCTCCCAACTCCTTACTCTGCCTACCTTTCATACTGCCCAATCACCGAGCTTTATTGCAAATGTAGCAGGGAAAAATATCCCACTACATGGAGTGGGGGGAACCTCTAGAAAGTTCCAGACACTAGGGTCCTAAGAGGCTCTCATCCCCAGTTGGGATGCCCTTAGCTGAAATTCCCAACAGTGGGGATAAGGAACCTAAAGAGACCACCTCCAGTAGACAGACATGGCCCCCATTTGAGCCACAGGGTCACCCACTCATCTTTAAAATTTTTGACCCAGAATTCTTTCTGTCTAAAGGAAATGCAGAGACAGAAATGGAGCAAAGACAGAAGGAAAGGCTATTCACAGACAGGTCCAATTTTGGATTCATCCCATGAGCAGGCACCAAACCCTGACATTGTTACTGATGTCATGTTGTGCTTGCAGACATGAGCCTAGCATGGCTGTCCTCTGAGAGGCAAGGCAAGAATCTATTCTTGACATTTCTCTGGATATATTGCACCACATTACTATAAGTTTGTTGATCCAATCACTTACTTGTATTCTATCCATTATAAATGAACTGATGTGAGAAATGTGTCAAATATTTAACTAAACAAGATATACCATTTGCATTTCCTCTTTCAATCTAATAATCCAAGAGAAATACTTTGGCTTTACTTGTTTCATTGAATTGGCGCTGGCTGTTGTTAAACTCCAGGCTATTCCTGCGTTATTAATAAATCATTAACTTTATGATATTGCTGATCTTTTATATTATGTCCATCATTTTGAGTTTTATATCACTTTTCTTTGCCTTCTTTTTTTTCTTTCTCCTCATTAGATAGCTATAACTTTATATTCATTCTTTAGATATCTTCTACATTTCAAAATTGTAGACATTTTTTATAGCAACTGTCTCATTTGAATGAGAGTGACACCCATAGACTTAAAATCTTTGAATGCTTGGTCCCCAATTAATGGAACTGTTTGTGAAGGATTAGGAGGTGTATCTCTGTTGGAGCAGATGTGACCTTGTTGAAGGATGTTTGTCGCTGGGGTTGGAAGCCCACACAAGGCCCAGTCTCTCTCTGTCTCTCCCTATCCCCTCCCCCTTCTTCTTCCTCTCTCTCTTCCGCTCCATCTCTCTATCTCTTGGCCTGCAACTTAAGGATCATTCTGAGCTCTCAGCTATTCTGTTGCCCTCCCTATCTGCTGCTGCGTTTCCTGCCATGATGGTCATAGACTAACCTTCTGGAGCCAATGGAACAAGTGTTCTCTAGACAAAATAGGCTCCAACTCACTGTTTCCTACAGCATTTATAGGCTGTACAGCATCATTTAATCTCCTATGCGGCTGGTGGGTTTAGCCTCTGTGACTAGGGAACATGCTGTGAGGGGTTTGAATTTCAGCCTATGCCTAAGGTTCATGAATAGGTATGTTTAGAGAAGCAGAAACAATGAGGTTAGAACAATTATTTCATAACTGTCTGTTTCTAACCAAGTAGGGGATATTCAGTTATGCAGGAAGTAAGATTATAGAACCAAAACATAACATGTAAGAGTCATAGCTGTAAGTATATTAAGAATTTTAACACATTTTAATCTTTATCATCACCTCATCTATTATATTTCAGTTTTCCGTTAGCCATATTTCTTTTACTTTCTCTGGTTATTCATTCTTAGAGAAAATTAAACAAACTAGAAGTTAAGTAATTCTGCCTTTTCATCTGATAAGGAGATAAGTACTCAGAAGAGTGAATATATGACCTATGTGCATTTCATTCTGATTATATGTATCACAAGACATTTTGTATTAGTATTAGCATGCCTATGAGACTGTTTCACTTTGCGCTCAACCTCTGTTATACAAGTGACAGGGTTATTATGCTGTGATGTTTTTAGTCTCATCTGTTGAATGTCCTCCCTTTCATCATTTACTCATTATATATGATGTATGATTTCAAACTTTTAAAACATGGCTTATATTAAGAAATGCATTTCACACAAAAAAGAAAAAAAATACAAATAAAAAAGGAATGTATTTTACAGTCATGACCAAGTACACATGCACACATGTAACTGAAAGAATATGTATTGTTTCAGTCTGAGCCCAATCCAGGCAATTCTACAAGGATTACTACCCCTGTCTCTGTCTGTCTGTCTGTCTGTCTGTCTGTCTGTCTGTCTGTCTGTCTCTCTCTCTCTCTCTCTCACTCTCTCAGTGTGTGTGTGTGTGTGTATGTGTGTGCGTATGTGTGTATGTATGTGTGTGTGTGTAGTTTTTCTATATTTCCTTTCAAGTAGTTCAATGTATATTTCCTTTGCTTATGAATTATGAAGATTTTTATTTAACGTTCAAATGCTTGTAGATTTTCCTGTTTGTACTGCTACTGTTTTCTATATTTATTTTGTTGTATTTGCAAAACACTTGGTATGACTTTTGTTCTTTCAGTTATTTTTAGGTTTGTTTGTAGTCTATCTGGTACATGTTTTGTTGGCATTTCAAAAGAATTTATGCTCTGTGCATATGTGACAGTCTGAAAAAAAATCAATTAGTTCCTGTTGGTTAATGATGTTCTTGAGTTCTCCTGTGCTTTTGTTTGTTTTATACCTTTTCCATTATTTAATCAAAGAGAGTTGTAGAAGTTTTACTTCATACATAATAACCATAGTTGTTACTTCTCTTTTTAGTTATACTATGTTTTGTTTCATATATTTTTCCAACTCTAATCTTTGGTACATTTACATTCATGGTTGCTGTGTTTTCATTATAAATTGACCATTTTTTTGCAATTATGTGATTTCCTTCTGTTCTTAGTATGTTTTGACTTGTTTATTTTTATTTCATGTGCATTGATGTTTTACCTGCATATATATGTGTGGCGGTGGGTTACAGACAGTTCTGAACTGCCATGTGGGTGCTGGGAATTGAATCTGAATCCTCTAGAAGAGGAGCTAGTGCTTTTAACTGCTGAGTTGTCTCTCCAGCCCTGCAGTGTGTGTGTGTGTGTGTGTGTGTGTGTGTGTGTGTGTGTGTGTATTCTGATACTTGTGATATTTTATATCAGTCTTGAAAATTGCTTTCCTTTGATTATTTTTTTATGTTTAACTTCTTTCTACCTCTTTATTTTAATTTGTATGTTAAGTTTGAACTGATTATCTTATGGATACCATATAATCAGGTTAATTAATTAATTAATTAGATTTATATCCTTGACCTCAATTTCCTCTCCCTTCACTCAGTCCTTTCCTCACCCCTCTACTTCTCTCATACACTCCTTCTCCCTTTCTCTTCAGTAAAGAAGAGGCCTCCCATGGATATCAACCAGATTTGACTTATAAAGTCGTGATTAGATGCTTTTACTGACACTAGACTAGGCAGCTCAGTTAAGGGAAAGGGTCCCAAAGGCAGGCAACAGAGTTAGAGACAATCCTTGTTCCTGCTATGAGGACTCCCACATGAAAACAAAGCTATACAATTGTTACATATGTCAGAAGGCATATGTCAGTCCTATGCATGCTTTCTGGTTGGCAGATCAGTCTCTGTGAGTCCCTATGGGCTCAGGTTAGTTAATTCTGTAGGTTTTCTTGTGGTAGCCTTGACCCCTCTGTCTCTTTCAATTCTTTTTATACATCTTCCACAGGATTCCCCAAGCTCAGCTTAATGTTTGCCTATGGGTTTCTGCATCTATCTGCATTTGTTGCTGAGTGAAGCATCTGATGGTGGTTTTGCCAGACTCCTGTCGTAATATCAATAAACAGTGTCAGGGGTGAGCTTCCTCTTATGGCATGGGTTTCTTTTCCAATTCTGTAGACTGCTGTTTTGTCCTTTTGATGGTACCCTTTGCCTTACAGAAGCTTTTTAGTTTTATAAAGTCACATTTATTAATTGTTGATCTTAATGCCTGAGCTATTGGTGTTCTATACAGGATGTTGTCTCCTGTGCCAATACATTCAAGAATATTTCCCACTTTCTCTTTTATCAGATTTAGTGCATATAGTTTTATGGTGAGGTCGATAATCCACTTGGACTTGAGTTTTGTGCAGGGTGATAGATATGGATCTATTTGTATTCTTCAACATGCTGGTATCCAGTTAGGTCACCACTATTTGTTAAAGATGCTTTCTTTATTACATTGTATGATTTTTGGCTTCTTTGTCAAAAATTAAGTGTCTATAAGTATGTAGACTTGTATTTCTTTGATTCTATTCCATTTATCAACCTGTCTGTTTTTATGCTAATTCTATGAAGTTATTATTACAATTGCTTTGTAGTACAGCTTGAAATTAGGGATGGTGATACCACCAGATGTTCTTTTATCATATAGGATTGTTTTATATATCCTGAGCATTTTGGTTTTTTCCATATGAGATTTAATATTGTTCTTTCAACTGCTATAAAGAATTATGTTGAAACTTTTATGGGAATTGCATTGAGTCTGTAGATTCATTTTGGTAAGATGGGCATTTTTACTGTTATATTGTGGATTACACTGATGGATCTTCATATATTGGACCATCACCGCATCCTTAGAATAAAGCCTATTTGATCATGGTGCATGATGTTTTGATGTGTTCTTGGATTCAATTTGTGAGTATTTTATTGAGTTATTTTTTTTTGCATCAATGTTCATAAGGGAAATTGGTCTGAAGTTCTCTTTCTTTGTTGAGTCTTTGTGTGGTTTAGGTATCAGGGTGACTGTGGCCTCATAGAATGAGTTTGGCAATGTTCCTTCTGTTTCTATTTTGTGGAATAGCTCTTCTTTGAAAGTCTGATAGAATTCTGTCCCTGCTTTTGGGAGAGGGGGTTGGGAGACTTTGGGGGAATATTATATTTATTCTTACGTTTTTAGAACATTCCAGTTACTTTATTCAAGTAAAAATTACACAGGTTAAGGCTGCTGTTGCCAGGATAGGCATGACCCCTGCCCATACCATGATCCCGACCATCTCAGGATTTAAAGCTGAATCTAATGAAGTTATGACTTTAACTTTGACCCCAACTTGTTTTTTTAATTTACATCCCAAATGTTGCCCACCTCCTGGTCCCCCTCCCGAAGTTCTTCACCCTCCCTTTGTCTCTGAGAGTGTGCTCCCCCTAGGTATCTTCCCTCTCTGGGGCATCAAGTCTCAGGAGACTTTTTGATTAAATTAATTTATTTATTCCCTTTATAACTAATACCAGCCTTTCCTTGACTCCCAGTACCCCCTCACACAAATCCTCCACCCATTCCCCCTTTCCCTTCTCTTTTGAGAAAGGGAAGACCCCTCTGGGCATCACACACATCAAATCACTGTGGACTAGGCACATCCTCTCCTACTGAGGCTCAACAAAGCTGTCCATTTATGGGTACAGGATCCATAGACAGGCAAGCAGGCAACAGGCTCAGGGACAGCCCCTGCTCCAGTTGTTTGAGGGATCTGCATGATGACAAGGTACTCATCACTATATATGTGCAGGTTGCCTAGGTCCAGCCTGTACTCATTCTTTGGTTGATGATTCAGTCTCTGGGAGTTCCCAAAGGTTCAGGTTAGTTGACCTGGTGGTCTTCCTGTGGAGTCCCTGTCCTCTTTGGGTCCCCCAGTCTTTCTCCCAACTCTTCTGTAAGACTCCTCGTGCTTCATTTACTGCTTGAGTGTGAGTCTCTTCATTTCTCTCCATTGGCTGATAAAACGTTCTTTTATGTTTGCCTTTGTTTGCTTATTTTTACTCCCATGTGTTTGCTTTCAAGATAGTTGTCATAATTTTCACAAGCTTAATTACGATGAAATGCACTTATTTTAATTTTTTCTCAGCTTCATTAATTTTTTAGTTAATATCTCTGGCCAAGGTCAGAGTACTTACAGCCCATTAGTTTTGTTTATTATTGTCTTCTTTTGCTTTTCTGCTCGCATGAATATTAATTAGATATTTTCTTGTGCTTCTATATTGCAGCAGCTGTTTTTGTTGTTGTCATTGTTATTTTATATTCATATGACTAAGTCATTTCTATTGTTTGTTGTCTCCCTACCTTCTTGCTTTCTAAATTTCAATAATGAACCTGTTTGCAAGGCTTTTTAAGTACCAAAATTTTCATCAAGGACTGAAGAGATGGCAATGGGTAAAGTATAAGCATAAAGACCCGAGTTTAGATTCCTAATGTCCACATAAATGTCAGATGCAGTAGCATTTGTCCATAACCCCAGCAAAGGATACACAAGTAAAGACAGTAATTCTCCCTCAAAGAATCTTATCAATAGCTAGTACTTTGAAAGTTAAAGGGCAGTTTCTCACAATCCCTTCCTTCTTTCATTGTTGCTAGAGCTGATCTTGCTCTGTAGGCAACAGCAGTTGAGATGAGTTAATGATTACATTGGTTATATGGAGTTTAAAGAATGGCATTTCATAGCCTTTCACCCTGTTCTCTGGCTTTTGCATGCCCTCTCTTCTGCAGTGTTCTCTGATCCATAGAGGGAAAAGTACAAATGACTTGTTTAGGGTTGGGTTCAATTCATTGCTTATTCAGCATCTCAGCAGCCATGAGTCTCCTCATTTACCATTGTTTATTATAAGGAGAGACTTCTCTGATTAAGGCTTGGGTTTGCTTTTGTCTATGGGAATAAACATAGGAATTTAGAAGGCAGTTTGCTACTATGTTAGTTCAGTTCACCGTCAGAAATGTACTCTTTCCAGGTCTCTACAACCTCATTAAACCTGGGCTGTTAGTCAGGCTTACTAGTACTAGGAGTTGGTCCTACCCCTCTTGTAGAGTGGATCTTAAATCCATTCAGAGGACAGTTGTTTATCAACCCCAAACAGTCAAGCAGTTATTGAACAGGTTGTTATATCTTATTTTCTAAATGTTTTTTATACTCCCTTTATCCTTGTTAAGTCTCCATTTATCTTGTAGTTTCACATCCCAAATTGCCCCTTACCTCCCTCTGTGAATAAAGCATTCCACTGACAGTTTTCCCTTTCTTTTTAACCGATGTTCTACTATTCCTCCATCTGAAAGGTAAACTCCAAGTCTAAGAAATATGAGGAAAACTAAAAACCCAGGAATCACACTGCCATGCTGTTTTTCAGCTCCCAAGATAGGCTTTTTCTTTGCTTTTCTTCACATTTCATTAAAGTGGAAATTTCTGGTTTCTCTGGGGACTCAGTTGTGTCATGTGATGTTTTTCTGGAAACTCTTATGAGAGGATGTTTTGCTGAAGCAGACACATGTTTTTCTGGAAGCTGCCTGGAAAGAGGGCATGTGTTGTTTTGCTGAAATGGATGCTTGAGAGGACACGTGATATTTGGAAAGGGTGTAAGTATAACCTAACAGACAGTGGACAGTGCTTTGGCATTGGATTGCCTTGCCACTCTTTGCTGATCTTCATTGGTCTTCTTTGCTGATGCTGGTTTTTGATGATGATGTTGTGGCTTTGGTTCACCTTACCTTCTTTGCTTATCATCACTTGTCATGACTTTGTAGAGAGAAATGCAGTAAAGAACTTCTCATGATATTCTGGTAGCTTCTTGGTGCTTCCACAAACTTGAGTGGATTGGCAGAGCCTTGTGGTTGAACTGCTGTTGCTGATTTGTAAATGGTGCTTGAGAATGGATCAAGCTACCACTGCTGATTCTTGGGAACTGAATTGCTGATATCTTGGAAATAAAGATTTGAATCACCTCCCAAAAATTATTTCTAAACAGGTTCACATCCCTCTTTGCCATATTAGCCTTTTCTTTCTACTACTTCTAGTGGGTGGTGGGCTAGAATGGAGGATGTTAAAGCAATTAATAGCCCTTATTAAAGTAGATTTTGAAGAGTCTAAGACTACATTTCAAAATCATCTTTGTTTCATAAAACTCCCATTGTACTTAGCATGTAAACTAGGGAAAATGTACCTAATTTCAGTAAATGAAACTACAAGTCTCTATGTTTGTGTGCACGCACAGGTTCCCATAGAGTTAAGAAAAGCAGAATAGGTTATTGAATCCTCTTGCACTGGAATTACACATGGTTTTGCAACTGAGTCTTGCTGTGTTGTCCAATCAGGCCTGGAACTGAGAATCACCTTGTCTGTGCCTCCTGAGTATTCCAAGTTAGCTTTTAAATAAGATTTTAAGATGAAGAATTTTAGATACTTATTTAAGAGAGATGCAAAAATGTTATTTTAAGTTTAAAGACTATTTATTTGTGTCATCACACTCCCTGGGCCCACCTCTTTGCGGAAATCAAATCAGTCCAAAATACCAAGAATAATTGTCACATAGGGGGAAATTTATTTGCAGCAAATAAGGAAACTATGAGAAATAACTTCTAAATCTATGACCACAGGCAGGTGATAATTATTTTGGCTGGGAATACATATTCAGACATGAGAATGGCATTGTCACATATAGGTAAGATTGATTTGGCACAAGCACTGTAAAGAAACATGTTTCTTCATACTTACGGAAATGGAGCTTCTTTCTTGGTTGCATGTTTTGTCATGGTATCATGGTAATGACATAAATTTCATTTGGAGAGTCTGTGTCCTACCTTCATAAGGTTACTGAACTGGAGAAAGATTCTGCATCTTTCTTGGATGGGGAAACACCTTTGTCTTGCTTTCTTAACCCGATCCTCTTCTAATAAAGTTTTATTGAAAAAGAATTAGTATTATGAGTGTTAGAGAATACTTAATTAAGATATGATATTGGTTCTTTGAAAGAACAATTTCTGATCAGGGTAATGAATCTTGATATTTTTAACAGGTCCTCATTGAGAAAAATGGGAAATGATTATTGAATGCTTAAATTTATGTTTAAGCATTATTTTATGTTTCATGCAATTTATCACACGCAAACACAACAGTCATTAACTCAATTTAAATTCATATCAGAAAAATATAAAATGAACAACGAACCCGTTTATCATTTTATTTCCAAAGATAATAACTTACTCCCATGTGTAAATGTAATATTTATTTTTAAATTTAAAAGCTTTCTCTCTTTTTAATATTTAGGCATGAATTCTTAATGAAAAACAGAGATAAAATAATTTCAATTATCTGAAACTTTAAAACAATGTTAATTTATGATTTATAGTTTCAGCCAGGTGGTACTAGGGCAGACCTTTAAATTGCAGCACTTAGGAGGCAGAGGCAAATGGATCTCAAGGCCAGCCTGGCCTATCTAGCGAGTTGTAGACCAGCTAGGGCTTCATAGTGTAACCCTATTTCAAACAACAACAACAACAACAACACACACACACACACACACACACACATACACACACACACACACACACACACACACACACACGGACAGATTCATAGTTTCAAGAGAAATGGCTCAGAGGTTAAAAGCACTTGCTGCTTTTGCAGAGGACTGGAGTTCAATTTCCAACACCCACATGGTGGCTCAAAACCATGTGTAACACCAGTTAAAGAGGATTCAATACCCCTTTCTGCTCATCTGGGCTCTGTGGGAACCTGTGAATGCATATATATTCATTCTTTAAAAAAAACTTAACAGTTTTATTTATTGACCACATGTAGGCACATAATTTGTGGAAGAATTTAAATATAGCTTGCAATAGACTTTGGATTGGTCCTAAGACCATTTTTGAGAAAACACTACGTATTTTTTTGTTTCCTTAAAACATAATATAAAAGTATTTTGAAGGATAATTTAGTTTACCACAAAGATGACGTTAAGCTTGTATGGACATGGGACTGTAATAATTTTGAATGTGCTTTGTCTTTAGCATTCTTCCTTTAATACTTGATTTTCTTTGTTTAAAAAATTGATTCATCATAATTTCTAACACTTTGAATTATGTTTTATTTATACTTTTAGTTAACAATAAAACAAATCTATCTATCCCAACCATAAATAAACAAAAATAAAATAAATAAAAATTTGAAATGTGTACAGTACTGATTCACACATGTATCACATTATGCATGTTTATTTTTGTGGTGAAAATTTTCAGATCTAATCTTAGTACTTTTCAAAAATATATAATCTTATAGAAAAGCAAAGTTATCAAAATATTATATCATGTGGTCACCTGTTTTCATCATCATGACTCAGTGGTTTAAAATGCCAGAGTATGTAGTGGGAGATATTTAAATCGGCGGCATTCAATCTGGCTTTCCTTAATCAGCTGCCATGTTCCTGACTAGCCTAGGCCTACGACCACAAGCAGCAGCAGGCATAGGGCATACTGCCTCTGCTCAGCACAGGCAGTCTGCTCAGCTGGCCAGCAACACCAGCCCTGCCACCCACAAGACGTCAGTGTGGGAGATGGCTCTGTTAATCTTCCATACTGTCTCTGTAAGGCTGGGCATTGGCAGACCACCCTGCCATCCACGTGGGCCCAGTAGGAAAATGAGACTCTAATGCTTAAACATTAATCAAAGGCTTTATGTTTGGTAATGCTCAATAACAATATGCCCATACAATTAGAGGTGCAACCCAATACCCAACCTAGATATACTAACTACCTTTGACTGCTAGAGACACGCGCACATCCTCTTCCATGTTCCCCTCTCTCTGGTCTCTCTCTCCTAGCTCCCCCTCTTCCTTCTCCTCTTCCTCTCCTTACTCTTCCTCTTCCTCTCCTTACTCCTACTCTTCCTCTCCTTACTCCTCCCACCTTAGCTCCTCCTACCCACAATTCAACACATTGCTTGCCAATACATCAAAGATGCAATTGTCATAGCCATTGGGAAAACTAGTATTACCAATGTATTCTCCCCAAACCCTGAAACTAATAGTCTAAACACAGATGTTCAAATCCCAATGCAAAACTTCAAACAACATGCAAAGCCAATACAACTTTTCTTCTCAAGAACTACCAATCCCAGATTAATGGTCACTAATGAGAGTGACTTAGGAAATCAAAAATTAGTAAGAATGCTTTAAAATATCTTCAAAGAAATGAAAGATGATATAAATGAAGTAATGAAATAATGAAGTCGATTCAAGTTATGAAATTAGAATTCAATATACTTCTATTTCTCTCATCCAAGTACTAAGCATGCCTGACCTGCTTTATTTCCAACACCAGACAATTTGGGTTGAAAGTTTTGTAGGTGGATTGGTATCCACATCTCTCCACTGGGGATTCCTGCCTGGTTACAGGAGGCTGCCTCTTCAGGTTCTATGTCCCCATTGTTAGGCATCTTGGCTAAGATCACCAACATTGACTCCTGGGAGCTCCCCAATTCCGGTTCTCTGGGACATACTATGCCACTCTTTCTCAACTGTGAGTCTACTGTCATCAATACCACTGCAAAAGTAGCTTCCTTGACCTGTAAAGGTCAGTAGGAATACAGATTGTAGATTTCTGGCAACAGCACAGATCATGAATATATACATGGTCTCTGGCCTCTGCATGTGTAACAGACCTCAACATGTTCTCCAGTAGCAATACACATCATAGACATTAATATAGCCCCCTGCAGCAGCATGGGCCATGGACTCCATCATAGCTCAGTGGCAACACAGGCCAGGGACATCAACATGCCCCCCTGGGCAAAACAGGCCCCAGACAACAATATGGTTCCCAGCAGCAGTCCAGCCCATGGACTTTAAAATGGCTTCAGGAGTCAGCATAGACTACAGATCCACATGGCCTTTGGTGGTAACTTGACACAGAGATATCAGTATGGCTTCAGAAAGCAGTATAGACCAGACACATGTACCTGGACTTTGGTGGTTGCGTGGGCCACTGAAGTAAAGACTACCTCTGGCTGCAGAAGGACCATGCCATGGACCCTGTCATAATCCTCTGCTATAGCATGGACCACAGACATCAACATAGCCTCAGGTGGCAGCAAAAGCCAGTCATATCAACATGGCCCCTGTGGTAACCAAAACCACAGACACTAATATGGCCTCCTGTAGCACAGTTCTTCATGTCTATATTTTGGATATCCTACTATTTCTCAGAGTCAGGGCTATTACATGGCTGAGCAGTGTGTTGGGGCAGGGGTCAATCTGCACAAGTTCTAGTCAGCTGCATGCCACTCTGCCAGCAGTACTTGGCAAGGGCATGTTCTTAACCTCAGCCTTTTTTCACACCTGTCACTGCTGTCACATCTCTAGTTATGTCTCTCACCACTGTACACACTTGTGCACGGGCGCGCGCGCACACACACACACACACACACACACACACACACACACACACACACAC
>JANHMN010000005.1:73417554-73422666 GCA_030674055.1 Rhabdomys pumilio | reverse complement strand
ACACACACACACACACACACACACACACACACACACACACACACACACAAAGAGAGAGAGGGGAGAGGGGGAGAGAAACATCAAAATCTTGGTTTCCTGAGTCATTATCAAACAGCCCTGGTGTTATTTTTCCCTCATTCCAACTTTTCATCATGGATTCCTCCTCCTCCTCTTCTTCCTCCTCAATTTCCTCCTCTTTCTTCCTTCTCCTTCGTTGTTACCCCTCTCCACTATTCCATTTCCCATTTTATGTTATCTGTAACCTACTATTCTCTTCCCACACAGCTGCAATATGGTTCATTTATATTTTATACTATCTTGGCTTCTATGGTTACCCCATGTTATTACTCATATTTGAAGATTTTGAGCTAAAAAACACAGATGAGAGAGAATGTGTGGTTTGTTTGTTTGTTTGTTTGTTTTACTGGGTCTGGGTTACCTCACTCAATATAATCTTTTCTAGGTCCATCCACTTATCTGCAAATTTCATGATTTCATTGTTCTTTACAGCTGAGTAATATTCCAGTGTGTTTATGTACCATTTTTTCATTATCCATGTTCTGTTGAAAGACATTTAGGTTGCTTTACTTACCTGGCTGTTGTGAATAGGGCATTTATGAACATTACTGAGTAAGTATCTGTGGAATAAGAATGTAAAGTACTTTATGTATATGCCAAAGAGTGGTATAGCTGGGTCATATGGTAGATTTTATTTTTAGCTTTTGAGATTTCCCCACTCTGATTTTTTGAAAATTCTCCACACCAATTTCCAGAGTAACTGCAATAATCTGTATTCCTACCATTAGAGAATGAAGATTGCTCTTTTAGCAAAACCTCTCCAGCATTCGTTGTTACTTTGTTGATCTTAGCTGTTCTGACTGAGGTCAGGCAAAGTCTCAAAGTTGTTTTAATTTGCATGTCCCTAATTTCTGATGATAAACACGTTTTAAGGTATTTCACAGACAACTTTAAGTGTCTTCTATTGAGAACTCTCAGTTTAAACCCCTAGCCCACTTTTTATTTGGATCATTTTTTTCTTGATTCTTTGCTTTTGAGTGCTTTGTTTATTGTACATATTAATCTTCTGTCAAATGAAGAGCTGAAAACAATTCCAGTATCAGACAGAAGAAACTTCCTTTCCAGTTGTTGGTCAGGGTAGTACACATAACTCCCAAAACAACAACACCCACAAATGTAGCTCTTTGTTGTTGCTTAAGGAGTTTAGGGGCATATTACTAAAGACACGGGACTGAGATGCTTGACCTAGATCTGACCCAAAAGCCACTTTCCTGAAATCTAGCTTCCGTGGTTCTAGGAAATACTATGCAAGCTGTGAAGGGAGAAAAGCCATTAAACAGTCCTACTCAGCAGCAACACCTGTGAAGCATGAGAATTATGAATTTGGCAAGATATGCAAAATAGTGCAAGAAGTAGCATTCATGTGTCAGTGGCAGTCAACAGCTTCCTGATGCTAGTGAGGTCATGGATCTTAGGAAAGAATCTACTTCTGCCACATTGCTAGAGCAGTACAATTCCTCACTACTTGTTAAATCTTACCCTTATATACACAAATAAGTGTGGCTACCACACTTCATCAAAGAACCTTCTCTTTACAGCAAATGAAGACCAGCATAGAAAACCACAGCTAGACACAATGAACAGATCAACAGATTGTGTGGAGGACAGTCCTAACAGATACATCTACACAAAGATCCTGTATCTGTTACTCAGGGAACATCATCACAGAAGAGGAGGCAAAAAGGTTATAGGAGCCAGAATACCAGAGGGTCTGCTGTTAAACAGTCTCTTCTAGAAATGGCCACATAAACAAAACTGAAACAATGGCAATATCAGTGGAATGTTAATAAGGAAGGGAAGACATTTCTCAGGGCTTCGCCAGTAGACAAAAACAAACAAACGAACAACAACAAAAAAAAAAAAAACCTACAGGCAACTAATAATGACTGGGAAAAGGAGAATTAGTTCTCCAAAGGTTTAGTCCCTTTGTTTGTCAAATGCAGTGTTATTGATCCTGAAACCATATACACACAAGCCACAGACTCAGCAAGTGTTTTATATATGGGAGTGGGGCACATGTGCGTGTGCACACACACACATACATGTAACAATAAAAGAAAAGGGATATAACAATAAGTAAAATAACAGGAAATTTGGGTGTATAGGAGTGGGTCAATGAAAGATAGCTGGGAGGGGCTGGGAAAGAGGTGTAATTCTTTTTCAATTAAAAACATAATGTTTAAAATATCATTTCCTCTTGGAGTAATTTAACAAAAAGCAAGTTCAGATTTAAATTCTCAACTTCTCCTGCCCTGTGCCTTCCATCATTTGTTGTCTGTTTGTTATGTATGAGTCAAAGTCTGGGTCTATTTGAATGGTGCCTTGTGAATCTGTCACTGTGTCTTTATATACGTGTCACTGTGTCTTTATATACGTGTCTCTGTGTTTGTATCCCTAAAAAGGATACAAACATGCTTGTTTATTGAACAGCATAGAAAGAATTACATGAGTAGGTGGGGGAATGGATACTTTATATAAATTTTTGTTTTTCAAGGGATGATATCTGACACCAATAGACACAGTTCACAAATGTTATTACAAACATCATTATGTATCAAACAATAGCTACATGTTATCTTCAATGTTTATGGCAGACATTCATTTTATAAGGTTAGTTTCAATCCTTATTTTCTGTTTTTAGTTTTTATGATCAAAGCACACATATGAAAACACTTGCATTGCTCTCTGAGTCGGGGGCATAGAAGACTATGTATCTGAAGATTACAGCTATGCATTATATTATGTTGTAAAAGTTGACTATAGGTCAAATCAAGGCAAGTAAAATTGGTTGTTCATTTGTTCCCTTAAATGTAGGTTAAACAAGCAGGCTGAGTAGACAGTAAGAGAGCAATTTTAATTTTTGTGTGACCTCAAGGTGTATTGCGGACTGTCCAGTAAAAGCTTCAGTATCTTAGACTATAACAGATATTTTGATAATGCATTGTCACATATGTTAGTTATTAAACTATCTTGTTTCTAATAGTCTAACTCCACAAATATTATTGCAATTAAAATATTGAAATATGTCATACTACTTTGTAAGTTCTGAAGTGAGGAAGAGCAAGTTGTTCAATGAATAGGGTAGTTAGCACAGAGGAAAACCTTACTATATTAACTAACGAGATGTTTATTCAGTGCTTACTCTGCAAGCACAAAAAAAAATTGGTATAGAACAATGAGCATAACAAATTTTTATTTATATGAAGACCCATGTATGGTAAAGGAATACATATTTCTCTTTAGTATGTAAAATATATCTAAAATATGACTTAAGTATATATTTAATTTGTGGTAAATATTCTGGGTTACTTCCTACAGACATTGCAGGATGGGGTTTTCACCAGTTGCTCTTTACCGTCTAGAACTTGGCGATAAGGCCTTATTGCTGAATACTTCACGCACTTGAGCCACAAAACATGAAGAAATGGAGCTGGTACTGATCTGGAAGATTCAACCCTCCTTGCTTTCTTCCTTTTTTTATAATTACTTTTCTTTTTTACAGTCCAGGCGTTGCCCACTCCCAGTCCACCCTCCTACAGTTACTCATCCCTCCATTCCTCCTCCCCTATCTCCAAGAGGATGTCCCCTACCTCACCAGCCCTCCCCACTCCCTGGGGCCTCGAGTCATTCAAGGGTTAAGCCCATTTTCTCCCAATGAGACCAGACCAGGCAGTCCTCTGCTGTAGATGTGTCAGGGGCCTCATATCAGCTGGTGTATGCTACCTGGTTAGTGGCTCAGTGTCAGAGATCTCAGGGGTCCAGGTTAGTTGAGACTGATGGTCTTCCTATAGGGTCGTCCTCCTCCTCAGCATCTTCCATCATTCCCCTAATTCAATCACAGAGGTCCTCAACTTCCAACAATCTTCCTTGTTCTCAGTCAGCTGCTTGTTGGGCCTCTTGGATGGCAGTCATGCTAGGCTCCTATCTGTAAGCCCACCATAGCATCAGTAATAGTGTCAGGCCTTGGAGCCTCCCCTTGAGCTGGATCCCAAGTTGGGCCCCTCACTGAACCTCCTTTCCCTCAGGCTCTTCTCCATTTTTGTTTCTGCAGGTCTTTTAGACGGGTACAATTCTAGGTCAGAGTTTTTGACTGTGGGATGGCAACCCCATCCCTCCAAATGATGCCCTGTCTTTCTACTGAAGGTGGACTCTATAAGTTCCTTCTCCCCACTGTTGGGCATTTCATCTAAGGTCCCTCCTTTTTAGTCCTAAGAGTCTCTCACCTCCTAGGTCTCTGGTACATTCTAGATGGTCCCTCTACCTCCCATCCACCCCCCAAGGTTGCATATTTCCATTCATTCTTCTGTGCCTCAGGGCTTCTTTCCTGTCTATCCCCACCATACCTGATCATTCTCCCTTTCCATTTTCCTCCCATGATTGCTTTCTTCTCCCTCCCAGATGGGATTGAAGCATCCTCACATGGACCCTTCTGCGTATTAACCTTCTTGAGTTCTGTGGATTGTATCCTGGGTATTCTGTACTTTTTTGGCTAATATCCACTTATGAGTATATGCCATGCATGTCCTTTTGTGTCTGAGTTACCCCATTCAGGATGATATTTTCTAGTTCCGTCCATTGCCTGCAAAATTCATTATGTCCTCATTTTTAATAGCCGAATAATATTTCATTGTGTAAATGTGTACCACATTTTCTGTATCCAGTCTTCCTTTGAGGGACATCTGGGTTATTTCCAGCTTCTGGCTATTATAAATAAGGCTGCTATGAACATAGTGGAGCATATGTCCTTATTATATGTTGGAGCATCTTTTGGGTGGGTCTTCAGGTAGATCTATTTCAGATTTTCTCCAGATTGATTTCCAGAGTGGTTGTACCAGTTTGTAATCCCACTAGCAATGGAGGAGTGTTACTCTTTTTCCACATTCTTGCAACATGTGCTGTCACCTGAGTTTTTGATGTTAGCCATTCTGATTAGTGTAAAGTGGAATCTCAGGGTTATTTTGATTTGCATTTCTCTGATGACTGAAGACTTTGACCATTTCTTCAAGATTCCTCTGTTATGTATTCTCTGTTTAG
>JANHMN010000005.1:73360054-73415054 GCA_030674055.1 Rhabdomys pumilio | reverse complement strand
GTGTTATTAAAATGTACAAGACTTGGAAGTAAGAAAGATGTCCTTCAACAGGAATGGATAAACAAAGATGGCACATCTACACTGCAGAACATTATTTGACATAAAATGAATGAGCTACAAAAGGATATGGATAAGCTTTAATTGCATAATGACAGTTACATATTTTGTTATAAATATATATTGTCATATATATTGCATAGTGAAAAATATATGTGAGTGTGCATGCATATAGATATATACATTGATATATATACACACATACATACATACATACATACATATGCATACATACATATTGCTTTAGGGTATAGTAAGCACCCATATCTTCCCTTCTCCCTGATATGCAATTTTGCGTATTATTATCTTGCAGTGGTGTGGTATATTTGTGATAACTGATAAACCAATATGTAGTGACTTGAATTAGAAATTACCTTCAGAGGTTCAGGCATTTAAACACTTGGTCAGCAGTTGATGGAGCTGTGTGGAGAGGTTATGGAGAAGCTTTGCTGGAGGAAGCATATCACTAGGAATAGACATTGAGAGTTTAAAGTCTCACCTTACTTTTCATTCAATCTCTAGGCTTCAAACTTGTAGTTAAGGATATGAACTCTTAGCTTTCTTCTCAGGCCACCACACTTAATGCCCTACTTCCCACCGTGATGAAATTTTACCCCTCACAAACCATAAACTCTCACCAAGTCACCTTTGATCATGGTATTTTATCACAGCAGCAGAAAAGTAACAAAACCAATGTTATAATTATTTAATAATTATACTTTTGTAATTATTAAATAATTATATTATATTTTATAATATAATAATATTTAATAATTATTTTATATTTTAATAATAAGTATAGGTTTTACTTTTTCTGATTTACATTCTGTAGTTTTGACAAAGATATAATGACACATTGCCACTGTTATTTGATCATATAAGCTAGATTTACTATTCTAAAATATTCCCTGTGTTCTACCTATTCATTCTTTTCTTGTAGCATGTTCCTGGAAACCACTAACATGTTTATGCCTTTTATAGTTTTGCCCTTTCCAAAATATTATGTAATAAGAATAATATAATATGTACATGTTTACATTCTCTTCATATGTCACTATACATTTTATCAAGCTTTTAAGTATTTTCCTTTAGTAGATTACACCAAGAAGGCAAATGGGTTTGGCCATTTTATTGTTGGAATTTTTTATTCCTGGTTTCATATTTTTTTCATGATTAGGCTCTTAAAGTTTTCTGTTTCTTAGTGATTCAGTCTCACTAGTTTCTACATTTTAGGAAATTATCTACTTTTTTAGATTATTCAATTTTTGGACATGAAATTACTGATAAAAGTTGCCTGTGATCTTTTTATTTCTGTGGTATTCGTTATAGTTATGCCTTTTTCACTTACATTATTTTATTTTTCTTTCATTTTTCTCTTTTAGCTTATCAAATTTTGATAACATTTGTTTTAAAATATCAATGTTGTTTGTCTTTTCTAATGTTTTTCTAGTGCCTATTTATTTATTGCTATCACAGTATTAATTATTTTGTTCTTTGTACTAATCTTGCTCTTAATTAATTTGTCTAGTTTCTTTGGTACTTATGTAGCCAAAGTAAAGGACTTGCTATATAGGACCTCAGTAATATGAGCATTAAGACCAACAACTGACAAATAGACCACATGAAACTAAAAAGCTTCTGTATAGCAAATGAAACAGTCATTTTAGTGATGAGACAGCTTACAGAAGTAGAAAAGTCTCTATGAGCTACACACATGACAGGATTATTATATACAGAGAACCAAAAATAAAAATAGACATCAAGAAAATAGCCTAATCAGAAGAGGAGAGAGGTCCTGTTTAACTCATGTGACACGAGGGTCACTCCCTCCTCTCTGTTCTCCCTGGCCCTCTTTGCCCCTTTAATCAAAAGGTTCAGAGAAAGACACCAGAAGGAGGCTGAAGTTTTAAGAGGCAGCTTTCCAACTTTGCACACAAATGGAAGGTACCATGAAAATCCTCTCATCCAAAACACTCAGCAGAAACAACCTGTCAAAAGGACTAAACCGCAGCACACGTTGATGCTCTCTGCAAGTTACCTATAAGTGTTTTGTTTTCTTATACTTGAAATCACTTTTACAATATTATTTTGGTGGCTTTCTTTTCTCTCTTCTGTTGGGCAATTGAAAATGCAGATGACAAATTTTAAGGATGTGTGAGGGGAGAAAAGGAAGGATGTGGCATTGTCTTTTTTAACATAGAGGTTCAGTCAGACTCCCATATGGTAAAGTTGCTCATCTTACTGGTTTAACATGGACACAGAAACTAGGCACTTTGGTGGTTCACTTGCACTGCAGGCCGACCCCCTTTCTATATTTTATTTTACTTTTTTAGTATAGTGATACTTAAAATCACTGATTCACTTAAAAGAAAAAAACAAAATGTTAAACTCTACTAATGTACAAATAAGCTGAAAAGTTGCATTTTATGTGTATATTTTGCCATAGCAGGTACTGTATTTCTCATGCTGGATTTCAAAATATATATATATATATATCTCAAAAACAAACAAAACTGAAGGGTGGTGTTTTCTCAGATTGTGACAGGTTGAGTGGTAAGGAATAAAGTCGTAGTCATTTCATTAAAACTGAGAGATGATGTAATGCATATATAAGTTTTCTGAAGGGTTTTTGGGGCTTTTAAACAGCTTATTTTGTTTTTGTTTAGTTTTTATTTTATTTTGGAAAGATATGATTGTATTATGTGCAACTCAGTTGCTTACATTATAACTACAAAATATTTTTGAGGAAAAAAGGCTAATAAATGTGTTTGGCTGCTAAGCAAAAAAAAAAAAAAAAAAAAAAAAAGAAAAGAAAAGAAAACAGCCTAATAAAAATGGGGCATGTATCTAAACAGAGATTTCTTAAAAGATGAAAATTAAATGGCCTAAATGAAATGATCAACATCTTGAACTATTAGGGAAATGATAATTAGAACGATGTTACCTCTAGGAAGTCCCAGAGACCTGAGATGGGGGAGGCTCCCAGAAGTTAATGCTGGTGACCATAGCCCCAAGATGCCTAATAATGGGGACATGGAACCTCAAGAGGCCACCTCCTGTAGCCAGGTAGGACCCTCAGTGGAGGGATAAGGACACCAACCCACCCACAAAGCTTTCAACCCAAAATTTGTCCTGTCTAAAAAATATGCAAGGACAAAGATGGAGCAGAGAATGAAGAAATGGCCAATCAATAACTGGCCAACTTGAAACTCATCCAGTGGGCAAACACCAATCCCTGCCATTATTAATGATACAATTTCAGACAGGAGCCTAGTATAACTGTCCTCTGAGAGGCTCTACCCAGCCGCTGACTGAAGCAGATGCAGATTCCACAGCTAAATACTGTACAGAGGTCTGGGACCTCTAGAAGAAATGAGGGAAGGATTGAAAGCCCTGGAGGGGATGGGGACCCCATAGAAGAACCAACAGAGTCAACTAATCTGAACCTTGGGAGCTCTCAGAGACTGAGCCACCAACCAAAATATATACAGGGGCTGGAGGCTCTAGAACATTATAGCAGATTTACAACTCAGTCTCCATGAGGATTCCCCCATGGAGGGGACTGGAATTGAAGCTCTCTGTAAAGCTGTAGCCTGACTGTGGTATCTGTTCCCCAACAGGGCTGCATTGTCTGGCATCATTGGGTAAGGATGTGCTTAATCTGACAGAGACTTGATCTGCCAACGTCGGGGGATATTCTGTGAGGCCCCACCCTCTCAGAGGAGAAGGGAAGGGGGATCAGGGAGCAACTCTGTGAGGGGGGCTGGGAGGGAGACAGTGTTTGAGATGTAAATAAATTTTAAAAAATTAAAATTAATTTTATCTTCCAAAAGTCAGAATAGCTAAGATTAAAAATAAAATGACAATAGATGTTGGCAAAGATGCAGTGAAATGAGAACAATTATTCACTCTTGGTGCAGTCACTATGATAATCAGTGTGGCAGTTCCTCAGGAAGCTGGGAATAGATCTACCTCAAAATCCAGCTATTCCATTCTTGTGCATATACCCAAAAGAATCTATATCATACTACAGAGAGGTGTGACCATCCATGTTCATTGAGGCTGTATTCATAATAAAGGCCAGAAATTGGAAACAGCCGAGATGCCCATCAACTGATAAATGGATAATCGAATTGTGGCAGATATACTGGGTATAATTTTGTTCAGCTGTTAAGAGATATGAGATTTTCAGGTAAATTTATGGATATGAAACAGTCATCCTAAGTGAGGTAATCCAGATCCAGAAAGATAATCGTTGCATGTTTTCTCTTATATGTGAACATTAGGTTTTTAAGCTTTAGATACAGTGTTTTATTTGGAATACCTACGAGTTTCTCTAGAGTAACAGAACTTATGGAATGAATCTTTCTGTATATATAGAAAGGGGATTTATTAGAATGACTTACAGGCTGCACAGTCCAGTTAAGCCAACAGTGGTAGGCTATGAATGGAAAGTCCAAGGTTGCTCAGTCTATAAGCCTGGTTGTCTTAAGCTGCTCTTCAGGTGATGCTAGAATTCCAATGAAATAAATTCTATTGCTTGTAACTTTAAGTTTTTAAATTTTTTCAAATCCTATTTTTACTGATGGTTCTTAAACATTTTTGAATTATTTCTTTTCTTTTTTTCATTCTTTTTTTCTTGGATTTTTTTTTTACATTTCAGGTGTTATCCCCTTTCCCCCTTCCCCCCACCCCTACCCAGAACCTCCCTTGTAGCCCACCACCCACCACAGGTAGTGGAAAAGAAAGAATATGGGGGCTGAGGAAAAATGGACCTGTTAAGAAAGGTTCTTTGGAGCAACTCTTGTCTGTGTTGTCTGGAAATCAGCAGTTCGGTTCACAGGTCAGCAGGCAGCAGCAGCTCAGTCTACTCACAAACACTTCGAGAATACACCAACAGTCCAGTTCAGTAGAGTCGGGTTATCAACAGTGGTGACACAACCTAGCACAGACAGTCAGGCCTCACTCTCAGCTTGAGTTAGCAGGAAGGACCAGCAGGAACACCAGAGGAAGTTCTCAGCTGTGCCTCTCTCAGGGAAGTGAAGACCAGTGAAGACGGGAGACCTACAAGCATTGCGCAGCTAGGTGTACCAGCAAGCCAAGCTCTCTCTCTCTCTCTGTCATTCCTTCGAGTTCTATTTATAGCCTCCAGACATCATGTGTTCTCCATGTGTCTTGCCTCACCACATCTTCCCTAAGCATGTGCATCCAATCAGCCAAAGTCCTTGGAGTCCCAACAAATGGAGCTCAACTATGAAATGTAAGGCAGACCAATCCATGCTCATTGTTAGCAAAGTATCTTTCATCACGTGTCCTTTCTTGCTTTAGCAGAACATCCTTTCTCCTGTGTCAGCTTCAGTGAAGTGTTCTTTCTTGAGTCCGCCTTAGGCTTTCACACCTGTGTCCACTTTAACAAAACGTTTTTTTACCAGTTTGTCCTAGCAAAACACCGTCCAACACAACTGACTCTCCGAAGAACCCTTAAGTTTCCACTTCAATTGCTCATGAAGAAATGGACTTGCTAGGAGGCGAAGCAAGCAATCAAAGAGCAAAGTCTTCCTTTTTCCATGTCCTTGTATAGGCTCCCAGCAGGAGGTCTGGCCCAGATTAGAGGTGTATCTTTCTGCCTCAAGATCCAAACTGAAGGTGTGTGTGTCTTCCCATCTCAGGATCCAGATTAAAGGCATGTATCTTCCTACTTCACAGGTCCAGGTTAGAAGTGGATCTACCTATTGCAAGTTAAGCAAAAATCCCTCACAAGTGTGCCTCCATTTTTGGATTTTAGTTAATTCCAGATGTAGTCTAGTTGACAAGAATAGTCATCACAATGGGGGAGGAAGGAATCTTTCAAGGAAGGGGAAACAAAATATAGTGTTATAAAGGATGAATGGGAGAAATGGAACAGGAAGGATCAAATGGGTTAGGGATGGGAGGGCAAGGAAGGGAAGAAGACAGAATTTGGGGAGAGATAACTAACATTAATGGCCTTTTGAAGAGCCATACAGAAACTTACTACTAATCCTCCTAAAAACACAAATACGGTTTAAGTTGAGTCACCAGATAATGGAGGTGCAGAGAATACCTCACTTATATGTCACACTCTAGCAAATAAAAAAAACAGTGCTAGGAATGGGTTGTATCTTTTCAGATTGTTGTATGATAAATTAACATACATTACAAGCTATTCATTGTATTGTCATTGGTTAACCCCTGAACTTGACAATAAGAATATAAGTCCACATTAGCATGCCTATTATTGTTCTTGTTCGACTCATGTTTAGACAGTCATGTTGGTGAGATGTTGTGCATAACTTCTGACATTCGTAGGAGACAAATCTCACAGCAAACTCCCTGTTCTGCTGATTATTACAGTCTTTCTACTCCTGCCCCCCTTTTCACAGTGATCCCCAAGTCTTGAGACTGGGCTTACTGCATTTTGAGCACATTTGGTTTTCTAAAATTATATCTGTCTGTTGCAAAGAGATGTTTTGATGAGAGGTGAGGAATACACTTACTTATTCTTTGGCTGTAAGAACAAGTATTTACAATGTAGTTGGGAATTATACTGGTTTAGTATAGTGGAGATTGTAGTTTCTCCTCCAAGATTCATGTCACTAGCATTGAGGAGTTAGCTAGGTTTCCAGTACCAGACATGAGTTCCTACTTGTTGATTGGGAGGAGTCTGAAGTCCAATTAGAGAGCTGTTGGTTACAGCCAATGAATGCATGCCATTATTGCATCCTTAAGGTTATCCATCCATGCTGGTCATTGATATGGTTCATAGGTTGGTAAAATTTTTGGTTGCCTCCTTTACTTGGAAGAGTGCATGATACCTTCTGGTACCATGAAAACTAGCTGTCAGGAGAAATCGTTCAGGTCAATTCCAAATCAGTGTCTCTTGGCCCTGTGTCTGAAGTCTGATGTCTTCAGCAATAAGAACTTACCTTCCATGTCTGCGTGCCAACCAAAGACAATAGCAAGAAGCTATAATTTTTTGGAAATCTCTTGGGCAACCCTAACCAAAACTCAAAAGAAGATTTCTCATGCATGATATTAGGGTTTTAGTCAGATGGTGTTTAAGTCTTGGAAAAAACATTGTCAGCCGTGATAGGACATTTTTATTTAAACTGTCTATGTATATTTTATACAAACTTGTATGTATTATAGGCATTTGGGGATAGATAGTTGATGGTATTATTGTGGATGTCAGAAATTCTGACATCCGTACTGTTATTTTACCTTGTTTCCTCTTTCTTCTGTATTTATCTTCCTCCACATCCCTAATTATAGTCACCCATTTATCCCATCTCCGTCTTAAGATTAATTGTACCCTGCTTTATTACACTGCTCTTTAGTACACTCTGACCCCACCCTAGATTTTGTCCATTTTTATTTTACTGGTTGAGAACTTGAAGCTAGGATCTTCTGATAAGAGTGAACATGTGACTTTTTTTTCTGGGTCTGTGTTACCCCACTTAATATTTCCTAATTCCATTTACCTGAAAATATTCATGATTTTATTTCTTTACAGCTGAATAGAATGCTATATTATGTAGGTACTACATTTTCATTATTCATTCATTAGTTGAAGAGCATTCAGGTCATTTATGTTTTATAGCTACTAGGAATAGGGCAATAATGAACACATCTGAACAAGTATTTCCAGAATAGTATGCTAAGTCCTCTGGACATATGCCCAGGATTGGTGAATCTTAGTCATATGGTAGATTTTATTTTTCTATTTTAATAATTCTCCAAATAGATTTCCAGAGTGACCAGACCAGTTTGCAGTCTCCCCAGCAATAAATGTGGGGTCCCTTTTCCCCACATTTCCTCTAGCATTTGGTGTCCATTGTTTTACTAATCTTTGTCATTCTGACTGAGATGGAATCTCATAGTTGTTTTTCCATTTCCTTAAATACTTGGAATGATCATTTTTGAGTTATTCCTTATCTTTTGTCTTTCTTTTGAGAACTCTCTGTTCAGATTCTAGGGCAATTATTTGCATTGGGCTTTTAGTTCTTTTACCCTTATATATATTTTAATTAATTAGTTAATTAATTAAATTATTTATTTACTCACTTTACATCCGAATCATAGCTCCCCTCCCTCCTCCCTTCCCAGTTCAACCCTCCTACTCTCCTTCCCCCATTTTTCTCTCCCCTTCTCCTCAGAGAAGGGAGCCTCCCCATCCCCAGGTACCAACCTGACCTAGCATATTAAATCTTATCTGGACTAAGTGCATCCTTTCCCACTGAGGCCACACAAAGCAGCCCAGCTAGGAGAAAGGGATCTTAAAGACATGCAACAGAATCCAAGTCAGAGACAATCCCCATTCCAATTGTGAGATCGACATGAAGACCAAGCTGCACATATGTGGAGGGGGCCTAGGTTCAGTCTATGCTTGCTCTCTTGTTGGTGAATCATTTTCTATAAGCCCCCTGCGCCCAGGTTAGTCAGCTCTGTAGGTCTTCCTGTGGGGTTCCCATCCCCTTCAGGGCCTTCAGTACTTCTCTCATCTCTTCCATGAGAGTCCCTGATCTCTGTCCAATGTGTGGTTGTGGGTATCTACATCTGTTTTAGTCAGCTGCTGGGTGGAGCCTCTCAGAGGACAGTTATGCTAGGCTCCTGTCTGCAAGCATAACAGAGTATCATTAATAGTGTCAGACTGGCTCTCTCCCATGTGTTGAGTCTCAAGTTGGGTTAGTCATTGGTTGTTCATTCCCTCAATCTCTGCTCCATCTTTATCCCTACACATCTTGTAGGCAGGGAAAATTTGGGGTAAAAGGTTTTGTGAGTGGGTCGATGACCCCCTCCCTCCACTGGAAGTCCTACCTGGCTACAAGAGGTATCCACTTCAGGCTCCATATCCCCTGCTGCTACTAGCAATGTCAGCTAGGTTTACCCCCATGTCCTCCTAGTTCTCCCGTCCTACAACACAGGTCTCTGGCTTGTCCCAGAAATGCACCCACCAATGTCCTTTCTCTTTCCCATCCCTCTCACCCCCTGCTATCCCCATACCTGATCCCCAACCCCCATTTCCCTATGCACCCCTTCTTCCACCCAGTTCTCTCTCTCCATTCACTTCTGATGTCTGTTTTATTTCCCTTTTTCAGTGAAATTCAAGCATTCTCCCTTTGGCCCTCTTTGTAACTTAGCTTCTTTGGGTCTGTGTTATCCTGTACTTTATGGCTAATATCTACTTATAAGTGAGAACATGCCATGTGTATATTTCTGAGTCTGGATTACCTCACTCAGGATGATATTTTCTAGTTCCATCCATGTGCCTGCAAATTTCATGATGTCTTTGTTTTTAATATCTGAATAGCATTCCATTGTGTAGATGTGCCATAATTTCTTGATTTCTTTTTCAATTGAGGGACATCAAGTTTGTTTCCAGTTTCTGGCTATTACCAATAAAGCTGCAGTGAACATACTTGAGCAAGTATCTTCGTGGTATAGTTGGGCATCTTCTGAGTGTGTGCCCAAGAATGGTATAGATAAGTCTTAAGGTTCAACTATTTCCAATTTTCTGAGAAACCACCAGATTGATTTCCAAAGTGGTTGTACCAGTTTGCAATCCTAACAGCAATGGAGGAATGTTTCCCTTTCTCCACATCCTGCCAGCATGTGTTATCATTTAAGTTTTTGATCTTAGCCATTCTGACTGGTGTGAGGTGGAATCTCAGGGTCATTTTGACTTGAATTTCCCTGATGACTAAGGATGTTGAACATTTCTTTAAGTGCTTCTCGGCCATTCCAGATTCCTCTGTTGAGAATTGTCTGCTTGGCACTCTACCCCATTTTTTAATTGGGTTATTTGGAATTTTGGAGTGTAACTTCTTGAATTCTTCATAAATTTTGGACATCAGCCCTCTTGGATGTAGGGTTAGTGAAGATCTTCTCCCAATCTGTAGGCTGCTGTTTTGTCCTATTGGCAATATCCTTTGCCTTTCAGAAGTTTTTCGGTTTCATGAGGTCCCATGTAACAACTGTTGATCTTAGAGCCTGATTCATTGGTGTTCTGTTCAGGACATTGTCTACTGTACCAATGTATTCAAGGCTATTTCCCACTTTGTTTTCTATGAGATTTAGTGTATCCAGTTTTATGTTGAGGTCTTTGATCCACTTGGACTTGAGTTTTGTGCGTAGTGATATGGACCTGTTTGTATTCTTCTACATGCAGACATCCAATTAGACCAGCACCATTTGTTGAAGATGCTTTTTCTTTTCCATTGCATGGTTTTGGCTTCTTTGTCAAAAATGGAGTGTCCATAGGTGTGTAGGTTTACTTCTGGGTCTTTGATTCTGTTCCATTGATCAATGTGTCTGTTTTTATGCCAGTAAGTAACATTCAGTTTTTTATTACTATTGCTCTGTAGTACAGCTTGAAATCAGGGATTGAGATACCTCCAGAAATTCTTTTATTGTACAGGACATTTTTTTTGCTATCCTGGGTTTATGATTTTTACATATGAAATTGAGGATTGCTCTTTCAGGACTATAAAGAATTGTGTTGAAATTTTGATGGGAATTGCGTTGAATTTATAGATTGCTTTTAGTAAGCTGGCCATTTTTACTATGTTAATCCCACCTATCCATGAACATGTGAGATCTTTCTAGTTTCTAATATCTTCTTTGATTTTTTTATTCACAGATCTGAAGTTTTTGTCATATAGATCTTTCACTTGCTTGGTTAGGGTTACATCAGGGTATTTTATATTATTTGTGGCTATTGTGAAAGGTATTGTTTCCCTAATTTCTTTTTCACCCCATTTATCATGTATAGAGGGGGGACTACTCTGATTTTGTTTTTTAGTTAATTTTGTATCCAGCAACTTTGCTGAAGGTGTTTATCAGCTGACGGAGTACTATGGTAGAATTTTGAGGGTCACGTATATATACTATCATATCACCTGTGAATAATAATACCTTGACTTCTTCCTTTCCAATTTGTATTCCCCTGATCTCCTTTAGTTGTCTTATTGTTCTAGCAAGAACTTTAAGTACTATATTGAATAGATATGGAGAGAGTGAAAAGCCTTGTCTTGTTCCTAATTTTACTGAAATTGCTTTAAGTTTTTCTCCATTTAATTTGATGTTGCCTATTGGTTTGCTGTATATTGCCTTTATTCTGTTTAGGTATGGGCCTTATATTCTTGATCTCTCTAAGACCTTTATCAGGAAGGGGTATTGGATATTGTCAAACAGTTTGTATTCTAAATTTTTAACAATTTGGGTACTGTCTCTGCCTATTAGTTAGTTTGGCCAATGGTTCTATCTAATTGATTTTCTCAGATATTCAGCTCTTGGTATCATTGGTTCTTTTATTGCTCTCTTTGTTTCTAATGTATTGATTTCACCCCTGAATTTGATTATTTCCTGCCATCTACTCCTCTTGGATGTGTTTGCTTCTTTTTGTTCTAGAGCTCTTAGCTGTGCTTTTAAATTGCTAGTATGAGCTCTCTCCAATTTCTTTATAAAGGCACTTAGTGCTATGAACTTTCATCTTGGCACTGCTTTCATTGTGTCCCATAACTTTGGTATGCCGTGTCTTCATTTTCAATAAATTCTAGAAAGTCTTTAATTTCTTTCAGTGGTTCATGAGTTGAGAGTTGTTTAGTTTCCTTGAGTTTGTTGGCTTTCTGTTGTTTCTGTTGTTATTGAAGTTCATCATAAATCCATGGTGGTCTGATAAGATATAAGGGGTTTTGATTTTCTTGTGTCCCTTGAGGCTTTTGTGACCTAGTATATGGTCAGTTTTGGGAAAGGTTTCATAAGTACTGAAAACAAGGTAAATTCTTTTGTGTTTGGGTGAAATGTTCTGTAGATATATGTTAGAACCATTTGATTCATAACACCTGTTAGTTTCATTATTTCTGTGTTTAGTTTTTGTCTCAATGATCTATGTATTGGTAAAAGTAGACTGCTTCCCTTCTTAGTTTTGCTGATTATTGTGTTATTTTTATTGGATATTTTATTTACATTTCAGATGTGATCCCCTTTCCTCATTTCCCTCCCACCCAGGAATCCCCCCTCCTCCTGCTTCTATGAAGATATGCCCCACCCACCCAGCCAGTCTCACCTCTCCACCCAGGAATTCTCCCACACTGGGTCATCCAGCCTTCACTAGACCAAGGACTTCCTCTCCCACATATGTTCTACAATGCCATCCTCCCCTACATATACAGCTAGAGCCATTGGTCCCTCCCTATGTGCTCCCAGTCTGGTGGTTTAGACCCTGGGAACTCTGGTTGGTTGGTATTGTTGCTCTCCTCATGGGGCTGCAAAACCTTTCAGCTCCTTCAGTCTTCTCTCTAACTCCTCCATTGGGAACCCCATGATCAGTTCAATGGTTACCTGTGAGCATCTTCTTCTGTATATGTCAGGCTCTGGCAGACCTCTAAGGAGACAACTATATCAGGCTCCTGTCAACATGCACTTCCTGGCATCCACATCAGCGTCTACCTTTGGTGACTGCACATGGGACGGATACCCAGGTGGAACAGTCTCCAGATGACCCCTCCTCCAGTTTCTGTCCCATGCTTTGTCTCCATATTTGTTCCCTTGAGTATTTTCTTACTCCTTCTAAGAAGGACTGAAGCATCCACACTTGTTCTTCCTTCTTCATGAGCTTCATGTGGTCTGTGAGTTTTATCTTGGTTATTGAGAGATTTTGGGCTAATATCCAATTGTCAGTGAGTGCATATCATGGGTGTTCTTTTGTAATTAGGTTACCTCACTCATGATGATATTTTCTAGTTCCGTCCATTTGCCTAAGAATTTCTTGAATTCATTGTTTTTAATAGCTGAGTAATATTCCATTGTGTAAATGTACCACATTTTCTGTATCCATTCCTCTGTTGAAGGACAGCTGGGTTCTTTCCAGCTTTTGGCTATTATAAATAAGGCTGCTATGAACATAGTGGAGCATATGTCCTTGTTATATGTTGGAGCATCTTCTGGGTATATGCCCAGGAGTTGTATAGCTGGGTCTTCAGGTAATGTTATGTCCAATTTTCTGAGGAACTGCTAGACTGATTTCCAGAGTAGCTGGTATGATGTTATTTATTTTCTTTGTTTTCTTGGGTGTAGTCTCCTTGGGTTGGAGTTCTCCTTCTAGTACCTTCTGTATAGCTGGATTTGTGGATAAATATTGTTTAAATTTGCTTTTTCCCCATGGAATATCTTTTTTAATTGGATATTTTGTTTATTTACACTTCAAATGTTATCTCCTTTCCCAGTTTCTCCTCTGCAAACCCCCTATTTCATCCTCCCTTACCCTGCTTCTATGAGAGTGCTCCCCCACCTACTTACCCATTTCCGCCTCCCCACCCTAGCATTCCTCTACACTGGAGCATCAAGCCTGCACAGGACCAAGGGTCTCTCCTCCCATTAATGTCAGGTAAGGCCCCATCAGCTCCATCAGTCCTTCCCCTAATTCCTCAAGTAGAATATCTTTTATTCTCCATCTATGGTGATTATATATTTTGCTGAGTATAGTCATCTGAGCTGACATCTGTGGTCTCTGAGGGTCTGCTAGATACCTGCCCAGGCCCTGCTGGCTTTTAGAGTTGCTGTTGAGAAATTGGGTTTAATTCTAATAGGTCTGCCTTTATATGTTAGTGACTTTTCCCCTTTCAGCTTTTAATATTGTTTTTGTTCTGTACATTTAGTGTTTTGATTATTATATGGTGGGAGGACTTTCTTTTCTGGTCCAACCTATTTGGTGTTCTTTAACCTTCTTGTATGTTTATAGGCATCTCTTTCAGTTGGGGACAGTTTCTTCTATGATTTTATTGAAAATATTTGCTGTGCCTTGGAGCTGGGGACTCTTCTTCTATTCCTGTTATTATTTTGTTTAGTCTTTTCATGATGTCCCAGAATTTCTGGATGTTTTGTGTCAGGAACATTTTAGATTTAACAGTTTCTTTGAGAAATGTATTAATTTCTTCAATTATATCTTCTATGCCAGAGATTTCTTCTTCTGTCTCTTGTATTCTGTTGGTGATGCTGCATCTGTAGTTCCTGCTCTCTTCCCTATTTTTTTCCATCTCCAGGATACCCTCAGTTTGTGTCTTCTTTATTGCTTCTATTTCCATTTTCTGTCCTCGAACAGTTTTATTCCTTTCCTTCACCTGTTTCATTGTATTTTCTAGTATTTCTTTAACGGATTTATTCACTTCCTGTTTAAAGGCTTCTATCATTTTTATATGATTGGATTTAAGTTCATTTTCTTGTGCTTTGGCTATGCTAGGATATCCCCAACTTGCTGTAGTAGGATAGCAGAACTCTGCTGGTGCAATACTGCACTGGCTCTTGTTGGTTGTGTTCTTACACTACTAGCCTTTAGCCATCTGCTTGGCCTTGGTGTTGGCTGGATGCTTCTGATGCTGACCGGACTCCTAGGGGAGTAGAACCTTGAGTCTGACAATGGAGATCAGGGAACAGCAAGTTGCTCCCCTCTGTTGGCTGTGCTCCAAGTGGACCTGGCAGGCAGGGAATAGTTGGAGCTGAGTCTAACTTGGGTGTTCCTGGTTCACCACAAGGCTGGGTATTCCTGGGGCCAGATTAGGCCTCCTTGGGAGGTAAGGGCATTGAGCTGGGGAGGGGGTGGGCAACACGCAGCTCCCCTCTCTACTCTTTGATTTTTGAGTTCTTTATATATTCTGGATATTCATCCTCTGTTGTCTCACAAATGTGCTGTGAAAACGAGCTGAAAAAGGATGGCATCCCTTGATGAGGGAAAACCCAGTATCCTCAACCCTCCACCCTACACAAAGTAGTACAGGCAACTAAGGAATGCTGAGAGCAAGAGAAATAGTCTTCCTCAGGAAAGAGGGTGTCAATTGGTTATCCCATATCAAATGGTCAGCCTTGAAAACATATACATACAAGTGTGTGTATATGTATACATGCATACATATGTATACACACAATTAATGATAAGAGAAGCCATGAATATTAACCAGAGCTAGAAGGAATATATGGGGTATTTGGAGGAGTAAAAGTAAATGGCAATCTGATATTATATTACAATCTTAAAATAATAATAAAAAAGTTCCCAAATAAATAGCTTAATAGACCATCTTAGACCTAATAAAACAAAGCAAGACAAACCAAAAAAAAAAATAAATAAATAACTAGACAGCTATAAAGTATAATGATCAGGATGTTGTGAGGAAATATTAGTATTTTTCAAAACTTCCCTCTCCTTTTTCTATCTATTGAGCTGCTCATATTTCTCTGCTTGAGTTCATTCATATGGTGAGCTATATTTATTAATGTACATATCTGGAAACATCCATATGTGTCTGGAATCATGAAGGATGACCTATATTTTAATATATTTTAATAAATTTTTCCTTTGCCATTTTAAAGTACATGTAATGTATTCTCTTTATGCTCTCCACTGTTCTCTCCTGTCTACCTCTTACCGCTATATGCTTCTTTTCATAAATGCTTTTTTTCTCTACACGTTCCTTTTTCACATTCGTGTAATTTTGTTGTTGTCTTGTTTTGTGTCTCATTGAGTTTAATCAGAACTATCTCTGTAAGGAGAGTATGGAACTACCTTTTGGAGCCTGGTGGCTTGCCTGTGGGTGTGTAGCTGAAAACAATGGCTGCTTCTCCCCTCCCTCCCGTGGGATGCCAGTAGCCAACAATTCCCTCCTGCTGAGCTAACCTCAGATTCAATGAGAGTGGGTGGTTACCACTATAACAACCATGCTTTTATTGCACAACTGGGAATATCTTATCTGGCTTCTTAGTATTGTAGGTTGTGGGGATCACAGCAGATAATTCATCAATGCTTTTTCTCCCTCAGCAAGCTGCATAGCACCTTTCAACACTATGAAAAGCTAGCTAAAAAGAAGTCTCCAACTCAATTCCATTTGATTTCTTTATACCTTAAATTAAATATTTAAACTATCATCAGCTGTAATGTCTTATCAACTGTTCTGGTGGGAAATTAATAGTAATTGTAAGAACCTACATGTAGGTTTCTGTGGCCTCCCTAACAACTCATAGAGATTTGTCTGACTCTTGGTACTGTGCTTTTTATTAATAATGCATTGATTTTAGGCACATCTTTACTCAGCCATATGTGCTATCTCTCTTCTAGCTCTGTTTTTATAAATTAGCTTACAAAGTAGTCAGATTCCATATGGATTTTTCAGAAGCCCTTTGTTTTGATCAGCAATCCCTCTTTCCTGCATTGTCACAATTCCTCCTCATCATCCCTGCTTGAACCTTTTCAGCCCCAGTGTTTCTCCTGTTTGCTTGTATGTAATGTGTGCTCTGTTATCCTCTATCCCTTACAGCTTCCTGTTCTAGCTTCCTGGTTTCTTCAAGTACTCAAAGTTAAACACAAATCTAAAGATTATAAGTGAAGACCCTCCACATATGAAGAAGAACATGTAATGTTTGCCTTTCTGTGCCTGGATTACCTCACTCACTTTAATTTTTCCACTTCTATTCATTTACCTATAAATTTTCTAAATAAGGACAATTGAAAGATCTCATGAAACTAAAAGGCTCTATTATAGCAAAACAGTCAGTTGGGTGAAGAGGTAGCTTAAAGAATAGGAAACCCAATTTAAAGAACAGACTATTGAACCAAAAAGAGAGTTCTCAAAAGAAAAAATATGAATGACTATCAAGTGTTTTTAAAATGTGTTCAATATTTTTAGTCATTGCAGAAATATAAATTAAAACTACTTTGAGATTTTATGTTAATCAAGGCAGAATGAGAAATCAAAACAACAAATGTAGAAGAGAATGTAGGAAAGAAGGAACTCTTACTGTTGGTGGACATATAAGTTGATATTGCCTCTGTGGAAGATAGTATGACAACTACTCAACAAGCTAGAAATAAAATTACCATGTAAACCAGATATACAATTTCTGCGCGTGTGCGCGTGCGTGTTTGTGTGTGTGTGTGTGTGTGTGTGTGTGTGTGTGTGTGTGTGTCTGTGTCTGTGTCTCCAAAGGACTCTACATTTTACTACAGGGATATATGTTTATCTCTGTTTATTGCTGCTATATTCACAATAGCTAGGAAATTAAATCAACCTCAGTGTCCAACTGATGAATCAATAATGAAAATGTGGTGTAAACACACAATGGAAAATTTTCATCTCTGAATGAGTTTTTGGAGTGATCTTGAATTTGTTTTGCAAATATTTTATTGAGAATTGTTGCTTCTATATTCATTAGAGAGATTGGCCTATAATCTTGTTTTTAAATTTTTTAATTATTCTTTAGAGCCCTATACATATTTACAGTGAATTTTCATTATATCCACCACCTACTCTCATCTCCAGACCTACTCTGAACTTCTCAAATTCATGTTCTCTCTCTCTCTTTTTGATCAACTGAGTCCAACTAATGCATCTAGTATGTATATACATGTAGGCTCTTCCATTGGCATGTAGGCAAGCTTCCAGGAGCCACAAACATGAAAAAAAATAGACAGTTGCTTCCCAGAGCAACTGCCAGTTGCTATTCTGTTTGTTTTTTATGAGCCTCTCCCAAACCCATTTTGGAATTATTGGGTTTTAGTATCAGGATAATACTAGCTTAATAAAAAAAATTGGAAGTGTTGTTTCTTCCTTATCTATTTTATGGATCTATTTAAGAAATATTGATGTTGTTTTCTTTGAAGGTCTGGTATAATTCCGCACTGAATCTATCTGGACTGCGGCTTTAATTTTTTGATTGGGAGACTTTTCATCACTGCTTCAAATTTACTGAATTTTAATATAGATCTGTAAATAATTTACTTCCTTTCTTTTTAAATATAGTAAGTCATATGCATGGAGAAAGTCATATGCATATATAAATTCATTCATTTCTTTTAGATTTTCCAATTTCAGGGAATAAAAACTTCTATAATATGTTCTTATGATTTTATTAAATTCCTTTGCTACCTATTATATGTTCTTTTTGATCTCCTGTTCTAGTAATCTGTGTCTTCTCGTGTGTTTCTTTTGTTTAACTTGGCTAATGGCTTGCCAGTATTATTTATTTTTTTCAAAAAGCCAGCTCTTTGTTACAGTGATCTCTGTACTAGTTATGTTTTCCATTTTATTTTATTTTATCTTCTTATTTTTATTACTTCCTGCCCTTATCTTTGTTTCTCCCAATCTATTTCAACCTCTCCCAAATCCACTCTTTCCCTTACTGCAACACACTGTCCTCTTTGAATATGAATGAATGAATGAATGAATAAATGAATAAATAAATAAATATCTGTTAAGTCCTATTTGTACTTCCCATATACTCCTAAATATGTTGTCTTCAATCAGAGTGTGGTCAGCCTACCAGCAACTATACCTCTAAAGAAAACTCTCTCTCTCTCTCTCTCTCTCTCTCTCTCTCTCTCTCTCTCTCTCACACACACACACACACACACACACACACACACACACACACATACACATACATTACCCACCACCAACTACCAATAGCTTCTCAGCTAGAGGTGTAAGCTTGTATGTCTTTTCTCATTCATGCCAGAATGTTGAATTGGTTGATTTAGTGCGTGTTTGTGCAGGCAAGCACAGCTGCTTGGAGTTAATGACCAAAGAAGTCCTCTTATCTCCAGAAACAGTGTTGTTCCATTTCTCTTTCAACTTCTGCCTCTTTCAGTCTTTCTACCCCATGTAATTAGCAATCCCCTATCTGGACAGAGAACTTAAATAAAATCACAAATGAAATTTAAGAAATTACAACAACAACTCAAATAAAAAGTTTCATAATGAACTATTATTTTAAAAACTTTCTTCGCCGGGTGATGGTGGCGCACGCCTTTAATCCCACACTTGGGAGGCAGAGGCAGGAAGATTTCTGAGTTGGAGACCAGCCTGGTCTACAGAGTGAGTTCCAGGACAGCCAGGGCTACTCAGAGAAACCCTGTCTCGAAAAACCAAAAAAATAAAAAAATAAATAAATAAATAAAATAAAAACTTTCTTCAAAATTAGATCATCAAGAAGAATTGAAATCCCTTGAAAAATATTATATATCAATATAGAAGAGTGAAAAACAGACAAATGACTAATAAATATATTAAAGAAGTAATTAAAAGTATTCTAGCAGAAAGGCAGAACAATAGGTTGCTTGACAGCTAAGTTCTATCTAAGTTACAAAGGATGCTTATCAATCCTCCTTAAATTCTGAAAAATAAAGATATAAGAGAACAGTGAAAATTACATTACACAAAGTGAAGATCTTCAAAGACCAAAGACATCATGAGAAAATTATATAACTATAATTCTGGGGCACTTTCATGAAAAAAATCTTCGGCTTCAGGGAAGGACCTGACTGGGGTGGTAAGGAAATGAAGAAAAGACAACCAGATAGATGTGTAGAAACACCTGGGGCAGGGTGGTCTAAGTTCTCAGATGGAGAAATCAAAACACCCTTGAAGTTCACCATGCTTATTATATAGGTTGAAACAGGGAGCTAAGGTTATTGCATATAAATGAACAAGAAGGTGGTATTTTATGCAGATAAACAAGAAGGCAGGTTTATGGTATACAGCTAAATCAAGAAAATATGTTTAGCTATCCTGGTAGGAGCTATCTACATAGTTTTCCAGCCATAAACATTTGAGATAGGGAAAGCTATAGTGGACATTTTCTGAACACACTATAAATATCCATACTTAGACCCCTCCCCCCAATGGAAGACTTTGTCATTTCTCTGAGACTCTTCCCAGGGTGAGATGTAGGCTTTGCCATTCCCATGGGGCTGAAGCTATAACCCTTGACATGACAGTGCCTATGTCAATGGCACACATTCATTTAGGACTTCATTCACCCAGGGCTTCCTTCACTCCCCATAGGCAGGTTACAAGTCATACCTGTGAAACCTTGAGATCAAGTTAAAGAAAATCAAGATTTAAAACCACCAATACTTATATATTGGTATTATAAAAGAATTTTTATGAGATTATAAGGATTGTCATAATGCAACTAATACAATTATATTATAAGAGAAAGTGCTACGGAGAAAGTCAGCAAGACCAGGTGGTATTTTTTCTGTAAAGAAGCCAGCTAGTATCCTAGACTTGTCAAGCTGCTTGAATTGAGCTGGGTTCCATTAAGGAAGTGTGTTTAAGTACTCTGAACAGTAGACACTTTGAGGAGTGGGGGATGTTCACACTGCTAAAAATCCAAATAGAATTCTGGATTCAGCATCCCTGAAAATGAGTGGAACAGAGAAAACTTTGCACACAGCAGCAGGAAAGGAGTATAGTAGGCTAAAATTTGGAGATCTTTAGCATCCACCCTCCTCTCCATCTCCATTTCCGAGAGGAGCAAAGACTTAGGGTGGCTAGAAGAATACAGCAAAACATGTTTTTGTACCATACACGTATGAAAGCAACAGACCCAAGAAGCACAGGTGGTGGACATAGCAGCAGACATGTGGTAAGAGTCTGAAAATGAGAGATTAGAGCACATCACCTCCAACCCCCAGCACCTACAAACAAAGTATATAGAATCTAAATCAGAAGAACTTTGTGAAAGAACTTCCTGTAGTATTATGAAGCTGTCTTCATCAGAAGAAGAGAAGGAGGAAGAGGAGGGGGAGGGGAAGAGGAAGAAAGAAAAGAAGAAAGGAAGCTAGAAAGAAAAAGAAAGAAAAGAAAGAAAGAAAGAAAGAAAGAAAGAAAGAAAGAAAGAAGAAAGAACAACAGCAAGTGTAAATACATGTGGTCATGGCCTTCATACTTTATAGAGTCTCAGGCAGAGAAAGCCTTGCATAGTCAAGACTCACTTAACCACAAAGCACCAGAAATAAGGTTGTGATTTGCAACATGAGGAAATCAGATAAGGAAGTCTCAGGAAACTGATATTCTGCTAGAGAAATCATTTTTTTTTTCCAGAAGGACAAACTTACTTAACGTGTTTGAATTACTGAAACTAGTAGTCTTCCACCAGCACACCTTATAAGAAGACAATCCATGGGGCGGGAGAAACCATACCTTCTCAACAAGGAAGAAAAATGGATTTAAAACATAACTCTCCTCACTTAAATTTTACCATTTTAATCTTTAATTTTACTTCATTTTTATATTTTTGTACAATAGTCATTAGGTTGTAACTTAAGTCTTGCTAGAAAAGACTTTTATATCTGTCATTTCTTTCTCTAAACCTAATGTTCAATATTTTGCCTACTGCCATTCATATCTCTAAAACATGTTTTCCTTATCATCTTACTTTACCCATTCTTTCTTCCTTTCCCATTCACTCTCCCACTTGGTCACTTAAATGTTGTTTCCCTTAACTTTAAAAACAAAAGTAAACAAAATATACTACACTGCATTTTTTCCAAACTGTACTTAATGGCACCTCTTTCTGAACCTTACAGGGGATAGAAATAGAGGACAGAATTATCTTCTCCTGTAGGTACCAGTAAGCTACTTCTAATTATATTTGCTTGGGGAAAGGGGAGGGAGGTAAATACAGGGGAAGTGGGGAAGTAGGTAAACCAGTGATATAGGTGAATGAAATATTAACCATTTGCTAAAAAGAAAAATTATAACACACTTAATTCAGTACATAAATATACCCATGTAGTTTTAATGAACTTTTCTCATCTAGGCTGATGGCACTCTCTCCAAGAGCCAAAAATCACCTAACAAAAATCCCAATATCAGACATGAGATCCTTCTTTAGAATTGTTAGCCAGACCTATCCAAGTGGTTCCCCAAACACACAGTGTATTGCTGTTGTCCTTGGTTACTCCCCGGAGGTGGAAGGTAAGTCTATATTGCAGAAGGTACCATGCACTCCAGAAGGCACCATGCAGTCTTCCAAAGGAGGAATGCAAGCAATAGTTCTACCAGCTATGACACCCATGAACCACACCAATGATCAGCATGGCATTATAACCCTAAATGTGCAGTAGTGACACAGATACCTTGGTAGCTCTCTATTGGACTTAACAAGAGGGTTACCATGCTCAATAAGATGATTACCATGGTTGGTACTTGAAACATAGATAACTACTCACTGCTAGTGAGATCATGGTAATTAGAAAAGAATCTACAACCACTAATTTTACTGCACCAGCAGAATCCCTGACAACAATCTGTAAACATTTGTCCTTACACTATAGATAAGTGTAGTCTTCACTACTGATACTGGGTTCTACACCTACAACATCTACAAAACATGTTTGCACCTAAGGCTCAGGGAACATTGTAGAAGAGAGAGCAGAAAGACTATAAGAGATAAGGGATCCAGGAGTTTGCTGTAAAATTGTGTGTCTTAGTTACATCGGGAGCTACACCTGTAAAATGTCACTAATATGACTGCCTAAATGTGACTTGAACAAGGAGGATGCCAATGAAGACTCCAAATAACATCAGAAAAATTACATGAAGTCTCAACCCTACATAAATAACTCTTAAGAAACTGAGTAAAGTTAGGAGTGAGAAAGATGACTCTCCCAGAGAAGATCATACCAACTGGTTGTCCAGGATCAAATGGTCAGCCCTGAAAACATGCATACAGTAACATTATATGGACTCAAGAGGCTATATTTTGGAATGAAGTGTGTGTGTGTGTGTGTGTGTGTGTGTGTGTGTGTGTGTGTGTTCAGTAATTGATGAAAAAAGAGGCCATGAATTTTAAACAGAGTAGAGAAGTGTCCCAAACAAGCAATAATATTTGTTACTATAGCTAGTGCTGTTCTCCCTTTACTGAACATAAACTTAAGAGTGATGAAAATAACTCATGGAAAATAAAATACACAAACAGTGGGGAAAGGTAGAAAAACTACACATGCATACCAAAAGACACAGAAAACAACAGATTAACACAAAAAAGTGAGATGACATGCTATTATGACATTCTCATATACTGTCAACATATCAGTATCAGAAACCAAAGTTAATAAAATGGTCAAAAATTCAGGAAAAATATTTCAAAGTTCTGGTTTTAAAGAAGATCACACATCATGTGAAGGACTCACAGAAGCAGGTGATTAAGAGAGTTCAGGACCTAGAAAAGAAAGTTACTAAGGTACGCTAAATGTTTAATTACTTGAGGAAAAATAATTTAAAGGAGACATCAATTGTGACAGCATGCACAAGATTTGTGTAATCCCCAGCTGGTCAAAATTTCAGCATAGAACAGGAAAGGTGGACATATAATCCTGCTACTAGCTGAGGAACTATTAACACTTGATGGCTGCCTGAAGAGGGGAAATCTTGATTTTTTTTTAATTGTGACTACTGCTGGCTGACCACATACTAGCTCAGGCCTCAGTTCCAAGACTAACTGTGCAACATCAATTCAACCTGCTGGGGACAGAAGAAATAAAACGTAATCTGGAAGTTCATTGGAAAGGGATGGGCTATTTGAGAAGTGGTAAAGGGAGGAATTATGGGAGTGAATGTGGTAAGATACATTGTATGAAATTCTCAAAAACTTAATAAAATATTTTAAAAGTACAAAACATTGACAAAAATTACAGAAAAGAAACATATACACTTGAAAACATTATATCAAAATTCTGAAAACGAAAGAGTCAATTAAAAACAACAGAAAGTCAAGACTAGAAAGAAAAATGAATTTTGAGGATGAAGAACAAACTCTAAACAACAATATACACATACTTTTAAATAATGAATATGGGACTGAAAACCTGTGTGCTGAGTGACTTGTGAATTCCAAAAGTAGTACCACCTCAGTTCCCACTACCTCAAGGACCTGTGAGCCAAGTACTACCCAGTTGATCCAAAACCTACCAATTTGAAATAACAGTAAATAAGGATCCAAATTCTCACTTAACAAAAAAGTAAGACATATTCATACCAAAATACATAGCCAATGATGTAATTCAAGATGGTCAGATCCAATTGCACATAAACAACATATGAAAAAAGCCAGTATGTCTCCTCGAAAAATTAGTATCATTATAGTAATATTCTCCAAAGAAAGTAACATATGACATAAAAGACAATGGACTCAAAATAGAAATTATAAATATGCTCAAGAAACTCAAAGGGGGTATGAATAAATGATGGAATGAAGGCCAAGAGAATACAAACAGTTGAATAAAATAAGGCAGACAATTCAGGACATAAACAAGCAAAATTCTGTGAAGATATGGAAATTCTGCATACAACACAAACAGAAATAAATCTTTAAATGAAAAAATCAGAAAATCAAATAAAAAGATCAGTGGAAATGTCACCAATAAAATTGACCAAATAGAAGACAGAATATCAGGGCTTGAAAATAAGGTAGAAGAATTATATCACTCAATCAAATAAAATGATGAATCTAAAAGAAAATATGACTGGAACATACAGGAACTCATAAAGACAACATAAAGGCCACATTGATGAAACATAGGTAAATAAGAAGAAATCCAGATGAAAGCAGAAAATATTTTCAACAAAATTTTAGAATATGTCCCAAATATATATAGAGAGATGCTTTTTCAAGTGCACAAAGCATAAATGATACTAAACAAAACATAAAATTTTCACACTTTCTATAATAGACAATACACTAATCCATGAGCACAGGAAAGTTTTCAATTTTCTTTTGTCTTTAATTTTTTTTCAGCATTTAAAAAAATTTATTGTATGTGTCTTTAACCTTCTTGGATAGGTTTATTCATTTATTTTTTGTTTCTTTCTTGATATGTTTACCATTGGTATATAAAGAAAACTACTCATTTTTTATATATTAAATTTGTAGCCTGTGATTTTTTGAAAGTTTATAAGAATTTTTTGTGCTCATGGATTAATAGATTTTATATTGTGAAAATGGCCCTTCTTCCAAAACCAGTCTACTGATTCAATGCAATGTTGATCAAAATTGCAACCCAATTTTTCATATGAATTGAAAAAAATCTTAAAATTCTTATAAAAATACAAAAGACCCATGATAACCAAAACTTATTGAACAATAAAAACATTGCAGGAGCTATCACTACATCTGATTTCAAGTTATACTATAGAGATATAGTAATAAAAAGACATTATAGTATATAATAAGACAATAAAAACAACATAGAATATAATAAGCAAATATCATATATAATACATGAGTATAGTAATAAGCAGATGGTGATCATTGCAGCATAATTGCAAATATAAACTTGTGATCCTACAGCTATCTTATATTTTAAGATAAGCTGAAAATGTAAGTAGGAGAAAAGACGGCCATGTACAAACGAATGAAACTAAATCCTTATCTCTCATCCCACACAAAACTCAACTTCTAATGGATCAGAGTCCTCCACTGAAGACCCAGTACCGTGAATCTGCTAGAAGAGAAACTACACAATAGGTTTCAACTCATAAACAGAAGAACTTGCTGAAGTGGACTGAAATAGCACGAGCTTCAATACTAACAATTAACAAATGGGACCTGATGAAACTAAAAATATGCAGTACAGTAAAGAACACCATCAATCAAGTGAAGAGGCAGCATACAGAATTGGGCAAAAGTCTTTATCAGCTAACATCTGATGGAATGTTAGTTTCTAAAATTTACAAAGAGCTCAAAAACACCAAGAAAACAAAGGACACAATTAAATATGGGCTATGGAACTGAACAAAGAGTTCTCACAAGAAGAAATGCAAATGACTAAGAAATATTTTTAAATCTTCAACACGCTTAGCAATCAGAGAAATGGAAATTAAAACTATTGCATAATTTCTTATTACTCCAATGAGAATACCTAAGGTTAAAAAATAGATGAAAGCAAATGTTGTGGATGTGGGGGACAGAGGACTACTTATTCACTGATGTTAGAAGTACAAACTGGTACAAATGCTATGGAAATCTTTGTAGAGGGTTCTCCAAAAGCTAGATAAGGACCCAGCTATACCACTCATGTAAACATACCCAAAAGACTATATTCTTCTACAAAGATAACTTGTTTATTCATGTTCACTCATGACGTATTCATAATTACCAAATAATGGAATCAGTCTGGATGTCCATCAACTGATGAATGGAGAGTGAATATGTAGTACATATATGCAATGAAAATTTATTCAGTTATAAAGAAAAAATGAAATTTGCAGTTAAATGTATGGAGCTAGAAATAGTCTTTCTTATCCTATCAGAGAAACTTCTCTTTCTTTTTTCTATAGGTGATAATAGACATAAAGATTCACTATTGGACAAAGGAAGACCATGGAGTGCTTATCCTTAAATGTCCTATCTATTACACACTCTCTTTTTGGCATAGAAATACTGAAGAAAACTCAAAATGAGGTGAAGATGAACTTGCAAAAATACAAGAATCCAATTAGAAAATTTAGTGGAAAAACAATTATGGATGAGTCAGAAAATAAAACACCAGAATGCCAGATGATTACATAGATCAATCAGAACACTCAATCAAAAAATGTGGGGAAAAAAACAGGAAATGAATCTGCAGGAACTTTGGGACACAGCGAAAAGACTGTGAATTATGGGCAGAGAAGAAGGAAGAGACTCCATGACAAGATTGGTTTCAAAAGCATTATTGAAAATTTTCCAAATTAAGAAAAATATAGCAATATAGATAAAAGAGGCATACAAACTACAAAATAAGAACAAAAAATGAATTCCCTATATCATATTATAGATAAAATACTAAATAGACAGACCAAAATAGGGCGTTTTAAAATCTGAGTGAGAAAAACTATGAGTCACATATAAAGAAAACTCCACTAAAAAATAGCTGATAGATTATATATCCAGGTTGGGTATTGGGTTACACTTCTGATTGAGCATTACCAAACTTATAAAGCCTTTGATTAACAGTTTAAAAAAATATATAAAAGCAAAAAGGAAAGGGGAGGCATGGGATAGGGTTTTTTTAGGCAGGGGGAATGGGGAAAGGGGATGGCATCTGAAATGTAAGTAAAATATCCAATAAAAAGAAAATGAAAGCCAAAAAAAAAAAAAAAAGAAAAGAAAACTCCACTAAAAAATAGCTGATTTCTCAGTGCAAACATTAAATGGCAGAAGAGCCTTGAGCAATGCACCCTAAGGTCCAAAAAAGACACAGATGCCAATCCAGACTGCTTTACCCAACAAAACTATCTGCCATAGTTGAAGAGGAAAATAAAAACTTCCCATGATATAAAACAGCTAAAATAATGTTACCAAACCAACTCTACAGAAACTACTGGAAGCAACAGTTTGGACTGGAAGGAATAAATACTCCCAAGCAAAAAAGAAAGAAATAAAGACACACCTTTCAATATCAATTTTCAATATCAATAGCCTCCACTACCTAATGGAAAAGACACAGTGTAGCTGGATGGATTAAGAAACAAAATCATGTTGTGTACAATAAATTCATCTTACTTCCAGGGATACATATCTCATTATAGTGAAAGAACAGATGGAAAGGGTGTTTCAAGCAAATGTAACCAGAAAACAAGCAGATGTCACCATCATGATATCGGGAACAAATAGCCTTCAAGTGAAAATTAATCAAAAGTGGTTAAGGACATTTTATTGTGATAAAGAGGAAAATACCAAGAATATATTATAATCTTAAGCATAATGCACCAAAGTCTGGCACACCCAATTTCATAAAATATAATTATAGTACTTAACTTCAAGACACAGATTAATACCAGCCTAATAATAATAAAATTTTTCAATACCCCATTTTTTCCATTAGACATGCCATTTAAACAAAAGCATGAACAAATATCAGAAATAAATGACACGGAATGGCTGTAATAGATATTCATAGAATAATTCACATAAACAACTATTGTTTGTGTCATATACATATACATATATTCTACCCAACCCCCAATTGAAGTGTCTCAAAAATGATACCACATATTGTGAACTAAACCAAACAACTTTCAACAAAATAAAAGAAATAACTTTGTATATTCTATCAGACAGTGCTAAAAAGCTCAAAGTAACCAGGAGAAGATATGACACAATTTCATAGAGCCTAAACAACACACTACTGAATGTTCAATGTTGAGTTGGCTAAAAAAAAATTAAGAGATAAGTTTTTAAAATTCTAGGAATAAATGAAACTAAAAATACAAAGCAACAAAATGTCTGAGATACACTGGAAAGACTCTAAAGAAGGATATCCAGAGTTCTGAGCACTTACGTTAAAAAATCAGAATGATGCAACTTAAAAAATTTGAAAACAAAACTAAACAAAATTAGAAAACATGAAGAAATAATGAAAATCAGATGTGAGGATTTGAATGAAAATAGTCTACATTATCTATTAGCTCACATATTTGAATGATTGGTCCATAGTTGGAAATGTTTGGCAAGGATTAGAAGATAAGGCTTTCGGGGCTGGAGAGATGGCTCAACAGTTATGAGCACTTGGCTGCTATTCTAGAGTTCAATTCCCAGCAACCACATGGTGGCTCACAACCATCTGTAATGGGATCTGGTGCCCTCTTCTGGTGTGTCTGAAGACAGATATTGTATACTCATATACATTAAACAAACAAACAAATAAAAGATATGGCCTTATTGGAGGAGGTATGTCACTGAGGGTAGGCTTTGAAGTTTCAAAAGGCTGGGTCATTCCAACCTCCCTCCCTCTCTCCCTCTCTCCCTTCCTCCCCTTCCTCTTTCTCTGCTTCTTAATTGTTGTCTCAACATGTAACTCTGAAGTACTGTTTCAGTGCCATTTCTGCCTACCTGCTCTTGTGCTTCTCACCATGATAGTCATAGGCTCTTCTACCCTCTGGAAGCATGAACCCCAAATGAATTATTTTCTTTTACAAATTGGCTTGGCAACAGTATTTTGTCATGGAAATAGAAAAGTATAAAGTCGTTAAATAAAAGCAAAGTGAACAAAAACCCAACAAGAGTGAGAGCTGGTTCTTTAAAAAGATAGACAAAATTGACAGACCCTTAGTCTAATTTCCCTTAAAAAAAAAAAAAAAAAAAAGAAGAGACCAAATTAACAGAACCAAAGATGAGTAGGGAAACAGACAGCGGTGATTCAAGAATATTATAAGGGAATACTTTAAAATACTATACTCCATTAAGTTATTTAACCTAAAAATTGGATACATTTTGGGTTCATCTACATCACCAATGTTAAAAAAGAAGAGATAAATAACTTTAAATAGACCCATAATGGATAAAGAGATCAAAACTCTGACAAAAATCATTACATCTAAAAAGTCCAGGCCTATCCAGACTCAAAGCAGAATTTTACCAGACATTCAAAGAACTATAAGCAATATTTCTTAATTATTTTTAAATATAAAAAGAAGGATTACTTCAGAATTCCTTCTACAAAATTGGTCTTACTCTAATACCCAAATCAGGTAGAGACAAAACAAGAACTACATGCCAATATCCCTGATGAATCTACATGCACAAATTCTTAGTAAAGTAGTGCAAAACCAAATACAGATGTACATCAAAAAGAACATTCATACCACAATGAAGTTGGCTTTATCCCTGATATGCAGTAATGTTTCAACATGGGTAAGTACATAAATATAATAAATCATATAAATGGACTTGTGCACAAAATTCACATAATCATCAATAGATGTGGGAAAAGGCTTTTGACCAAATCTAAATCTAACATGATTTTGTGATACCAGTCCTAGAGACAATAAGATGGAAAGGAACATAGGAGTGAGACAGAATTTTTCACTCTCCCCACTCCTTTTCAATGTAATATTTGAAGCACTAGCTGGAGTAATACGCCAAAAGAAGATACACAGAAAAAGAACAAATCAAATTGTCCTTGTGTTCAGATGGTATGAGATACATAAGAGATCCCCAAAATTCCAGCATAAAACTTCTAGGGATAATCAGTACTTTCAGAAAAGTGGCAAGTTACCAAAAAAAAAAAAAATCAGTAGTGATTCTAAAACATGATTTTTAAACAGAGATAATAGAAACACCCCCACTCACAGTAGCCTAAAAAAATAAAACCCTAGAAATAAATCTAACAAAAGAAGTGAAAGACCCCTACAATGAAAACTTTAAATCTCTAAGAGAGATATTGAGGAAGACACTAGAAGATGGGAAAACCTGTGTATTAATAAGAGTTCTCTAAATGAACAAAACTGATATAATGTATATATCTATATATAAATGGTTTTCAGGGTGTGGTCAGAGAAGTACAACAGTGGCTGGCCGACAACAGAAATGCTAAGAATCAGGTAATTGTCCAGTTCACAGAATTTAATTTCTCAGCTATCCAAATCTGGCACAGAATTCCTGTAGGATTCCTGGAAGGCTACTGTTCAGTCTACATTCCTGGAATCCTTAACAAGATGGAGTTAACAACATCAGCATAGATAAGCTTGCTAGTGAGAATGAGGGCAAGCAGACAAAAGGTAGTTTCCTTTTCCATGTCTTTTTTTATGTAGACTGCCAGCAGAAGCTGTGGCCCAGATCTAGGGAAAATTTTGCTGTTTCAAATAACATGATTAATAAAGAAGTTTGGGTTTTAGTTGACGCCACGTGTAGTCAAGTTAACAACCATGATTAGCCATCATAACCCGTCATGCACATGGATTGGTAGAATTGTATTGTGTAGATGACCATTCTGTCAAAAGCAATTTACAGTATTGCTCTAATACCAAAATCAGGTATGCAATGCAATCCCAATAAAAATCTGAATGGCATTCTTCATTGAAATAGAAAAAAACAGGACCATGAAATTTAAATAGAAGCATAAGACATTTGATAACCAAAACAATCCTTCCCCCAAACAGAAACACTGGGTGTCTCAGAACACAAACAACAACAACAAAAAATGCTGGAGAGATTACCCTATGATTATGCTATTAGATGTCAAGCTGTATTTCAGAGCAATAGTAATTTAAAAAAGGAAGATCCAACTGAAGAGGGATCCCACAGAATGGGAGGCAATCTTTTCAAGCCATACATCTGATAGAAGACAAAGTACTTCTTGTATACAAAGAGAGAGAAAGGGAAGGAGGGAGGGAGGGAGAGAGGGAGGAAGGGAGGAGGAAACAAATGACCCAATAAAAACTTGACCACAGAGCTCTAAAGAAATAATGATGTCTAATAAATCTCAAAACTGTTCAGTATTGTTAGCAATTAGAAAATGCAAATTAAAACTTTGAGATTTCATCTTATCCAGCAAGAAGGGTTAAGATAATGAAAACAACTGACAATGAGAATTCTTACTCACTGTTGGTGGGATTGCAAACTGGTACAGCCACTCTGGAAGTCAGTGTAGAGAGTTCTTAAAAAGCTAAACATAAACTGCCATATGACCTCGATATACTCCTCCTTGACATGTACCCAAAGGCTTACATGCTCAGCCAAACTCCTGCTATTCTATTCATGACCTCTAGAAACCAAAAAACAATCTAAAAGTCCTTTATCTGTTGAATGGATGATGGAAAAGTGCTACATATACAATGGACTTCTATTTGGCTGTAAAAAGTGAAATCTGCAAGTAAATGGAAAAACTGGAAATTATTATACTGAGTGAGATAACCCAGACCCCAAAAGACAAACACCATATGTTCTCTTACTTGTGTATAGTGGCTCTGAACATTTAGGTTTTAGTGCATAACCTGAAGTAACTGCTAAAGACAGAAAGGTAAAAATGGGATAGTGGAGGGAAGTGAACGAGGGGCTCTTCAGAAGTATAGCAAGATACTTGGTGGTATGAAGCAGTAAAGTTGGAAAAGTGGGGGTGTGCCTTAACTGGGGAGGGAGTAATGTGATACAGAGAAGAGGGAGGGAAATAAAACACAAAAAATGTTTGAAAACAGGCAAACATAATTGTGTTTAAGCATATGCATATTTAAATGGAGTTACACCACTGTCTTTGTTAGGGTTACTATTGCTGTGATGAAACATCATGACCAAAAGCAATTTGGGGAGAAAAGTGGCTTTTTGGCTTACATATACCAAATCACATTCCACTGAAGGAAACCAAGACAGGAACTTAAACCAGGTAGGAACCTGGAGATAGGGGGCTGATGCAGAGGCCGTGGAGTTTGTGGTTTGCTCAGCCTGTTTCTTTATAGCATCCTGGACCACCACCCCAGGGATTTCACCATGCACAATGTGCTGGGCCCTCCCCATCAATCGCTAATTAAGAAAAAAGCCTTACAGTCTTACCCTACAACCAACTCATATGTGGGGAATTTATCAATTGAAGTTCTCTTCTTTCAGATCACTTTACCCTGTGTCAAGTTGACATAAAACTAGCCTACACAACCACACGAGGTGATCAAGCTTTCCATAAGAGCCACAGACAATCTAACAAAAAACCAAGAGTCAGAACTGATAACCCTTTTGAATTGCTGGTCAAAAAGGTCCAATATCAGCTACAGCCACTGGTTTTGGTTGCCTCCCAGAACTTGAATGTGAGGCCATATTGCCTATCCACCACACCTTTCTCACAGAGATTTAGAGGAATCTGACTGGAACTGACCTGTTAACCCCTTGTATCAGGATTAACTTTCATAGCATTGGGAAGTACTGTGCAACTGCTATGGGAGGAAAGCAGTTATTTGTTTGTCCTACCTAGCTGTAAAGCCTATGAACCACAATAATGACTGGTCTTGAAAGAGATCCCCAATGATGTAATAGTGGTTATTTTACCTTAGAGGTAGCCAACAGCTATCTAAATGGCCTTCAGACCCCCCAACAAGAGGGAATTCATACCTGGCACTGTGAACCTAAACCAACACAACTACCCATGGCTGGAGAAATCAGAGACCTTAGAGGAAAACCTATGAATTTCACTTTCCTAAACCCATAAAATTCCTAATAGCATTCTAAATACTTATGTTACACCCACAAGTATAGCTCCCACCCATGTGACCATGGAATGGGGAATCTCAAAATGTTCATCTACAATACAACCCATATACCAGGACACCTACTTTGAGATGTATTTTCTTTATATATGACAGGGAAGCTGTACCCATGAAATCTCAACAATATAGTAATCTAAAGAAGACCTGCACAATGACATCAGTCAGCATGATGATAAGTGTGGGGAGATTTAACAAAGACCCAATCCTGGACGAAGTGATATAGGCAATCAATGGCTGATGAAAAAGGATCAGTTTTCTCCAGGAGTGATGCCACCAATAAATTGTCTAACCCCAATCCCAGGTGGTCTTCTCTAAACATATGTACATACCACCAACACTAAATGGATGCTACAGGTTGAATATATGTGTGTGTGTGTGTGTTTGTATAGATTATATTTGTAATAAAGTTATTATTTGACTTCAAAATGTACACAGTGGCATGCATACCTCACCCCTTCATGTATATGCACACAATAATAAAAAAATGTTACTAATTTAGTAAATTAAAGGAATTAGGATAATTTAACAAACTTTTTATCTGAACTCTATTTTCAAATGTTACCAATATAAAAACACAAACCAGTGTAGATAATATATAATAGAAAAATTCATAATAAGTGTGTGTGTGTGTGTGTGTGTGTGTGTGTATCCCCAAGCACTTTGTGTCATTTGCTAGTTTTATCTAATTAGATTTTTCATGTCTTTACACAATGTCTATGCTTTCAAAATGTAATGTGGAAGACTTTACATTCCTAAAGACACAAAGCCAACCCTGGTCATTGATAAGGTTCTATGAAGACTGTGCAGATATCAACTCTTTGGTATTTTGTTTTGCTTTGTTTTTGAAATGGGGTCTCAGTATATATCCCTGGCTGTCCTGGAGTTTGCTATATAGACCATGTTTGCCTTGAACTCATAGATATGTTACCTCTGCCTCCCAGGTACTAGAATTAAATGTATGTGCCCTCACCCAGCACAAAAACCTTAGTTCTTAAATGACCAATATTGATTTATTTGTTTGTTTGTTTATTATATGAGGGCTCTATGTGTATGTATACCTGCATACCAGAAGAAGGCATTAGATCCCTTTTATAGATGGTCATGAACCACCATGTGGTTGCTAGAAATTGAACTCAGGAACTCTGGAAGAACAGCCAGTGCTCTTAACCACTGTGCCATCTTGCCAGCCCAAATGACTAATTTTTTTTTAAATGAACAAAGTAATCTTAAAGAAACTTGGTTTGGAGGAAATGGAGAGCATAAGTAGACAGCCAATAGTTTTTATATTTTAATACTGTGAATTTAATTAAACAATTATTTTAAAATCTAAGATTTTTAGGTTAATTATGATTATTATTAAGACTTAACATATCCACTGCTATTATATAGAGGAAGCTTACCAAGACTTAATGTTTTTACTTCTTGGAATTGTATGTCCTATATCATTTGTTGTGAAATGTAAATTCAAAGAAAAAGAACTATGACAAACAAATATATCCATTATTTTGTATGTATCATAGCTTTAAATAAAAATCTTATTTTATCAGTTTTAATCAAGTATATTCCTATAAAAGAAATCCATAGAATTTAACAAAAGAATGTTTTTAGATTTGTATCTATTTTATCTGTGAGTGTTTCCTTTGCATGTGTATCTGTGCACTATGTGTATACCTGGTGCCTTAGAAGTCAAAAGAAGACTCAGATCTCCAGGAACCAGAGTTATAAGAGGCTGTTTGCCACAAGTGACTGTTTATGTATTCTGGGAAGGAAACCCAGGTCCTCTATAAGAATAACAAATGCTCTTAAATATTAACTCATTTTTCTAGCCCCTAACAAAAGGATTTCTAATAAACATTACATAGACTATTTTAATTAATATAAAGCACTTTATTACCCATTATTTTTGGTACCTGTTGTGGCTATTAAAAATTAAATAAAATGTTTATTAACTTTGTTCTCTATAGAACCTGTTTTGGAAAGAAATCCTTACCAAAATCTATTATTTTAAGATTAATTTTATGATGTAATGAATCTTTTATGGCTCCAATTAGTGTTTTTTATATAAACAACCTTTTAAGGTCAGTAATACATTTAATAGATATGCCACTGTGATAAGCTGTGAAAGTCCAGAGTACCTAAGTTTATATGGCAGCATGTATTTTTCAGGCAGGCCCTTTAAAAGATTCCCCAATATGCTTGCAGTCCTACATACATGCGCCTTTTATAGTTAGTTTACGAAAAACATTTTTATTGCACAAATAAAAGGAAAAACATGAAGTGACTACAGGTTTTGTTATTTTGGGATGTTTTAGGGGCAAGCTGCACTCTACCCCATGCTGTCTTAACATTAACTGCCATATAAACAATTATATAAATAATACATATAAAAATATATAAACAATACATATAAAAATAAAACATAACTATGAACACATATGACATAGTTACTTTAATATTAGCAAAGTAAACATTATTTTGTGTCTAGCACTGGAGAGAATAAGATTAATGCTTTAGGAATCAGGGAAACTGCTTTTTACTTTTTTATGTGCCAGTCTATAATATTACTGTGTACTCTCAGTCCTATAAGGTAGTAATGTCAGAGACTGGTCCCTTCTTTAAATTATCATTCTAATCTTATAGTTAATGGGGTTTTCAACACATTTTTAAACCTTTCTGTGTGGGTCCCTTGTTCTGGAGGGTGTCCCATGAAGATCTCCTGACTGGGGGACAGGGTGAGAGCAGACTCGCTACTGTCTCCGTGCTGCCTCAGGCCTGCATCTCCACTGTCTGTAGATCTCTGGCTGGGCCTGATGCGGGAGGTCGAGGCCAAAGGACACAGAGTGTGAGCAGGAGGGGAGATTGCCTGCCCCCACTGCTGCCTCTGCTCGCTCGCCCCGCTGACTGGTCTCTCTCAGGTGCTGCACCTGTCTCTCCCTGCTGGGCCGATAAGGAGCCAGCTAGCTGGCAAGGAGGCAGCTTGGTGTCCCAGGCAGGTTCCGGGAGAGCAGAGCTCTCCCCAAGTGTTACAGCTCTTGTGACAAAAACTCTCGGACACCAGGATGATTATTGAGCGTGAGCCTTTACTTCCCCTAAATAGAGCCCTTATATACAGTTTTGGGGTGGGTTAGGGTCTACAAGCCAATAGACAGCAGATAATGTCTATTGGCTTGACCTGAGAGCTTGGAGATACCTCATCTGCATGTGGGAGAACCTGAGGGACCGTTGTTCATGACTAATGGTCATAAACCTCTCTGTGGGAGGGGTGGTTGAAGGACTGAAGCTAAGTGAAAAGAACCAGGGCCTGGGAGCAGAGCTGAACTACCGTCTAATAAAGGTTCCGGGGTTCGAAATTCATGTTCAACCAAACACCCAGCTGCTTCTCACAGCCCACTGCCGTATATTTCTGATGATGCTATTGCCATCCTACAAATGTGGGTTCCTTCTGGGTGTTAAAATTCCAAGCAATGGATTCCTGATCTTGGAGGTTCAGTACACTGGGTAAATGTAATGGCTGCATGTTATTTACTTTTTCACAAATCCTCTGTTTTGCCCCAGTTGGACAGCAAGCATTGAGGATTAAATAAAAGTCCTTTCGTGTTAGGTTATAACCCAAATTTAAGATCTGTAAGTTCCTGGTAAATTAAAATGGACCCTTAGAGAAACTTCCTATCTTCCTCTTGCATTGTTGAAGGTCCCTGATTGAAAAAGAGGCATCCACTCTAATTGTCCAAAAGAGTCCAGGCTCTTCCTTTAAAGAGAGAGCTATAAGCATAGAAGTAGATGGTTGATAGGAGGCGCTACTATTTGTGTACCCCATATGGATCATTTCCCTTTGGTTTTGTTGTTGTTGTTTAGGTTTGGTTTGGGGGTTTTGTTTATTTTGTTTTGCTTTCTTTATATAACTCCTTGATCTGGTGATAAACTTGGAGGGTTTACATCAGTCCCCTAGATTCTTAGAAAACTGGTCCAGTTTGAGGATGATGTTGTAATTTTGGCTTCCATCCTTTAGCTAACCTTCTCTATCACCCAACTTATATCAAGGACATAAGGTATAATAATAAAATATTAGTCTCTTCTTTAGATTCTCGGGATCTATCCTATTCAAATATTTGAGGATGTATTTTAGACATCCAAGGAGCTGAAGATGAATTCTATAATGACCCAAAGTGGAGACACAAGTACCAAAGCCTCTGGAGTAAAGAATCTCTTCCATTTACTTTGAGTCCTCAAGCAAGTTTGATGGGTTGCAATTTTATTTCCCATCGTTGTACTCTAGATAAGTATTAGAGTAGCCCCAGCAGAACTAGAAATGCTGGTTTTGGTATGGGTAGCCGACCAGAGATGACCACTTAGACACAGTTTATAGCCTATTAAAACTCTATTCCAGCTGGCTGGAACCTAGGTGTGGTCCTGAGTGTCTAGAACATGGAGATTTTTAAAGGCAAGATCCATTTTCTGGCATCTTAGATTCTCAGCATCAGCAGGGAGGCTTCACAGAAGTAAGCAGTTTAAAACAAGCAGTTTTAACACGAGCTAAGACAAGTGGTTAGCTAGAGGGGGTTCTGTACAAACAGGCAGTTTAACAGAAGCTGAGATAAATAGCTAGGACATCTTGACATTTAGAATCCCAAGATAATTTTCCATAGGATTCTTAATCAAGGAGATCAGATTCTAGTTAAGCCTGAAATAGCCTCAGCAAGAATAGAAGATGGAGGAGCCTCTGTACTATCTTACCCAGTCACAGTTTGACTTCCTAATTCCTAACTTGATTCCCACTGAGGTTTCAATCTAATGTACATATCATTTCTTTCCTGAGCTGAAGTTCCATAATATTGGGATGCTCATCTGTATTACGGAAATTTCTGAGGTTATTTCTGATGGAATTTGAAAGCTGTTAGGATATGATTAAATGGAAATAAATAAACCATAGTAGTATTAAAATGTGGAACAAATTAACTAGGAGTCAGCTGGTGTGGTTAGTGATGTGTTTATAAAAAGATAAAGAGATAAAGAGAATATGTTCTGTGGGTGTGTGCAGAGGTATGGGGGAAGGGGATGTCTCAGCAGGCCCATGTAGAGGCATCTCTTCCCCCTCAGGGACCAGTCACACACCGATATAGCATAGAATAGAGTTTATTGAGGGCATGGGGAGAGGAGCCAGGAGGGTAGTAGAGGCAGAGAGAGAGAGACAGAGAGAGACAGAGAGAGACAGAGACAGAGACAGAGACAGAGAAAGACAGAGAGACAAAGAGAGAAACAGAGACAGACAGAGACAGAGACAGAGAGACAGAGAGAGAAGAGTAGTAGAGAAGCACAGAAGTAGAGGCTAGCCATGACCACGTGGAGATAGGGGGAAGGGAAGGGGGAAGGGGCGAGGGGACAGAAAAGCTAGAGGCAAGAAATCAAGAGAGAGAGGAGGGGGCAAGCAGCCCCTTTTATAGTGGGCCAGGCCTACCTGACTGTTGCCAGGTAACTTTAGGGAGGAGCATACCTGACTGTTGCCCAGCAACTGTGGGGAGGAGCATACCTGGCTGTTGCCAGGTAACTGTGGGGAGGAGCATACCTGGCTGTTGCCAGGTAACTGTGGACGTGGAGTTTAGACAGAATACTAACAGCATGTGAAGTCTGTGGGCAAGTGAGACAGTCTGGATCCATCTCTTTAAGCCTTGGAGTGGAATTCTCTGGAGAATTATTTCAAGTGGAAGATATAAAAAAGAGCTGCCAAAATTTTTCATTGGAGTCCCCTGAGTCTAATGCTTCTGTCATTTCTGAGGACCTCTGAAAAAAATCAAAGGAAGAATGAAAAAAAAAAAGAGTAGGAGTGGCCAAATACTGGCAGTTCACAAAAGTCTGTGGGTTTGGTGATTCTTAAGAAATTTAGTAGACTCAAGCCTTTGTGTGGATAGCACTGTTTTTCTTAGCACCATCTTGGCCACCTCCATATGGGTTGCTCTTTGTCTGTAGTTGGCAGGCAGCTCCCTGGATCTCCTAGGCTCAGCACTAGACCACTGTCTATACACTTGGGCATTTTAATAAGTGTGAACCCTCCAGGCAGCTGTATGCGTGCTTAAACTGCATTTTAGGCAGCAATGGTTAGTGAACACTTCTTTGCCTCAGCTCACATTCCATCATGGCAGGGAAGAGGGTCCAGACACTAAAACATCTTGGAGGGAGATTCAGTGGGAAATGAGACAGATTGTTGGGGGTATAGTGTTTAGTACAAAAGTTATTAACATTGTGGTCATACAAACAGATGACAACAACATAGTAAAGGCTCTGAAGAGAGGAAATCTGAGCCCACATGGCAAACGTGTGGGCCTCTTCTTATCCTTCACATTTGATCTTAGCCAAAAGGCCAAGCAAGAAGGGATTCTTTTCAGAGAATGCGGGATAGTTTCACAGCAAGAGCCATACATAGTCAGGGTTTCTTACTCAAGGCAGGAGTGAAAAGCAGGATGCAGCTTGCCAATACCTTCTTTGATGTAAACTCATTTCCCCAGGTGGCACCTGGAAATCTACCTAGATTCACAGACAATATCTCACTAGGGTGCCTATTGGTAACATCTGTAAGAGGAGGAAGGGCTGCTATAGGTTTGTGGCCTGAGCAGCAGCTGAATTCTAGCCTTACATTCTTATAGGCTACAGGACACCATAAACTATGGAAGGAAAGAGGGAAACGGTTGATCAATATCCCCTATGGTATCCTCTTGCTTTTCCCAGGAGCTTTCTCCACATTCTCAAGTGTTCCAAAGAAACTGAAAAGGGGAAGATATGAATATACTTTACCTCCTGAGTGTTGGCATTATGGTTATAGTTGTGGTTCTGAGTCCAGCAGGCACCCACTGAGATTTCCAGCTTCATGTGTCCTGAAGCAAGTGAATAGACCAGGAACACAAGGACAGTTATAAAAATAGTCTATTAAACAAGAGACACAGTCTCAAGAATGGAAGTGGGCCAGAGAGCCATCCAGGACAGGTCTGAAATTTAAAATCCCTACACATACCCCATAAGTATCATATTTATATTGTTTATTATAATTTATTATCATAATTTTAATTTATATATATTTACATTTATAAATAATTTAATTTAATATGTAAAATATTTATATAGTTATATATGCTATATATGCTATATATAAATAGTTATAATTTACATAGCATTGCCTTCCCTGTGAGATGTTTGGGGATTTTTCTCAGTCTTGATGTGTTTTATTGCATGTAGCTCTGTTGATGAGAGATGTGCAGTCTTTCTGACAACTGACTCTTTTCATACTTATCTTGATGCCTTTTTCCCATGCCTTGTTTTCCTGCCACAGGTAAGAAAGAAAGAAATCAAAGGTTATCCACTCTGATTGTGCTAGGAGTTTTCTCAAGGCACTGGCCTCTATTCGTGTACCCCATATCACTTTTGAGATCTGGAATACTTGAGAAGCAAAAAGATCATTACCAAAAACATGTGTAGGAACAAGAATCCATGTTTGAACAGGCTAGTTATTGAGGGTAAGTCTATAAAGGCATATAAAATGAAAGTTTTGTATAGACTAACTAGCAAAATAGTCAAGAAAATTAAGAAATAGGAAAGTGTTTTCTGAACAAAGGAACAAAACTAATATTTAGAAAGAAATACTAATGACAAGAAAATCTATGGAGTTAGGCATGATGTTGTGTCAGTTTTCCCAGGTGGCTAATTCAGAAAAAAATCTTTAGTTCAAGGCCAGTTTGAGCTACAGAGAAGACAGTGTCTCAAAATGTATATTCAAAGTAACCATAATAAAAATGACATAAAAGGTCAAGTGAAAAAAAGACATGTATGGAGAATTTGAATGAAGAAAATGGAAATACAAAAGGTACCAAACATATCCCTGGCATCAGTACTGCTTTCTGTAAGTGCCAGGGAGGTGACAAGATTATACCATTGTTCTGTGCCAGCTAGAACCTATGCCTATTCATCCTTCCTTAGACCATGTCACTCAGCTAAGTCATGCCTGAGAAATGGTACTCTGGAGCAGTACACTGTTCAATCTGCTAGAAACTGCAGGAAAGATGCCTATGAAACATGTTAAAAGCCAGCCTAGGTCTGCTTCAGTAAATCTCCATCAAAGCTATTATTGGTGCTATTATGGCAAGCTCTGAATGGAAAGAAAAAGGATTAAAAACAAGTTGATGAAAATGTAATACGAACATTGTGATCCTGCCATTATTGTGAACTGTATTAAATGCAGCACCTACCTAGACTGACAATGGAGTTCTTACAAAATAGGATTAGCAGGTGGATGTCTTGTAATTAGATTCCTATAGCAAGCAGTAAGAAATTCATCCAACTTTTATGTCTGACCTTTCATAGGGCAGTAAGAGTATTAGACGTGAATGACAAACTTCTTTCTTTTTTTCCCATTAATTTATTTATTCATTTTACAACCTGATAGCTGCTCCTCCTCCCAGTCTGCCCGCATACAGTCCCTCCCCATCCCTCCTCTACTTTTCCTCTAAGCAGGTCTCCTAGGTATCACCGCACACTGGCACATCAAGTCCCTGCAGGGCTAGGCACATCCTCTCCACTGAGACCAAACAAGGCATCTTTACTAGGTAAAAGGATCCACATACAGGCAACAGCTATAGGGACAGACCCTGCTCCAGTTGTTGGGGGACCCACATAAAGACTGACCTGCACATCTGCTACATATGTGACATGGACCTCTGTCAAGCCACAGATAAACTTTTTTGTACTATATACTTTGAGTTCTTTAAACTCAATGTTCAATTTTACATTTTTCCACTAAGTATAAATGCAGTGATGGAAGAGACCTTTCCTCAGTTAGTATTGAATAGCTTAGAGATGCTAGTCAGGAGACTTAGGGAGAATAACTGATGAATGTGAGTTGGAATAAAATCTAGTTGTTACCCCCAAACTGGCTAGCATTTGGTGTATTTAGTTTTAAGTATCTTTTCGCACAACAGATATGAAAAATAAAAGCCTTTATAAATATACAATGCTGAAATTAGTGTTATGAGAAAAGGAAAGTTTGAGTCTAAATTCAGTGAAGCAGTTTAAAATTCAGTAAGTAATATACATTTCACATAGAATTTTGTTCTGGGAGATCTTTTCAGTGATCTTATATATTCTAAGCTAAATGAAATGTAAATATTAAGAAACCTTAGGGATACTGAGAAACAACCTAGTTAATGTATTTGCAACACAACTGACCAATTCACGACTGACATGCTTAATTCTGCTCAGCCATAGAGAATGATTTAAAAGTTTCTGACAAAATGCTCAAGACTGCAAGTTTTCTAACCTTTGGGGGAAAAGTTTTAGTTGTTGTTCATGGTCCTAACAAACCAGTGGAAGCTCAATGGTCCAATCATGGTATCTTGTGATTCACTATAAAATGGAAGAGAAGTTTCCACTGCAGGAGGTGGTGCTCATGAAAAGTTAGCTCTAGGAATGGAAAGACACCTCAGCACTTAAAACCATACACTGTTCTTTCAGAGTGCATTTCCCAGCATCCAATATCTGGCAGCACACAATTGCCTGTAATCCTAATGCTAGAGAATTCAATATTCTTTCTTAAGCTCTATAGACATGTGTGTTCATGTACACATACCCATGCTCCATCCACGTGCATGCCTGCGCGCGCGCGCACACACACACATACACACTTAAAAATAAAAAATAAATGCTTTTTAAAAATCCTTACCATCAAGGAAATGTTCATTACCACTGAAAGATATAGAGTCCAAATGTATTCACTTTATTGTATATGCTATGGATCATTCCATCAACATTGGCAGAAAATAGTATTCCTAGTCACATTTCTATAATAACAAAACTAAGAAATTTATATATACAAGAAGAAAATACTAAAGGCATACGGGTATCAAAAAGTATTATTGTTAGTATTTTCATGAATTGGTTTTCTAACCTCAGTTGATCACAGTCAGTACTCTGATGCTACTAACTTTAAACTAGCTTAAGCACTATGAAAATTGATGATGCACTAAATAATAAATAATATGGATATCAATGACCATCTGCTGTCATTATTGTCACAAGAAATATAGCTGAAATAAAAAAAAATCAGTGCACAAGTACACAAAAATCTTTGAAATTTTGTTAGCTTAGTCAGAGTAGAAAAAAAATTGAAAGGCTACGGCACATATGGAACACCATCAAACAGATCGATATGTGTAGTATGGAATTTCAAAGAGATAAGAAAAAAGAAAGCGATAGAAAGGTTATTTAAGGAAACAATACACACATATACCCAATTCTGAGGAAGAAAATGGACATCCAGATTTAAGAAGGCTAACCAATCAAAATGAGATTAATTAAAAGAAATTACATCTCAGCCACATTTTAATTTTTATTTTTTAAATTAAAATATAATTACTCCATTTTCCTTTCCTTTCCTCCTTCCAACCCCTCCAACATAACCTTCCATGTTTGTTTTCCAATTCATGACTTTTTCTTTAATTATTGTTGTTAACACAGTCACGTTTATTTACGTGATTAAAATTCAAGAGCAAACAAAATTTTGAAAGCAGTAAAAGTGACTTTTCACATAAAAAGAAACTCATGAAGCTATTACTTTCTCAGAACAAATCTTAAAAACATAAGGGAGGGCTATGATATACTTAAAATACTGAAATTAAAAAAAAAAAACTACTGAACAAGAATATTATACCTGACAGAACTATACTTCAAAAACAAATACTGTCCTTTGCAACCAAAAGTTAAGAAACAACATCATCTTGCCTTTTAAAAACCACCAAGTGCAATGTTTTAAATTAAAAGGACACTAAGCAGCAATATGGCTGCATAAAAATATATAAAAATATTTTTATAGACTAATAAGGAATACTACTATAGTGTTTTATCAATCATTTTTAATTTGAATATAAAGACAAAGGTTACTTAAAGTAACTATTTACAAAAGATGTATATGGATATACAATGTGAAAAACATGAACAGTAACACAATTGATTTCATAGGAATAAGTGAGTTATCATATGCAACTAAACTAAAGTTAATATCAGCAAAGATAGACTCCCAAAGCTTGTTTTATATGAACCTTATGGTAAACACAAAAATGTTTATAAAAATATAAACAATCGTGCCAATAAAAAAAATCAGTCAAATATGAATATGGACAACATAAGGAAACCAAGAACTAAATAACTGTGAAAATGATAGAAAATTATTTATAAATAATTATTTAAAATGGAAGCAGATTAAGACCACAAACCAACGGTGTCTAATTGTTTCATGAATTAAGAACAAAATTCAACAACCTACTTTCTAAAAGATAATCTCTTTAAATGTAAGGATAAAATAGACTAAAGATAAAACAGTGGAAATATGTTCTTTACAAATTAACACCCAAAGTAATCAGAGAGCGCTATAGGAGGTAACATATACTTTGAGTCATAAAGGAAGCAGTGATAATAAAGTATCATTATATAATATGATGTGTCAGTTTAACATAGAGATGTAATTGTTATAAATCTGTATGTACCTATCATTTGAGCACCAAAAAGCATCAAATGAATAGTAATAGAATTATAAGCTACCACAGAAATAGAATGATAGTTTTAACTTTTGTTCCCCATTTTCAAAAATAGATGGGCTATCCATCCAGAACAATCATAGCACAATACTGGACTCAAGCAGTGTTATAGATCAAATACATCAAGATCGTAAAAAGAACATTCTACTAGAGACTACCCCTGCAGGAGGCATGGGTGGTGCTTTGCCCAGTGTCATGCTATGCAGGTGGGATACCACAGAGATGAGCAAGTAAGTGGTGGAAAGATGGAAGAGAAAGAGAAACAGAACAGTGTGCACAATGAAGAGAGGCAGAACCAGAGACTCAAGCATAGTGAGAAACATCCTGATCTGACTGGCCAGAGATGCCACCTGAGGCCACGTTGAGGTCCTGGGCTGTGCTGTGACCAAGAACCATGTCTGAGTCTGTGGCCTTGCAACAGCAGGGGTCTCTGTCAATGTCTGTGGCCCATGTTACCACCAAAGGCCATGCGGGTGTCCCTGGTCTGGACTGCCAACTGGGATCATGTTTATGTCTGAGGGCTGTGCAGAGCTGACTCCTCCCCTCACTGGCTGCAGCACTCAGGAGAATGGCCCCCCACAGCTACCTTTCACACAGTAGAGCTGGCCCTGGTTTCAGGGGTTGAAGGTGAGCCAACCCGAGGGTGTGAAATTGGCTTTAGCACTAGGGTGAGCTGTTCTTGCCTCTCATCTCCCCAACATTGTAGAACTAACCCAGGTGCTGTGAGGATGGGAGAGCTATTGAGCTGACCAGTTGGCACCCAGGCCCAGAGCTGACTCTGTTACCACCCAGGCCCAGATCCAATGCTTTGAGTTCATCCACCCCAACATCTACCCCATCTATGAACTGCTGGAGCATGAGAAGGAGCTGGCCCCCCTGAACCAAAGCTGCAGGATCTCCACAACACAGGATGACAATAGGACATCTGAGAGGAGTTTCAGAGAGGCTCCAGTATTGATAGTGTAGCAGAAGCCAGAGGTCTTGAACCAGACCAATGACTCACTGCACTGAACATTTGCAAGTAAAAGCTGTTTGGGCAAAAGGGTATATTATGGGACACACAGTGACACACCACAGCTTCTATGGTGAGAAGTGTGTTTGTTTTCTTTTGGGGGGAAGTTGCAAGGACAGAGGACAGATTATGGAGGGACAGGGAGATGAGTGGGATTGGGGTGCATGCTGTGGAATTCACAAAGACTCAATACAAAGTTAAGAACAACAAGAAGACCAAACCAAAACAAGAGCATTCTGCTAAATAAGAGAATATTTTTAATTAAATATACAAGGAAATTTATCCAGGTTTTATCGCATATGAGATACAAAACAATGCTTAATAACTCTGAGAATACTAAAATCATATCAGATTTTTTCTGACCACTTTAGAAAAAAACTATAAATGAGTAATAGAAAAAACTTGAAATGTTCACAATATGGCTTTTGAAATAATGATGAGGCAAGAAATCGAAATATAAATTAGAATCTTGAGACAGAAAACATATATATATATATATATATAAATAAAGAGAAACAGTAAGTTACGGACCTATTTTGCTTTAAATGAACTCTGGTTACATTCATATTTACTGCAAATGACATAATATATATTGTTCTTCATGACTGAATAAAATTCCAATTTGTATACATACACCATTATCTTCACTTGTTTATCTGTTATCAGATACCTAGACAAATTTTATAACATGGCTATTATGAATAGTGTTACAATAAGTATAGCTGTTCAAGGATCTCTGTGGTATTTTGAATAATAGTTCAGCAAATATATACAGACGAGTGATACTGGGGAATCAGGTGGTAGTGTTATTTTGGGATTTTCCAATAACCTCAATAGTGATTTACATAGTAGCTATACTAATTTACATGTCCATTAGCAGTATATAAAGATTCTCTCTTCCCTGCATCCTCTGCGCTTGTCTTAATCATAGCCATTTTGACTGCGGTAAAATGGAATCCCCTTTTTATTTTAATTTATATTTCACTGATGGCTAAAGATGCTGAACATTTTTATATTTATTGGCCACTTATCCATATCTTAAGAACTACCTGTCTGCTTCGTTAGCCCATTTATTGATTAAGTTGTTTGAGGATTAGAGTATTTCATCTTTTTTGAGCTCCTTATATATTGTAGCTACTTCTCTGGCATTGATAGATCGCAAATATATCTTCCCATTATACAGACTGCCTCCTCACTTGATTAATCAATTCATATGTTTCATAGAAACAAATTTGTCATTTATTTATTTATTTAGCAATTAGAATTTGTTATGAAAGTCATTTCCTAGGCTGACCCCTTGAAGCAGTTTCTGTAAGTATACTTTTAACCTTACATTAAGGTTCTTGATAATTCTGAACTGAATTTTAAAATAGGATTAAAGATGAGAAAATATCTTTAAACTTCTGTGTGTGAACTTTTGGGTTTTCCCAGAGCCAATTGTTGAAGAAGCTTTCTTTTGTCCAAAGTATGTTTTGGGAATCATCAAAACCCAGGTGGCTGTAACCAATGTGGGCTTATTTTCCAGCTTCTATCACAGTGATTAAAAGGAACTAGATATCCAAGATAAAATCATGAATATATGATTTCATGATTTTCTTATGAGTAGAGTTACTACTTCATTTTCATTTTTTCAAAAAAGTTTTCCACATGGTATATCCAGAAAATACATCATTGGTCCTAATGTGTAAATGTGAAAGAAAATACTAGCATACGACAAAAAAAAAAAAAAAAAAAAAAAAAAAAAAAAAAAAAAAAAAAAAAAACAACCATTTTCAGCAATATAGAAAACATGTTTCAGCTACGGCATCTTACAGTGATAGCATACTTCTCTAACATGCTTGAGACCCTGGGTTTGGTCCTCAGAACAGAATAAATGAAGAAGTAAGGAGTTAAAAATATGAAGGAAGGAAACTGAGAGGAGAAGAAGGAGAAAGAACACAAGAAACAAAGGTAGCTGTTAATTATGTCAGTTTTTCCTTTTTCCTTCTACATTTTTCATATATTACAAAAGTAGAAATCGTATTTTTCAGAGTAGGTGTATCTTTTGTAACTATAGAAACGAAGCTTTCCATTTTGAAATATTTATTTAGCTAAAAACAGCAATGCAAATTCATTCTGATTCTAAAATCATGTACAAATTTAGACAACTGCTCAAAGAATTGAAGTCCTTTGATATTGTAATTTAGAAGTATTTAGATATTTTCAAGGTACGTTTACCATATAAGTCTATTTCTGTTATATGCAACCTTAAGATTTAGAAAATTTTCCTCATGGCATATTCATTTTAACCACATATTTTTTTAAATACATTAAGCATACCCAAATCATAGGCACTTGTAATAGTGTAAAAACCCTTCATATGAAGTCAGAAAATCTAAGTTGAAACTACAGTTTGCCTTTTATTACAGACTGTAAATTTGGGTAATTGACGTACTGTCTCTGAAAATAAATATTCTTTTATCAGTAATAAAAGTATACTCTTTACCTCATATAGTTCTTGTGAGCATTAATCTAAGTAACAAATATGAAAGTACTTTGTAGACAGTAAGTTTCTGTACTAAAAATGTGAATAAAATGGTATATAATTAACATTAAGTGGATAATTATCATGTGGTGGTCTTTGTACTAGTTGTTCACTTATTTTATATGTATTGTTCTTAGCAAGGCCAAGACTTACATGTTGCTAAAAAATAGTAGTTGGTGGGACTTTACGAGTATAGCTTCTGATGCACACAATCTCACAGCAAAGTCCTGGATCCTCTAGCTCTTAAAATCTTTCTTCCTACTCTTCAACAATGTTCCCTGAGGTGAAGGAGTGTTTTAAAGATGCATCCATCAGTACTGGGATCCACAACTGCATTTTGATTGGTTGTGGTTTTCTATAGTGGTCTCCATCTGTTGCAAAGAGAAGTATCTTTGATGAAGGGAGAAAGACTACACCTGTCTCTGGGTATAAGAACAAATGTTTATAAATTGTTGTTAGGAATTGTGCTGGTTTAGTAAAGTAGTGGTTGTAGATTCTCCTCCAATAACCATGATTTTACCAGAATTGAGTAGTTCTTCAAGGTTTCCAGTATTGTATTTCTCTTGTTGAGAGGGTCTGGATGGATGGATGGATGGATGGATGGATGGATGGATGGATGGATGGATGGATAGATGGATAATACCCATATTCTGTTATTCTCACTTATTTCCCTCTCATTTTCACTGAACATTTTATTTTTACCTGTTCTTCCTTTTTTTCTCTTTTCTTTTTCTGAATCCTTACTTCTTCCAAATGTTTCCTTATTTGCAGACCTCTTAGCAACCAATTATGCTTAATTATGCTTAATTATGCTTAATTAGGGTTGCTTGCAAGAACATGGGTTAGAGGTTATTTTTCATAGTGTGGTCAACTAACCACTGGTTACTGCAGCAAGAAAATGATTCATACTCTCATGGTAGCCATGACTCCTCAGGGAGGGATGGAGCCATCCACAATATTTATTCATGATGCAGAAGATCTGCACACAAGATTGGATGCATCAGGAAGAAGGCTTCTTAACAATCTAGGTCACTAGTTTTGTTCAGGAAAGTTATATAACAAAAATTTTACAGGTTCATCAAGTTAAGGCATTGTAGTAGAATTGGAAAGGAACTGAACTGGCTGAAAGGGAGCCAGGGTTCTCACGTTGATTCTCACTGCAGTCTGATTGTATCCTAGTTTATCTATACAAAGACTTCAAATTAATCAGACACAAGGCAGATGATTTTTCCTCTTGAAAAAAACTATGCTTACTTATGACATAGAAGGTATTGCTTTAAATTTATAATGAACTTATAATCAACCCAAGTAACAAATTATTTTCCCCTGCTGCAATCAGCAGGCGTTAATTGGCAGTAGCCAGCTGCTTTTGGTCCCAGAATAACAAGAAAGAGTTAAGTTGCTAGAAGCTGTCAGCTTTTGACCCCTATCACCAGCCAGCAACATCCTTCACTACCTTCCTCAGGCCTGGATGCTGAGCTGGACCTCAACACATAGGATCGTCCTATAGTTAGATGGACCACAAATTGATAGGTGTCTTCATTAAAAAAAAAAAAGAAGAAGAAGAAGAAATTTAGAAACCTATTAGTACAATTGCAGATTAAAAACTTTGTGTGATCCAGTGAAGAAGAGTCAATACAAGAAAAATTAGAATCAATTCCAAAGACAGATATAAAGGAAGAGTTTGAGAATTCAGACAGGTAAGAAGATGACCAAAAAATAAGAAGAAAAAGAAAGATTTAATAAAAAACATCAGTAAGGGAAGTAAACAACAGCTCCAGCTCTGTGGGTCCCCAGAATGAGGAGGAGAAGCAGAAGTTTCATTCAGAAGATAGACTTGTGGGTATGCGATGGTTAGTGTTAACTGTCAGCTTGCCAAAATCTATAATTGCTTGACTATTGTCTTCTAAGCATATTTATGCAAGATCTTCTTGCTTATACTAATTGATGTGGGAAGCCATACCTACTATGGGAGGGCACCATTCTCTGGGCAGGAGATCCTGGACCATGTAAACTAAGCACTTGCATGCATGCATTCACTCCTCACTTCTGACTGTGGACATAATGCAACCCAACTCCTTTAAAGCTCCTGCCATTGTGGCTTCCCTACCATAATGGATTGTAACATAAACTATGAGTTAAAACAAAATTTTTTCTCCCTTAAGTTGCTTTTCTCTGAGGATTTTATCATAGCAACAGGAAACAAAATTAAAATGGAATTCTAGTGAAAACACTTGCACTCCTACCCAAAAGACAACCTGCAACTATCAAAAGCCTCAAATTCAGTTGCAAGTTCTAATGAGACCGTGATTCTGCCAGCAGATGGGTTAGTAGTAAAGTGAAATCCCACTATGTCATTTTCTATAACTTAGCATTCAGGCAGTGTATGGGCACTATAATGATAAAGGGTTTGTTTAAAACTGAACTACTCCAGGGCTCAAAGAATAATCATAAGTCAGGAAGTGAAGTCCAAGTTTAGCTAGCCACTGCCCCTAGGACATAACTGAGAGATAGTTGTGGACAGCAAGATGGATAGACAGACAAACCTAAAAGAGCAGCTGTCAGAATTAACAGCCTAAGCAGTGAAGTGCATAGGAAAAAGTACCTTTCCTTCTGTGGCTTAGAACAGACCCCATAACTCTGGACTTTAATATCCCTAAACAGCAGATAGATCAACCTCTGGAGGCACCTACATTCTCTTCACTACTGTAGAGTCTTAAAACTCTACAACTACAACGGACTCCTTGAAACCCATAGCTTCATCCTTACAGCAGGTTGATTAATATTTACCAGGTTTTAAAAATACAAGAACGCCGGGCGGTGGTGGCACACACCTTTAATCCCAGCGCTTGGGAGGCAGAGGCAGGCGGATTTCTGAGTTTGAGGCCAGCCTGATCTACAGAGTGAGTTCCAGGACAGCCAGGGCTACACAGAGAAACCCTGTCTCGAAAACCACCCCCCAAAAAAATTAAAAATAAAAATAAAAATACAAGAACAGGTAAATTGCCTGCTGCGATTGCTTCTTACAACCCAACCCCAACCCTGGTTAGAATATTAGCCACCTCTGGGGATACTATCTGAGAAGCCTCTAGAGAATGAAGAACGCACTCAGCCCATAGACTTCAGTGTCAAGTAGCAGGGAATTCTGATTTTTATTTTTACTTTGTGAGATATCCAGGCTGGCCTTGAGCTCACTGTACAGCCAAAGTTGACCTTGAACTACTATTGATTGTCTCTCCTCCACCTTAGTGCTGAAACTACAGGCATATGCCACCAGGCCTGATGCATCCAATGTTAGGGATTTATGCATAGACTAGAAGCTACAGAAACATTGTTAGCTCTGATATACATATAGAGAGAGCATCCTCAGCCCCAGCATCAGTAATATGAAAGAGTTCAGAAGCCCAACAATCCCTCCCTACCACATGAAGCATGCGTCAGTGCCCAACTTTCAGTGACCTCCCCCAAACACTACCACACACATCTTAATTTGCCTTTTGTGCTTCCCATATTGTTTCTTTTTGTCATACTTACACTACAATATTTACTGTATCAAATTATTAACACTTGAATGTCTTTATATTTTATTGCTCTTTATATCTTTAACTTTGTTTCTGAGTTTATTAGGCAAACGTTTTTCTTCTCATTCCCTTTTTATTTCTGTTAGTCCATTTCATCTATTCCTATTATAATTTTAGTAGGACTTCAATTGTAATTTATTGTTTATTTTTAAAAGCCTTATATTTTTTCCCATTCCAATGTTTATATAATTTGTAATTTTAGTTTTTCTTTATTAATTTGTTTTTTTATGGAAGGTCTTAGGATGCTGTTCAAACTGGTCACCGAATCCTAGGCTCAAATGGTCTTCTTACCTCCATTTCTTCTGTAGCTGAGGCCACAGACAGCAGGATAAGGTTGGAAGAATTCACAGAAAAAACTCAGTATGGTGGGAGCATCAGTCATTCACCCTACACTAGAAAAATTACAGCACACAAACACAACAAATGAGAACAGAAAAACAAAAGACTAAGAGAGACTCTTATTTTATTTTGTAATTTCTATAATATCTTAGTTTTCCTTCTCTTTCTTAACAGTCATTTCCACTACTTTCTTTCCCTTCCATTACTTAAACTTGCCTGTATGTAGTTTATCTTTTTTCTATACCCTTCCTTTATTTCATTCATTTAATATATCTACATTTACTCCAAATAATTTAAATATTTAGAGCATGCTCTGTTAGTTTTGCCATTTTTAATTTTTATTTTTAATTACCTTCCTAAGTAACAGGATTGCTTATGTTTTCATACATCTTTAGTTTTGGTTAATCCTCTCAATACCCTTTGTTCCGCCATGTCTCCATGTTCCTAGGCCTCACTGAAATGGTACCACCAGTATTTCCCCTTCCACTTTCATATCACATACATACTACTATTCCCCTCACTTAAAGCCCCTTTTACTCTCTTTCCTGGGCTCCACACAGACTGTCATATAAATAAACACTTATAAAATTTAGAAGCTAGCATCTGCCTATGAGACAAATCATGTTATTTTTGTCTCTCTGAACCTCATTTAACATGGTATGTTCTAGTTCCAAATTGGTTTCTCTATGTTCTGCTACCAAAATATGTTTTGTTTTTATCAATAAGGTCTTAACATTTATTTGCTCTGGGTAACCAAAAGCAAGGGCAATAATGTGGTATTATGAAGGTCTTTTGTCCCTTCCTAATCAATAACTTGTAGGGCCCATGTTTACCACTTAGATTTCTTAGATTTTTAATAATCTATGTTCATCCATACAGAGCGATTCTATTCAAACTCAGTTTTGGACGAGAGTATATTTTGAAATTAACATGCATTCTTACAAAACAATCAAGTGGCTTAACTACTTGAAGATAATCAAGATTACTATTTGGTCATTTCTGGATAGCTTCACCCTATATGGCTATTGGACATTATTTTAGCATTTAACTATTTTAGTTTAATAAACATGGCAAGATGGTTCTATTTCCGGTAGGTTTTGTGTACCACATTTTGAAATGGATTAAAGTAAAGCTGAGCATGGAAAACTGCTCTGTGTAAATGGAAACTGGATGAATTTTGTTACAAAATAAAAGGATTGTAGTTAGGAGAAGAAAGTAGAAGTGACCTTTTGGCTTGGTGAAATTTCCATGAGACGATATTTGAAATTTTTGCCAGCATGTGTTTCTCTGCTGCTTTAGGTTCAGTTGAAAATGATCATTTATTCACTTGTATTTATTTTGTTGCTGTTTTGAAGCAGTGTATTTCCCATTGATTCCAAGTTCAGCCTCCTGAGTACCAAGAATACATGCTAGATCACCTAGCTTTAATTATATTAGTTTTACATTTATTATTATTACTGTTATTATTAATTAATTAATCATTTTTTACAGTTGGGTCATTATCCACCTCTGACTGTTCCTCATCCCATTCCTCCTCATCCATCTCACCCCTATCTCAAAGAAGATGTTCCCACCCCACCCATCCCCAACTCACCAAACCTCCCAAATCCCTGGGACCTCAAGTCTCTGGAGGGTTAGGTGATTCTTCTCTCACTGAGGCCAGACCAGGCAGTCCTCTGCTATAGACGTGTCGGTGGCCTTGGACCAGCTGCCTGGTTGGTGGCTCAGTGTCTGAGAGATCTTGGGGGTTGTGGGGTGTCCAGGTTAGTTGAGACTGCTAGTCTTTGTATGGGGTCTCCCTTCTCCTCAGCTTCTTCCAGCTTTTCCCTAATTCAACCACAGGGGTCTCTGGCTTCTGTCCATTGGTTGGGTGTAAGTATCTGCATCTGACTCTTTCAGCTGCTTGTTGGGTCTCTCAAAGGACTGACATGCTAGGCTCCTGTCTGTAAACATATCATAGCATCAGTAATAGTGTCAGGCCTTGGAGCCTCCCCTTGAGATGGGTCCCAAATTGGGCCCGTGACTGGACCTCCTTTCTCTCAGTTTCTTCTCCATTTTTGTCCCTGCAGTTCTTTTAGACAGGAACAATTCTAGGTCAGAGTTTTTGACTGTGGGATGGTAACCCCATTCCTCCACTTGATGACCCGTCTTTCTACTGGAGATGAACTCTACAAGTTCCCTCTCCTCACTGTAGGGCATTTCATCTAAGTTCCCTCCCTTTGAGTCTTAAGAGTCTCTCACCTCCCAGGTCTCTGGTGCATTCTAGAGGGTCCCCTACCTTCTACCTCCCAAGGTTGCCTGTTTCTATTCTTTCTGCTGGCCCTCAGGGCTTCACTCCTGTCCCACTTCCCAGTACCTGATTATGTTCCTCTTTCCCCTTCCCCCGCTCCCATCTTGGTCCCTCCCTCCCCACCTCCCTCTGCCTCCCATGATTGTTTTCTTCTCCCTCCCAAGTGAGATTGAAGCATCCTCACTTGGGCCCTTTGGCATATTAACCTTCTTGAGTTCTATGGATTCTATCTTGGGTATTCTGTACTTTTTTTGGCTAATATCCACTTGTGAGTACATACCATCCATGTTCTTCTGGGTCTAAGTTACCTCACTCAGGATGATCTTAACCAAGTTATAGTTATCTGGTAGCAAACCTCTGAATTTGTAAAACAAACTAATTCAGTTCTACAATTTCATCCAACTAATTTGATTTTCAAAACTAGGCCAAACTTTGATGATTTGTGATTTTCTTCAACTCAATAACAATGAAATATAGCAACTCTTTTTAATTCTTCCTACAAGTGGTAGCTAAAACATCATCTAAGTTTGTCCATTTACCATCCTTTCAAAGCCATCCTCAATGTTTTCATTTATCTTTCCTCACTAGTAATATTAAGCATGTGATGTTGACCAAAGCATTCTATCAAATTGATCTTCATGTGTTTATAATTTTAAATGCTTTTTATTGTCCAGGAGTTGTTACTATTTTCTTAAAGCATACCTTATAACTCCATAGGCTTTTAAATAATTAGCAACTTGGGCACAATTTGTATTCACATACTCATTTTGCTATCGATGTATATGTATATGTATATGTATATGTATATGTATATGTATATGTA
>JANHMN010000005.1:73271010-73360044 GCA_030674055.1 Rhabdomys pumilio | reverse complement strand
ATGTATATGTATATGTATATGTATATGTATATGTATATGTATATGTAATGAATGAGATGGGGGAGAGAGAAAGAGAGAGGAGGGAAGAGAGGAGTATTTGGGGGAAGAAGGGACTAGAGGTAAGGAATTAGAGAAAAAGGCAGAATAAAGGATAGATGAATATAAGCAAAGTATACACAGTATATGACTGTGTGTGGCAGGTGTACAGTTATATATAAATATATGAACTATACATAAGGCAAATCAAATATAAGGAACCATTGTGAAATAATAAATTGTATGTTAGATAAATTCATTAATTTAACGATGAATGTAGGTATAGAAATTTGTTTCAGGTTCCATTCTGAAACAAAAATATATGTGACATATACCAATACAAGATATAAGACAAATAACAGTTTTCTTAAAATTCTTTAATAATTTTAAAGGTTGATCCAAATTTATTTCTACTGAGTTCTTTTTCTCCTACTTTAAGTGAGAAAATTTGCACTGACTAATGATTTCAATAAGAGTTGCTGGTCTAGGTAGTATTTTCTGTGAGTTTAATTGTGTTTTGTGTCTTTATTAACATGGTGGACATTTTCCCAGGATGTCAATGTAAGTCCCACTAGAAGAGGATCAGCAAAGTAATATAGAGTATATTATCTAAGAGAAACAAAATAGCCTTTAATACTTAATGTGTGCCCAAAATAAACAGGAAGTCCTATAAATGATTTTTAAGTGATTTGGGGTTTTTGAATAAGAGCTAGACAATAAAATCAGTACCTTTGTACACTAGATATTATTCTGATTAGAACAAAATATAAATCAATAAATGCAAGAATTACAAATTAAATCAATTTAAAAGTTTTAACAACCCAATAAATGGGAAAAGCAAAGTTAATATTGGTATCTTTGTATTGGGCAATGAACTAAGGGAAAGTTTTTGAGACAGAGTCCTGCAGTGTAAACCAGGCTTGTCTTGAACACATGGAAATATTTCTGTATCAGATTCCAAGGGCTCGAATTATAAGCATGAGCCACAATGCCCAACAAACAGAAAAAATTAAAGCCAAAAGTACTAATGAAGTGACCGGAGAAGTCATTACATACTTCCTTAATACCAGTTCAGAAATGTCATTTTTGTATGAATGTTTCCAGATATGAATCCCAAAGTAAAAAACAAACAAACAAAAATAAAACCCAGCTGTGACACTGTTAAAACGACGTGTAGCTTTTCTTCTTGCCTGTATAAATAGAATTGATATGATTTGGAAGTCTCTAGTATATTGGTTACATGGATAACCTTGTTTTGTATTAGTGAACACAGATAATGCCTAAAAAAATTCCCCATGCTCACAGCCCTTATAGCCTTGCTCCACTTTCCTTTAAAATAATATGTAAGAACACTTAAAGAAAAAGTGGCCATGAATTTGAAAGAGCACATTGGGCTACGTGGGAGAAGAAAGGGGTCAGAGAAAAATAATGTAATCATAATCTCAGAAAATAAAAATATTTAAATAAATCAACAAATAGATGAGTATGGCTGTCCATGGCTTTGATTCCAGAACTGGGCAGATAGAGGCTTGTGAATTTCTGTGAGTTCAAGTCCATCCTGGTCTACGTAACAAGTTCAAGGCTAACCAAGCTACATGGTGAGACACTTTTCAAATATAAAATAAATATGTAAAAAAGAAAACAGCTCTGAAACATGTAATAAATTACATTTATAATTTTGTTACTCAGGAAGCTGAGCCAGAGGATTTCTCTTAGTTCGAGCCAACCTGGGATACAGTGTGAGACACTGACCCAAAGAAAAACCTTGTAACACTGTGGAATCTGCTGCTTCCTTTATGTATGTTGAGAATTTACTATATTCTATTGACTTTTCTAAGCATCTTCATCATTCTTGTCATGTAATCATTAAAATTATTCTGTGAGATATCAATTAACATCTTCACTTCACACATAAGAAAAACTCAAATCCCAAAAGACAAAAAAAAAAAAATAGAACTGAAAACTGCCAGGACAGGTGGAGTGTGTATATGAGAAGTTAGAAATAAAATTGCATCTAATCCTCTTCTGTAAATAATATTTTAGTGTTTATCAAACACGTTGAGTTGATATTTTTTTCTATTTTACAGGGTCTCCCTCTGTTGCCTATAGGGAGGGATATCTCTCCCAAGGCTCAAGGGAACCTCCTGTCTTGGCCTCCTGAATTCATGGGACTTGAGGTATGTATCACTATGCATAGCTGGTTTGCTTCTTTTGTTTACCAATTACAATGAGTAAAAGAGATGGCAGATATATTAAGGAATGAGTTTGCACACATCTAGAACATGCCTTTGTAATGTTTTTCTTGCATGATACTTTAGTTGTGTAAAAGTAATTTTAGTCTCTATTCAATTTCCCTAGAAGATGCGATTCTTAATATTTTGTAAACAGTAATGATGAGGATATGCTTTTCAGGAGTAGATTGCAGTCTTAACAAGACAGATCTGGTGTGTATCTAGAAATACTTTCACAGGACAAAAGAAGAAAAAGAGTCTTGTTGATACACACACACATACACACACACACACTGATGGAGTGCAATTTTGCTCAAAATTGTAATAATAACTTTAGCTATGGTTTCAGGGGTTATAGTTTTATTGCTCCTACTGAAATTTCATCTAGAACTGTTGGAATTAATGACTCTTCATATCATTGTAAACAGAAAAGTCAAATTTGAGAGAATCTGTAATTTCTGAGGGAAAAACTGTATATTCTGTGTTTTTCCCAAAATGTTACTATATATGATTCTGCCATATGTGTTTATTTGTAGAGACTGCTAACATCTGAACATACAAAACCAAACAGACAAACCCTTGCACCATTGCTCCCCCAGCATTCTACTCCAGAGGAATGCCACTGTACATGGATTCCAAGCAGGTTAAAAAGAAAAATAGCTGATTAGATCTCAGAGCACCCAGTGAACGGGATGACGGCCACAGCTGCAGTGGAGACACCAAAAATGGAGAAGAGTGCTTCCAAGGAAGAGAAGCAACAACCAAAGCAGGAGGACAGCACAGACCGAGGCAATGCTGAGCCTGAAGAATGGGTAAACTCTGAGAGTGACCCTGAACAGATGAGCTTTAAGAGTGACCACAACAGCCACCAATCTGCAGTTATTCAGTTGAAGAAGAAAGAGATGCCCTCCAAGCCACATCGCCCACTCTGTCGGTCACCCTGCCTGGACCGGCCAAGCTTCTCCCAGAGCAGCATTTTACAGGATGGGAAGCTAGACTTGGAGAAAGAATACCAAGCCAAGATGGATTTTGCTCTCAAGTTGGGCTATGCAGAAGAACAAATTCAATCAGTGCTTAATAAACTAGGCCCAGAATCACTTATTAATGATGTATTAGCAGAGCTTGTCAGACTTGGAAACAAAGGTGATTCAGAAGCACAAGTCAACTTGAGTCTGTTATTGCCCCGAGGAGCTAGCTCCAGAGAGATTGCAAGCCCTGAACTGTCTCTTGAAGATGAAATAGACAATAGTGATAATTTAAGACCAATTGTTATTGATGGAAGCAATGTGGCAATGAGGTAAGCCTCATGTATTTTTTCCTTTCCTTCTAAAACAGCAGTTGTCTTCCATCACAAAGTACCATAAGAAATTCTTTGTTGTTTGTGTCTTGCATTCCTATAGATGGACAGAGTCTAGAATTATCCTTCCCTTGCCTTTTCATTCTCCTTTGGAATTGCTACCAATTTATCTTCAAGTTTTTTGATGAAACATTAGATATTAATGATGCTTCAACAGAAACAAATTATTTAATGCCAATGTCCTGTCCTTGCTAGACTGATCATCTTCAAAACCACTGCTTACACATTGCCAGTTGAAGTCTCACTTAGAAACTTTCTGTAACTCCCAGTCACTAATACACAACACTGGGATCTTTCTTTCTGCCTTCAAGGCAAAAGTATGATCTGGACTTTTCTCCTCCCACTTAATTGCCTCATCTATCTTAGTTTCTTTAATGTTCTTCTTGTAAATTATGCTGGTTTCTATATCCACTACCTGTATTCATATCATTTCCCAAGCTAGAAATTACACTTTCCTTATCTTCTTAGCCTTAACCACCTACATCTCTGTGGGTTTTCTAAACTCAATGATTATCCATGGTAGGATAAGTATTTACCCCATAAAGATATCCACATACTAATCTCTGAAGCCTGTAAGTCTGTCAAATAGTAAGATAAACCTTGTATATTTCTTTAACTTAAGAAGTTTAAGCCAGGGAACGTTACTTTGAATGATTAAGATTAGCCAAGAGTCGATGCTAGAGGAAGGCACCAGGATCAGAATAAATAGCAAGACATACTACAGAAATAAGGAATGAGAGTGTACGAAGGGGGCCATGCGTACAGGAGTGAAGGTAGAAGCTAAAGCTGAAAAGTGTTAGGAAACATCTTCAGCCTGAAGAAAGAAGGCAGCCTTGCCAAAACTTTGAATTTAGATTTCTGACCTCTTAAACTATAAAATAGTAATTACTATAATATAGTAATTTGTTATAATAACAATGAGAAAGTAATATACTGACTCCTGGTGAGACTGTCATCACTATGAGAGTCAATGTGCTGATTCCTCAAAAAAACTAAAAATAGAATTAGCATGTGGTCCAAGTATACTAGTCCTGGATGTATAACTGAAAGATCCAAGAATGCCACAGAGATACTTGCATGTTTCTTAGTGCACTATTCAGAAGAGCCAAGATATACAATCAGTCTCAATGCCCATAGATCAATTAATGGATAAGGAAATTGTGGTATATACAGAAAGATGTTTTGTTTGGAGGAAAATTGAGTAAGCCTGGATTTATCATTTTAACTAAAATAACTCAGATTCTTGAAGAAGAAGAAGGACTGACTTTTTTCTTTTGTGTCTATTGTAGATATAAAAGCATAAATATTATATATGACACAGAAATAGAAAAAGAGTATGAGGGAGGAGGAACAGGCCTAAACTGAAATGAAAGAAAAAGTATCACATATTTTCTCTTATATGCAGACCTTAAGTTTAAATATATACATATATGCCCTGGCCAGCAGGTCACTGAATAGGGGTCCAGAGAGAGCACCTGAAAGAGAAGATGGGGGACAGGCGAACTCAAAGAACAGCGGATTGTCTATAGGCTGAACAAACCACTGGTTTTACTTTTTTCACACAGGAGTTATATGCACATAGAGGCAGGATGTGGAGAAGGGGATGACACAGAAGTGTAGGTGTTCAGGGGGAGTACAAATTATCTTCCAGAACAGAGTATCGGCTGGGTAAAGGTTCAGGGGACAGGTCACTATGACTCTGCCTATGATTCACTTGTCCTTATCTAAATTGGTACTATCCACCAAAGCTACCTGAGGTCTATGACTATCCACAAGACCTATGACTACTTGTTCTTCTTCAGGCTGATAAATTTCCACCAAAGCTGCCTGTTTACACTATCTTATAGCTATCTGTTTCAGTGTTTTTCCACAGAGACCCAAGACTTTATGTTAGCAGGCTGACTTAGGCCTATGGCTGATTTTAGGCCTTCAGTGTATAAGGAATGCTGCCCCTGACACATATATGTATACATGGTATGTGAGGGGATCTCCCGCCACAGCAAATGGGGAGGCTATTGGGAGGAAGGGACCCATTGAAAGGCAGAAAGGAGAAGAATTTACTAGTTATTTTTCTCATTTATATGACAAAATACTATAGAAAAAGGAGCTTAAGAAAAGAAGTCCTTATTCTGGCACACAGTTTGATAGTACATCCCATCATGCTTGGGAAGGTATGGAAGCAGAAGCATAAGGCAACTGGTCATGCTGTATTCACAGTCTGAAAGACAAAAAGATGAATGCTGCTGTTCGGCTACATTTCTCCTTTTGTTCAGTCTGGATTTGCAGTTCATCCAGGATAGATCTTTGTTAGTTAAACCTTTCTAGGAACAACCTCCCAGACACAGCCAGAGATATATTCTCATGTAAATTCCAACTTCCATCAAGTTGACAGTCAAAGTTAGTGTTTATAACTCTACCACTCAATTTTATTCCTAAATACATGACTTTAGTCCTTAACATTCCAGCTCAGGACTTTAAAGACTCAGTTTCAGATGCATTTGGTCCATCCCAACACTATTCTAGAGTGTAAGATCTTTTTCTAAAACTCAAGAGAATCTCTTAACCTTGAATATCTATCAAATCAGTAAACAAGTTACATACTTCCAACCTACAAGGCTGCAGAATAAATAATCCCATTTCAAAAGGGAGGAATCTGATAATAGCAGGGAAAAATCAAATTAAAACAAAAGCAAAACCTAGTAGTGGAAACAGCAAATCCTATACCTTGATGCGTCACATTTGGGACTTGTGATGGCATCGTCTGGGCTCCAACAATCTTGGGAATCTCTACTTCTCCAGGTTTTCTCCCTGTAGTGACTCCATGGATACCTTCAAATTTTCTCAGTAGAGGTCTTATTGTACCAGGACCTCCAAAATCCTGGATTTTGCACTGCAACTTAACTTCACTTTCCAAGTTTCACGAAATGGACTTTTAGGGACTCCTTACAAGTAGATTGCCTGCTCTCAACACCTCTCAGGAATGTGGGCACAAGACTTGATTACCCCCAAGTCTTTCATTTCATCTGTGTGTAAAAGCATCACCGTGGGTATGATGCTTCCAAGTTCAGCTGAGATGTCAGGATGTCGTCTAGGTCCTCTATCACTGCAGTATTAGCCTTTGTGTGCCTTTGTTGCTGAACCTGGAAAACTACTTTCCTAGACAGTTATTTTTGAGCAGAGAAACCCTTCAGTTGCATTTTCAGTTTAAGCTGTCTCCTTATAAATGTTTTAATACTGTCACAACATGTAACTTTACCCTAAAAAAAAAATCCCTTTCTCATTCAAGGGAGATTTCTCTTTAATGTCTCTAATCTCTAACAGTTACAGATGCTTTGTCGTCATCTCCCTTCTCCACAATTTTAAACCTACTCTCATTTCCTGAACAAACTTTACATTTTTCATACCTGTCTGCTCTACATTTTCTTCTTTTTAAAAAAGGTTTGCTTGTTTGTATGTGTGCATGTGTGCATGTGCATATGAATACATGAGCCTGTGGAAGCTAGCCCATGGATCACCTGGAGCTGAAATTATACACAGTTGTAAGCAACACAACTTGAGTGCTGGAAACTGAACTCCACATCTCTGCAAGAGCAGCAAATACTTTCAACCCCTGAGCTATCTATCTAGACAGCCCCCTCTCCTTGTACCTTGATCTTACTGTAGACTTGAATAAGTGCAATCAACAGTGACTATGTATGATACAGCCTGAATGACACACCCTTTTGAAATTTCCTCTATCAAAAAATTTAGTCATTACATTTGAATTCAGTCCATTTCTCAGTAAAACGTAACAGAAGGGGCTTGAGAGATGGCTCGGCAGAAAAAGGCCCTGAGTGTTCTTCCAGATGATACAAGTTCACATTCTTCACTTTTACTATTTTTTCTTTTACTTAACATGTGTTCTTTCCTTTTATTTTCCATGCCCACATTCCTTATATTCTTTTTTAAAATTACATCTCTCCTAGAATATTTAACTTCACAGCTTATTCTGTGTTACCATTGCTATTTTATTTTCTGGTGTTATTGGCATATAGTGGACTCTGACTAGATTTAAATTGTATCTTTCCTTGTAACATAGTTTGGTGGTGTTGCTAGAGTAGCAGTTGGTTTTCTTCTCTTTCAGTGTTATTGAGACCTCAAAATATGGTCGACCAGTAAAATATCCCCAAAATAAAGCTAGGGAAGAGACATGCACCTCAATAATGCCCAAGTCACAACTTAGAAACACAAGAAATAGGAAAATGCAAGAACACATGACTCCTGAAAGACCACAGTACCTAATGGTTAAAGCCAAAGATATGAAATGGTTGACTTCCACACAAAAAAGTCCACATTCAGTTTGAAAAATGACCAGTGGCCCCAAGGATGAGTCACACAGATGAATAAAGTAAAGAAGTCAATTTAGTGAGTTGATTACAGGAAGCTCTGAATTCAAGTGTTGCTTCAGAAGTCAGAAACGTGGACTACATAATTGAAATGAAGAACTAACTAAATCAAATTAAAATACAGAAGAGTATATTACTGATAATCTAGGTAAAACAGAAGGCTATAGTAGGAACTATTACATTCAGACAACAATAGAAAAATAAGCAAGCATAACTACTGTTTTCAATAATTTCAGGACATAAGACAGCAAACTTAAGGATGCATGGGGTAGAAAAAGAAGCTGAAATACACATTGCATACTTGAAAAGCATTCTCAATATAATATAGAAGAAATGGATGGAGAAAAGTCTCAGCAGTTAAGGGTACTGACTACTCTTCCAGGTGACCTGAGTTTAGTTTCTAGAACCCACATCAAGCAACTCACAACCACCTATACATTCAGGTCAGGGGATCTGACCCCATCTTCTGACCTTCACAGGAACACACACACACACACACACACACACAGACAGACACACACACACACATTTAAAAGTAAATCTTTTCAAAACTAAGAAATTAGGGGCTGGAGAGGGGTCTCAGCTGTTAAGAATACTTGATGCTCTTGGAGACCTGAGTTCAGTTCCCAGGACCCACATATTGGCTTACAACCATCCATAACTCCAGTTCCAGATGATCCACTGCCATTTTCTGACTTCTGCAAGCATCAGGCATGCATGTCATTCAGAAAAATGATCATAATCATAAAATAAGTACATTTTCAAAAATTAAAAAATAAATTATTGCATAAAACTTCCAAATCTAGGGAAGGATATACAAAGCAATACAGGTGGGACTTAGAGAGCTATGTGGTGTAAAAGATAATTGGCTTCTGAAAGTTGGCCTCTGTCCTCCACATAGATGCTATGGCATGTGTATGACTCACTCTACACAGACACGCACGCACACACACACACGGTTTTAACTTTCCAGTTTAAAAAACAAAGTAAATGATTGGTTTAGAGGCAAGATCCACTTAGCTGATACCTGTAAATAACATGTTTTATAACAAACTTCATACTAAAACTTCGCTATAGACTTAATAGAATTAAGAGACATCTATGAGATAATCCAGACCCACTGGATAAATGTACAGCACAGCTCCAGACCTAAGGATCAGGAAACATCATGGAAGGGGTGGCAGGTAAATGGGAAAAGCCAGAGATCCAAGAAATCTGCTGCAAAATTGTTGTTTTCTATATAGGATAGGGAACTACATTCATGAAATCTTAACAGTATGGGTGCTTAAACAAGACCTGAACAGTGACAACACCAGTTATCATGCCGACATGGATGGGAGGAAACTGTAGGTGTCTTCATCATTAGATGAAAATCTATAGACAATTAAAATTTGCTGTAAGAAGGAGAATTAATTTTCCCCAGAGGTGAGCTCCCTAAATGGTTATTGAACTTTCAAGTGCATGTGCGTGCGTTTGCGCGTACACACACACACACACACACACACACACACACACCCCCCACTAAACAGACTCAGCAGGTTGCATTTTATATATTTATTCACATATATGCTATAAAAATAATTAAAGAATAAAAAACTATGAATTTGAAAGGGAGTGAAGGGTATGTGAGTGATTAGAGGGAAGAGAGAGAGGCCCCCAGAGAGATGGCATAAGGGAGTAATTATATTTTAATCAAGTAAAAAGACACTAAATTGATTTCAACATTATATACATGTACATGATTTTCAAAAATAAAAAAGAATATTAAACAAAAAATTAGTTCTTTGAAAAGATAGACAATATGGTTAAATACGTAGCCAAATTAATAAAAAGAAATAAAAAACAAATTTACAAAATTGAAAATGAAAAGGAGGGAGATTAAAGCAAACACCTGTGAAAACTAAAGGATCATTACAGAATGCCTTGAAATTTTATATTTAAAAAAACTTTTGAATTTATATTAAAATATATATATATATATGACCCATCAAAATTAAACCAAGGGAAAAGGGGGGGAACTGGGGAGATAGCTTAGCAGTTGAGAGCACTGACTGCTCTTCTAGAGGTCCTGAGTTCAATTCCCAGCATCCACAGGGTGGCTCACAGCCATCTGTAATGGGGTCTGATGCCCTCTTCTGGTGTGTCTGAAGACAGCTACAGTGTACTCATATACATAAAATAAATAAATCTTTAAAAAAGGAAACTTTAGGGGCTGGAGAGATGGCTCAGTGGTTAAGAGCACTGACTGCTCTTCCAGATGGCCTGAGTTCAATTCCCAGCAACCACATGGTGGCTCACAACCATCTGTAGTGGGATCTAATGCCCTCTTCTGGTGTGTAAGAAGACAGCTACAGTGTACTTATATACATAAAATAAATAAATAAATCTTTTTAAAAATTAAACCAAAGACGAAGAATGCAATGCATGCATCCATTTATGGGTTGCTACAATCTCCAGAAAGTAAGCAAGGGATAATTGGAGATCACCCATCCTGTGCAGTGGGTGATGGTGGCAAAACACTTATTTCAGATACAATGAAGAAAGGAAATGTGGGAAAGCAGAAGGATGTACATAAAGATTCTGTTGCTCGTTTTCCTTTGCTTGTTTCCCTTTTGTTCCCAACCTTCATAGCTAATATCTTAACACACACCATGCTATTCGTGCTACTCTACCCCATAAAAATTTTGGGAGTTGAAGCACTCATTGTTTTTAATTGAATGTTCTTATATTTTCTTTTCATCTTGGGGGAAAGCTCATTAAGACACAGGTGTTAAAGGGGAGGCAAAACTTTCCACTCTGCAGGAATGCTTCTTAAAATCACAAAGCAAACAACTCAAAATATCTTCAGAAAGCCCCTTAGACGAACCATATTTACTATTTCTCTCTTTCCATAAGCATATATAAGCCGCCAACAGAACATTTCATCCAAACACTAAAGAATATATTTTCTACTCAGTAATTCATGGAACTTCCACCAAAACTGACCACATTCTAGAATATAAAGCAAGTATCAACAGATACAAGAAAATTGAAATAATACCCTGCATCCTATTTGACCACTATGGATTAAAGCTGGATATCAGTAACAACAACCAAAAAGCAGAAAGTATACAAACTCACGGAAACTAAACAGCTTACTACTAAATAAAGAATGGCTCAAGGCAGAAATCAAGAAATTAATTTTTTTAAAAAAATTGAATGAAAATGAAAGCACAACGTACTCCATCTTTTTTAATTAATTAATTATTTGATTTATTTACATTCCAAGTGTTGTCCTCCCACAGACTTTTTCCCCCATTCTGTCTCCTCTTTACCTCTCTCCCCTTTACCCCCCACCCCAAGGCATCCTCTTCCCTGGGCACATCAACTCTCTACAGGATCCTCTCCCACTGATGCCAGACAAGGCAATTCTCTGTTACATATGTGTCAGGGGCCTCAGACAAGCCTGTGTATGCTCTTTGGTTGGTGGCTTAGTCTCTGGGAGCTCCCAGGAGTCCAGGTTAGTTGACACTGTTGGTCTTTCTATGGGGTTGCTGAAGTGTTTATAACAAGACAAAGAGATAACGTATGTTCTGTGGGTGTGTGGAGAGGTATGGGGGAAGAGTATGTCTTAGCGGACCTGTGCAGAGGCATCTCTTCCCCCTGAGGGACCAGTCACACACCAGTATAGTATAGAATAGAGTTTATTCAGGGCATGGGGAATAGAGTTTATTCAGGGCATGGGGAGGGGAGCTAGGAAGGTAGTAGAGGCAGAGAGAGAGGGGGGAGGGGAGGGGAGGGGAGGAAAGAGGAGGAGAGGAGAGGAGAGGAGAGGAGAGGAGAGGAGAGGAGAGGAGAGGAGAGGAGAAGTAGAGGCCGGCCATGACCATGTGGAGGGGGGGGGAAGGGAAGGGGGAGGGGCGAGGGAACAGAGATGCTAGAGGCAAGACTGCAAGAGATTAAGAAAGAGAGGGGAGCAAGCATCCCCTTTTATAGTGGGCCAGGCTTACCTGGCTGTTGCCAGGTAACTGTAGGGAGGAGCATACCTGGCTGTTGCCAGGTAACTGTGGAGGTGGAGTTTAGACAGAATACTAACAGTTGTAATCCCCTTCAGCTCCTTCAGTCCTTCTTCTAACTCTTCCATAGTAGTCTCTGACCTCAGATCAATGCTTGACTGTGAATATCTGTATCTTTCTCAATCAGTTGCTGGTAGAGCCTATCAGGGGACAGCCATGCTAGGCTCTGATCTGAAAGTACAACATAGCACCAGTAATAGTATCAGGGATTGATGCCCACCCATGAGATGGATCCCAAATTGGGCATGCCATTTGTTGGCCATTTGTTCAGTCTCTGTCTCATTTTTGTCCCTGAACTTCATTTAGACCGGAACAATTTGGGATCAAAAATTTTGAAGGTGAGTTATCATCCTCATCTCTCCACTGGGGCCCCTGTCTAACTGAAAGACCCCCAAAGGGAAACCCTCACGCAAATGCGGATCAGCGCACACCCAAGGACACACAAGAGACCTTCTTGATGCAATTGCAAAAGGTAGTTTAATGGCAAGGGCCCTCGGGTCGAAATGTATCCCACGAAGGGGATAGAGGCTTCGACCAAGACCCCAGGAAGTTTGGGATATTTATAGATAGAGGTTGGGGAGATTGGGAAAATTTGGCGAGGTTACATATGATTGGATATTTCAAACATCAGCAATTTGTGTAAGCAATCAGTTGAGCTGGCAGGATGACTAGTTATTTTTTGACCATGAAACCTCGGACCTCCCAGACAGGGGGGAGAGAAAAGTAAACACCAGATAGCCCATTACTCACTTGGGCTTGTTTGGACTTGTCTGGGCACATCTTTGAATGCCTTTTCATTTCTTGGTCACCCTGCCCCTGGAGGGACTTAATATTTTTATTATGGCTATATTCAACATGCTGTTGTTGGTCTTTGCTGACCATGAATTTTTGTTATTTGTTTCAAGCTGCTTTCAAATTTTATTCTCACATTTCCTACTCCTCTTGTTTAGAATAAATTTAAAGTTAAAGATAAGTATCTTCTATTCGTTCTCCACAATTTCATATTCATGTCTTAACACCATTAACTGAACAGCATCTGTCCTAGTCTGAACAAAAGATATTAATTTGTTTATCACACACGGCCCAAAAACTAAAAGCAAAAAAATTATTATTAAGGGACCAGCTACGGCAGAGAGCAGTGTCGTCATCCAAGGAGACCTATTGAACCAACTCTCAAACCAGTTTTGCTGTGCCTCTCTATCTTTCTGTCTCTAGTCTAACCTTTCTCTGAGTTTATTCATAGTCTCTAATCACTCCTGAATGGTCTATATAGAAGTAATATTTTTATCTTAGAGCAGCGCACAGGCCCCCTTCTATAAGGAACAGCAAGTCTAATCCTCTTCTGTTCTGTAGAACAACCTCTGAGAGGGAAGTCAGTGACTCTTCTAACTTTCATACTGATTGTTCTAGGGCTCTCAAATCTACATCAATGGCAGCCCTTAGCTCATGGAAATAACAGGGTGTCTGTATTAGTGCAGCAATACCTGTTCCCACACCTGTGGCCACTCCAGGTTCCAGTATGACAGCTAGGGTCAAGGAAATAGGCTCTCTGTGGAAGTGTCTAGGGTGTATCTCAAACTCATGCTCAAGAGTATCTGTAGGGTGGTAGTAGACCCAGGGGATTAACTGAACAAGTACACAATAATCTTTGTTTTTATCAAAGACAGAAGTAGATATATAAAGGGCTAATCTTGAACTGCAAGCTCACCATTTATCAATCTTAGGCACTAAGTATCCATTAGTAGGGGTCCTCAGGCTCTATTCTATTGGGTAGGGTCTCAAAAAATTTCTATTTCTTTCACACACACACTTTCAAAGTTGTCTTCTGACTTTTACATATTTTGTGGCACATAGTTGTCTACATACACATAAAACCACATATATAATAAAGAGAAATTGTGAAAGGAACAAATCTATATAACTCTAGATTCACATTTTGATTTCAATCTTGGAATCACAACCTTGGGTGTATACACCCTGAGTCCCATCCTCTAAGGCAGCATTACCCCTGTGTCTCTAGGTGGGAGATGTCTTAAACAGCAGGGGGTTCCTCAGGGTTCTGGATCTTCTCTAGTTGGCATCAGGCACAGGTGTTGGTCACTTTCAAGGAGATCGGATGGTCAACAGCACCAGAAACAGTCTCTTAGTAGCCTGAAAAATCATTTCTCACACAAGAGGTACATTCTGGGTGTGGAACAAGGACAAGGGACACTCTAGCCAGCGCCAGCTCCGGAGGACAATTAGTTTTAGGGTTCTGTTTATTTTCTCTACCTGTCCTGAGCTTTGGAGACAGTACAAACAGTGGAGCTTCTAATTAGTCTCTAATATTTTTGACAATTCTTGACTTATCTTAGGAATAAAAGCAAGGCTGTTATCTGATCTAATTACCTCAGCTATTTGAAAGATCTCTATTCTAGGCTGTTTTCTCCTAGGTATTTTCTTATTTACTCTAAGTCTCATAAGCCTTTACTTGCTGGCATATCTTACACTGTCTTATTATTTCTCTGGCCCAAAACCTGAGGTCTATTATACGCTTTAAATCTCTTGGCTGTTTGGTTGTACTCATATCTTAAGAGTCCATCTGTGCATTTAGCCTGGTAAGTCTTTTGCTTTCTGGGGAGTATAGTTCTCCCTTCTTGTGTGCACCATTGTCTCTCTTCCTCCAGATAGTAGTTGGCAGGATGGCTAGCAATCTGAGTTCTTTCTCTTACTCTGTGTTTTAAGTGAGGCCATCTCTTAGGCCCACTACCAGAACAGGCTCCCTTATCAAGCCACTTGATCTGTCCGGTTATTGCCTCAGGCCACTGAGTCTCTTCCCTTTTGGTGTCCTGAGTAACGAGTACTCACAGTTGCTGGCTTCATCAGGGTTTCCTCTCTTGGTATATAGCCCTGTGGACATGGGCTGTGGCAAAAGCATACCTGTTGTCTATGCAGATGTTGGTTTTCTTGTCTGCCCCAAGTTCCAAGGTTGTTCTCTGCACCAACGAGCCCAGGGGTGGGGAGTCAGCCCAGATGACATTTGTGTCGTCTACCACAGCAGCACCGGCTTGTCTCTGACCAGCATGGAGAAAACTGCTTGTCTGTCAAGCAGGTTACCTCGGCTCCCGGCTGGAGTCAGTAGGAGAAGCCTTTCCTCTAGACTTTACCAGCAACTTATCTCCACTCTTCTTCTCCACTCCTTTCTTTTAGACTTACACTAAATCTCTATCACTTGCTATTACTGTCAGTAATTATAATCCTGTCTATGATTCCATCTATCTTTTCTTTTCTTTCTCTACTCTTTTCTTTTCTCCCTGATATAGTATACTTCCAAATCTTTCAATGACTTATCTTGTAGTCTCTCTAGTCTCTGAAGCCTTGTCTACACTGACAGAATGTCTCTATAAGCTAGTCTAGAAAGGCTGTGGGTGACTTATCTGATCCCTGCTTAACCTCGTGTGTCTTGATCAAAATTAGCGGGGTCTCATATTCTTACACAAGATCTATCAACAGGATCTGGTGTGGGCCTTTGGGTGTCTCTTACCTTCTGTAACCCGCTGTTGACGATGGCCTGATCAATTGATGGGGGTCCCCATGTCTGAGGGAACATTCTTTTTCCAGTATCTTCTCTCATTCTTCTAGTCCTGAAAAGCACTTCTGAAAACCAGAACCTGTGAGGTCTTGGGAAGGAAAGGCTTTTATCTTATTTATTGTTTTGATCACCTGTAAAAGCAGTAAGTAGTCTTCTAGAACTCTGTACAGACTGATGTATTTGTGAGGCTGCATGACTGCTGTTTATATCACACTAGAGACCACAACCTAGTTCAGTCTAAACACAGTACCTTGTCCACAGGTGTAATGTGATCTCACCTCTGAAGCTACAAGAAAAAAAAATCAGAATGAATAGCCTTATCTACAGCATTTCACAGCAAGGACTATTAAGATGTTATTAATAATTTGACATTTATTTGAATTTAACTTTTGACAAAATAGAAACTTTGGTCATAGTTCTATAAAAACCTTTTAAAGAGTTATTTCTGATTAGAATATTATTTTAGAAGTGATACACAACAAGAACAAGAAAGTAAACATTTTTGTATCTAACATAAGAGCACAAGTCTTCACCACTTCTTCAATTTTATCTTGTCTGAACTCTCTCATCTTTGAACCAAATCTTGAAAGTCTCAGACAGCAATGGCTAGAAAGTCTATCAAAACAGAAATATATACATATATATTTCTGACTCAGGACTGTCTGTAACTTTTTAGCTGTAATTTAAGAAAAAAGTATTCTTTTATTTATTAAACTGGGAAGAAGCCGGGCGGTGGTGGTGGTGCAGGCCTTTAATCCCAGCACTTAGGAGGCAGAGGCAGGCAGATTTCTGAGTTCGAGGCCAGCCTGGTCTACCGAGTGAGTTCCAGGACAGCCAGGACTACACAGAGAAACCCTGTCTTGAAAAACCAAAAAAAAAAAAAAAAAAAAACCTGGGAAGAACCACTATCAACTTTCTTATTACAGAAGCCAAAAAACTGTTGGCCCCCTTCCAAGAGCTGCTTATGAAAACAGTAAATTCTTTTCAAGATTCTTTCTGCTGGTGCCCTTCTCCTGGCCATAGAGCTGGGCAAATTATCAGTTTTTCTTGTGTAAATTGAGACTGTCTCTCAAGTAAGTTTTAAACTAAATTAAGTAAGCAGTTTTAACCAGTTTTTTTTTTTAATAATTATAACTCTCAGGGCTGTTTGTCTAGCTGCCCTGGCTCCACTGCCAGGTTTTTAATCTCCTGGGTCCTATGAAGATTCATAGGCAGCAGGTGGAAAGCTGCGGATTTGTTACAGCAGTGACCCTGGGCCCCCCAGCACAGCCACACACACACCAAATTAAGTAGCCGTTGCACGCTGCCTCCTCCATAGCCTCCGCTAACAGCAGAGGAACAGAGTTTTTTTCTCTTGGTGGCCAACTTGCAAAGGGGGCTGTGCTGGGGAGCCGCAAGCCACTGCCCACCAAGTGTGGGCTGGGCGGGAGCACCCTACCGGTGGCTTTATCTCTTTTTAACTTAGGATGTTTAACACAGAAGATTAACAACTAACACACAGACAATTTGCCAAGAAAACACACAAAAAAACCAACATAGATAGCTACACATAAAACACAAGCAGAATAGACACACTTGCCCACTTTTGGTCTTATAGAACCAACCAAATGCAACCTCAGATGGGGAAGGATTCCACATCTTCCCCTTAAGGGCAGCCAGACCACTCTGACTCCCTTCCACCTGGGAAGGATTCCACATCTTCCCTTCAAAACCGAAACCAAGAGCTCAGATGGGGGAGGATTCCACCTCTTCCCCTCCTGCAGGAGCACTCCTTTGTTCCAGAACAGGGCAGACAGACCTCTCTGACTCCCTAACCCAGATGGGGAAGGATACTGCCTTCCCCTCCTGCCCTCAGAGTGTCCTCTAGGGATGCAGCCTGTGATTCTCAACACGTCTGTCCATCCACAGTTGTTGGGCCCATCACAGTCCACAAACAGCTGCACTCGGTTTCTGACAGGGAAGACTCCCCTCACCAAAGAAATCAAAACCAAAACACAAAGACAGAAACAAAGGCAGCAGAAACCAAAACACAGAGACAAAGACAGCAGCGCTGCACTCAGACACACACCATTCATACAAACCTACCTCCAAAGGGTCGTCGGGGGTCCTGGGTGGTCATGCAGATTGTGGACGAGTATTTCCCGGTCAACACACCAAAATGAAAGACCCCCAAAGGGAGACCGTCACTCAAATCCGGATTTGACACACGAGAGACCTTCTTGATGCAATTGCAAAAGGTAGTTTAATGGCAAGGGCCCTCGGGTCGAAACATATCCCATACAGGGGATAGAGGCTTTGACAAAGACCCCAAGCAGAGTGGGATATTTATAGATAGAGGTTGGGGAGAGTGGGAAAATTTGGCGAGGTTACATATGATTGGATATTTCAAACATCAGCAATTTGTGTAAGCAATCAGTTGAGCTGGCAGGATGACTAGTTATTTTTTGACCATGAAACCTCGGACCTCCCAGACAGGGGGGAGAGAAAAGTAAACACCAGATAGCCCATTACTCACTTGGGCTTGTTTGGACTTGTCTGGGCACATCTTTGAATGCCTTTTCATTTCTTGGTCACCCTGCCCCTGGAGGGACTCCTCAAGGCTTCTCTCCTGTCTCCAGCCCTCCCATACCTAATTATGTTGCCTTTTATCCCATCCCCCTTCCCTCTCTCATCCAAATCCCTCCCTCCCTATGCCTCCTATGATTGCTTTCTTCTCTCTTCCAGTTGGGACTGAGGCATCCTCACTTGGGCCCTTCTGCTTGCTAACCTTCTTGAATTCTGTGGATTGTGTCCTAGGTATTCTGTACTTTTTTTTGGCTAATACCAACTTATTAGTGAGTACATACCATGCATGTCCTTTTGGATGAGATATTTTATAGTTATATGATAGTTTATAGTTCCATCCATTTACCTGCAAAATTCATGATGTTCTCTTTCTTAATAGCTGAGTGGAAATGTACCACATTTTCCCTATTCATTCTTCCTTTGAGGGACATCTGGGTTGTTTTCAGATTCTGCCTATCACAGATAAACATAGTGGAGCATGTGCCCCTGTGGTATTGTGGGGCATCCTTTGGATATATGCCCAAGAGTGGTATAACTGGGTCTTCAGATAGATCTATTTCCAATTTTCTGAGGAACCTCCAGATTGATTTCCAGAGTGGTTGTACCACTTTGCAATCCCACCAGCAATGGAGCAGTGTTCCTCTTTCTCCACATTATCACCAACATGTGCTATCACCTGAGTCTTTCTTCTTGACCTTTCTGATTGGTATAAGGTAGAATCTTGGGGTTGTTTTGATTTGTATTTCCCTGATGATTAAGGGCTTTAAACATTTATTTACATGCTTTTAGGCCATTCGAGATTCCTTTGTTATGAATTCTCTGTTTAGCTCTATACCTCATTTTTTGATTGAGTTGTTTGCTTTTTTGGAGGTTAGCTTCTTGAGTTCTTTATATATTTTGTATAGTAGCCCTCTATTGGATGTGGAGTTAGTGAGGTTTTTTTTTTCCCAATCTGTAGGTTGCTGATTTGTCCTATTGACTGTGTCCTTTGCCTTACAGAAGATTTTCAGTTTCATGAGGTTCCATTTATCAGTTCATGATCTTAGAGCGTGATCCATTGGAGTTCTGTTCAGGAAATTTTCCCCAGTGCAAATGAGTTCGAGGCTCTTTCCCACTTTCTCTTCTATTAGATTCAGCGTATCTGGTTTTATGTTGAGGTCCTTGATCCACTTAGACTTGAGCTTGGTGCAAGGTGACAAATATAATCTATTTTCAGTTTTCTACATACTGAATGCCAGTTAGACTAGCATCATTTATTGAAAGTGCTTTCTTTTTTCCATTGTATATTTTTGGCTTCTTTGTCAAAGACCAAGTGACCATAGGTGCGTGGGTTCATTTCTGGGTCTTCAATTCTATTCCATTGATCTTCCTGCCTGTCTCTGTACCAATACCATGCAATTTTTATCACTACTGCTCTGTAGTACAGCTTGAGGTCTGGGATAGTGATTCCCCCAGAAATTCTTTTATTATTGACAATAGTTTTTGCTATCCTAGGTTATTTTAGATGAATTTGAGAATTGCTCTTTTTATGTCTGTGAAGAATTGAGGTGGAATTTTCATGGAGATTGCAGTGAACCTGTAGATTGCTTTTGGTAAGATGGCCATTTTTACTATGTTAATCCTGCCGATCCATGAGCATGGGAGATCTTTCCATCTTCTAACGTATTTTTTTATTTCTTTGGTCAGAGATTTGAAGTTCTTGTCACAGAGACTTTACACTTGCCTGGTTAGAGTTACACCAAGATATCTTATATTATTCGTGACTATTGTGAAGGGTATTGTTTCCCTAATTTCTTTTTCAGCCCAGTTATCCTTTGTGTAGAAGAAGGCTACTGGTTTGTTTGAGTTAATTTTATATCCAGTCACTTTGCTGAATTTGCTTATCAGCTGTAGAATTTCTCTGGTAGAATTTTTGGGGTCCCTAATGATAATACTATCTTATCATCTGCAAATAGTGATACCTTGACTTTTTCTTTGCTAATTTGTATCCCCTTGATCTCCTTTTGTTGTCTTACTGCTCTAGCTTCGAATACTATATTTAACAGTTATGGGGAGAGTGAGCTGCCTTGTCCTGTGTCTGATTTTAGTGAGATTGCTTCAAGTATCTCTCCATTTAATTTGGTATTGGCTGTTAGTTTGCTGTATATTGCTTTTATTATATTTATACCTAAATTTATTATATTTAGGTATGAGCCTTGAATTCCTGATCTCTCCAATACTTTTAACATGAAGGAGTATTGTATATTGTCAGATGCTTTTTCAGCACCTAGTAAGATGACCATGTGATTTTTTTCTTTGAATTTGTTCATAGTGGATTACATTAATGAATTTTCATATTTTGAACCAACCTGCATCCCTGGGATGAAGCCTACTTGATCATGGTGAATGATGGTTTTGATGTGTTCTTGAATTCTGTTTGCTGGGATTTTATTGAGTATTTTTGCATCAATATTCACAAGTGATATTGGTCTGAAGTTCTCTTTCTTTGTTAGATATTTGTGTGGTTTAGGTATCAGAGTAATTGTGACTTTATAGAATGAATTATGTAGTGTTCCTTCTGTTTCTATTTTGTGGAAGAGTTTGAAGAGTGTTGGTATTAGCGCTTTTTTGAAGGTTTAGTAGAATTCCTCTCTAAAAGCCATCTGGCCCTGGGCTTTGTTTGGTTGCAAGGTTTTTAATGACTGCTTCTGTTTCCTTAAGGGATATGGGACTGTGTAGATAGTTGACCTGCTCTTGATTTAACTTTGGTACATGGTATCTGTCTAGAAATTCATCCATTTCATCTAGATTTTCCAGTTTTGTTGAGTATAGGCTTTTGTACTAGGATCTGATAATTTTTTTAAAAAATTTCCTCAGTTTCTGTTGTTATGTCTACCTTTTCATTTCTGATTTTGTTAATTTGTATATGATCTCTGTGCCATTTGCTAGTTTGGCTAGGGGTTTATCTATCTTGTTGATTTTCTCTAACAAACAGCTTTTGGTTTTGTTGATTCTTTCTATCATTTTCTATTTGGTTGATTTGGGTCCTGAGTTTGACTATTTCCTCATGGGTGTGTTTGCTCCTTTTTTGTTCTAGGGCTTTCAGGTGTGCTGTTAAGTTGTTACTGTAGGATCTTGCCAATTTCTGTACCATGGTACCTAGTACTATAAAGTTTCCTCTTAGCATTGCTTTCATTGTGCCCCATGTTTGATGCTGTGTCATCATTTTCATTGAATTCCAGGAAGCCTTTAATTTCTTTATTTCTTCTCTGACCAAGTTATCATTGAGCAGAGAGTTGTTCAGTTTCCATGGGTATATGAGTTGTCTGTTGTTTTTGTTGTTATTGAAGTGCACCCTTAGTCTGTGATAATCTGATAGGATGCATGGGATTCTTTCAATCTTCTTGTATCTGTTGAGGCCTGTTTTGTGACTGACAAACAACTGGGAGTTGCCAGTCTAATATCTAATAAAATAGACTTTCAACCAAAAGTCATCAAGCGAAATGGGGAAGGACACTTCATATTCGTCAAAGGAAAAATCCACCAAGAGAAAGTCTTAATTCTGAACATCAATGCCACAAATGCAAGGTTTCGCACATTCATAAAAATAAACATTATTAAAGCTCAAAACACACATTGAACCCCACACAATAACAGTGGGAGATTTCAACACCTATCTCTCACCAATAAACAGGCTATTGAAACAGAACCTAAACAGAGACACAGTGAAAGGAATAGAGGTTATTAACTAAGTGGATTTAACATATATATACAGAACATTTCACCCTAAAACAAAAGAATATACCTTGTTCTTATCACTAGAGTTTTTTTTTTATCTTAGCCTTTCTGAATGGGGTGAGGTTGTTTCAATTTGCATTTCCCTGTTAATTAAGGATTTTGAATATTTCTTTAAGTGCTTCTCAGCCATTCAAGATTCCTCTGTTGGGAATTCTCTGTTTAGCTCTGTACACCGTTTTTTAATTGGATTACTTTTTTTGTTTTTGGAGTCTATCTTCTTAAAATTTTTATATCTTTTGGATATTAGTCCTCTGTTGGATGTAGGGCTAGTGAAGATCTTTTCCCAATCTGTAGGATGCCATTTTGCCCTATTGACACTGTCCTTTGACTTTCAGAAGCTTTTCAATTTCATGAGGTCCCATTTATCATTGATCTTAGAGGCTGTGCCATTGGTGTTCTGTTAAGGAAATTTTCTACTGTGCCAATGCATTCAAGGGTATTTCCCACTTGCTCTTCTATTAGATTCAACATGTTAGGGACACCTAGGTTGTTTCCAATTTCTGGCTATTATGAATAAAGCTGCTATGAACATAGTTGAGAAAGTGTCCCATCTCATCTTTTGGGTGTATGCCCAGGAGTAATATAGCTGAGTCTTGAGGTAGAACTATTACCAATAATCTGAAAAACTGCCAAATTGACTTTCAAAGTGGTTGTGTTAGCATTTTGTCTAGGTTCTGCCCCACAGTTACCTGGCAACAGCCTGACTCACTATAAAAGGAGTTGCTTGCCAACACCTCCTCTATGTCTCTTTATTACTCTAGCTCTGTCCTCTCCCTCCTGCTCCCCCTCTCTTCCCATTTCCCTCCCCCCTCGCTCTCCATGTGATCATGGCTGGTCTCTACTTCTCTTCTCTCTCTGTCTCTCTGTCTCTGTCTGTCTGTCTGTCTGTCTGTCTGTCTGTCTGTCTCTCTCTCTCTCTCTCTCTCTCTCTCTCTCTCTCTCTCTTTCTCTGCCTTTCTCTGTCTCTACTACCCTCTCAACTCCCCTCCCCATACCATGAATGAACTTTATTCTATACTATACTGTGTATGTGGCTGGTCCCTCAGGAGGAAGGGATGCCTGAGCATGGGCACGCAGATGCACCCCCTTCCCCCACACCTGACTGCACATCCACCAGACATATTCCTTCTCTCTTTATTTTTATAAAGCACAACATTTGGTGCCCACTCCCACCAGCAATTGAGGAGTGTTCCTCTTGTTCCACATCTTTGCCAGCAAGTGCTATCACTTGAGTTTTTGATCTCAGCCATTCTGACAGGTGTAAGAAGGAATCTCAGAATCATTTTGATTTTAATTTGTCTGATGACTAAGGACATTGAACATTCCTTTAAGTTCTTTTCAGCCATTAGAGAATTCTCTACTTGGTTCTGTACACCAAATTTCAATTGTGTTCTTTGGTTTTATGGTGTCTAATGTTTTGAGTTCTTTATATATTTTTGATATTTGTCCTCCACCTGATGTAAGGTCGGTGAAGATCTTCCTATTCTGTAGATTGCTGTTTTATTGTATTGATGGTGTCTTTTGACTTACAGAAACTTTTCACTTTCATGAGATCTCAATTATTAATTATTGATCTTAGTGCCTGAGCTGTTAGTGTTCTGTTCAGGAAGTTGTCTGCTGTGCCAATGTGTTCAAGGCAGTTCTCCACTTTTTCTTCTATTAGATTTAGTGTATCTGGCTTTATGTGGAGGTCTTTGATTCACTTGGACTTAAGTTTTGTTCAGGGTGATAAATATGGACCTATTTTCATTCTTCTACATGTAGACATACAATTAGAAGCACCATTTGTTGAAGATGCTTTCTTTTTTTCCCTCTTGTATGGTGTTGGCTTCTTAGTCAAAACTCACGTCTGTAGTGTATGGGTTTATTCTGGGTCTTCAATTCTATTCCGTTGAACAAGGGCAACATGGCACCACCTGGACCCAGGTATCCTACTAGAGGAAGCCCTGGATATCCTAATACAGCAAAAGCACAAGGACAAGACCTTAAATCCAATCTTATAAAGATGATAGAGGTCTTTAAAGAGGAAATTAATAAATCTATTAAAGAAATACAGGGAAATATAATCAAACAAGTGAAGGAAATGAATAAAACTGTTCAAGACCCAAAACTGGAAATAGGAACAATAAATAAAATGCAAACTGAGTTAATTCTAGAGATGGAAAACCTAGGAAAGAGAAAAAGAACTACAGGCACAAGCATCACCAACAATCACAACATCAATATAAGAGATGGATGAGAAAATGTCAAGCATAAATAACATAGAAGAAATTGATATGTTGGTCAAAGAAAATGTTAATCTAAAAATTTCATGACACAAAGGAATCTTGGACACTATGAAAAGGCCAAACATAAGAATAATAGGAATGCATGAAGAGGGAGAGTCCCAGCTCCCAGGCCCATAAAATATTTTCAACTGAATCATAGAAGCAAACTTCCCCCACCTAAATAAAGAAAGGGATGCCTATAAACATTCAAGAAGTTTGCAGAACACCAAATAGATTGGACCAGAAAAGAATAACACTCCTGCCAAATAATAATAAAAACACTAAATATACAATTAAAATTTTAAAACACTGAAGGAAGAAATTGAAGAAAACAATATAAGAACAAAAGACCTCCCATGTTCATGGATAGCAGATTTAATATTGTGAAGATTACTGATATCAAAGGACTGAATGCAATCTCATTCAAATTTCAATGACATTCCTTGCAGAAATAGAAAAATAATACATGAAATTTATAAGTAAGCACAAAATACCTGGATAATCAAAATAATCATGAGCAAAATTAATCATATCCTTGATATAAAATGTACAGAACCATAGTAGCAAATAGGGTAAGGTGCTGGCATAAAACCTGAGACATAGACCAGTGTAAAGCATAAAGGACCTAGAGGTACATCTTGTAGCTATAGCCACCTGATTCTTTACAAATATGTAAAAAAATTATACATTGGAGAAAAGATATACTCTCAAATTATGTTGGGAAAGCTGGGCATCTATATAGAGAATGAAACCATATCTCTATATGACATCCTTTACAAAAAATAATTAAAAATGAATCAATGGCATTAATTTAAGGCCTGAAACTTTGAATATTTAAGAGGAAAACAGAAACATTCTGAGAAACAGTTTGTACTGGTTAGTTTTATGTGTCAAGTTAACAAAAGCTAGAGTCATCAGAGAGAAGGAAGCCTCAATAAGGCATTTCCTCAACTAGTGATCAATGGGAGAAAGTCTTGACTATTGTGCATAGTGCCATCTTTGGGCTGGTATCCTTGGTTTTATAAGAAAGCAGATTGAGCAATCCAGTAAGCAGCACCCCTCCACTGTCCCTACATCAGCTCCTGCCTCCAGGATCCTGCCCTGTTTGAGTTCCTGTTCTGACTTCTTTTGATGATGAACAGCAATGTGGAAGTGTAAGCTGAAGAAACCATTTCCTCATCAACTTGCTTTTTTGTCATGTTTTGTCACAGCAGTATAATCTCTAACTAACAAGTTGTGTTGTCTTGTTCTTATCAAATTGACATAAGCTATAGTCGTTTTAGAAGAGGAAGCTTCAGCTGAGAAAAATTTCCCATCAGATTGATCTTGGGCAAGCCTGTGGGGCTTGTTTTTTAAATTAATGACTGATGTGGATCAGCCTACTGTGGCCAGTGACATCTCTGGGCTGGTGGTTCTGAGTGTTGAGCAAGTAAGTCACGAAGAGAAAGGCAGAATTCCTTTATAGCCTCAGCTTCTGCCCCCAATTTTCTACTTTTAGTTCCTTCCCTAACTTCCTTAGATGGTGGACTTTACAAGCTGTAAGCTGAAGTAAACCCTTTCTACCCAAGTTGCTTTGGATAATAGTGGTTTATTTCGGTAATGGAAATCCTATTTCATGTCATCTAGAAATAAGCTGAACAGAAAAAAAATCTGTGAATTAAGTGACATCATAAATCAAACAGAACTAACAGATATTTATAGAATATTCTGTTCAGGTACCAAAGAATCCATATGCACCCCAGCAGCCCATGAAACTTCCCCCAATACAAAACAAAATCAAATATGGGTAATTTAAAGTTACATCCAGCATTGTATCTGGTTATAACCTGAATAAAGCTAAATAGAAACTTCAGTAGAAAGTACATGAACTCACAGAAACTAAACAGCACACTACTGAATGAACAAAGAATCAAGGATAAAATAAAGACAGAAAGTTTAAAAGTCAAGTACAATGAAATCTATGGAATACAATGAAGGGAATTCTCAGAGGAAAGTTTATAATCATGAGTGGCACCATGAAAAAAAAATGAGAGACCTCAAATTGATGCATGATGCATCTGAAGGCTCTGTAAAATCAAGAACAAATAACACTCACAAAAACACATGAAACTGGAAAGCTTCTGTAGAATTTCTAAACCAAAAGGAATGGCAAAATCAAAACAAAACAAGAAGCAGTCAATGAAATGATTCCTGAAGCTACTCTGCTATACTCATAGATTGGTGCCTGGTCCAGTTGTCATCAGAGAGGTGTCATCTAGCAAATGATGGAAACAGATGTAGAGATTCACAGCTAAACATCAGGCGCAGCTCAGGGAATCCTGCTGAAGAAGTGGAGGAAGGATTTGTAAAAGCCAGAGAGGTCACAGACACCACACAAAACCCCACAGAATCAACTAACCTGAGCTCATAGGGGCTCACAGAAACAAGCTGTCAACCAGGGAGCCTACATGGGTCTGACCTAGGCCCTCTGCACATATATTACAGTTGTGTAGCTTGATCTTCGTGTGAAACTTCTAACAGTGGAAGTAGGGGCTCTCTCTGACTCTTTTGCCTGCTTTTGTGACCTTTTCCTCCTACTGGGTTGCTTTGTCCAGCCCTAATATGAGGAGAGGTGTCTAGTCTCACTGCAAGTTAATATGCCATGTTTGGTTAATATTTCTGGGTGGCCTGCCTTTTTCTGAAGGGAAAGGAAGAGGAATGGGGAGTATAACAGGAAAAAGGAACTAGGAAAAGAAGAGGGTGGGAAACTATGGTCAGAGAGAAGAAGGAATTAAAAATTAAAAATAATATCAACAAAAAGTAAATTACAAGAAACTATCATAATCTCAAAAAACTTAAAAAAAAAAGAACTCTGCATTGTGTCTAGTGGCTTTCTGTGATGGTCTCCATTTTCTGGAGAGAGAAGAATCTTTGATGAGTAAGGGTAGCTCCAGTTATCTGAGGGGATAAGGATAAGGTATAAGGATAAGATTTAAAATGCAGTAAGTAGTTATGCTGACCTAACAAAGTAACTATCCCATGTAGAGATCAATGGATCTTTGGCAGCCCACCCTCAACAGATACATTTACATCACAGATCCTGAGTCTATGGCTCAGGTAACACCACAGAAGAGAAGGCAGAAAGATTGTGAGAGCCACAAGGCCAGAAACTGGGAAACAGTCCCTCCTAGAAATGACTGCATTAACAAGACCAGAGCAATAGCAACATATTAACATGGTAGGGGGGAATTTTTGAGGTTTCAAATAGTAGGGGGAATTTTTGAGGTTTCTCATCTCTAGACAAAGAACTACTGGCAACTAGTAACTGCTGGGAGAATGAGAATTAGCCCAGGATGAGAGTTCTCCCAGGGATGAACTCTTGTATTGGCTGTAAACTGCAGAGTGGTCAGCCTTCAAAACTGTATACACACAAACAACAAAAACAGACTCAGCAGGTTAAATTTATATATGTATATATGTGTATTTATTTATATATAATAAATATTTAAAAATAAATGCATATAGATAAATATAAATATATATTTGTGAATACACAATATATATATGTAATATATGTAATAAATATAATCAATGGAAAAGACGTTATCAACATGAGAATTGGGCAGCACAGGTGGAGTTCAAGTGAGAATAGCTGGTAGGGACTGAAGAGAGAAAAGGAGTGCAGACGTGATTCAATTCTAATTCAGTTCAAAATGAAGGAACACTTTCCAGCTCATTTTATGGAGCCAACATCATCTAGATACCAAAACTAGACAGAGATTCAACAAACAAAAATGAAAATTCTAGGCCAGTGTCTCTAATAAACATGAATGGAAATGCTCTCAATAAAATTGTTTGAAAACAAAATTCAAGAACACTTCCAAAAGATTATCCTGTAGGATCAAGTTGGCTTCAGTCCAGAGATGCAGAAATGGTTCAGCATATGTAAATCAATAACCATAATTCACTACACAAATTGATTCAAGGACAGAAACCACATAATCATCTCACTAGATGCAGAAATGCCCTTTGACAGAATTCAACAACATGATAAAAATCCTAGAAGATATAGGGATAGAGGGGACAGATCTTAATATGACAATGACAACTAATAAAAAGCCCAAGCCATTATCTTGCTAAATGGAGGGGGAAAATCTAAATATTTTTACTAAAATTAGGAACTAGACAAAGATGTTGACCTTTCCTTTTCCTATTCAAAATAGTGTCAGGAGTCTTATCTACAGCAATAAGACAAATGAAGGAGATCAAGGCTATGAAAAAGAAAAAAAAGAATCTATTCTTATCTGCAGACACTATGACTCCATATATAGAAAGAATCTAAGGATTCTACCAGAAATATCCTATAGCTGACAAACACATTCATAAAAGTACAAAATTATAAAGAGTACACAAGTGACAAGCATTCCAGCAAATGAACCACAGAAGCAATTCCATTCATAATAGTCTCAAAATAGCTAATGGAATAAATCTAATCAAGTAAGTAGAGGCAGTGAAAATACAATTGAAAGGATAAATTGGAAAGACTTCTCACACTCATGGATTGATAAAGTTAATATTGTGAAAATGACCATCTTAGCAAATGCAATTTATCAATTCCCAGAGACTGAACCACCAACCAAAGAGCAAGCGTGAGATGGACCTAGGTCTCCTACACATATGTTGTAGACCTAAGGCCCCTGAACATACGTAGCAGATGTGCAGCAGGTCCCCTAGTGAGCAGGGACTGTCCCTGACTTTGTTGCCTGCCTGTGGATCACATTCCCCTAACTGAGCTGCCTTACCTGGCCTCAGTGGGAGAGGATGCACCTAGTCCTGCAGTGACCTGATGTGCCAGGGTGGATTGGTACCCAGGAGGAGCTCCCCATTCTCAAAGGTAAAAGGGAGGGGGTAACGAGGGAGGAGCTGTATGGAGGGGAGACCAGGAGGAGAGGGGGGCTGCATTTGAAGTGTAATGTGAATAAATAAAATAGGAAAAAAAGTGGGACATGGGGCTGGAAAGATGGTTCAATGGTTAGGAGCATATATTACTCTTCTAGGGACAAGAGTTCAATTCTTAATACCTATATCAAGTGACTCACAGAAACCTGTAATGCCAGCTGCAGAGGAAACAAAGCCTCTGACCTTCTCAGGCATCAACACATTTGTGGCACACACACACGCACACGCACACGCACACACAATTTTTAAAATGATCAGAGAACCATAGAGACAGCTCTCAACTGATGAATTATAAATGTGGGAAATGTTTAAATAAATTTCAACATCCCTAGCCATCAGAAAATGCAACATAAAACTTTGAGATTTTTATGTTACCCCAAACAGAATAGCTAAGATCCAGAAAAAAAAATGATGACAAATTCTGACATGTATGTGAGGAAATAGCAACAATTATTCACTGCTGATACGACTACACACTGGTGAAGCCTCTCTGGAGGAACCTCCAAATTGATTTCCCTGAAAACAAGAATTGATGCAGATGTAATGGAGAAATGCTACTTACTGGCTTGTTCACATAGCTTGCTCAGTTTGCTGTCTTAAACATCCAAGGGTGACACTGCCCACAGGTGGCTAAATTCTCTCATAGTAACCACTAATCAAGAAATGACCCACAGTTTTGCCTCTAGGTCGTGCTAATGGAGGCATTTTCTTGACTTTCTGCTTCCCAGATTATGTCAAGTTGACAAAAAATCCCCAATGCAGTCAGGTAAATGGATGGAGCCGGAAACATTTGTTCTGAGTGAAGAAATCCAGAACCAGAAAGTAAAACATCAAACATCATATGTTTTATCTCACTTGTGGATGTTAACCTTAAATCTCCAGATACGTGTGCTCCATTTAGAATACCTACAGAGGTCAGGAAAATAGTGAAGGACCATAGCAAGGGCAATTTCAGGGGAGGGGAGAGAGAATGCAGTGGTATAGAGTTAGAGAGGAATAGTGGCACAAAAGTATTCAGTGTAATAAGGGAAAATGGGGAGAGATAACTGTGGTGATCTGAGTGAAAATGGCCCCCACAGGCTAGGAAGAAGCACTATTAGGAGGTGTGGCCTTGTTGGAAGAAGTACATCACTGGAGATGGGCTTTGAGACTTCAGATTCTCAAACCAGGCCCAGTGCCACTATCTTTTCCTGCTGCTTGCTCATGGGGATGCAGAACTCTCAACTACCTCTCCAGCACCATGTCTGCCTATGGACCAACATGCTTCCCGCCATGTTGATAATAGACTAAACCTCTGAACTACATGTAAGCTGGCCCCAATTAAATTCATTCTTTTGTAAGAGTTGCCATGGTCATGGTGTCTCTTCACAGTAATAGAACCCTAACTAAGACAATACCTAACACTAAAGACATTTCAAAAAATTCTATGGAGACCTTCTATGGTAGAATCCCCCCCTAAAATCTCTATATACACATATATAAAAAGTTCAAAGGATTTATCTCATAACAGGGCAACAGTGTCTTTACTAGATACAGCTGGATGGCAAATAAAAAGCTTAGTGGCCAGAATGAATTACCTTTTTACCAGTTATCAAGTGAGATATCAAGAAACCCCAAACAATATATACAAGTTATTGCCAATACTCTTTGGTTACCTTCCAAAACTTGATGGCAAGACCCTATTGCTAAAAATGCCATATACATCTGGTATATTCATCTGAGTCATTAAACATGGAAAAATCAACCTGTTACTGATCTGGACGCTTCATCTATACTGGCTAGTTTTCATAGTACTAGAAGGTGCTATGAAAGTTACCATGAGAGAAAAGTAATCATCAGTTTTACTCAGTTGTGTGCTCTGCGAGCTACAAAAATGATCTGGCAAGACATGTTCACCAGAGCAATAGTGGCAGAAATGTTATAAGAGTAACTAACCACTTTCCACTTAGATTTAAGGCCTACTTCACAAGTTGAAACCCATTTCTTGCACTGTTTTGGGGGCTTAGCTAGACAAGTCATAGATCATGGGGGAGAAGTTAGTATTATTACTTTCCTAAAGGAACATAATGTTAAACTGACTCCTAATGATTTATCATTATACCCATATATGATAATATAGGCCAACCAGCATCAGAGAAGCTTCTTTTTCAGTACATGGTGATTAACACAGAAACACAACTGATTGAAGAGCAGAAAATTAGAAACTGTGGAATGATCAGTCCTGAATGAGATATCTGTGTCATAAACACACACACACACACACACACACACACACACACACACACACAATCTAAGGCTCAGGGATGATGGAAGAGAATGTAAAGACTATAAGATGTGGGTGTCTATAAAGAAATCATTTTCTGGACACATCAGAGAACTTGTACATATGCATTCACAGCAGTTGAAACAATGCGCACAAGATCTGTGGAAATTCAAGCCTGACAAATTTCTAGCATGGAGAAGGGAGGTAGTCACTAAGTCCCACCCCCTAGATAAGGAGCTGTTAACAGTTTCTCACTCTAGGAAAGGAAGAGTTTGTTTATATTAAGGGTGTAACCCCTGGTAGGTAGACCTCTAGTTAAGGCCATCCATCCAAAAATATATGAGCAGTATAAATAGTACTTAATGGATAAAAAAAGAGGACACAAAGTTGAGTGGTTAGGGAAGAAAAGGTGGATATACAAGGAATGGGTTGGAGAGAGGGAATATAATAAAAATGAACTGTACAAAATTTTCAAAGATCTAATAAAACGAGAAGATAAAGAATAAAAATAATAATGTGAAAGAATCATATAACTTAAGAGGCTCATAGTGAGGGTGATATGAAAAAATTGTATCTGGGTGAAGAGTGGATAGGTTATGTTTTCCAAATCAGTGGTGGGGATAACAAATGAGGTTTTTCCAAGAAGCAAGGTGTCATGACTTACAACTTAGTGTGCCTTCTTTTGAATAAAGTGAATTATTGCTATAGACCAAAGAGAACTAGAGAGAGGAAGCACGAGTTTGTTCACACATGCATAGTGGATGCAAATCTGAGTGTTGTCAACGTGGCTATTGGAGAGAGGGAGGATGTGGACAAACAAATATTACTGTGCCTCCAGAGTTAGTGCCCCAATGTCAGAAGCACAGGACCAAAGCACCCATAATTCAGCTTCTTGTTACTACTCCAGTTGTCTTGCCAAAGAAAAAGGGCGGGGGTCGGGGGTGGGGGTGGGGGAGGAGGCTGCAGCATTTGCTAAAGTTTTGGCCAAAGAGAATGGAGGAAGCAAACAAAATGCTAGGAGAAAATGACCAAGAGACATAGGCTGTCCTAGCTGAGATCTTGTATTTCTGTTACTGTTTAGACTGCTATTTTTGGGAGGATGTGGCGGGGAGTGTTGTCACAGAAGCCTTCCATGTCCCTCTTTCTCAACTATGTATCTGCAATTTTTTCTGATTGGCTCAAAAATAAGAGTCTTTAGGAATAGCAAATAAATGATCAGATCTTTAGAAAAATAATAAAATAAATGCAATACAGATATACATAGACTCACAGACAGAAATTAGATAGGATCATCTGAAGAGAACAAAATGGCTTTTGATGCACTTCTGCACTTTTTTTATCATGAGAAAAAAAAAGACCTAAAACTAGAAAATGATAGTATGTCAAGATCATAAGGTGTAGATACACAAATCTGTAGAACACCTTATAATAAATAAGGGAAATACCAAAATGTTTCCCTCTAAAATCAAGAACAAGTGTATAGACTTTCTCCATTTTTATTAAACCTTAGCTAGAGAAATAAGCATAGGGGAAAAAAGCAGTGACAAGTAGAAAAATATATATGTATAATTGATTTGATAATTGATATACAATATATGTATAATATTGTGTGTGTGTGTGTGTGTGTGAGAGAGAGAGAGAGAGAGAGAGAGAGAGAGAGAGAGAGAGAGAGAGACTCAATAAACTATTAGAAAATTCTTAGGTCTTACATGTTATTTCAGAAACCAGGGTTTCTGAAAAAAATTAGTTGCTTTTCTGTTTAACCAATGTACAGAAAACAAAATAGGTGAAATAACTTCATTTACAATAATTGTCAAAGTAACTCAGAAATAAGTACACATAACAATGACAGTGGTAGAACTTTACAATCAACTTTCAAAACTGAAAAAAATGGAAGATACTAGATGATGGAAATACACACACGCACACATATGTATTTGTTATCTATATAGTTACATTGTATAAATTTAAATACACATAAAATAATGATGTCCTATGGCTTTTTCAAACATTCTCAGTGTTAATAGTATTAATTATTCTACCACTCATGAAGGATCAAACCTTAATACCATCAGTGAGTAGAAAATAAATTGCTATAGCAGCAACATTAAATTATATAAATATACATAAAATCAGTTACAAAAAACCTAATGCTGTATCAATGACCACAAAGCTGAAAGTGGCAAAATTACTGTATAATGTACTATAAAGATATAGTTTAGATTTTTCATAATAGTTTTTATTGATTCTTTGGGAATTTCACATGATGTATTCCAATCACCCTCATTTCTCAGTCCTTCCATGTCTGCCCTTCCCTTGTGACTCCCCCAACATAAAAATAAAAATAAAACAACTCCACATCGATTCTGACAAAAGCACAGACCACGAACACTGCCCTCAGCTGCAGAAGGACCACAGAGATCAATATAGACTCAGGTGGCAGCACAACCCAGGGACATCAACACGGCTTCTGGCTGAAGCAATGACCGTGGATATCCCTATAGCGTTGCATGATAACATGGGCCACGAGCTTCAACAAGGCTCTCAGCCATATCAGGACCACTGAGCCATCTCTCCAGCCCCTCCTGGATTTTTTTAAATTACACAATGTTTGTGGAAATAGATTGTTTCTCTTATTGCACCATGTTCTGATTATAAAAGAAATGCTTGACTTTGGAGGACATTTTAAACATAGAAGAAGAGCATATTTATTTCGTCATTTTCACTGTCATTTTAAGCATAATATATGTACTTAATGACTGGGAGTATGTCACAGAAGAGTCTCCTCTAACATTTGTAAGGCCATGAATTTGACAATGTAGAGTGGTGTGTGTGAGTGTGCACATTTGTGCATATGTGTTTAAGCTTCACATCAACTATGTTCCATATAAACTTTTTCTAATCCTCTGAAAAGTACCCTTCCTTTTCAATCTGTTGTGAATACCCAAATCTTTGAGTAAAGGTGGCAACAAAAAATAGAGAGGAAATGAAACTAATAGTAGTTGTCATGTCTGCTGTAAGATGTGAGTTGTTATTAACCACCCTTGGCATTGAGTGAAATTTATAATACAACAGCAAAATAAAAAGAATACAGTTTTCTCTTTTAAAAAGTATTTTTTGGCATAGAGGTATGACTTAATAGTAGCAAGTTTGTGACGGTTCTGGGTTTGATCACCTGCACTTGAATACATATACATACACATGTATGTATATACGTTTGATATCATCAAAAAATGTTAGTCAGGAATGATGTTAGTAATCTTTAATCTCTGTACTTGGGAGGATAAGGCAAGAGGATCAGCACAAGCTAGAAGCCAGGCTCTAGATAGTGAGTTTCAAGCCCCCCTAAGCCATATAGTGCAACCCTGTCTCAAAAGAATGTATGAGAAAAGAAATAAAAATGTCTGTCATTAATCCCAACACTGAGAAAGGCACTGGTAAAGTGTTTCTTTTTGCCGTCTATAATTAACATTTTTGTCTCTTGCTCTCTAATTTTTCTGAAGTCATGGAAATAAAGAAGAATTCTCCTGCAGAGGAATACAACTTGCTGTGGATTGGTTTCTAGACAAAGGCCATAAAGATATCACTGTATTTGTACCAGCATGGAGAAAGGAGCAATCCCGCCCTGATGCACCAATTACAGGTATTATTTTAAATAAAAAAAAAAAGAAAAAGACTTTTCCTCGAGAGTCAAAGCTAAAAAGCTAGTTTGGAGAGAGGCAGATGGTCCCAACTTAGATAATTGCTTTTCTAAGTTAAGTATGCTTAAAATGTCTTTTAGTGAATGCATTTTTTTTTCTAAAGTGATCCATATGAAACCATCCTTGTTTTGTGGTATGTGATAGTTGAATAAAAATTTACATGTGGAAACCCACAAAGCATATAATTGGAAAAAAAGATTGTTATTCTTATGGAAATCTGCACACACCTGCAATCCCAATACTCAATAGACTTAGGCCAGAGGCTGGTGAGTTTGAAGCTAATCTGTACTGTAGTGAGTAACAGGGCAGCCTGTTTGATCATAGATTTCAGACGGTAGGGAACAAATATGGTTATGAATATAACAGATTTTTTTTAATATATTAAAGGTTACATGATATACAGTCAATCTTATTTTGTATTTAGAGAAACAACTGTGGGGTTTTCAAGGTAGGTGCAACAGAGAGGAGAAAAAAATCCAAAGACAAGAAAAGCCGGTTAGTGTTTGAGACAAAGGAGGCTCAGAGCCTAGGGGCGATCCCAGTTTTTAAAGCTCTACAAAAATGTTTTCATTTTGTTCTTTTCACATAGGAAAAAAACAGAGAATAACAATAAATGTACAATAATACACTTACTTGGATTGTGTTTGTCTTCATATTAGTGTGATTCTAAAATGAACTTTTAGATATTTCTTTGTGGAAGAAAGAGCATGTCATGAAAATAAAGGTGCCTAAATTTCACAAGAATTGTGCTGTGCACCTCATGCTGGTAGCTCAGCCAGTACATTTCCTGTACACGTAAGATGTGCTCTGAAGAACATACAGATCTCAGCCTCCTGATTACCACCATCTCATTCCTGACGTAATTATTGAGAAAGTACAGTGAGTGGGTGGTTAAGTCTGTGTGGAGCTGTCTATGTCTGCAGAGCAGGCCTAAGCCCCAGTGTGAGAGCAGATCTTAGTACTGTTCAATCCCAGTAAGCAAGTTTTCTCTCCTGAACAATTGGCTCCAAGTCAGCAAGATGGCGCAGCAGGTAAAGGTACTTGCTGCCAAGTCTCACACACACACACACACACACACACACACACACACACAAACACACACACACTGTGCAACTACTTAAATGCTATAGCTTGTTGTCCCACCTCAGTTTTGTCTTTCTGGCAGGTAAATGTAAAAAACAAAAGTCTTCACGAGTGATGGCTTACCCTCCTGACAGACACAACCTTTGCTATTTCTGAGCTTAAACAGTCAAGAAGCCAGGCTAGGGATGCAGACGTGGATCAGTGGTAGAACACTTGCCTACAATGCTCTTGAGTTTGTGTTTCAACCCCAGCACCACAAGGGGAAAAATCTGATGCTTAGACAAAGAGCAAAACAAGTATCAAAATGCTAGAGTAAGCTCACTGTTTTGGCACACACTTGTTATCCCAGCTCTTGGGCCACTGAAATAGAAGAATCTGAAGCCTCAGGCTACACTGGGCTGCATAGTAAGACTGTCTTAAACAAAAAAGAAGGAATGTTATACCACGTGTTAGTTCTTATTCTTTGTGATAGTTTTTTTTTTAATTAAATGTGTTAGAATCTAGGGTTGTTTTTTGGTTTTGTTACTCATTTTACTTAAAGAAAAACTAAAGTGTAAAAGAGAAAATGGCTTATATAAGGTCACAATTCTTTTTAATGTCAGAGTCAGAAAAGTAGCACACTTGTTCTCCAATTAAAAATAAATCATTTATGTAGTATTAACTCTTATTTTGGTAATATGGGGATAACACAGTTAATTTCCAAAGATGATTTCTACTATGTGGCCTAAACATATTTTGATAGATCAAGATATTCTACGTAAACTGGAGAAGGAAAAGATTCTCGTCTTCACACCATCCCGAAGGGTCCAAGGCAGAAGGGTGGTCTGCTATGATGATCGGTTCATAGTCAAATTGGCTTTTGATTCAGATGGCATCATTGTATCCAATGATAACTACCGAGACCTTCAAGTTGAAAAGCCAGAATGGAAGAAGTTTATAGAGGAACGGTTGCTGATGTATTCTTTTGTGAATGATAAGTGAGTGTCTTTCTAAACAGTTGTGTACAAATTACTGGTAGTAACGTATTACATTTCAATAAACATATATTAAACACTGTATACAATGAATTGTGCTGATTTGCTCTAAAGATAAAATACAGGACTCACCATCAAGGGGCTCAAACTATATGAGAAGAAAGGTAGAGATAGGGTAGAGAGAAAATAATGACAGGATGTTAGAAATTGCTTTGTCTTTCGAAATAAATTTTACAGACTAAAGAGGGCTGCTGGGTATGACATGTGAAAGGAACACTATGAATAAATCTATAAAAGTATGAAAGTGGCTGGTGTACTAGGGCAAACCAACATTCATACCAGTATGAGTGCTGCATACAGTCTATGAAAAAATGATGCACAAGGAAATAATCCTTTCTGTGTGACCAATTAGAAACAAAGGGAAGAAACGCTGTTTTAACAGAAGATAGATGGAAGCTGGAAAGCTCAATTAGAATGTTATGACTGAAGTACAGGCAAGGGAGAAGGAAGGCCTGAACTCTTACAAACTGGTAGGGGCAGAAAGAAAGACATTCACCTCTTGTTGGCTTGCTTTCAGATTTATGCCACCAGATGATCCTCTTGGACGCCACGGTCCAAGCCTTGAGAATTTCTTAAGAAAGAGACCTGTGGTTCCTGAGCATAAAAAGCAACCGTGTCCTTATGGTGAGTACTTCTGGACAGAATTAAGTTCTGTACTAAGGGAAGCACACAGGTTCTCTGAATAATTTTCCTTTTCAGATTTCTCTTTCAAGTGAGAAATCTTGGCATATCTACTTTCTGTGAGTGAAAATGTGTCTTTATGTACTCTCAGGAGCACAAAGAGCCACCCTAGAAACTGCATGAGGAAAGGGTAATAGAACTGAAGGTGGGAAATAGTTGTCACTTATGAAAATGTGTTCTAAATACCTAAGTAAGGACATGCAGAAACTATATAGCCTATGGAAATAGAAGGGGCAGTTTCCAAGGGTTGACCCCAAACAAGATCATATTTCTTAGGCAGGTGACTATGCCTTCTGTCAACTAACTCTATCATCTTCCTTCTGATTTGTACTTCAGTTGCCTCCACTTTTTTCATTTGTTTTTTTTTTTTGTTTGTTTTTGTTTTTTGCTTTTTGTTTTTTGTTTTTCGAGACAGGGTTTCTCTGTATAGCTCGGGCTGTCCTGGAACTCACTCTGTAGACCAGGCTGGACTCGAACTCAGAAATCCGCCTGCCTCTGCCTCCCAAGTGCTGCACTTTTTTCATTTGTATATTTAAACTTTAGCTTTCTTAAATATTATTGTGCTCATACCAAACCCCCCTGCTACAAAGTTCGTGAGCCTAACAATGCAACATGAGCTGCTTGGTATGAAGCTATTTTGGATGTTTGAGCTTGTTGAATAATCACTTGTTGAGGGGTGTGGGTTTTTTTCCCCTCAATTCATGTGTGTTGTCTCATTTCATCCTTACAATAATCCTCTAATATAGACATGGTTATGAAACTAATTTACCAAAGAGGAAAATGAGCCTTAGGAAATAGTCACCTGTCCAGGTTACACAGTAAAGGACATAGTTAGAATCGAAATTCAGCTCTCACTGGCTTCCAAAGTTGCCCTCCTTCCGCTGCATCACTTTGCTTTCTGTTCTTCAGATTATGCCTAAGAAAAGTTGTCCATCACCAGAAAAATAAGGCTAGTCCACAGCTCAGCTCTTAGCGCTTACAATGCAGTTTCCTCTGAAGCTTTCCACGTACTTCCTCTCCCTTCATAGTATGTGCTGACTCCTTGGTGTTGTCTGTCTCTCATCTTTGTGGAGAGTTAATTTTCTGCTTTAACCCTGAACAGTATACCTCTAACCTGAGTGGTCAGATTGTTAGGACAATTTCTGGCACAGAGGGTTACACCACTATGAAAGAGAAAGTCTTACTCCAAGGCATTATTTTTCAGGCAAAAAATGTACCTACGGCCACAAGTGCAAATACTATCATCCGGAGCGGGCCAACCAACCCCAGCGTTCGGTGGCTGATGAGCTCCGCATCAGTGCCAAACTGTCCACAGTGAAAATAATGAGTGAAGACACCCTGGCCAAATGTGGCACAGGGATGTCTACTGCCAAAGGTGAGATAACCTCAGAGATCAAACGTGTGGCCTCCAAGCGTCAATCAGATCCCAGCATCCGGTCTGTGGCTGTAGAGCCTGAGGAGTGGCTGTCCATTGCTCGTAAACCTGAGGCCAGTTCTGTCCCTTCACTTGTGACCGCTTTAAGTGTCCCTACAATCCCTCCCCCCAAAAGCCATGCAGTGGGTGCACTCAACACCCGTTCAGCCAGCAGCCCAGTGCCAGGGACCTCCCATTTTCCCCATCAAAAGGCCTCTTTGGAACACATGGTCAGCATGCAATATCCACCTATCCTGGTTACCAACAGCCATGGCACCCCTATTAACTATACTGAGCAATACCCAAAATTTGAGACTATGGGGGACCATGACTACTATTCAGTGTTAAATGACTTCTCCAAACTAAACATCAACAACATGCATAATCATGAATATTATATGGCTGAGGCAAGCCAGGGGGTATATGTTCGTAATCCTGGCCTATGTACCGACAGTCACATGAGCCATACCAGGAATGACAACTATTCCTCTTACAACAACCTGTACTTGGCTGTAGCTGATGCCCATCCTGAAGGCACTTTGAAGCTGCACCGCTCAGCATCTCATAACCATCTTCAGCCTTTTTCCCACGGTTACCATGAAGCCTTAGCAAGAGTTCAAAGTTATGGTTCAGAAGATTCCAAGCAAGCACCCCACAAGCAGTCAGTCCCTCACTTAGCTGTGCATACCCAGAATTCAGCAACTGGAGCACACTCTAGCTGTCCTGGAGACTACACCATGCCCCCCAATATCCATCCTGTGGGACCCTCTCAGCCAGGCCGTGCTCTGGTGATGACTCGGATGGACAGCATTTCTGACTCCCGCCTCTATGACAGCAACCCTATGAGGCAAAGGCGGCCTCCTCTGTGCAGGGAACAGCATGCTAGCTGGGACCCATTGCCTTGTACAACCGACTCCTATGGATACCACTCCTATCCCTTAGGTAACAGCCTCATGCAGCCATGTTATGAACCAGTCATGGTAAGGAGCATGCCTGAAAAAATGGAGCAGCTTTGGAGGAATCCTTGGGTTGGAATGTGCAATGATTCTAGGGAGCATATGATACCAGAGCATCAATATCAGACATACAAGAACCTCTGCAACATCTTCCCTTCTAACGTTGTTCTTGCAGTGATGGAGAAGAATCCCCACACAGCAGATGCTCAACAACTGGCAGCCTTGATTGTTGCCAAGCTGAGGGCTGCACGTTGACATGACAGGATGTATTCCTTTACATAAATATGAATACTATTAATACATTAATACTGTAATTCTAGTAAGTAATAATTTGTGTTGTGCTTTTAAAATTACAGAGTATTTCTATCTTTTAAGTACATAACAACTCTGTGAGGTAGATCTCAGTAACACTCGATTTTATAAGAAAGAAACAAAGCTTGACGGTCAAGACATACACCTAAGTTCTGGGGCCCAATATCTCATACCCTTTTCCACTTAAGTGTGGAGATAATGGAGGAGAAAACCCAAGAGGCCTAAGTGTACAAGAAACCCTAAGGTAACCCATTACTATTATTTTCTTTCTATTTTCTTTTTTAGTTTTTTGAGACAGGGTGTCACCTTGTCACCCTGGCTTTCCTGAAACTTGCTATGTCGACCAGAACTCAGCCACTTACTCTGCAGAGTGCTGGGATTGAAGGTGTATGCCACCACACCCAGCTACCAGTGTTTTTTCAGTCACACACTCAATATTATAAAGTGTGAATCATCTGTCCAATTTAGAAAGCAAATATATGAGGATCAGATTGTATTGTGAATTAACCTTTAAGGGTTTTTTTTAATAGAAATATTTAAAATCAAAAGTAAAATGATTTTATTGCATGGGTATCTGATCATTCAGTATCTTTAACCAAGTATAGGGTCACATTGAGGCTTCTAGAGAAATAGTTGAATCTTCCTCTTAGCAATTCTACTGCATGTATGAATTTATGTATTTGGTTTCAGACGTGTTTGTATCTCTGGTATCAACTTTTCTATAGTGATGAGATGGTAAGCTCTATACAGTCTATAGTTTACATCTGTATACATCACAAATACAACTTGATTTTGTCACATTTTATAGTTTCAGTTAGACTTGAAAGTGAAATCACATGACAACATTTAAATTTGCTTTCTTATAGACCAGAGTAAAGCAGCTGTATTTCTTCTCCGAATTTTACTTGACCACATTTATTAACCATTCTTAGCTTTCAGAAAGTCTCTTCACCTTAGCAAACTAGGGGCCAGGCTCAAGCCTTCTACAGAGGAACTAGTCTATAAGCTCATGTTCAACACTTAGTATGTATATGATACACAAGTGCTAAGGAGCTGGACCAGGACCAAGGGACTTCCTCGCAGAATCTACTTCCCTTATCCCAGGAGGGATGGCATTAAGCGATAGCTACAGAGTTGGAACTTCTGACCAATTCAACATTACAGGACAAAGTGTAGTGAAAGAGAGTGCATAGGCATACAAGCCAGTCTCTCTAGCTGTCCACCCTTTGAGCAATAAGATCAGTAATTAATAGACCAGAATTTCTTTCGGAAACAAAACCAGGGTATTTTCTAGGTGGCCAAAAGCAGTTTCCAAAGGGGAAGTGTTCTGTTATGCACTTCAAATTCATGCAAAGAGGGTGCACTGGATTAGATCATACTGAGATGCATTATTAAAGAAGGTATGACTTTGGGCCAGGCGGCACCCTTTGCACAATTTGAATCTTACTCTAGGTAGAATCATTTGTAGCTGCATGCCTCTAGAAGGGGCATTTGTTGGTTTTATTTTTTAAAAGATGCATTAAATGAGCCCTCCTTTCTGAATTCACTGTATATTTCAGCATTTTGAACCATGACCAGCTCCCAGTTTCTGAGGCTGGAACTTACTAACTCCTACAGTCCTTTTTCATGAGAGTTGAGAAGGCCTGGACTTGGCCTTTTGTTTCTTCATGAGAAGGTGTAATACTGCCTATAAATGTTTCTTACTGTGAAACACTCTGAATGTGAGGCTGTAGTCAGGGTTGTTTCTGGTGGTTTGATAATGGCTTACACGCTGCTTTCCAGCTTTCTCTCTCTGTGAAAGTTGATGAATAGTACATCCTAATCAGTATTCACTTAGCCACAATTTTACATCTATCTCTTCCTACCCTCTAATTGTTCCATTCCCCAGTATACTGGTCCAGTGTAACAATATTTTCTATCAAGTAGATCCATAAAACCTGACAATTGCCACTGCATTGCTTGTTATCTCACACAAGCATCTCTACATAACCTGGAAACTCTTGGACCTTCGAAATCTGCCCCTTGACTAGATCAGGGTATTTGACAATCTCAGAATATTCTGATGCCTTTGTACCAATTATTTCACCTTCCTACCAATGACACTGCAGTGTCCATTGGCTTCCCATTTTGCGGGAAAGCCCAAGATTTGTCTTGTCAGCTGCAATTCGTCTGGAATATGTTCATGTTTAAAATTCAAAATAATTGTAAGCTCCTCCCAGTAGGGGGATTTTTTTTTAAAGGATAGCGTATGTATTTTTTACTTTATAAGAAAGAATTGCCATTCTTCTCTCCTTGTAAAATGTGTATGAACCAAAGCAGCTAAGAGCAATGCCTCAAATAACCAGAAATGACCTTTTGTTGATACAAATTGTATCTCTTTTTCTCCTGATTGTATAGAAACAAATATACAAAACTCATCTTAAACTATGTTTAGTACTTAATTTTCACCATATTTGTGGCACTGTGTGTCACAGGAAAGTAGCCCAGGGGTCATGAGGGAGCTTTTATTTCCAAAGGGCAGTAGTAGTTTATAGACAAATACAGTTTTCAAGGCCTCTTTATTGTTAGATGCACAACTATTGTGTGTACAATCTGCAACAGTGTGATTCTCTTTAGCCTATTAAATTTAATATGTCCTTATAAAGGGGATTTTTATAAAGTGTCAATAGTAATAAACCATATGTAAGAATCTTTACGGAGCTGTATAAATATGAATGCATACATCCAACTTGGTTCTTACATTAGAGAAACATTTTTTATATTAAGATCTGCATACTTCTTGACTTTTCCATTTTGTCTATAATTATAAAATAGCAAATAAAGAAGAGCATTGAGCCCTCGGTAGCACCCTTCAAGGGGCTAAGTGTGTTGTCCTTCAAGATACTTACCTCCAAGTACACAGCAGGGGTTAAAGGCACAATGTTCTGTGTGGTTTTCAAGAAGCAGAGGATTCTGTAAGAGGTGCTTTGTCATTTGAATTCCTTCACTGATTTTCTGACCTCATAGCAAATCTGTGCCTGTCTGGGCCTTAGACTTTGTATTTTCTGATTTTCGTTTTCTTGTTGTGACCTTATTATTGTTGTTTTCATTTCCACCTAAAGGAGAAAAGTGACTCTGGCAGGGCATGGTCAATCCAGAGCACCCTTTCTATAAGACAGCTCAAAGAAAGAGGAGCCTTTTCAAAGGTAACACAGAACTATTGAACTCACTTAAGGTACCAGGTATGGAAGGGAAAATGACAGATTCCTTATGGAAATGGTCTGTAAAATTTTTCTTCTAAGTAATGAAGCATATGGCATGATTTTTCTCCCCCTTTCTTATTCTCTCAAACCCCTTCTAGTTTCTAAGAGACTACTTCTCCACAATCTTTTATTTTTAAAATCTCGGAATAAATAACCTTTATAAAACAATTCAGTCATTAATATCTATTAATCTTTGTTACAGTTTCCCTTTAACGTGGAACAGTTCGCTGTGAAGAGGCTCTCAGTTAACATTCTATCTGTGCTCTAAGCGTGTGGCTTTGTACAAGTACCCTTTTTGAGGGCCAACAATTTCATTAGAGTTTGTTTTGCTCTGTAAATCAGGTTTGGAGTTGCACAGGAAAAGTAATGCCAAGCTGTCCAAAGAGCCCCGCTCAGGTCTCCTCCTAACCCTTCTCTTTCCACCACCTAGTTTGCTTCTCTTCGGGTAGGAAACTGAGGAGTGCATTATCTTCAACCAAAATGGCACTAGTTTAGTTTTCATTTGAAACCAGTGTATTTCTAGAACTTGCTTGTCTAAAGTAGTCAATGCCTCTGTGAAGACTTAGCATATTTGATATCTATTGTATTATAGCTAGCTATACACATAGGCAGATTGACTATTTTTTAGTCCTGGTTTGTGTATCATTGAGCTATAGTAATTTGTTTTATCCATTTGTGGGATTAAACAGTATTGTTTAATGGTTGTAAACTTTTTATAAAACCACTTTGGGTTCCTTGTTTGACCCAAACATAATGTAAGTCTCAATGACAAAATACAAAGAGCCAACCTGAGGTGAGTGAAAATATAACCCTTCCCCAGTGTTGTCTGCCTCTAAAATGCATGTGCAATGCTTTATACAATATTCTCACTCGCATGAATGTATTTATGACTTCTTCATGAGGTTTTTATTTGTTTCACCTATAATTGTGATGAAAATGCTGTATCGTTGACAACAATGAACTGTAAACCCATTTATTGCATAAACTTTGTCTACTAATCACTGATGGCTCTTTCTTTCAGCAACAAGTAATTGCGCACACAGACATGCATACTCAAATTTGTTACTGAAATACTAAGCATATGTCCTTTTGACTTGCACTGTTAAATAAACAGTGGGGCACAGATCCCCATTTCCCCCTCCCAGAGTTCACCTGAACTTTACCAAAGTCTTCTAATTTTTGTGTTTCTTGTGGTTTTATGGATCAAACCAAGTCTTACAAATGCTAGGTAAACATTCTACCACTCAAGTACATCCTCAGGCCTTAGCTTTTTGATGAGAAAAAACCTTTCTATGTACTTTAGACTAGCTTTGAATATTACACACACACACACACACACACACACACACACACACACACACACACTATACAGCTGTGACTTCCCAGTTCTTCTGATTTTGCCTTCCAAGTGCTGGGACTACAAGTGGGCTTGGAAAATTCACTTTGTTTTCTTTCCTTTTGAAACAAGGTTTGTGTATAACTAGTCACATATATAAAACATGATATGCATCAGAAAAACAGTTCATTCCCTAAATATTTATTGAGGACCTGTCATGTATCAGGCACTGTTCCATATTTTTAAGAGATAGCACCCAATGTGGGATTTACCAGTGTTTTCCCCAGAAAACATTTTTTCATGTGTGTGTATGTATGTTTGTGTTAAGTATGTATGTGGTGTGTGCACATGTGTGGGGTATGCACCTATGTGTGCACATGTGGGGCCTAGAAACCTCAAGGGTTTTCCATTATTGTTCTTCACCTTATTGTCTTGAGACGAGATCTTATCAAGCTGGAGTCTCACCATTTTGGCCAAGCTGGCTGCGCAGACAGCTCTTGGAATGCAGCTGTCATTCCCTCTAATATTGGGATACAGCTATGCCTAGACTTATGCAGGTACTGGGTATTTGAATGCAGGTCCTCAAGCATTCTTATCTACTGAGCCATTTTCCCAGATCCTGAAAAGCCATTTTCTAATCTCTCCTGTTACATACAAGATAAATATCCTGCTAATTAAGAGAATGGCATGATTTGCCTAAGATTGTTCCAGTTAAGTACTGGAGTATGCCTGGAACCTGTCTTTCGGCAGCTTTTACCTGTCCACCAGTGCATCTCAAACTCCATTGTACATCAAAATGATCACATCTTGTTGAAGTTATAGTCCTGGTTCTTCCTCCCAACCCCATGTTCCCAGAAGTTAAGATTCAGACTCAAAATATATTTACAAATACCTTGGCAATATAGCTAGGCTCTTCTCTTACTAGATTTTAACTAAAATAACCCTATTTTAACCTACATTCTGCCACATGGCTGTTTACCTGTGCTCAGGTACCTTATGTCCCTCTCCTCACATTTTTCCAGGTGGATCTTCCTGGTCTACCCCTTCCTTTCCCCGCCCCCCAGACATTCCACCTTCTACATAAGCCATAGGGTATAGGCTTTTTTTTTTTTTTTTTTTTTTTTGGTTTTTTGAGACAAGGTTTCTCTGTGTAGTCCTGGCTGTCCTGGAACTCACTCTGTAGACCAGGCTGGCCTCGAACTCAGAAATCCTCCTGCTTCTGCCTCCCAAGTGCTGGGATTAAAGGCTTGCGCCACCACCGCCCAGCTGGCTATAGGCTTTTTAATTAATAGGTGATGCATCCATACAGTACACAAGATATTCTCTCTACATCAGCTATGCCAAAAGCATAGATTGTGGCCTATTCCCAACCTTTTTGATTCGTGTCAGGAGTGGGGTGGGGTCTAATAATTTGCACTCCTAATATGAATGAACCCAGATGATGGTCAAGAAAATACTGATCTACACCAACCTAGCAACTGCTTTTTGCCCACAGCTCAATCACTTCTCATTTGTCTGTCTCAGTATCTCAGTGCAGGGGACTAAAAAGCAGGGGACTAATCCAAGTGGTGGTGGTGGTGGTGGTGGTGGTGGTGGTGGTGGTGGTGGTGGTGGTGGTGCATGCCTTTAATCCCAGCACTTAGGAGGCAGGGCCAGAAAGATCTGAGTTGGAGGCCAGTCTGGTCTACAAAGTGAGTTCAGGATAGCCAAGGACTGTTACACAAGGAAACTCTTATTTCAAAAAAATAGTAGGGTCAGGAAATCTGGAAAAAAAAATAGGTAAAAAGTGTACATATACTGGGGGGTGGTGGTGGAGGTAGGGGTAACCATACCAGAACTGTTACTTTCAAAAGTGTTTCTAGTGGAAAGACTAATCTTTAAAAAGCAGTATCATTTAAGTTCCCAAAACATAGGCAGTAAAACAAGAACTACTCTCAGGTAGAACTGAAAGCTTGTTGGCACATCCCCTGAGACCACAATGGATGAATACTCAGATTTTCAAGTTTCTTCTCCATGTTTAATCTAGAAGTTCATTGAGGATCTTTCCAGCTTCAACTCTTCAGTTGCCAGAAAACATTTGTCATTGTGGAAAGAGAAGCTTCAGGAAAAAAAAACAAAAAAACTTTGTCTAACCCAATGTACAAGCTTGCTTTGTCAACACCTGCTTGTTACATGGAAAAAGTCCATTGTGCTTGTGGATTCATGGAATTCTGATGTCACTAAGGTATTTCTTAAAGCTCCAAAGTCCACTGCAGGAATACATTGTGTCTTTTCTAGGCCAAAGGACAGAGAATGACAAAGTATGACATATTTTAGCTTTCAATTCCTGTTTCTTGCTCACGAAAAACTGGATCCTCCTCCCACTCCCTGCTACCTCCCATCCCCACGTAGCTCCAAGCCTCAGATGTTCAGTCTAGCTAGGAAAATAATCAGAATTGGTAGACTTCATAGGTCTCAAGCTCCTACTTCTACTCAAAAACCTTGTTAACATCTCACCATCTTTAGAACAGCCACAAAGTAAAGAAAGAATCGCATTGGTCTACCCCAATTTACACACCCCTCATCTCACAAAACGCCTTCACAAAAATCTGTTTATTATTTTTCAAAACACAACAGAAAATGTGGGTAAAATCATTCAAATTTCCATTGTGGTAGAAAGCTGAATTGATAAGGCTGATCTGTCTCCCAGGTTGTCCAGTCTGTACCATGGGTAGATTCTGGACTGAGCTGTGACAATGGCAGGACTATATGGACACTTGATCAGGACAGTGATCAGAAGAGCTGCAGGCCAGCTTTGAGCCCATGCATTTGTCCTTGGTTCCAGACAAGGCCCTCCATGTTGCCACCGCTGCTGCCGCCAGAGTTGGTATTGCTGCCATAACATAGGCTGTAGACAGAATGGGCAGTTGGTCAGGGACAGCTCTAAACTCTGCAGGAGCTAAGGGAACTTGCCCTGTATATGCCTGTGGAAAAGGCCTGTCTTTATAAAGAGACACGAGCTACTCTGACAAGTGATTTCAGATGAGAACTGGGGGTGGCTCTGGCCCCAGCCTGCCCCCTCAAATTGAAGGGTAGAACTAAAATGAAGCACTATGCACAACTGCAGTATAGAAACTAGGCATGCAGAGCAGAGCGGTGCTGCTTGAGATTAAAGGATCCACCTCAGCCCCAGGAAGAGAAATCAAAGTGGCTGCCTCAGCAGGGCCTCTTTCCAAGGTCCTAGAGCTTAGGGGCCCAAAGATGACTTGGCTGGATCCCTTCCACATCTAATAACTAGTTAACAGCTCAAGATGAGGCTTGGGATATAGAGAGAAGATGGCCAAAGTCCACCCCATATTTTAAGACTGCTTGAGGTACATAAGTACCCTCTGTCTCGCTAACCTGGCTCAAAAACACTCAAGTCCCTGCTTCCTGTAGGACTTTCCAAGTAGACGAGGTGTCATCCTTTACTCACTCAGGCAGATCTATAGCTATACTACTGTAGCAGAAACAAATAACCTTAGAAGTACTCTAGTCCCACCCCTTCCCATCACCCATAACTTTACAAACAAGAAAACTGAGGTCCAGAGTTGAGTAAGAAATGATTTGCCCAAAGTCACATGGCCAAGTCAAGGGTGAGGCTGAGGAAAGAATTAAGGGTGGGCACTTTATCAACTACTAATGGCAGAGGGCTAACGAGCTGGCCCAAGTCAACCGGGCACTCACTGGGCCAAGCTTTCCTAGGGTCAGGTTAGTTGGAAGAGAATGGGGCCTCTAACAATGGAATTGTAACAGTAACTTATTCGCCTGAGGTAATTGTCATCTCTGAGGCTTACTATCATCGTCTGCGAATCTAGACTTGATCCTAGAAGCTTCTAACCTCCATACAGTATTACCTAGGCCTAGAATGTTTTCAGCCTCTGAGACTTACTGCTGAATAAACTCACCCTTTCTAGCTCTTTCTGAGCTCTGGCTAGCTGGTCAACTCACCTGTTCTGGCTCCAAACTCATCTCCATGCCAACTGATTCAATCTGGCTTCTCTCTAGGCCTCTCCTGAATTGCTCTACTTGGCCTTGAACTAACTCTAGCAATCTGTTCTAATCTTCTGGATCCTTCTCATTCTCAGGCTCATTCTGTCTTTATGAGGGATTAAAGGTGTGTGCTAAGGGCTGAGCCACACCACAACTAGAAACAGGTTTTCTCAATAAATAATACAATCTGGGGGTTAACAGTGTGATCAAATACCCTGCAACAGAATTCTACTTCTAACTGGCTTCCACAGCTACCTCCCCTATTCATCTGATTCGGGGAAACTTGGCTTCTAGAGCTCTCTTCCAGAATGCCCATGTGATGAAAGGCAGTTCAAGTCATCTCCTAGGGAATAAGCAAGCAGAACATGAATGGACTCTCAATTCCAATGACCCAAAGGCCAGTGCATACACAGACACTTGCACACAAACTGGTCTCAACCTGGAAGGGATGTCAAATCATCTCTGTGATGATTTCATCAATTTTTTACATTAGGGTGAAGGAATCCTAACAAGGGCACAGCCACTGACTCATTTACCCCACTTTGTTTCTTATCTAAAAGGTAGCAATCAGAAAGGTGAGAAATCCCACTGCCACAGGTACTCACCTACTCTTGGACTTTTGGGGTTCTAGCCGGTGCTCTAGTACAGGTTGGTCCAAAAGATACATGGTGTCATAATTATCCAGCATAAGCTCTGCTGGGTCCTCAGTCTGACCTGGTATTCGGCCTATAGGGAATGTACCCCATCGTACATCTTCTGTACAACAAAGAGAAAAGAATGAGCTTTTGAAAAGTCAAAATTATATTCATATTCAATCTTACCTCAGACAGAATGGCAGCCATTAAGAAAACCAATAACAGTAAATGCTGGTAAGGGTATGGAAAGGGAACTCTGATGTACTGCTGATAGGAATTATAAACTAGTCCAGCCACTGCAGAAGTCAGGATAGGGATTTCTCAAAACAAACAAACAAACCCAGAGTACCTTTTTACCCAGGAATACCACTCCTGATTATTCACCCAAAGGACTCCATAATCAACACATCACACAGGTACTTGCACACCCATGCTTTATACAGCATTATTCACAGTAGCTAAGTCATGGAACCAACATAGGTGTCCAAGAACAGGAATAACTAATGAAATGTGATAAAAGAAATCAAAAGGTTTTTTTTTCTGCTTCCAGAAAGAAAATGGACACAGCTGCAGATAATCATTAAGTGTGCCAGTCGCAGAAAGAAAAATACCATGCTTTATCTCCTTTGTGGTTTCAGGATCTTATAAAGATGCACATGTACTATGTCAGACATTAACGTAGAAATTTTAACTGTCAAGGGAAACGAGGTGAACTAATAAAAGAGTATGAAATGAGGATAAAGGGGTATGACGGGGAATATGTCTAACATACAGTGTATGCTTTCACAAAAACTTAAAAGATTAATTTTAAAATATCAAATAATATTTACAGAAAAATGTGGGTTGATAAGCTTGTTTTCCTATTAGTACACAGGCCCACCGCCATCTATACCTACCTAGTCCTCTTAGCCAATTCAGCATGGGTTTTCTGCATATCCCTTGGCTCTGTCCTCACTGTTACCACTTCTCAAGACTGCCTCTCTGTACATCTGCACTTTGTAATTCTTACCTCTGTGTGCTTACATTATACACACATACACATAGCTACAGACATTTTTGTTCCTTCTCACATTCTTCTTAGGTTGAGCTCCACATAAACCCGAACATCTTCAGATGTGGCAATACATAAATTAATAGAAATCACAGAATTCTCACAGCACGCCTTCTCCATACCCACCAATACATACACACCCCAGATGCACAGAAAGAATACCACATATTCTAAGATTTATTTGTTATTTATATGAACACACTGTAGCTGTCATCAGACACACCAGAAGAGAGCATCAGATCCCATTAGAGATGGTTGAGAACCAGCATGTGGTTGCTGGGAATTGAACTCAGGACCTCTGGAAGAGCAGTTGGCGCTCTTAACCACTGAGCCATCTCTCCAGCCCCCGAACACTACATATTCTACCCCTCAAGGATATGCAGAGAAGCACACACATTCCATTCAACAAATGTCTCCTACTCCACTTCTTGCCACCTACAACTCTCATTTATAGGTAGAAACCTCAGATATCTTAATGTCTTTACATATGTACACATGCACACATGTACACATGCACACATGCACAGAGGGAGGGAGGGAGGAGAGGGAGAGGGGAAGGAATGAGTGCAAGGTGGGGAGATGGAGAGACTTCACATCATAACCTTTCTTAATTCATAATTTACAACTTCCCCAAAACATACATACATGAAGATGTTCCACTCTGGGATGAAACATAATTCTCCCTGTCACATACCTTTGGATGTATGCCATTTCGCCTTGGATCAACTTTTTAAATGCAAAAACCATAGAAACCACTCAAGAAGGGGCATTCCTGTATTATATATTATGTATCAAATTATCACACTGTATCTCATAAATATACACAATTAAGTGTCAACTGAAAAAAGGATGGGCTGAGGGTATAATTCAGTGGAAGAGCACTTGCCTAGTCTGCTGATTTCCTGGGTTTGATTCCCAGAATTGTACACACACACAGAGAAGAGCTACCCCCAAACTGCCCATCTCTCTAACCTTGGCCCTTACAGGAACTTGTATATGTTTTAATGATCTCTAGCATCCAATAATAAAGATATTTGCACACACAAGGATCACTCCCTGTGTTCTATCTAATAGCACTGAGTTGACTATTTCCAAACTTATGTATATTATTGTCCATGTCTCTTTAGCCTGACATTCTTATACATATCCTCTTGGTGACAGCACAGATACAATTCAAAATGACTATCTCATTGCCTAGTCTTAAAACCCTCCCACAGGCTCCCAAGTCTTCCCTCACATAGATACCTCCTGGATCTCATGGTTCTTAGTTGATTCTGCTTCCTCTTCAGAAAAAATAGACAACACTATGGCCTATTTGAGATTCTTTTCGCAGCCCCCACTTTTCTCGTATACCCATATCTAACCCACTAGCCTCCCCTCAGACAAAACTGTTCCTGTACTAATTCGTCTCTCTTTTGCTATTTACAAAAAACGCCAACTTCAGCCTTCATTGCCCTAAGAGATTTTTTTTGTCACTAACTCAGAATTTACCTATCAGGTGTGGGGATACACACACACACACACACACACACACACACACACACACACACACAGTGCTCATTCAGCCCTAGCGCTCCCACTTGAGTTTTTATACATTTCCACACCTGTCCTCATAGGGCAAAGGCTACAGCTTTCCCCATGAGCTCATTCAATGATAGCTGTTTGATTATATCTTCCTCCTCACTGGGCTCAGCTATTCCCCTGCTCTTCTCCAAGTACATGTCCCTGTCTCTGGTGTCCACGTGCCTATGAGCACGTACCACCCCATACAGACTGTTCTGTGTGCTCTGTCTGCCTCCTTTGAGCTCTTCCTTCTTAAAATAGATGAAGTCATTCAAAGGAAGACCCTCAGAGGAGCAGATTGATGCATCTCATTCCCTATCACCAAGCTTCCCTGTATCCTTTCTGAGCTTCAATTTCATAGACTTGGATGAACATCTAAAATCTGAATCACTCCGTATTTTCTTTTGATCCAGTTTCTCGGACTTAATGCCCTGGATTTGAATACACATAGCAAAACCTAGTTTTACCACAGTGAGTGCACATGAAAACATGTGATCTAATATATTTTACTCCTCACCTTTCACATTCTTTTGCTCCTACTGTGCAGGGCTCACACACAGCTAGTTCTGAGAGCAGTCCCTGATGCTTATATACTCCAACATAAGAGGGAAGCCACTTGCCATTCATGTATCTAGTCAGTTGCCCCTGAGGCTTGCCATACACTGTTCATACCTTATTCCTTTCATATTTATTCTCTAGGGTAAAGAAAAGTCTCAAGGGTTGGCCAACAGAGCACAGTAGTATCAAACTATAATATCACCTACTCAGGAGGCTGACAGAGGGGAGATCTTCAGGAAATCTTCATTTCAGAAAGAGCTGAAGCTGTCAGGATACTGGGGCACGCACTCAGAAGGCTTAGGCCACAGGATCTCAAGTCTGATATTACACTATGATACTTAATCTTAAGAGAGGTGGAGGAGAGGCAGAGGGGGACAGAACGGAGAGAAGGGGCCCATCAAGAATGGAGGGAATCAATGATGGAAGAAAATAAAAGTGGGTGTTAAGACTACTTACCAGAGCTTACTTGCCATGCTGAACCCTGCAAAGCTTCTCTTTTCCGAGACATGATTCTACTATTCTCAAAAACACAGGCTCCCTGTAGGAGAGAGAACCTCCCTACTTCCATCCTGTCTTCATCATCATCATCATCATAGTCATCATCTTCATCGTCTTCATCCTCATCTACCTCCTCTTCTTCTAAGTTATCACTTTCCTCTACATCTGCCTCCATCTGATCTTGAAAGACCTTTTGGTCCTCTTCTTCCTCTTCCTCCTGTTCTTCCTCCTGGTGTTCTTCTTGCTCCTGTTCTTCCTCTTCCTCCTCCTCTTTCTCCTCCTCATCCATCTCTTCTTCCTCTTTCTCCTCCTCTTTCTCCTCCTCTTCATTCTCCTTTTCCTCCTTTTGCTTGACATCCTTAAGGTTGCCTTGCTCCTTCTGTTGAATACTTTCTTCAGACTCACAGTGGGTACCAGGTGGTTGTAGGTCCTGATGTAAGGTATCCAGTGTGTATGGAGTTTTCCCAGTGGAGGAGGAGGAGGAACCTTCAATTGCCTTTGCCAAGCCATTGGCTCCATTCTGAGTATAAATGGAACAGACTCGCAGCAGCTTCTCCTGCTCTTCATCGGGCAAGACCTGTCCCATGGCTTTGAAGACTCTAAGCAAGCAGAGGAACAGAGTAGGGAAAAGCTCAGTGTCTCAAAGTCACTTCATAGCTCAACACTCCAGAGTTTGAACTTGCTCTCTGAACTTCACACCTGCCTCTGAAAGGCAGCACAACAGAGCAGACAGAACAAAAAACCACCAGGACCATGTATGCTGAACCAGTTTTCTGGTCCATCTGTTTTAATTCTTATTACTTCTCATTAGAATGAAGACAATAACAGAATTCAATTTCTAGGGTTCTTGGGGGTAAGAAAGCTCACATAGAATGCCTGGCAGAGTGCCTGGCACATAATAGCAAGCAATTAATGATAGCCACTAGTCTGCAATGAAACACTACATAAATATAAAAACTAGCTAATAGGCATGTAAGGCTGGAAATCAGAACAGAACACTGGAGGAATCTGTCCTGGGGGCCAAGGATATGGAGAGCAGTGTGCTGGCTTCTTCTGCATGGAATACAATGTGTGATTCCTTATGGAAGCAGCTACAGGCCAGCCTGGAATAGAGGGAAAGAAAGAAAACAGCAGCAGTTGACTAGACAAAGCTAATGTGGAGGAGAGGCCTGATGAGCACTGTGAATAGATTGTGGGTGCTACAGGAGCTGAGGGGAAGCAGAGAACACAAGGAGGGTATAGAGACTGGGGGAGGGCTTCATGGAGGTGAGGCCCAGGGGTAAAAGGGTGCACGTGGCCTGTAGCCAGAGTAGGCTGGCTGAAGGGTAAGGCCTGTTCCAGGGAGCTGCAGGAAGAAAAGGCTGGGAAGGAAAGTGTGTGCATTATGGGGCAGGACACCTGCCAACTCTGAGGACAGGTCAAAGTTACATTTCTGAAGATCACCACGTTAACCACAGGGAGGACTCAAGGGCAGGACAGGGAAACCTAGAGGCAAGAAGACCATGGAGGCACCTGTCTTCACAATCCAAAACAGTTGGTAAGGGTGGACCTCAGGTCTTGTCGGGAGACATGGGAGGGAGGGAGCTGTAGAAGACAGACACACACAGCAGAGCCCGACTTGCTGACCGATGGAGATGGTCAGACAGAGGAGTATTAAACAAGATGGCGCTGTGCACATACAAGACAGTGCTAACAGCGAAACCACTAAGAGACAGGAGCTGCTAGGGAAGATGAGAGTGAGTACACTTCACAGACAGAGCCTGGCCTCTAAGAGGGAGCCTGCACTGTGGGACACACAGCAGGAGGGAGGGCTGGGGCACATCCTTCTAGAAGTGCCAAGTGTGAAGCATGCATGCTTTGTGGAGGGAACACAAGCCATGCATGCAGACTGGTCACATGTGGCTGGCCACTGTCTTTGGGGACAGAACTAGGATCTACTGACTAGACTGGGAGTCCCTGTTGACAGGACTCATTTCCTATTCCAAGAGGACACTGGTTCAAACGGAATTGATCTCCTGGCTGGGGGAAGATCCTGAAATGCTTACAACTTTATATAGGGAAAAGCCAGGAAGAAACCTTCACCTCCCCTCACTGTCATCCATTAGTGTGATTAATAATAAATATCCCCAGGCACTTGGTGCTGGCAAGCTGCCTTGTCACTGCTGCTCATTACCCATCGGCCATCCCCAGCTTCTAGGGTGCCCATTAGGTGCTCTGGTGAGAGGAGTCATAAGATGCACTACCCACCCCCCACAGTGTGCCTGTCACAGTCTGGGACTGAGGCCAGGCATTTAGGCTGGTGGAAAGAAAGTGGAGTTTAGATTGACAGAACTCATGCCCAGATTCTCATCCCATTATCAACACATCACCATGATTTTAAAGTACTTCAATCCTCAGTCCCTAGATACCTGTAAAAATGAATTTTACTTAAAGGAAATTATCTATTTAAGAAAAAAAGCACAATGCCTGATAATTAACTATCCATGGCATCCTCTGGGAGGAAAAAAAACGAGTTTTGTATTCATATAGTAACAGAAGTCCTCCACCAGAGTTCAATCTATGTGAAACATTATGGAAACTCCAGACTTAAGGACTGGCTACAGGGATCTCTGGCCCTAGGCAATGTGAAGCATACCTAGACATAATCCTTCTATTTTCCACTCTCTAAACAGGTAAATAGATCTAAATTCATTGATTATCTGAGAAAGGTAGGATCTGTGCACAAGGAATGGTACCCAAGTGAGCCACTATTACCAGTGGCATGGGTCACATCCCTCTGATATGCTTGGGCTGGGAGATCTCTATGGTTCAGACTTCTCCACTATGCAGGCACTTCGGATTGGACAGTGTCTTGAAGGCCATTTAATCAAAGCTCCCCACGCTCTTTTCCCTCCCTCCCAAGTATACATGTCCTTCCTTTTCTACTTTGAAGCTTCTTTCATTTTTTTTCTCCTTGAAATGCTAAATGCTTCCCCTTTGATGTTCTATCCTGACTCCTCCAGAAACTGCTAATTTAATTCCCAGTTTCTTATTCATGTCAATTATAGTCCAGAGCTCACACATCTGGCAATGTCTATATAGCTCTGTCCCATCTCCTGGAGCTCGTGCCTTGGGTGAACTTGTCAGCAAGGCCACATTTTTATTTTTTAAGTATGTCTGTAGCTCAGATACTGGTAACTACAGGTTCAAGAAAGATTTTTGGATCAAAAAGATGAATCACAAAACTGACACTGTCTTGGCATCCAGTCCCCCACTTCACTCATTCCTCAGACGCTGGGTCATCTCCTTCCAACAGAAGATATTTCATTCAGTTCAAGGGCATTTACTAAGACCTGTATGGTGACTAGATTTGTGTGATGTGCTGGAGTACAGATAGCTAATGCAGAGATCTTGCCCTCCTTGTAGTCTAGGAGAGGGAAGGAGACACATGGGCAGGGGGAGGAGACACAGCAACACGAATCTCAAATTCAGGAAATATTCAGGAGTCAACAGGACGGGCTAGGCTGTGCTACCACCAAGTGAGATCTATAATGGTCAAGGAGGATCGCTCTGGAGTTGGATTGCCCATCCAAAGGCAGATATTAAGCATACAGTTGAAAAGTAGAAACCGAATTATAGAGGAAAGAACTGGAGTAAGGAGATCTGGGCTGAGTAGTTTATATAGACCAGAAATAAGCTCTGGCATTTCTAGGAGGGTGTGGCATCCAGCATTAATGTAACAGATACAGGGATAAACAAGGAGCTCTGGTTTGGGTAATTAGGTCAAGGTAGTGTTGGTACTGAGTACCAACCAAACTGCAGCAGGTTAAGGAGGAAAAAGAGTGAGAAAAATCAAGATGAGAACCTTTTTGGAGATGGGAAAAGAAAAAGATGCCCAACAAAATACACATGGGCAAAGCAGATGCTACTTGGGTTATTACTCTTTTAAGATGAATAAAACCCCATACCTCAGGCACAATCATGAAGGGTAATAACCAGCTAAGCAAAGGAGACAATGAGGTAGGGCCCTAACAATGCTGACATACTTGCCTCCAAAGCACAGACAGAACAGACCTTGATGCAGTGAAAGACCACCTCAAACTAAGATTGGTGGTGTTGACTATAGAGACAAATCAGCTCAAGAGGGCTCAACCTTAGGTTGAGGGAGACCTGGTACATGCTTTCATCCACTGGAGGAAGCTAGGGTGAAATGGGAGAGCAGCAGGGACTTGAAGTCAATGATGTATGTTCAGAAGAGTCCAGGATGGGAGACAAAGTGGTCAATAAGCAAATGGTCAGACAGAACACTGATGCCTGGCATGAGATCAAAACTTGAAACTCTCCAGTGGCAGCAATGAGCAGTGCTATGTAATTCTCAGGGAGAACTCAGCTACCCAGGCTGAAGAATGAAAAGAACCAGAGCAGGGAAATGAATCCCAGCTTGAGAGGTTGGAAGTCGGACACTGCCAAAGGATTAGTAGAGCAGAAGGTGTTAAGGATGAATGAAATGATACACTACAGACAAGGCTGAGGAAACAAAGAGAAGGAAAGAGATGGAGGTTGGGACACAAGGGAAAAACAGTGTCATGGGATAGGAAGTTCAAAAACCAAAAGGACAAGACATGGTGGCCACCAAGTGGAATACTGGGCTGTCAGCTTTCTGAGTCATGAAAATATGCTGCTGTACACAGTGAAAAATGAAAAATCTCTGGAGTTGAGGAAATGCAGGGGTCAAATGAATTGTTCAAATGAAAGAAATACTGCTCTAGTAAGCAGGAAGAGGATCAGGTACTAAAGGCTTCTAGGAGAAAGAGAGAAGTAGCTTAGGGCCAGGAACTGACAGAGACAAGGGAAAAGAAGACAGCCATGGGTATTTACAGAAATCACAACACTCCAATTGACCATACAACCTAGAGAAAATAGAGTAAAGGGGTCTCCAAAGAGATATGGTTACCATGATAGATAATGCAGAGCAGAAAGGTCACTGAATGTCAGGTTAAACCTTCACTTTGCTTAGAAGGCATTAGGGATTGTTGAATAACTTTCAAAGGTATACTCAGGGAAGCAAATAAAGGAGATAGCAAATAAAGGGCTTGGAGCAAGACTTGGGTCCACTAATGAACACTAGCTACTATTTATTGTGCACTTACTCTGTGCAGGTCACTATGCTAAGCATTCTCCCACTGGCCTCAGTTTAGCCAGGCCTTACACCGAATAACTATAGGCAGCAGCATCCTACCCCTGCCCCCTCCAGACTCAGTTGTCTCATCTGTTATTGGAAGAGATATGGGATTAGACATCCCCAAAAGAGCCTTCCAATTTAGTCAGTCTAATGCTGAGAGGCTCTGAGACTTCCAGGGCCATAACCTCTTACCAGATGGAATTAAGACTTACATCTGAAGGAGTTGGGGGCTGGCCCAGCAAGGTGAGCCCAAGCAGGACTCGATCACCTGGGGCCAATCAAGGTTGGTAGAGCAATTGAACAGCCTCCAGCTCTTTCTTGCTTCCCACTGGCCTGGGGAAAACCGCCGAGCATTCCGTCCTGAAAGAAAACAGAGGCTTAAGAGAAAGAACCATGTGAGTCCTTCACCCAGTCTTCAACCTCAAAAGGGTAAGGCTCCATCTCTCTTCATCTCCCCAAATTTCCACTCTGTAATTTCTATGTACTCAAAGCATCCAGAGTGCCTCCTTTCCATGGCATTGAGAAGAAAGGGGAAAAGGGAGATTTCCCTCCTAATTCCTGCAGCTTTGGCAACTCTAAACGTTTAATAATGGAGTTAAAGGCAGAACTGAGGACACTGGCTGAGGGCTTGGGATGCCTGGGCCCTGGGATTAGGGCTAATTTTCCTCACCAGCCTTGGTGTTGGCCACGATCAGTTCAACGGTCCATCTAAGGATGTAGGTAGGCCGGATCCCAGTGCTCCCCAGCGTAGACAACTCAGAGAACATCCTCTCTAGCAGGGCCTGTGTGAAGGTCTGGGAATGCAGGCCCCTGAGCAGGGGCTGCCAGAACTGGGAGAAGGGCTTTGGCACCAACACGTCACTCAAGTCGATGTTTTCTGGTTTGTGAGGGATACCCGTTGATGGACGGGAAGGGCAATGGGACCAAGATCAAGAGAATGACAGAGCACCAAAGCAAGCCAGCAAGAGGGGTGGGCAGAAGAGAAGAAAAATTGCACACCAAAGAGAAAGAACAGACATGCCCAAGTTCCAACACCAGAATTGCCATTGCAGAACAAGAGGGAAGGAAAGCAGAAGGGCAGGGAAAGAGAAACCAGTTAGTATCTGGCAAACAACAACTGATTCAAAACTAAGTATAAACAAAAGAACTCTTTCTGACTTCAGGTCATCAACAACTCACTGTGTGAATTTGGTTCAGTAACTTCCCCTTTCTGGACCTCAGTCTGAGCATCTGTAACATGAGGATGTTGGACTAGATGACCTCTCAAGGCCCCTTCAATGCTGCTGTTCTAGCTCTCTAGCTAGTGGCTAAATCACATTTGACAAGGCACAACAACAGTGTTAAGAAACCCCACCCTACCCATTCCAACCCACCTTAACCAATTCAACATCACCTAAGGAAAGTCCCATGGCCTGTCAGCAGGACTACCTAGTCTGTTCAGCCAAAGGGGCTGACATTTCAGCCCCACTCCACACTCCAGCCCACTTCTGGAGTTCCCACACAAGAAACACAGAACACTAGGGTTTCAGTGAACACCCAGGACCCTACCTTCATACTCTATCTGCAAAGCTGCCAACTGCTCGAAAGTAGGAATGAGGAAGCCATCATCTAGAAAAGCATCCAGCACAGCATCCCTAAGGTAAATAAACAGTAGTTTAGAGAGGCATGGTTGCACATGCCTATAGTCCCAGCTACTTGGGACACTCAGAGACTGAGGTGAAAGCATCATTATGCTGGGCAGTGGTGGCGTATGCCTTTAGTCCCAGCACTTGGGAGGCAGAAGCAGGTGGATTTCTGAGTTCAAGGCCAGCCTGGTCTACAGAGTAAGTTCCAGGACAGCCTGGGCTACACAGAGAAACCCTGTCTCGACAAAAAAAAAAAAAAGCGCATTATATTCAGAACCACACTGGGTAATTAAAAAAAAAAAAATGAGTCTCAAAAGAAAGTAAAATATAGAAAACACCCTAACAATAAACTCAAAGTCATGAATTTGCTATAGTCCCTTAACTCACAGGCTAATCATCCCAAGTCAGTTAAAAAAGTTAAAGAAGGACTGGGTCTAAGCCTTGTATTTCTAAATGTGTTATACCGGCCCAATGCCCATGAGAGTATCTATATTCATTTCACTTTCATATCGATAAGAGAGAAAAGATCTGAGTGGAGGGTTCTCAGCTGACATTCATTCTAAAGCCAAGAAAAAGCCAGGTTCAAAACTAAGTGTTTTAGTCAAGAGAGACAGCAGAGGTTCTGGCTAGTCAACAAAAGGATGGACTGGGTATTAAGACTATCTTGTACCTAACTGGTACAAATAGGAATAATTATGCTCTAATTGTATTCTGAGAGAAAAGCTTTATTTTAACAGGAAGGGTAATATGTAGGAGGAGCTAAGGGGAAAGGAGCACCAAGAGGAAAAGATGGAGTAAGGAGAGGAGAAGATGAAGTAGATGAGAAGCTCTCGGTAATGAGAGAGAAAAGGAGAGAGAAAGAGAGAGGGGGCATGGAGGCAGAAGTTCACGTGTCTCCACCAGTCAAAGATAGTTTACATAGCTAGGTTGGGTATTAGGTTACACTTCTGATTGAGCATTACCATACTTACAAAGCCCTTGATTAACATTTAAAAAATTGTATAAAAGCCAAATGGAAAAGGGGGGGCACGGGATAGGGGTTTTCTGGGGAAGGGAAATGGGGAAAGGGATTGGCATCTGAAATGTAAATAAAATATCCAATAAAAAAATATATATATATATAAAAAGAAAGTAAAATAGGCTGGATTGGTTGTTTAAAGTTGAAATGACTTAAGGGGCTGGAATATGGCAATATCTCAATGGTAGAAGATTAAACATAGTGTGCATAAGGGCCACAGTCTAATTCCCAGTACCAAGAAAAAAGACCAAAAGGCACACTAGAACGAAACTGACAAAAAGACACCTATTCCTGCAACACTTCCAAACCAGCTGTAGTCTCTGGTTTAAATGGCCAAAGTACCAGTGGTAGAGACTAATCAGAAGATAAAGCTTTAGGCTTCAGGCTCCTGGGACAGGGACTGGGCCAGAATCTGGAATCAGTGGGCTTTGAACACTCACATACCAAACATGTGGTGATCTAGGCCACATAAGTGAGAACAGTGGTGACTAAATAACTCAAATCGCAGAATAAAAGTCTTAGGCTGACAGAAGAAATTAAATGCCTGGGATGACCACGTGCTTTTAGACCTCAGTTCCTACAATGTTTTTGTTTCTCCTGTCCGTTTCTCTATCCTTCACACTGGCTACCTTCTTCTTTTAGATCCTAGAAGTAGAAATGCTAGGTATGCAACTGCTAGTCTGGATATGACTCAGGCATCCTTACAGAGAACCCAAATCAAAGTTAGAGGGGTCGAAAACATCAGAAATAGGGGAGATTTCTCAACTTCAGCTAGCTCAAACCTAAACCACAACAGCGGGGTCTCCACAGTTACTGGCTTGCTAAGAGCCTCTCCTAACTGACTAGATCTAGCAGGTGTCAAGCTTTCAAGATGTCCCAGTACTAGAGGGATGCCAGCACAGTCAGCTCCTTCTAGCCAGCAGACTAGGCTTGAGAACACAGCTATCTCTCCACTCATCTCATATAAGAATCCTAAAACTTAAAGTAACCTACCAGTTGCCTGCTCAGAACAAAAAGCCAGATACTACTATGTAAGGCACAGAAGTAATTTTCTTCCAGCTGCTGGGGAAGCTGTTCCTCAAACCTTTGATGAAGGGTAGAGCTAAGAAGTCTAGCATGGGTAAACTCTAATGAAATGCCTTTGGAACTGAGCACCGTGGAGTATAGATATTGAATGCAAGCACTAGGGAGGCAGAAGCAGGTAAATTTCTTTAATTTTTTTTAGGTTTTTTTTTTTTTTTTTTTTGAGACAGGCCCGGGCTGTCCTGGAACTCACTCTGTAGACCAGGCTGGCCTTGAACCCAAATATCCACCTGCCTCTGCCTCCCAAGTGCTGGGATTAAAGGCATGCGCCACCACCACCCGGCAGCAGGTAAATTTCTATTTGAGTTCCAAGACAACCTTGTCTACAACAGCCACAGCTACACAGGGAGACCCTGTCTCAAAAACAAAACAAACAAGCAAAAACCAGCACCATCACCTTTGGGACTAAAGACAAAGGAATCCTACCTTACATGGCAGGCTTTCATCTAAACTCACCAACATCAGATCTAGTGTAGATTCTTTGCAACTCTGCATCTTAGATTTCCTTGAACTTTCCTTTCCTGTAGGGCCAGCATTGCCTCCATAGTTTTTTGTTTTATCTTCTTTCTTCCCTTTGTGGCACTGAGGATTGAAACTAAGGCCTGTGTATACTAGACCACTGCTCTACCACTGAACATCACACTCGCAGCCTTCTTCCACAGCTTGTGGGCTCAAGTTCTCCAAAGCCCCTTCACACTGAATTTAGGCACAATACACAAGAGCAAGTTCTGCCTACTCTGGTTGAATTGAACACTGTTTGTGGACAAGGCAACACACAGCCATGAGAGGAGGGAACCTCGCCTAGCCTCTAGCAGCCATGACCCAAGGTCTGTCCTCTGTCTGCCTAGCCATGATTACCCAAAAGATACTGACATCTTCTAAGAGCTGTTTGAAAAAACAGACTAGCAGCACTCAAGACTAGGTGATAAAGTGTTATATATCAAAAGCATTTTTCTATTTATCAAGTCTGTCACATTCTATGTGACAAATGGAAAAGGTTGCCAGGGACTGCATGACTACCCAAATTTATAACCCTGGTTATTCAGTAACTCACAATAGGCAACTTGGTAGCTAGGCTGGAGACAGATAATACAGAAGACAATCACCATTTAGGGTAAGAGGATTTACTCTAGGATTTCCTGCAATAGAAATCAGCAAGCTAGAACATGACAACTGTTATCTCTTTCTGGTACTAGGAGTTGAATTCAAGGCATTGAACATGCTAGGCAAGCATGATACCACTGAATTATATTCCCAGCCAGTTTTCTTTTCTCCCCCTCAACTATTATTTTTGAGACAGAATCTCACTAAGCTGCTCAGACTGGCTTTGAACTCATTCTGTAGCCCAAGCTGTGAATTTGCAATCTGTCTGCTCAACCTTCAAAGTAGCTAGGACTACAGGTCTACATCACCAACTATGTCTTGTCTTGAAACCCAATTTCAATGAGGCTGGTACCCTCTACTGTAGAGAATAGGCAACCCTGAGTTACCAAGTTACAAACCTGTTCTCCCATGAAATGCTCTTGAGTTCTTCTAGGATGCATTGTACACGTGGGGAAAGGTTATTCCACACCTTAATAGCCTGAAGTAAATGCCTGTATTTCTCCAGCACCTGACAGCAAAGAGAGTCCAATCAGAAGTCTGACTGTCAAGGACCCCACCCCAAACCCCTCCAGGATCTCTTCTCATAGGACCTCAGCACTGTCCTTAAGGGAACAGGACAAAGCATGCATGGTGGGCCCACAACTCCTTTATTAGCCCAATAACTAAAAATAACTTGGTTTTTTCCTTCTCCCACTCTCCCCAGTGCAAATCCTCTGTGGCTCCCAATCATCAGAGGTTCTGATACTTAGGTGCCTATTGGGAGCATTTGGTTTGAGATGAGCAGAGATCTTTGGGCCAAAGGGTAAAAAGCAAATGGGAGAAATGAGTTATACAAGCAAGAGAATTGTTGAGACCCAGGTTGCAATCCTAGTTCTGTCATGCACTGTGTATATAACCCTGAATCTGTCCTTTCCGTCATCCACAGGTTTCAATCTGTGAAAAAGGGAGGACCAAAATGGTTTCCGAGCCTTCCTATACATATATGTACACCTTAAGTCTCATCTGATCTAGGGATGCTCTTAATCTCCACCTGCTGGCCATCTTGAGAATCATAGGGCTATACAGCTGTACCCCATTCCCAGTTCTCCACACTAGAGCAAATAGTCCACCAACTTCATTATCTACTTGCTCTCTTCCATCAGCTCACAGGATCATCTGATTAGACCCTGCTGGTCTCCTTCCATCCTCTCCAAGAAGTATCTTTATGCTTTGCCACTTTTCTTCCAAATTCTCTGAGAAGTTCCCTCATGCTTTGCCACTTTCAAATTCTTTCTCAAGACTTCTCTTTCAGGTAGCTGGCAAGATGGAAGAAATGACTAGGATAGGTGACAGCATACAGCACCAAGGATACTTACCTTAAACTGTTCCTCTTCATATGATACCAGCAATTCTCGTGCTTTTTCTGAAAACAGAATGAAAAACAGTGAAGGAAGCCTAGCCTCTCATTCTCTCTGGGAATCTGAGCTTCTTGTACCTTGAGCTATAAGCTGACAACTAAAATTCCTTCCCTACTTACTTCACATAACTCAAAAAAGGGGGAGCAGCACCAGCCGAACCAAGTGTGCCCTCCCCTCCCCACCCTGGGCCCCAGGTGCCAGCACGGGAGAACTCCGGGGTAAGCCCCCACCCTGCCTGTGAACGCCCCATTTCAGGGCAAATGTAACATCCATTCACCATAGAAACTATCCCAATAAGATAGTTTGCGACAGTGTTTTATTTTGTTTTAATCCTGGGACTCCACCATAGCATACAGAAAATAATCTATCAAGGAAAAAAAAGCAGTACTGACCCCAAGCTTGAGTGTTCCAGGAACATGCGCCCCTCTTTGCCCCATGAATACCTACCATACAACTCCCTATGTCTTGAAGATGGTTCTGGATGAGAAGCTACCTCTTCATTGCCTTTAGTGTTTTCATCATCCTCGACAGCCAACTCTTCACCTTTGTCGTCATCCTGAGATTCTGGTATCTCTTCAATTATATCATCAACAATAATTTCACCTTCATCTTCTTCAGGTTCGTCTGCTTCTACCTGGTCCTCATCCAACTCCCAGGTTTCTTTCAGGCTGTCTTCCAGTTGCCGGCTCCAGTATGTCTTCTGGAGCCAATTGAGAACAAAGTAGCAACCTAGAAGAGGCAGGGGTGGATACAAGATATATGCCATAGGACCAATTATGGGCAAATAATTAGCAGGTCCCCAGTTCTCTGGGCCTCTATTCTCATTTTGTATGCATAATGGGAAAGTCTAAGGAAGAGACTTGGCTCTAAGGCTCAAATCTCAAATATTTGCATATATCCTCTCTTGTATTCTCCTGCTCACTGGTATCTTTCCTGGGGGTGGGGGTTGGGGGATATAATGCTAGCTTTAGACATGGGTGCCAACTAAAGCAAGGGGTGGTAAGTGGAAGAACTGAAACCTAGGTATACCAGCTACTTATATGGCCTTAACAAAGTCTCTTCCCTTTTCTAGATCTCAGTTTCCTGATTACAAGGGAAGAGACTAAATCGGGGATTTTTAATCAAGATGGAATGAACATAAAAAGAATGCCTGAGTTCATGACACTATGGTTTGTTTACAGCTCTCAAATCACCTTTCAGACAACCATACTACCTACAGAGCAAAATTTAAGAGGAAAGCAATACCCTACCATTAAAATAGCAAAAGGGACCAGAACAGAGGCTATACAGATGGCTCAGCAGTTAAGAGCAATTACTGTACCTGCAGAGAACCCAGGCTTAGATTCCAGCACCCAGAGCAGATGACTCACAACTGCCTGTAACCCTAGTTTCAGGGGACCCAGCAACCTCTCCTGGCCTCTAGTAGCCACATACAAATAGCGAACACACACTCATGTACATAAATAAAAAATAACTCTGAGATTTATAAAAGAACCAGACTAATACACTGCCAAGCCATATTAAAACATGAAACAAGGTAATATTAATCCTGATTTCATTTTTTCATACTTTCCATATGGACTTTTTTTCCCTATGAAAAGGCTACAGTAAGCTTGTGAAAGCCAAGCCTTATATTGTAACCAAAAAGAGTCAATAATATATTTCACTTGTTCCTGATACCAAGTACAACCTTCCTTTTTGTTCCTCTTCCCCAAATGCCATCCAGCCCAGGCTCATGAGCTTAACACACCCCTGGCACTCACCTCGGCGGCAGTCATTTATATGGGGCATTTTCTTATGGGTCAACTTGTGGCGGAGTTCAACAATCCATTCCGGAATGTTCACCTGATTAGGGGTGGAGAATGAGTTTAGTTAGAAATGAGAAAATAATAAAGCTTGCAGAAACTCAGGGACGAATCACCCTGGCCATCCATCTCAGTGAAGTTTCCAGTCTTACTGGTGGTTAAGATTACAATCCAGAGGTCCTGATTATATTTTACTGTTCATTGGAAATAGTCTTAACATGAGAAAAGGCAATTACCCCCAACCACCAGCCATTCTCCTTCAAGAGATTTCTGTGATGGGCATTACTAATAACCCCAGTTTCCCTTTGCCCTTTTCGTCTTCCTAGGTACCTTTCTTCTTCCTTGCCTCTCATAAGAGCTCCAGAAGTTTTTCTTCATGGCTGAGAACACACCTACCATAAACCCCTATACAACTAACATACTTACTGAAGCCAGAAATATCTGGCATTCTTTGCTGCTTGGTTGAGCTGTTTCTTTCCTCAGATTGCCAGCTCCATGAGAGCAAGCATTTGACTGCTACTCTCTTTTGTGTCCCTACCCAATGGTATAGTCAGGCTCCTCACGCTCACTGGGCCACTCCAAACTAGTAGAGCTGGCCAAGCCTACTGAAATGTAAGTCATGGGAAATAAGGGAACAATCTTCTTTAAAACTGGACATTCAATTGTTCAGTCAAAATCTTCTGGTATAGGCTCCAACAGCACAAGAAACAATCCTAAAAACTGACAAATGGATTGCATTGACACTTTTTAAGTTTTTGCACATCAAAGAAAATAACAGAGCAAAGAGAGCACACGGCTTAGAACATGGGAGAAAATCTTTTCCAAGTGTATATCATACAGAGCATTAGTAATAAAGAATCCAAAAAAATTAAACATTACCCAATCAATAAATGTAATGATGTACAGTTCTCAAAGAAACATACATGGCCAATAAATATTTGAAATAGTGCTTAACAGCCTCAGTCATTAAGGAAATACTAATTAGGGCCGGGCGGTGGTGGCACACGCCTTTAATCCCAGCACTTGGGAGGCAGAGGCAGGCGGATTTCTGAGTTCGAGGCCAGCCTGGTCTACAGAATGAGTGCCAGGACAGCCAGGGCTACACAGAGAAGCCCTGTCTCGAAAAATTAAAAAAAAAAAAAAAAAAAAAAAAGGAAATACTAATTAAAGTTTTTCAAGATTTGATCTCAGCCCAGTCAGGATTGGTATCATTAAAAAAAAAAAAAAAAACAAGCAACAGTAAATGCTGGTGCGGATGTGGGGGAAGGGGTACCCCTCTTCACTGCTGGCAGGAGCATAAACTGGTATGGCCAGTAGAGAACCCATATGGAGGGTCCTAAGAAACTAAAATGAAAATGATCCTATGATGCACCTACACTATTTGTAGGCACACACCCAGGGATTCTAAGTCAACATACTTCCAAAGTAAATACCCCCACCCCCACTAGCTGGGCAGTGGCGGTGCACGCCTTTAATCCCAGCACTTGGGAGGCAGAGGCAGGCGGATTTCTGAGTTTGAGCCAGCCTGGTCTACAGAGTGAGTTCCAGGACAGTCAGGGCTACACAGAGAAACCCTGTCTCGAAACAAAAGACAACAAACAAACAAAAAAGAAACAAAAGAAATAAACACCCCCACTTACTACTACCCTGATTTATAATAGCTACAATATATAATGAGCCTATAGGTCTATCAACACGTGAAGACAATATGGAACAGACACTGAATGGAATTTTATTCAGCTGTAAAGAAAAATGAAAGTATGGTATCTTCAGGAAAACAAATGGAATTGAAGATCAGTATGTGAACCAAACAAAATAAGCCAGACTCAGAAAGACAAGTGTTTCAAAACTTTTCTCACATGCAGAATCTAGACTTAAATGTATGTATGTCTGTGTATATGTTTAGGGCAAAGAATACAGAAAGAGGAGTGTGAGCAAGGGAGGAAGGGAACTAATGAAAGGAACAAGGAGAACAAGGAAGGCTAATGGAATGTGACATGCAAGCACCAGGAAGGATTATTTGAGAGAAGAGGGGGTGGGGATAGGAGTGGAAAGCAGAGAAGGGCAAATAAAAACTGAAGTATAATAATATATGTACACATGTCGTAGTGGAACACGTTATTTCACACGTTAACAACAACAAAAAACTTGAAAGCTAAGAGTCTGAAGCTTCTACTGGTTTACCTGGTAGTGATGAGATAAACTGGCTGATTTGCATACTTTAACCCATGACCTACTTAGGAAGTCCTCCTAGAAAAAGAGAATGAGCAATGCACCTTTCACACATACCTCCTGAGCCAGGTATTTGAGGGGAAGGTTAGAAGATTTTGTCTTCCTCTCTGAGATAAGATTCACAAACCTGGGTTGGGAGAGAAATAAGTGGCATAGTCCAAAAAACTGTTTTACTCAAAATTCCATGTGAAGTTACCTTTCTACTGACTGCCCTGTTCTTATGCTTGGTGTCAGCCAGAGCAGGGATAGTCCCTACCCACCCTAACATTGACTAAGGGCTCTGCTATGTACTGAAACAGCACAGACAAATAATACACTGTTCTCGTCTTGGCAAATTTGGTCTAGAATAATCATAACATATGGTAGAACACAATATGCTATAGATGTCAGAATGGGGAACACAGATAAATGACAAAAACAGAGAACAAAGGGGGAAGACATCAAAACAGAGATTGAACAATATAAGGCTTTGTCACATGAGAAAACTCAGTGGTAACCCTCCCCCCAACATGTATGAAATGTTCTGAATTTCACACCTCCTACACATTCTAGGAGGAAAGGAAGAACAGAAGAGAGAAAACTTTCTGGAAAATAGAGAGTTGTATGGACAAGACATAGCTGTGAACAAGACATAGTCATGGCCAAGTTTTAAAAAAAATCACAGGGGGCTGGAGAGATGGCTCAGTGGTTAAGAGCACCAACTCCTCTTCCAGAGGTCCTGAGTTCAATTCCCAGCCACCATACGGTGGCTCACAACCATTTGTAATGGGATCTGATGCCCTCTTCTGGTGTGTCTGAAGACAGCAACAGTGTACTCATATACGTAATATAAAGAAATTAATTTTAAAAAAAATCACAGGTTGATTCACACACAAAGACCCATCCGTGGCTTTTTGTTTCAGGGAGCGCCCGAAAACCAAGCCTTTGAAATCCATGTTTACCCGCCCCCAGTTCCCAAAGTCAACCCCGCAGTCTTACCTTCTACAGGTCTTACCTGACCAACGCCATGCCATAGAGCAGTCTAAGTTCATCAGAGCCCAAGCTACCGGTTGCATCGATGAGCTTACATCGTATCAGGTCAGCAGTAGACGCCACTGCCAGCGGCAGTTCGTTGCCTAACCTAAAGGGCCACAGTCCAGCACCATCATAAAATCCTTACATGGTTCCATCCTCTACCACTAAGCTTGGTTGTTGCACTATACTCCCATTACACATTGAAAAGTGCACGGAGATACAAAACACGGTGGGAAAGACAGGGTAAAGTCCCTGAGATCCACCAGTAATAAAAAAAATGGAGAAGCTGGCTGGGGTATACAGGACATCATCAACAGTTGTGTGGACACAAGTCAATTCCCTCCCCCTCAAGCTATTTAGCTAGAGACGCCCCAAATCTTTATACCTCCCTCTCTCATCAAACGAACTGAGCCACCTCAATCCTGAATCTAACCTAAAGGGTGACAGTCCAATTCCTAACTGGAACAAGAAAGCCACTGTAACATAGCAACCTACTCCTTTAGTCCCGGCTCTGGTCCCTTCTATTTTACACGTAAAACTTAAGCCTCACAGACACAAAAATATTATTGGAACATACTCCCTACTTTCCTTCGATGGGATGAGTACAGGAGTTTGGCTGCAACTTTTCCTCAGGTTCTTAGGAAGGAGTGAGGCATCACCAGCACCCAGGCAAGAGGGTTGACCCAGCCGCCTTACCTGCTCCTCCATACTGTAATTCGGTTCAGTGCGTACTGCTGCAATTTCTGATCGTCACAGAACAGATAAACCGTCACTTGCTCCCATTCAGCCCTGCTGAGCCAGGAGACTACCATACTCCTGGTACTTGGCGACTCTGGCTGGCTCTCGTCGAAGGACTGCTCGTCCCATGCACGCCACACGCGATCCATCCCTGGTAGCCAAGACCAGGCCTATGCCCGGATTCCCACCTGAACTGAAGTACGCAGTCTGCCGCGCGCTTCACACAGCCTTCTCTCCAACCGGCGCCCACATTATCAGCCAATTGGAGAGCATGACCCCGATATAAGCCCGCCTCTCAACGTTAGTGTGGCCAATAGGAACGTGGGACACTCGGCTTACAGGATTCTGTTGCCACTTTCTACCGGAAGTGTTCATTCACAAAGGTGCCTTACCAGAACTACAGTCGCTTCAGCTTCTAGGTTCTGCTATTTTCCTGGCTGTTGAGCGTCGTCTGTCCCAGACTGGAACCGGTGTGCCCGGATTCCAAAAAGAAAAAAAAAAAAAAAACAAAAAAAACCTTTGCGCCCCTTGGCGGTCTACGGAGGAATTTTTCTTCATTACTGTACTTTCTTAGTTAAGGTGCTTTTAAGTTTCGTGGTGGGTTTTTTTTTTGTTGTTGTTTTTGCTTTTGCTTTTTTTTTTTTTTTTTTTTTTTGGCTCCACGAACAGTTACTAATCCAGCAGGTTACTTTGGACACAGAAGAAGAACTACAGAGAAGATTTGGTAGAACAAAATCGGCTTTCTTGACAAGTACTGAGTAAATTAATATCACCTTGTTTGGAGGAAGGAAAAAGAACAGTGTGAGACGGTTCGGGGCCAGTAAAAGATGATAATAGGGGCAGGAAGTTAATATTAGCAAAGTGCATGCATGAAAGTGTCAAAACGGCACCTGTCAACATATAGCTGTCTCCTTAGAGGTCTTCCAGAGCCTGAAATATACAGAGGCAGATGCTCACAGCTAACCACTGATCTGATCAAGGGGTTCCCAATGAAGGGGTTAGAGAGAAGACTGAAGGAGCCGAAAGGGTTTGTGACCTCATAGGGAGAGAAATAATACCAATGAACCAGAGCTCCCAGGGTCTAAACCACCAGTCTGGTAGCACATAGGGAGAGACCCATGGCTCCAGCTGTGTATGTAGGGGAGGATGGCTTTGTCAGGCATAGGTGGGAGAGGAGGTCCTTGGTCCCATGAAGGCTGGATGCCCCAGTGTGGGGGAATTTGTGGTTGAGGAGGTGGGAGTAGGTGGGTGGGGGCATATCCTCATAGAAGCAGGAGGAGGGGAATGGGATGGGGGTTCCTGGCTGGGGGGGGGGGGAAATTGGGAAAGGGGATAACATCTGAAATGCAAATAAAATAATCAATAAAATATTATAAAAATTAAATTAAAAAGAAAATGTCATAATGGGACCCATTATTTTATATGTTAAATAAAAAAGCATTAATATGAAATAGGTAAGCTGGTATGTGCCTGTTGCACAGTGATTTTGAAGCCTCAATGAGTGGAATTAGAATTATCTTGAGAGTATAGAGATCAGGGTTCTAGTCTTACCTTTCCTTTGCCACTATCAATGTGACCTTGGACAAGTCTCTGCCCTTTTCCTGAGTTGGGTTTTGTTTTGTTGTTTTGTTTATTTGTATGATGAGGTTATTAGTCTAGACTCCAGTTATGTACCACATTCCCTGTGCAAATTCACTCAGTTAATACTCTTTCCCTTACTTCCGTATGACTCCTCCTACCAGTCATGGAGGACTTTCATGCTTATCTCCCTCTGCCAAGGCATCTATTGTGTTCTTCTTTAAGCATTCTCCTTATGATGATAGCCTGAATAAAATAATTTCTCTGATTGTCCTGTGCATTTTATCATTTTACTGAGGTTGGTTTTGTCTTTATTAATTTACAAATGAGAAAGCTGAAGCTCAGTCTCGTGGCCTCATATGGGACTGTTAAGAAAGTAGGTAAATGAGCAAGAGGTGGCTGTATGGTTCAAATGGTGTACTGTTCTAGCAAAAGACTGGAGCGCAGCTCACTGTTAACTCCAGCACCACAGAGACCCAACGTCAGTGGCTGCATCTAGCACCTGGATTCATATAATATACCCCAACACAAATACACATAATTAAAAACTCTAACGAATTAAGAAAATGTGTTTTCTTAAGTTATGTGGAACTCTAAGGCTAGGCTCAGTTTAAAACTCTTAGATATGGAGCCGTGCACTTCCTGTTTACTACTTATGACCATGAGAGCTTAAACACAGGAGTCCCCAGTGCTTAACACACTCTGTCCCTACTAGTTAGCTATGTTTGATGTTTATTGGATGGTTCCTGAACAAAGGCATTACTGTGGTGTTTCTTGGATCCTCTTTTTGATAAATATCAAGATTTAGTTTGTGTCTGAGTGTTTGTTTGCATGTATATCTATGTACCAAGTGCGTGCTAACTCCCACTGCTGTCCCTGCCTCTCTTAATCTCTGCCTTGCCTGTGCATTTCTGCCTCTCTCCTTATAGCACTGCTCCCCACCTCTGCAGTTTCCCCTCTGCCTGTTTGCCTCCACCTCATCTACACCCTGCCTCTCTGCCTTTTCACCCCTGCCTCTGCCTCTTTACTTCTCCCTCTGCCAGTGCTTCCCTGACTCTACTGTTTCTCTGCCCCTCTGCCTCTGTCTTTTCCACTTCACCCATCTGAACCTCTGCCTGTCACTTCAGCCTCTACATTTCTGCCTCTGCCTCTCTGTGTCCATGCTCTGTTGCTCCCCTGCCTCTTTGCCTCTGTATTTCTGCCTCTCTGTCCACTACTCTGGGTCTCCCACTCTTGCCTCTTCCTGTCTACAGATGCTTTTGTTGCTCCACCCCTGCTCTGTGCACCTCTTTGCCTCTCCAAACACCACTTCCCCCTCTCCTCTGACTTTTTGCCTCATTACCTGCCTCTGCCTTTCTGCTTCTATTGACCTGAATTAGCAGGATGTTCTTGAGTAAAGGTCTCTGAGGGGAAGGATCAGGAAATAAAAGTAATAGAAAATTTGGGATCAGGAGGTCTTGCCTAAGCTGTCTTATGCCAAGCAAGTTTATTAAGCCACACAGTTTCTTACTTACTGTTGGCAGGGGAGAGGGAGGGCTAGTCAAGGTCAGCAGAAAGCTAAATGATACAATGATGGCAAAGAGAACACAGAATGCTTCAGACACAGTTGCCTTCGGACTGATAACCACAGCCCCAGGGAAGAGTCATCCCGGAAACTGCAACTCTGACTCCTTTGAGGCCCTGACCCCAGGCCCAGAAAGGGCCCTGCTAAGTCAGCCCCTTGTCTTTTCATCAGGACCACTGAGAGAGCCATGGATGGGCCTGGGTCCCAACAAGTTCCCTTATTTTTTAAAAGCTAGATAAACTGTTAGTGTTTTGATGTCTAGAGACCCTGACACCCTTTAAACTAACAAATGCCTCCAAATATTTTCAAAGAAATCACTAACACAAGTAATCTGGGCATAATATTGAATAGATGTTGAAGGATGTTAAAGGGGTTAAATCCTTGTAGCTTGTATAATAAATCTTTGGCTAACCCCAAACAGGATGAGCGTGGCCAGGTCACTAACTCATTTCTTGAAGATTAATAAATATAATCTAACATTCTCATGATGACATGTTCTATGCAGATGATTTTTAACTCCCATTTCCATTCAGACTCATTAGAGCTTAAAGGAGTAACACAGACATATCTAAAGCTAGAATGACGCTGTAAAGTGTTGTTGTATTGCTTGTACTGTATCTTTTAGATGCAATACCACAACTTTTAGGACATTTAACTTAGATTCTAGTTTTTTTATATGCACATTCTTCTACAAAGGCATTATAAGCAAGCTGATTTAAAAAAAACGGCAGTTTGCAATTTGGGGGTAAAGCCCACTGTGGGAACAGCTGCAGATTCTATAGCATTTCCTACCATAAGAAATGCTAGTTGAAACCTGACCTAAAATCTCTACTTCCTATTAAAAGCTTGATGTGGTTCAAGGAAGACCTGTTGTCCAAAATCACCATACTGTGTATCAGGTGCACAAGAACCATAACAAGGAAAGGCTGCCGAAGCGAAAGAAGGCTCTTATGAGCAGAAGAGTAGTTTACACAATTAGAAGAAACAATTGATACAGGTCAATTTGAAGTATCTCCCACTCTCTTGAATAGAGGGACTCCCAGTCAGTAAAATATGCAGGGTTAACACAGGCAGTGAGTTCAAACATTAAATGACCATGCCATAGTTGTTCATTTTCTCCAGAAGTCACATAAACAACCACATTGTTCAGGGCTGTGGGTAATAGCCAAAGGTCCAGCTGAACTTTTCCCTCTGGAGACATTATAACAGGGTGTGGCCAATGAGACGGTCCTAAGTGCCAATGACCACCTTTGGCATCCATGTAGTGGGTAGATTGACAGGCAGCCATTGGGGGGTCAGTGCTTAGAGCAGCTGACAAGGGTGGGTCCAGATACCTACAGGGACTGATGCCAAAGGCAGCCAATGATTAGAGAAGTTACTCAACAGACTTTTTTTCCGAGGGAACAAAGCTTAATTTACAGAGCTGGCACTCCCTGTGGCCAGCAGGAGAACTATGAACTCTTTTAACATCTAGGGGCTTGCCAGAAAGAGAAGAAAAGAGAGAAAATTCACAGGTACACACACACACTGGATAAAACAAAAGGCAGAGTCTAATAACTTCATACACACAAACATACATGCATACACACACACACACACACACACACACAGACCTACAGAAGACATATACACATTCACACATGGAATGGTTAGAGCAAGGGTCCAGCAAGCAGACTCCAAACATTTCACACATACATACATACATACATACATACATACATACATACATACATACATTAGTGGGTGGAGCAAGCTCCAACACACTCAGACAGGCTTTACATATATATGTAAATACATATACCCACACCCACAATTGTTTCATCCCCCATTCACTAAAACCTTACACACATAAACCCACACATACGCATAGTTGATGGACAGAAGAAACAATGCGCCAACCCACCATATACATAAACCTTACCCATGCACATAGTTGATGGGTGCTTCAACTCTCATACTTTATTCTTTCTTCCATTACTTACACATCCCAGCAAAATTTTTCAAGCAGTATACAATTACAATGTGATTACATTTTAGTTTCCTTCTAGTGAATGGTTATGAAAATACAGTGTGTTCCCCAATACCTTTACAAGAAACAACATTACATAGTACAGGTAAAGAAAAAAAAATCATTCCCCAAAACCTATGTACATTCATAACTAAGCAACTTGTTATAGATGAACAAAGTGTGAGCAAGCAAGGGAGTTTTCTCAGCCAGTTTCTCTTACTGGCAGGCAGCAATTTGCAGTTACAAAGAAAGAATGAATTATTTATCTTTAAAAGTAATCTTGCAAGTATCTTAAAAGAATCAAAAATCTAAACTTTTATATAAAAATCAGTCCTATCTACCTTAAATTCTTAGAATGCACATCTATTCATCAGCAATTCTTATTAAATCATATTAGGAAGCTGAGGGCAAAAATGAGTAGAAGAAATCAATCAGCAGCAGCAGCAGCAGTGAGAGTCATGTCAGCCAGTGCTGCCATTGTTCTTGTTCCCTGACCATAAAGGGTCCCTAGCTTAACTAATAAGAGTGTGCCTTTCTGAACTTCAGATTGTTCCCTAAGAGTTTCTACATCAGAGCCAGTAGCAACATCATCTCAACCTAGCTTCACTAACAATTTTATTTTTCCAAATGTTTTCTAAGAGTGGTGGTCACAGCCGACAATCTGCATCTCTAAGTTCTTTCCTAGGGTAGTGATTGAATCACTAACCTGCTCCAACAGCAATGCCTGGAAGAGACCAAGCATTAGTATTGTGAGTGCCAGAGATACTGCCCAACGAGGGGCTAGAAGTTTCCTTAGAGTTTTCATACAATTCTTAGATCAAGACAGAAGTGAGGGGAGCAAGAAGGGCAGAACTCTGTAACAGCATGAAGTCCTCAGGACACGTGGTCCTTGGGACTGTGCCACAAGGAGGCTCACCCATGAGACTGTGGTAACCTGTAGGCCAAATTCCATGAATTCCAAAGCCATTTGTCATTCCTCCTGCTTGGCCCTCCCTCAGCACCTAAGAAATTATCTTCATCCAGACCAGGTGGGCACCTCCAAGACAAGTCAAGGAGCACCTTAGGCCATGCATTCAGAGGCACAGAATTCTTTAGAACCATGGAGTGGGAATTCCATTCTGGAAACCAGGGCACAGGATTTTCATTGCATACTTGGAAGCATCCATCCAATGGGGTAACTTGTGGGTGATTAGAGATTGGAAAACTAAATTGATGGGTGAAATTGATGTTTACAAAACTCTCCTGTACTCCAGAGACATACGCTTTTTGGATCACTTGGATTAGAGGGACAAATCCATGGTGACCCACCAATGACAAATAGGAATGATGGATGAAAGTGCAGTGCACAGCAGGCAGCACATGAGAAATACCAGGACTGTCGAAAACACTATACCATTAGTAAACACTCTAGTTGCTGAATCCTTCCAAGTAACTGGGTGGGTCAAAGTGAGATCAGGTACCTAAGCCCAATAGACACCCACACTTTCTACCAGCGGGGTGGAAAATAATGCCAGAACTGTTTAAAACAAGCGAGTAGGAGAAAGAAGTTGCCCTTTGTCCTTGACCGCTCGAATTCCTTTAGCAGTAAAGTGTTTAATCTGTTTCCAAGTCTGGAACAGACGCTTCTGGGTAGACTGGATAGGATGCTTTGGGCTCTGCTCTGCCTTGAAATTCATCATCTTCTGCATTCTCAACTTCTGGCACCTGTGATGCAGCCATCGCTTTTGTAACCTGGGAGTGTTCGACAAGACTCTCGGGAACCCAAGACGGACCATCAGCTTCCTGTGGGAAAACTCAGATATAACCTTTCCCATACATTAGCATGGAATCAGGCCTGTACCAATTCCCTGTGGCAAATTTTTCCACAACCTCTCCTTCCAGGGCCTGTTTACTCCTTAAATGCTGTGTAGCTGTTAATACCTGTAGATTATCCCTATTTTTATCAAGCAAAACTTTACTAGATCCATGTGTCTTTGAGGACTGTAAGGGATACCTGTTTTATGCGCAATTCTAAAGGTGGTGGTACAAAACTTCTCAAAAGCATCAAAAGTATAGAAAGGAGTATTATCTGTATTTCAACACTTCTGGAAGGACAACTACAAAAATGACAGCAGGCAGTGCATAATGCAATACTCAACAGCGTGCATCCATCCAAAGGCCATAATGTATTAGGCAGTAAGTCTAAAGGATTAACACCATAACAAGGAGCAGGTAGAGAAGCTATTCAAGCAAAGCAGTCTGGAACAATTTGTTGTGCCTGTTCTCCAGATAATTGAAATTGACACCAAAGTGTAACAGATGGTTGATGAGGGAGTACATGAGATTCTGTACCTTGCTTAAATCAAACCGACTCAGTAAGCACCTGAATAAGATGGTGAGAGGCTACATGTACAATTTGATTTACCTCTGCCAAAGGACCAAGGAGACCAGAATGTACTCAAATGTATTGGAGAAAATAAGGTGCCTCCCAATTTTGGAGCTGTTGCTGAACCTGTTGAAACAAATGAAACAAATGTTCTTTATCCCCAATCCATTTTATAAAAGCACCAGGAAGTATTTGGGAAACCTGTCCAACAAACTATCAACATAAACATTCAGAAGTTCAGGGAATAACCTCAAAGCTTGGAGTAAAGCAAACAGACAAAGTTTCTGTGTCTCCATCGATAATAAGGTGACTCACTGCCTGTAAGAGGTGAGAAACAAATTTGTGAGAGAGCTCTTCCAGACTCTGAAGAACTGATGGACATTCCTCAGAGGTCTATGGTAGACAGTCTCTGAGAAAACGGCTGAGCACTGGCATTAATTTGATCATAGGAAGTCCCTGAAACTTGCCACATTCACTAGGCCCACTCATTGCCAGAGTAAACAATAAAGGCTGATGAGAGTTGCTCTCAGACAAGCCAAGCTGCAAAGAAGACTCTATCATCGGACCAACTGCCAGGAAGAAGCAGAAACCAGCTGAGCTGCCTGGAAGAGGTTTACACCAACTGAGTTGCCTGGAAAGGACACTCTCCAAGTCTTACCATGTAACAGAGTGTAAAAGTAAACTTTATTCTCCTGATGTAAATGCCATCTCTGAGGCTTACTGCCTCAGTCTGCTAACCTAGGCCTAGTCCTGGAAGCTTCCAGATTCTGTACAATCTTACATGAAACTGTGCTATATTACAGAGGGTTCAGGCCCACCTGGATTTTTTTTTTTTGTTGTTGTTTGTTTGTTTTTTGTTTTTTTCTGTTTTTCGAGACAGGGTTTCTCTGTGTAGCTCTGGCTGTCCTGGAACTCACTCTGTAGACCAGGCTGGCCTCGAACTCAGAAATCCGCCTGCCTCTGCCTCCCAAGTGCTGGGATTAAAGGCGTGCAACACCACCGCCCGGCCCACCTGGCTTTTAAAAATGAAGGTCAGGAGGATAATAGAGAACCTAATAATCCCTTATTTGATGAAGGATGGGCTTTTTGCTCAGTTAAACTGGTAAGAGCCACTTCAGGTGATTTTATAACTACACCACCAAGCAAAAAAGAAGGTTCCTCTGAGGCATCATGGAGATAAAGTAACTCAGGAAACTAAAGCTGCTTCCTTGTTCTCAGGGCCTTTTTATTCTATTTCTTGAATTTTGTTTTTTATATCTTCTCCCCGCCCCAACCCCACAGTCTGTTTTGGAGTAGACTGTCTAGCTTCAAAGGACTACTGAATCACAACTAAATGAAATTCACACTGTGGGTCTAAACAATCACATATAAATTCCATAGTGCTAACCCATCAATGGGAAACTCGGCCCTCATAGGTGACACTCTGGTTTTTAAAGTTTCATCTGTGCATTCCCATGTCTTTGAATTTACAGAAATTTCTTCAGGGAACCAAGCGGAAATTTTTTAAATGAAAATAAAGAAGTTTTCTAAAAGCTTTAGAAAATTACAAGAACAACAATACAGACGAAGCAAATGAAGCATCTGTAGACAAAGAAAGTGCTTTTCAGGCTCTTGCTGCCTCCATGTTTCACTTCTGACTCCATCACCTTTACCTTTACAGTCCCTCCGGACAGACTTCTCTTATTTAGATAGGCTAAGAGTCATAAAGACAGAGAAGCTAAGAATCATACAGGCTGAAGTGCATAGACACACAGAGGTGGAGGGGCCCAAGAGGCTGTAGGAGCCTGATAGACCAAACGTAGAAGAGGATGAGAGGCATTGAGACAAAGGGACATAGAGGTCAGGTTGGTGGGGCACAGAGGCTGAGGCAGAGAGGTTGAGGCTCCCAAGAGGATGAGGGCCATAGAGCTGGAGCAGTATAGAGGCTGAGGCTAAGAGTCATAAAGACACAGAGGACAGTGGGCATAGAGCCCGAAGAGCATAGAGACAAAGAGGTTGAGGGGCCGAAGAGGCCAAGGGGAGCATAGAGGCTGAGGGGCATAGAGACAAATGGACAGAGAGGCTCATGCATGAGAGCCGGGTGGTGGTGGTGCATTGGAGTGGAGCTGCATGAAAGCCAAGGGGTATAGAGGCTGAGGGAAAGAAACTCCCAGGGGCATAGATGTATATTACATGTCAGACTTACCCTTTTCTCCTTACTCTAGTCCCTGTTCAGGTGCCAACTCAGCTGAGCCAATAGGTCGTTCTTCCAGACGATCCCTAGGGAGAAGAAGTAGAAAATCAGAAGGTGAAGACAGGAAAGTTTGGGATCAGGAGGTCTTGCCCAAGCCGTCTTATGCCAAGCAAGTTTAAGCCACACAGCTTCTTACTTACTGCTGGCAGGGGAGAAGGAGGACTAGTCAAGGTCAGCAGAAAGCTAAATGATACAATGATGGCAAAGAGAACACAGAATGCTTCAGACACAGTTGCCTTAGGACTGATAACCACAGCCCCAGGGAAGAGTCATCCTGGAAACTGCAACTCTGACTCCTTTGAGGCCCTGGCCCCAGGCCCAGACTGCACCTGAGCAAGGACGCAGAACTAATGTTCCCCTTTTCCTTTCATTGCGGCCCCTGAGAAAGCCTTTCATCAGCCTGTCTCCCAACACTCTACTTTGGCATTTTTCTGCCTCTCTGCCTTGCTGCCTCTCCAACTCTGCTTCAGCTCTTCTTCACCTCTTTGCCTCCCTTCTCCAGCCTCTCTGCCTCTAAGGTTCTGGGCATCTCCATTTCTTCCTTTGTCTTTCTGCCCCTACTTCTTGGCCTCCTTGCCTTTGTCTCTGTATTTCAGCTTCCGCCTTTCTACCCTTGCCTCTCTATCTCTACTTCTCTATTCCTTTGAATTGGCCTGTGTGGCTCACTGGGCTTAGCCTCTACTTTTGCCTTTGTCTCCAGGCCTCAGCCTCCACTCCTCTGTTTTTCTGCCCCTTAGCCTGTCTCCCTCTGCATTTCTTCCTTTGCTCCTCTGCTTCTGCATCTTCTCTGCCCTCTAGTCCCCTTCTCTGCCTCTACCTCTCTGTCTTTGTGCCTCTGATTTTCAGCCTCTCCAACTCTATGCCCCACATCCTCTCCTACCTTCTGCCTATCTGTCCCTCAGCCTCTCGGCATCTATGCCCCTCTGGCTCTATGCCCCTAGACCTCTTTGTTCCTCTTTCTCTATGCCTCTTTCTATCCCTGTCTTTATGCCCAACAGCCTCTCTAGTCCTGCAACTTTTATGTGTTTATGCCCATCAGCCACTATGCCCCTCGGCCTCTCTTTCTCTCAGCCTCTCCTAGCCTCTGTTTCCAGGTCATTCTGCATCTCTGTCCATGAACCTCTATGCCCCACTGCCTCTCTGTCCCCCAGCCTCTCCTACCCTCAGCCACTGTCTCTAAACCCCTCTGCACCTGTCCCTTCTACCCTGTCTCTATGCCTCTCAGCCTCTAAGCCCCTGGGCCTCCCTGTCCCTTGGCCTCTAGGCCCCTCAGACTCCCTAGCTGCACTGTACCTGAGCACCTGTCTCTATGCCTCTCAGCATCTCAGGCCGTCATCCTCTTGGGAGCCTCAACCTCTGTGTCTGTACATAGCTCAGCCTCTATGCCCCACCAACCCAAACTCTATGTCCCTTTGTCTCAATGCCTCTCATCCTCTTCTACTTTTGGTCTCTCAGGCCCCTCCAGCCTCTCGGGCCCCTCCACCTCTGTGTGTCTATGCACTTCAGCCTGTATGATTCTTAGCTTCTCTGTCTTTATGACTCTTAACCTAGATGCTCCTTGGCCTCTCTGCCCTCTGTATCTTTGCCTCTCAACTTCTGTGCTCCTAGGCCTTTCCTTCCCCTGGCCTCTGTCTCTATACAGTTCAGCCCTATGCCCCTTGGCCTTTCTGTCTCTAGGCCTATCTCTATGCCTCTCTGTCTCTTATGAAGTTGGGACTGTATGCACTTTGGTTTAACTATGCCTCAGCTTCCCCTAGCCTCTGACTCTAAGCTACGCTGCATCTGTCCCCCTCTCTCTCTATGCCCCTGGGACTTTCTTTCCCTCAGCTTCTATACCCTTTGGCTTTCATGCAGCTCCACCCCTATGCACCACCACCACCACCCACTCTCGTGCATGAGCCTCTCTGTCCCTTTGTCTCCATGACCCTCAGCCTCTATGCTTCCCTTGGCCTCTCCAGCCCCTCAACCTCTTTGTCTCTATGCTCTTCGGGCTCTATGCCCATTGTCCTCTCTGTCTTTATGCAGCTCAGCCTCTATGTCCTATGTCTCGAAGTCCCTCTGCATTTCTTTCTGACACTCTATGCCCCTTGACCTTTCTGTCAATCTATCTCAATGGCTCTCGGATTTTCTGGCTCCTCAACCTGTCTCTAACTCTTCAGCCTCTATGCCCACTGGCTTCTTTGTCTCAGTGTCTCTCAGCCTCTATGCCCCTTGGCCACTCTGTCCCTCTACCTCTATGGTCCTCACCCTCTCGAGCCCCTTGGCGCCTCTGTATCTATGCAGCTTGGCCTCTATGCCCCTGGCGCCTCCCTGTCCTTTTGTTGTTATGCCTCTCAGCCTCTCCCACTTTCAGCCTATCGGAGCCCTTGGCCTCTCTGTCCCTCTATCTTTATGGCCCTGGGCATATAGGGCCCCTTGCCCTTTCCTTCCCTAGGCCTCTAAGTCTCATACAGCTCAGCCTATATGACACTTGGTCCCTGTCCTGTTGTCTCTGTGCCCCTCAGCCTCTTCTACTTTCAGTTTCTCCAGCCCCTCAACCACTCTGTCTCTATGTCCTTCAGCCTCCATCCCCTTTGGCTTCTATGTCTCTATGCCTCTCAGCCTCCATTCCCCTTGGCCTCTTTGTACCTCAGCATCTACTAGTCGCTGTCTCTGAGCCGCACTGCAATTCTGTCTCTGAGACTCTATGCCCCCAAACCTCTCTGTCCCTCTATCTCCATGTCCCCGTGGCCTCTCTGTCTGTCTCTGTGCAGCTAAGCCTCTATCCCTCCACCCCACCGTAGCCTATCTGACTCAATGCAGCTCAGCCTCTAATGTCCTCCGTGGCATCTCTATCTATATACAGCCCAGCCTCTATGCCCCTCTGCCTGTCAGCTTCTCTGTTGCTGAAACTCTATGTCCCTCAGCCTGTCAGCTTCTCTGTTGCTGAGACTCTATGCCCCTCATCCTCTGTCCCTATTTCTCTATGAGCCTTTCTTTCCCTCAACCTCTATGGCGCACTCCCCCCACCCCCAACCTCCGTGCAGCAGCTTGGCCTGTATGGCCCTCAGGCTCTCTGTCCCTATATCTCTGGGTCCTCAGCATTTCTTTCACTCAGCTTCTATGTCCCCCGCAGCATCTGTCTCTATACAGCTCAGCTTTTATATGTTCACTGGAGTCTCTGTGTCTAGGCCCCTTGGCCTTTATGCCCCTTCCCGTGGCCACTCTTTCCTTTTGCAGCTCAGCCTCTATCCCCATGTCCTCTTTGTCCCTCTATTTCTATACGCCTTTGTTTCTATACACCTCAGGCTATATTTTTCGCAGCCTCTATACCCCCTCCCGTGGCCACTATGCTCCTTGGTGTCTCTAAGAATCTTGTCTTCTATGTCCCTTGGTATCTCTGTGTCTAGGAACTTGGCCATTATGTCCCCATCCCCACCAATGGCTTCTGTGTCTCTAGTCAGCTCAGCCTCTATGCCCCTCCTGGCCTTTCTGTTGCTGAGACTCTATGCCCCTTAGCCTCTATGTCTCTGTATCTGAGGTCCTCTGCATCGCTGCCCATCTCTATTCTATGGCCCTCGGCCTCTCTTTCCGCCAGCCTCTATGTGCTCGCCACTCCCTCGAGCCTTCTCTGTCCTTATACACCTCGGCCTCTATGTCTCTATACCACCTAGGTTCTATGTCCTCCGAGTCCTGTGTCTATACAACTCAGCCTCTATGACCCCACCCCACCCCCTGTGGCCTCTCTGTGTCTATGTAACCCGGGCTCTATGTCTCAGTGGACTCTCTGACTCTATACATCCCAGCCTCTAGGCCCCTCAGCCTCTCTCTCCCAACATTTCTGTAGCCCAAAGGATCTCAGTCCCTCTATCTCTATGCCCGTATTGTCTCTATGGCCCTCGGCCTCGCTTTCCTTCAGTCTCTTTGCCCCGCCCCGGGGCTTCTCTGTCACTATGCAGTCCAGACTCTATGCCCCCTCCACCGCCTCACTATCTCTAAGCTGCTCGGCCTCTATGCTCCCTTCTGGCCTCTCTGTCTCCTTGGAGCTTGGGCTCTATGGCCCCAGGGGACTCTGTCTCTATACAACCTAGCCTCTGTGCCCTTCAGCCGCTCTGTCTCAACATCTCTGTAGCCCTATGCATCTCTGTCCCTCTATCTGTGCCCCGCCCATTGTCTCTATGGCCCTCGGCCTCTCTATCTCTATGCAGCTGGGCCTCTATGCTCCCTCCCTGTGGCCTGTCTGTAGACAGCCGAGCCTCTATGCCACGCCCCCCTGGGGACTCTCTGTCTCTATGCAGCCCAAACTCTATCTCCCCTCCCACACCTCTGTCTCTATGAAGCTCAGCCTCTATGCTCCCTTCTGGACTCTCTGTTTTCATGCAGCTTGGACTCTATGCCCGGCCACTCTGTGGCCTGTCTGTACAGAGCCCAGCCTCTGTGGCCTCCTAGAGCCTCTCTATCTTTATGCAGCTCGTACTCTATGCCTCCCCCCCCATCGCCCCCGTGGCCTCTCTGTCTCCCTGCAGTTTGGACTCTATGCCCCTCCCCTGCTCGGCCTCTATGCTCCTCTGTCTATATGTCTGGCCTGTCTATATTCAGCCCAGACTCTATGGGCCCTGTGGCTACTCTTGTGTCTATTAGCTCCGCCTCTATGGTCCTCTTGTACTCTCTGACTCTATACAGCCCAGCCTCTATGCCCCTCAGTCTCTCTGTAGCCCTAAGCATCTGTCCCTCTATCTCTATGCCCGTATTGTCTCTATGGCCTTCGGCCTCGCTTTCCTTCAGTCTCTGTGCCCCGCCCCCGGAGCCTCTCTGTCTCTACACAGCCCAGCCTCTATGCCCCCTCCACCGCCTCACTATCTCTATGCAGCTCGGCCTCTATGCTGTCTTCTAGCCTCTCTGTCTCCATGGAGGTTGTGCTCTATGGCCCCCAGGGACGCTCTGTCTCTATACGACCCAACCTCTATGACCCTCAGCCTCTCTGTCCCAACATCTCTGTAGCCCTATGCATCTCTGTCCCTCTATCTCTATGCTCCATTGTCTCTATGGCCTTCAGCCTCTTTTTCCCTCAGCCTCTATGCAGCCCTGTGGCCTGTCTATCTCTATGCAGTTGAGCCTCTATGCCCCCTCCCCGTGGCCTGTCTCTATATTGCCAAACCTCTATGCCATTCTCTCCCCAGCCTCACGTGGCCTCTGTGTCTATGCTATCCAATCTCTATGCCCATCCCCTCATGGTCTTTCTGTTTGTAGAGAGCCCAGCCTCTACGCCCCACTCCTTGGTGGCCTCCGTGGGACCCTGGAGCTGGTCTATCTTTATGCAGTTTGGCTTCCATAATCCCCGTGGCCTCTCTGGCTCTATACAGTCCAGCCTCTATTCCCCCCCCCCCCACACCCCATGTCCCTATGCAGCCCGTACTCTATGCCTCCCACCCCACCGTAGCCACTCAGCCTATATACAGATCCGACTCTATGTCCCCCATGTCTTCTCTGGCTCTATACAGCTAAGCCTCTATGACCCTCTGCCGTCTGATCCTTAACATTTATGTTGCTGAGACTCTATGCTCCTTAGCCTCTCTGTCCTTATATCTCTGTGGCCCTCTGCATCTCTAATTCTGTCTTTCTCTCAGCATCTTTTTCTCTATTGCCCTTGACATTTTTGCCTAAGCTTGTATGCCCACGCTCCCAACGTCTCCCTGTATCTATGCAACTATGTCTCTATGCCCTCCTCTTTGCCTCTGTGTCTCGATACAGTCTCTATGCCCCTCCCCCCATAGTCTGTCTCTATGCAGTTCAGCCTCTATGCCCACCAGCCTCTGTACCTACATCTCTGTAGCCTATGTATCTCTGTCTCTCTCTTTCTCAATATTCCCCTTTGTCTCTATGGCGCTAGGCCTTTTTCCCTCTGCATCTCTGACTAACCCCCTGCACCTGTGGCCTCTCTGTATGTGACTCGGTCTTCATGCCCCTGGTGGACTCTCTGTCTCTCTGCAGCCCAACTTCTATGCTCCCTCCCCTGCCTCTTTGTCTCTATGCAGCTGGGCCTCTATGCCCCCTCCTCATGGCCTGTCTCTATACAGCCAAGCCTCTATGCCACGCCAACACCCCCCCCCCCCCCCCCCCCGCCCCTCTCCGCCGCCCCCCCCCCCCCCCCCCCCGTGGCCTCTCTGGCTCTATGCAGCTCGGCCTCTATGCTCTCCTCTGGCCTCGCTGGCTCCATGGAGCTTGGGCTCTATGTCCCCCCTCCCCGTGGCCTCTCTGTCTCTATGGAGCCCAACTTCTTTGCCCCCTGTGGCCTCTCTATGCAGTTCATCCTCTATGACCTCCATGGTCTCTCTGTCTCTATACAGTTCAATCTCTATGCCCCTTGGCCTCTCTGGCCCTCTGGATCTCCTAGCCTCTGTCTCTAAGCACCTCTGCATCTCTGTCCCTGAGACTCTATGCCCCTCAACCCTTCTCTCCCTATATCTCTATGGCCCTCACCATCACTTCTGTGTTCCTATGGAGTTCAGCTTCCATGCCTCTTGGCCTCTCTGTTACTGGGCTCCACCAAGCCTCTGTCTCTAAGCCTCTCTGCATTTCTGTTCCCCATCTCTCTATGCCCCTTTATCTCTATGGCCCTTGGCCTCTTTTTCCCTCAGCCTCTATGCCCTCAGTAGCCTCTTTGTCTTTATGTCTCTTAGCGTCTATGTCCCCATTCCCCACTATTCGGCTCGTACTTGGGGAGTCCACTTTGATCATAACACAAAATACAAGTATAGCTTAGAATTCATTGTGAGGTGGGGCACTTACAAGCAAGCCAAAAAGCAGCAGTGCAGGCAGTCTCCTGAACTCTCCTTGTTCTGTAGTATAGGTTGGTCATAGATCTTCTACATGAACTGTATACAAGGTTCCAGCAAAGAGGAGCTTGTCTACTTAGCAGGCCAATGTACCACTGTGGGTATTCTAAGAAAAAAGTGAACTTTAACTCCACCCCAGGAAACTTGGCTAGGCACTGCGTAGTTTTCTCTGAGTAACAAATTTATCAATGATCTCCCAAACCAAGAACAATGCTCAGGATTGTGTATGCCCAAGATCAAGGTCTGCATACAAAGGAGCCTAGGAAAAGTCTCATCTGCTGGGAATGCTGACATTAGCCAAAGACCTTGTCTTTCCACAGATAGCACAGACCAGAGCAGTCAGCCCTCTCCTAAACTACTGGATAAGGGAAGAGAATGAGCGTCCAGTGCCATTCTTATTTGTCTCTTAACCAGTTTCTCCAAAAGTGGTTCCCATATAACTATCGTGTTTCCACCTGTACTTTAAAAATACATGTTTTCAGCATGCAGTCTCTGAATATAGCTGTCTCCTTAGGTAACTGCCAGAGCCTGAAATACACAGAGGCAGATGCTCAGAGCTAACCATTGAACTGACCATGAGGTTCCCAATGGAGGAGTTAGAGAGAAGGAGCTGAAAGGTTTGTGGCCCCATGGGGAGAACAACAATACCAACCAACCAGAGCTCCCAGGGTCAAAACCACCAGCCTTAGAGCACATAGGGAGGGACCAAAGCTTCAGCTGTACATGTAGGGGAGGATGGTATTGTTGGGTATAGGTGGGAGAGGAGGTCCTTGATCCTATGAAGGCTGGATGCCCCAGTGTGGGATAATTTGAGGGTGGGGAGGTGGGAGTGGGTGGGTGGGTGGGTGGGGGCATATCCTCATAGAAGCAGGAGGAGGGGGAAAGGGATTGGGGGTTTCTGGGGGGGGGGGGAATTGGGGTTTTACCAAATTTTATGCTTTATTTATTTATTTACTTATTTTTGCAATTCTAAGGATTGAATATCAGGGTACACCTATGCAAAACAAGTGTTTTAGTGCTATGTTTCATATATTAAATGTATGCAAGTTACTGTATGAAGTTTTAAATTCAACAATTATGAAAAATAAATTAGATATTGGTGAAAGTAAAGACTATAGGTGCAACAACAGTAGTACATGTTGATAATTCTTGAGATACATTGTTTTATCTTTGAAATTTCCCTATAAAACTGTGTTGCCAAGTATTAAAGCCAGGTTTTCTATATAGGGATCATATGCTCTGTTACTTCACTACATTGTCAACCCTAATATTTTTCTTAGAAGTTTTAAAGTCAATTTTACCACAGAATTATTCAACCAAAAATGGTCAGCCAGGACATAGTCTCGCCACTTGGAGAGGTAAAAATAGGATGATCAAACGTTCAAGACCATATAGCTATGTAGCCACTTTGAAGCCAGTCTTGAATACATGAAGCACTTTCTTAAAAGAAACTCTAAATAATGTTTTAAAAAGGAATGGAACAATTACCAAGAAAGAAAAGTAAAGTTATTAGATAAGCAATTATATCCGACCTCTCAACAGAGACTCTTAAAGCAAGAAGATCTAAGACAAATGTCTAGGAGACTCTAAGAGACCACAGATGCCAGCGCCAGACTATTATACCCAGCAAAACTTTCAACCACCACAGATAGAAAAATCAGGATAATTCATGACCAAACCAAATTTAAATAATATCTTTCTACTAATACAGTCCTACAGAGGATACTAGAAGAAAAACTCCAACAGAAGCGGGGGGGGGGGGGGGGGGGGGGGG